>CM022298.1:330155315-330824875 GCA_011799875.1 Thinopyrum elongatum | reverse complement strand
CCTTCCTCGTGCACCAATTGATTTGTTGCCTCTTCCATCTTCGGAGAAGGTTAATTTTGATGCTAAACAACATGCTGAATTGATCTTAAAAATGCATGAGTTAACTAAGGAGAACATTGAGCGTATGAATGCTAAATATAAACTTGCTGGAGATAACGGTAGAAAACATGTTGTGTTTGCACCTGGAGATCTTGTTTGGTTACATTTGCGTCAGAATAGATTTCCTGATTTGCGCAAATCAAAGCTAATGCCACGTGCTGATGGTCCTTTTAAGGTGTTAGAGAAAATAAATGATAATGCATATAAACTTGAGCTGCCTGCAGATTTTGGGGTTAGTCCCACTCTTAACATTGCAGATTTGAAGCCTTATTTGGGTGAGGAAGATGAGCTTCCGTCGAGGACGACTACATTTCAAGAAGGGGAGGATGATGAGGACATCAATACCATTGTTACACCCACAACCCCTGCTGCTATACATACTGGACCAATTACTAGAGCTCGCGCACGCCAATTAAAATATCAGGTACTTTCGTTTCTTGGTAATGATTCTAAAGTTCATGAGAATATGATGCTGCCTAAATTGGATACATTTGTTTTGCTTACAAATGAAGGGCCTAGCTTGGACAAGAAAGAGGAACCTTGGAGCAAGTTCAAGCATGGAGATGATGGCATGCGCAAGGGGAACAAGAACGGAGTTACAAGTGATGATTTCAGGACTTTGAAGCCACCATAAGGAGTGCAGGAAGCCTTGGACGAAATATACAAGATGCCACTTCATAAATTTCGTCCAGAGGCTATTATAGGTGCTGCGTCACCTTATTATTGGGCCAGGCCCATGTAATTTCGAAATACTTGAGTATAGGCTATTTTTAGAGTCCGTATGTGTGGGAAACAAGAGATAGGGTTGGTTTCGGACCCCTCCTTCAAGGGCCACGAAATCCCCCCCTCTTCCTCCATATATACAGCCCTTAGGGCACCGTTTAGACTTTGGGATTTGTTTAGTTAAAAGTTAGCCATTGCAACTTCGTGTACTTCGTTTGTGTCCAACGACCAGACCAAGACCGCTTTTGGATCCCCACCTTTATCAATACTTCATCTATATTCGCAATATTCAGATTGCATTATCATATTCTTGCTTGTTCTTCGATTGCGTGCAGGAATAGACCTTCGTGGTCAGGCTGATCGTGCTTCCAGCATCGTCAGTAACCTTAGGAGATTGGTTTAGCGATTGCTAAGGCGCAACGTCGTGCACGTTTGTGTCGGATCGTCAAAGTTGACTCCACCAAATCAATAGCTATCATCTCATCGAAAGATCGGGACACCCCCGCCTCTATCATTGTGCATGCCATCATCTCCATGCTTGAACTTGCTCCAAGGTTCCTCTTTCTTGTCCAAGCTAGGCCCTTCATTTGTAAGCAAAACAAATGTATCCAATTTAGGCAGCATCATATTCTCATGAACTTTAGAATCATTACCAAGAAACGAAAGTACCTGATATTTTAATTGGCGTGCGCGAGCTCTAGTAATTGGTCCAGTATGTATAGCAGCAGGGGTTGTGGGTGTAACAATGGTATTGATGTCCTCATCATCCTCCCCTTCTTGAAATGTAGTCGTCCTCGACGGAAGCTCATCTTCCTCACCCAAATAAGGCTTCAAATCTGCAATGTTAAGAGTGGGACTAACCCCAAAATCTGCAGGCAGCTCAAGTTTATATGCATTATCATTTATTTTCTCTAACACCTTAAAAGGACCATCAGCACGTGGCATTAGCTTTGATTTGCGCAAATCAGGAAATCTATTCTGACGCAAATGTAACCAAACAAGATCTCCAGGTGCAAACACAACATGTTTTCTACCGTTATCTCCAGCAAGTTTATATTTAGCATTCATACGCTCAATGTTCTCCTTAGTTAACTCATGCATTTTTAAGATCAATTCAGCATGTTGTTTAGCATCAAAATTAACCTTCTCCGAAGATGGAAGAGGCAACAAATCAATTGGTGCACGAGGAAGGAAACCATACACAATTTCAAAAGGACACATCTTAGTAGTAGAATGCAATGAACGATTATAAGCAAATTCAATATGAGGCAAGCATTCTTCCCACATTTTCTTGTTATTCTTCAAAACAGCCCTAAGCATAGTAGACAATGTTCTATTGACTACTTCAGTTTGTCCATCAGTTTGGGGGTGACATGTAGTACTAAAAAGCAGTTTAGTCCCCAACTTAGCCCATAAACATCTCCAAAAGTGGCTAAGAAATTTAGTATCACGATCTGAAACAATGTATTTGGCACACCATGCAAGCGTATAATTTCACGAAAGAACAAATCAGCAACATTAACAGCATCATCGCTTTTATGACATGGTATAAAGTGTGCCATTTTCGAGAACCTATCCACGACACCAAATATGCTATCCCTCCCCTTCTTTGTTCGAGGTAAACCTAAAACAAAGTCCATAGATATATCCTCCCAAGGAACACTAGGTACGGGCAAAGGCATATATAAACCATGAGGATTGAGTCGTGACTTAGCTTTTTGACATGTAGTGCAGCGAGCAACAAAACGCTCAACATCCCGTCTCATCTTTGGCCAAAAGAAATGTGTAGCAAGTATATCCTCCGTCTTCTTCACGCCAAAGTGTCCCATTAATCCTCCTCCATGCGCCTCCTGCAACAACAAAAGACGAACGGAGCTAGCTGGAATGCATAGCTTGTTAGCACGAAACACAAATCCATCGTTAACGACGAACTTGTTCCATGTTCTCCCTTCCTTACAATTCTGCAATACATCTTTAAATTCAGCATCATGCACATATTGATCTTTGATGGTCTCCAAACCAAATATTTTAAAGTCAAGTTGTGAAAGCATAGTATAACGACGAGACAATGCATCAGCAATAACATTTTCTTTACCCTTCTTGTGTTTAATGACATAAGGGAAAGTCTCAATAAATTGAACCCATTTAGCATGTCTACGGTTCAGTTTTGCTTGACTTTTAATGTGTTTCAAAGATTCATGATTAGAATGTATAACAAATTCTTTGGGCCATAAATAATGTTGCCATGTTTTTAAGGTCCGAACAAGAGCATATAATTCTTTATCATAAGTAGAATAGTTCAGACTAGGCCCACTCAATTTTTCAGAAAAGTATGCAACAGGTTTGCCATCTTGTAATAACACACCTCCTAATCCAATTCCACTAGCATCACATTCAAGCTCAAAAGTCTTATTAAAATTAGGAAGTTGGAGTAAAGGAGCATGTGTCAACTTATCTTTCAATACCGTGAAGGCTTCTTCCTGTGCGGTACCCCAAACAAAAGGCACATCCTTCTTTGTAAGCTCATTGAAAGGTGCAGCAATGGTGCTAAAATCTCTCACAAAACGCCTATAGAAACCAACGAGGCCAAGGAAACTCCTCACTTGTGTGACCGTTTTGGGCTGCGGCCAACTCTCAATAGCTTCAATCTTGGCTATATCAACTTCAATTCCCTGTGGAGTAACAACATAGCCAAGAAAAGATACTCGGTCGGTGCAAAAGGTGCACTTCCCAAGGTTACCAAACAAACGTCCCATCACGTAGAGCAATAAAAACATCACGTAAATGTTCCAAATGTTCCTCCAAAGATCTGCTATAAATCAATATATCATCAAAGTAAACTACCACAAATCGTCCAATGAAAGCACGTAAAACTTCGTTCATTAATCTCATGAAAGTACTAGGTGCATTAGTTAACCCAAAAGACATGACTAAACACTCATATAAACCGAACTTAGTTTTAAATGCTGTTTTCCATTCATCTCCCAATTTCATACGAATTTGATGGTATCCACTACGCAAATCAACTTTGGAGAATATTGTAGAGCCACTCAATTCATCAAGCATATCATCTAGCCTAGGAATAGGATGACGATAACGAATAGTAATATTATTAATGCCTCTACAATCAACACACATACGCGACGTACCATCCTTTTTTGGCACTAGTATAATAAGAACAGCACAAGGACTAAGAGATTCGCATATATAACCTTTGTCGAGCAGCTCCTGTACTTGACGCATAATCTCCTTCGTCTCCTCTGGATTGGTACGGTATGGCGCACGGTTTGGCAACGAAGCACCAGGAATTAAGTCAATCTGATGCTCAATCCCGCGAATAGGTGGTAATCCCGGTGGCACGTCTTGTGGAAAGACATCAGCGAACTCCTGCAAAATGTTAGTGACAGCAGGAGGCAAAGAGGAAGGCACGTCCTCGAATGAAAATAATGCCTCTTTGCACACAAAAGCATAGCAAACAGATTTGCTTAAATCTAGCTCATCAATATCAGATTTGGTGGCAAGTAAACACGCATTTTTCAATTTAATTTCAGAAGCAACACTAGATGGTTTATTATTAGGCTTCATTTGTTGCTCAAATTCTTTTGCCACAATCTGATTTTCACTCTTATTTTTCTCCTGTTTTGCTTTACTAGCTCTATTAATATCATCTTTCAAAATAGAATCAGGAGTCATAGGAAGCAAAGTAATATGTTTATCCTTATGAACAAGAGTATACTGATTGTTTCTACCATGGTGTACAGAATTTTTATCAAATTGCCATGGTCTACCAAGTAATAAGGAACATGCTTGCATGGGTACCACATCACAATCAACATAATCAGCATATGTAGAGATACTAAAATGCACATGAACAGTACGTGTTACCTTAACCTTGCCGCTTTTGTTGAACCATTGGATATAGTAAGGATGTGGATGTGGTCTTGTGGTGAGAGATAGCTTCTCCACCATCTCCATGCTAGCCAAGTTGTTGCAGCTCCCTCCATCTATGATGACGCGAACAGAATGTTCCTTCACAACTCCCTTTGTATGGAACAAATTATGCCTCTGATTTTTCTCAGCTTGTGTGACCTGCACACTCAAAACACGTTGAGCAACTAAACATTCATACCTGTCAGCGTCTTCAGGAGCCATGTATTGCGTCTCATGATCAGAATCATCTCCACCGTGTTCTTCACTTGTAATAAGAGCCAAAGTCTCCTCATCATAGTCACTAGCGGACTCATACCCACCATCCTCAGTAGCAATCATAACACGCGGAGATTGGCATTCTCTCGCATAATGACCTCTTCCCTTACAACGACGACAAATAATATCATGTGTGTGCCCTGTTGATGCCATAGATGAAGAAGAGCTCTGGGCAGGCCCAGAAGGTGTACTCTTGGCAGATGGTGGTGGTGGTGCCTGTTTTCTTGTATCTCGGTTGGAATTGGCGGCTGAAGTCAGTGGTGCCGTAGTAGGACGTGTGGGAGTAGAGGAGGCACGCGGTGTCCATGATGAAGATCGACCTGCAGAAAAATTAGTTCGCGCCAATGCCTGTCGATCCTGCACTTCACGTTCAGCTTTACAAGCAAGATGGAATAAACGAGTGATATTATTATACTCCTTATACTCTAGAATGGTCTGAATCTCTCTATTTAATCCGCCCATGAAACATGCAAGCATAGCTTCATTCTCCTCAACAATACCACATCTAATCATGCCAGTTTGTAATTCCTGATAATATTCTTCTACAGAATTTTTTCCTTGTCTTAAGCACTGCAATTTTTGAAGTAATTCACGTTGATAATATGGTGGAACCCAACGAGTACGCATAGCAGTTTTCAAAGCAGCCCATGTAGCTGGAATAGGATATAATCTACAATGTTCAGACCACCATACACATGCAAAACTAGTAAAAGCACAAACAGCAGCAGCAACACGTCTCTCCTCGGGATATTGTAAACATGTAAAACGTTGTTCAGTTTCTAACTCCCAAGTAAGATATATATCAGGAACATATCTACCCTCGAATGGTGGAATATTCAATTTCAGTTTAGGAAGATGGTCATGATCTCGTACCTGAGCTGGTAATGCAGCCCTACCATTGCGATTATTGGCATGTGGACGACCTGGTGCTGGTACGTAGTTCTGATTTTGATCAACCTCATCCTCGTAATCACCCACATAATCGTCCTCCTCAGCGGCAACAGGAGCCATGGAAGCATCAACAGTAGGTGCAGCGGCACCAGAAGTTTGACCAGGCTCAAGGGGAACGCGCTGTGCTCGTCCCACTTGATTTGGAAGGCGACGTTGTTGTTGTTGTAGAGGTGCGACAGGTGCAGCCGGTGGTGGTTGTGGAAGACGCGCGAGCAATTCATTAAACTTGTTATCGAGCTTTGTTTCGAACGTCTTCTCAATTCCATCTATCTTCTCCATGGCCTCTTCAAATCTGTTTAACACATCTTGCACCTGTCCACTCATCATTTGCTGAAATTTATCATGTAGCTGTTTGTTCATCATGTTCTCCCAATCAGTCTCATCGGCTTGTGATCCTGCCATGGTTAGCAGCAATAGAAACACACAAAAATATGATCCTACAGACTACTAGGAAGTGGTGGTGGTGGTGTATCACAAATCCGTTAAGCGAATCTCAAATGCTTACCAGTTCTTACCCAGCAGCAGGTGGTGATCGGCTACCGTTGTAGTCAAAACTCTCAAAGATTGGACAGAGCGATTGCTAGGTGGTGTCAAACGCATGATGTAGATGTATGTGGAGCTGGGAAGGCTTATGATATAGTCGCAAAAATGTCAGCAATAATCAATTCAGAGATGCAAAGTTGAATAAACGCTCAACGACGGTACTGTGCTGGTCCTAGGCTAGACCGTACTAGAGACGCGATCCTAGAACACTAACAAAATCACGGCGCGGCACGTAAACAAGGGAAGAGCACACTCTAAAAAAAAATTTGTTTTTTTTTGCGCTCTTCTTTTTTTTTGCAAAAAATCACTATAATGGCGAGTGTCTCAAAACTCTTCCCAAGTCAAACTAACAGGATTGGCACGAAATTTTTTTGACAATTTTTTTTTTCGGAAATCAGGGCAGCGACGACGAAAAAGTGCGACAAAAAATCACTATGATGGCAAGTGTCTCAAAACGCTCCCTGGGACCTAAAAATAGGATAGGGAAAAAAATTGACTGCCAAAATTTTGGCCTAAAAACTGCCCGGGGGTCTCCAGACTCTTTTTTTTTCGAAACCTACTCAGGCAAGGAAACACGAATCGGAAACTAGATGGATCTCGAAAACAAACCTAATATGAAAAGAACTCGGATTGGTGGTGGATATATGGTGGTGGTATATGGTAGCGGTGGTGGTATATGGATACGGATCGGTGGTGGTATATGGATACAGATCGGTGATGGTATATGGATTCAGAGCAGTGGCAGATAAGCGGTGGTGGTAGATGGCAGGGGCGATGATGATGGTGCGGCGGCGGCGTGACAACTTATGACCAGAACTCGAAACTCTAAAGGACTAGACGCTAAGACCAGCAACTAGACACGACGATGCAACTGCAAATTCAACAAAACAAAAACCCTAAAAAGATTATGCAAAGGCTCAGATTGGTTCAGATATGATGAACTAACCCTAATTTTTTTTGGCTTTTTCGTGGACTGTAGGTATGAAGAACAGACTCGATCTAAACTACGAAAAACTGTAAAATCTCACCGAGCAACCTAAAAATCTGATACCACTTGATAGAGGCGAGGGTGTCCCGATCTTTCGATGAGATGATAGCTATCATTTTTGGTGGAGTAGACTTTGACGATCCGACTACGAACGTGCGAGGACGTCGCGCCTTAGCACTCGCTAAACCAACTCCGAGAGGTTATTGACCACGCCGGAGCACAATCAACCTGACCACGAGGGTCTATCTCCTGCAAGCAAACGAAGAACAAGCAAGAAACTAAGATTTGCAATCTGGATATTGCGAATATAAGATGAAAGCTTTATTGATCAAGGTGGGGTTCTGTGACGTCTTGGTCTGGTCGTTGAACACAAACGAAGTACGCGAAGTTGCAGCTATGGTGAACTTTTAATCTAAACAAAACCCAAAGTCTAAACGGTGCCCTAAGGGCTGTATATATGGAGGAAGAGGAGGGGATTTCGTGGCCCTTGAAGGAGGGGTCCGAAACCAACCCTATATCTTGTTTCCCCACACATACGGACTCTAAAAACAGCCTATACTCAAGTATTTCGAAATTACATGGGCCGGGCCCAATAATAAGGTGACGCAGCACCTATAATAGCCTCTGGACGAAATTTATGAAGTGGCATCTTATATATTTCGTCCAAGGCTTCCTGCACTCATTATGGTGGCTTCAAAGTCCTGAAATCATCACTTGTAACTCCGTTCATGTTCCCCTTGTGCATGCCATCATCTCCATGCTTGAACTTGCTCCAAGGTTCCTCTTTCTTGTCCAAGCTAGGCCCTTCATTTGTAAGCAAAACAAATGTATCCAATTTAGGCAGCATCATATTCTCATGAACTTTAGAATCATTACCAAGAAACGAAAGTACCTCATATTTTAATTGGCGTGCGCGAGCTCTAGTAATTGGTCCAGTATGTATAGCAGCAGGGGTTGTGGGTGTAACAATGGTACTGATGTCCTCATCACCGTGGGTGCGTTGCCACCAACTACGGCGGCTCCATCGACAGCTGCCACGTGATACGTCTCCAACATATATATAATTTTTTATTGTTCCATGCTATTATATTATCTGTTTTGGATGTTTTATATGCATTAATATGCTATTTTATATTATTTTTGGGACTAACCTATTAACCTAGAGCCCAGTACCAGTTTTTGTTTTTTCCTTGTTTTTGAGTTTCGCAGAAAAGGAATACCAAACGGAGTCCGAACAGAATAACACTTTCGCGATGATTTTTCTTGGACCAGAAGGAAACCAGGAGACTAGGAGATGAAGTCGGAGGAGCCACGAGGCGGCCAAAAGGATGGAGGGCGCGCCCAGGGGGGTAGGGCACGCCCCTCAAACTTGTGGGCCCCTCGTGCACCTCCTGACCTAATTCTTTCGCCTATATATACTCATATATCCCCAAACCAACAGAGGCATCCACGAAAAGACTTTTCCACACCGCAACCTTCTGTACCCGTGAGATCCCATCTAGGGACCTTTTCCGGCACCCTGCCGGAGGGGGATTCGATCACGGAGGGCTCTACATCAACACCATTGCCCTTCCGATGAAGCATGAGTAGTTTACCACAGACCTACGGGTCCATAGCTAGTAGCTAGATGGCTTCTTCTCTCTCTTTGATTCTCAATACCATGTTCTCCTCGATGATCTTGGAGATCTATTCGTTGTAATACTTTTTGCGCTGTGTTTGCCGAGATCCGATGAATTGTGGATTTATGATCAGCTTATCTATGAATATTATTTGAATCTTCTCTGAATTCTTATATGCATGATTTGATATCTTTGTAATTCTCTTCGAACTATCGGTTTGGTTTGGCCAACTAGATTGGTTTTTCTTGCAATGGGAGAAGTGCTTAGCTTTGGGTTCAATCTTGCGGTGTCCTTTCCCAGTGACAGAAGGGGCAGCAAGGCACGTATTGTATTGTTGCCATCGAGGATAAAATGATGGGGTTTTCATCATATTGCTTTAGTTAATTCCTCTACATCATGTCATCTTACTTAATGCGTTACTCCGTTCTTTATGAACTTAATACTCTAGATGCATGCTGGATAGCGGTCGATGTGTGGAGTAATAGTAGTAGATGCAGAATCGTTTCGGTCTACTTGACACGGACGTGATGCCTATATTCATGATCATTGCCTTAGATATCGTCATCACTTTGCGCTTTTCTATCAATTGCTCGGCAGTAATTTGTTCACCCACCGTATTATTTTCTATCGTGAGAGAAGCCTCTAGTGAAACCTATGGCCCCCGGGTCTATTTTCCATCATATAATCTTCTACTTTTCATCATACAAGTTTCCGATCTACTATTTTGCAATCTTTTACTTTCCGATCTATAAAACAAAAATACCAAAAATATTTACTTTATCGTTTATCTATCTCTATCAGATCTCACTTTTGCAAATAACCGTGAAGGGATTGACAACCCCTTTATCGCATTGGGTGCAAGTTGTTTGATTGTTTGTGCAGGTATTCGGTGATTTGTGCGTTGTCTCCTACTGGATTGATACCTTGGTTCTGAAACTGAGGGAAATACTTATCTCTACTTTGCTGCATCACCCTTTCCTCTTCAAGGGAAAAACCAATGCAAGCTCAGGAAGTAGCAGGAAGAATTTCTGGCGCCGTTGCCGGGGAGATCTACGCCAAGTCAAGACATACCAAGTACCCATCATAAACTCTCATCTCTTGCATTACATTATTCGCCATTTGCCTCTCATTTTCCTCTCCCCCACTTCTAAAATGATTTTTGAAAAGATTTGCCTTTTTATTCGCCCTTCTTTTCGTTTGATCTTTTGTTTGCTTGTGTTACCATGTGCCTTCTTTTTGCTTGCATCTTCGCTTGCTAAAAGTTTATGGATCCTCATCCACTTGCTAATCTTTTTAAGAGATCCAATTATGATGAACCAATTTCTACTAATTTGAGTACACTAGATTATCTTTATGAGGTTTTGCTTGAAATTCGTGAATCTGAAAATTGTGATGAAGTGTTGAAAGAAGAAAGTTATAAAGTGATTCATGATAGCTCCTTGAATAAAAAGCATGATTGCAATAGTTTTACTATAAATTCTATTGATGTCAATTGTGCTAATGATATGCAAAATCCAAAGCTTGGGGATGCTAGTTTTGCTAGGTCCACTACTTGCTGCAATGATCATGATTGGGGTGATTTTTCTTATGTTCTTAAAAATTTATTTAAGCCTCATGATGAATATGTTTGCAATAATATTGAAAGTAGGTTTGGAAGAGTGTCAACTCTAGGTAATAATGATCCCACTACTTTGGAGTATGATCAATCTTATGAAAATTTTGATAAAAGTGGGCTTGGAGAGGTCATGACTTTATTTAGTGATAATCCCACTATTTTGGAAGAGTGTCAACTTTGCATGCATGTGGATCATGAAGAGAATAATTTATGTGATAGCTATATTATTGAATTTCTTATGATCCTACATGTAATTATTATGAGAGAGGAAAATATGGTTGTAGAAATTTTCACGTTACTAAATTACCTCTCATTATGTTGAGATTGCTTTTGTTTCTTTCTTGTTCCTTGCATATGCTAGTTTTTGCTTGTCTTGATAATTTGTTTGCTTACAAAATTCCTATGCATAGGAAGTATGTTAGACTTAAACTTGTTTTTCACATGTTACATGATGCTCTCTTTGTGTTTCAATTGCTATCTTTCATGTGAGCATCATCAAAATTATCAATGCCTAGCTAAGGGCGTTAAACAATAGCGCTTGTTGGGAGGCAACCCAATTTTATTTTTGTTCTTTACTTTTTGCTCCTGTTTTGCTTTGAATAATTCATCTAGCCTCTCGTTAGATGTGGTTTTGTGTTTTAATTAGTGTTTGTGCCAAGTAAGACCTTTGGGATGGCTTACGGTGATAGTTGATTTGATCATGCTGAAAAACAGAAACTTTTGCGTCCAGTCACAGAATTTTAATAATTCACTGGAGCGTTGAAAACCCTAAATTTTTTACACGAGATTGACATACAAATTTCCTCTGTTTTTCTAATTTTTCAGAATTTTTCGAGTTATATAAGTATTAGAACAATTCGGATCTTCACATACTGTTCTGGTTTTGACAGATTCTGTTTTCTTTGTGTTGTTTGCTTATTTTGATGAATCTATGGGTAGTATCGGGGGGTATGAACCATGGAAAAGTTGGAATACAGTAGATATTACACCAATATAAATAAATAATGAGTTCACAACAGTACCAAAAGTGGTGATTTATTTTCTTATACTAACGGAGCTTATGAGATTTTCTGTTGAGTTTTGTGTTGTGAAGTTTTCAAGTTTTGGGTAAGGATTTGATGGACTATGGAATAAGCAGTGGCAAGAGCCTAAGATTGGGGATGACCAAGGCACCCCAAGGTAATATTCAAGGACAACCAAGAGCCTAAGCTTGGGGATGCCCCGGAAGGCATCCCCTCTTTTGTCTTCGTCTATCGGTAACTTTACTTGAGGCTATATTTTTATTCACCACATGATATGTGTTTTGCTTGGAGCGTCTTGTATAATTTGAGTCTTTGCTTTTTAGTTTGCCACAATCATCCTTGCTGTACACACCTTTTGAGAGGGACACACATGAATTGTGATTTATTAGAATACTGTTTGTGCTTCACTTATATCTTTTGAGCTAGGCAATTTTGCTCTAGTGCTTCACTTATATCTTTTTAGAGCACGGCGGTGGTTTTATTTTGTAGAAATTATTGAACTCTGATGCTTCATTTATATTATTTTGAGAGTCTTTAAACAGCATGGTAATTTTCTTTGGTTATAAATTTAGTCCTAATATGATAGGCATCCAAGAGGGATATAATAAAAACTTTCATATAAAGTTCATTGAATACTATGAGAAGTTTGATTCCTTATGATTGTTTTGAGATATAAAGATAGTGATATTAGAGTCATGCTAGTGAGTAATTGTGAATTTGAGAAATACTTGTGTTAAGGTTTGTGAGTCCCGTAGCATGCACGTATGGTGAACCATTATGTAACGAAGTTGGAGCATGAGATATTTTTTTGATTGTCTTCCTTATGAGTGGCGGTCGGGGACGAGCGATGGTCTTTTCCTACCAATCTATCCCCCTAGGAGCATGCGCATAGTACTTTGTTTCAATGACTAATAGATTTTTGCAATAAGTATGTGAGTTCTTTATGACTAATGTTGAGTCCATGGATTATACGCACTCTCACCCTTCCACCATTGCTAGCCTCTCTCGTACCACGCAACTTTCGCCGGTACCATACACCCACCATATACCTTCCTCAAAACAGCCACCATACCTACCTATTATGGCATTTTCATAGCCATTCCGAGATATATTGCCATGCAACTTTTCGTCGTTCCGTTTACTATGACACGCATCATCATTGTCATATTGCTTTGCATGATCATGTAGTTGACATCGTATTTGTGGCAAAGCCACCGTTCATAATTCTTTCATACATGTCACTCTTGATTCATTGCACATCTCAGTACACCGCCATAGGCATTCATATAGAGTCACATTTTGTTCTAGTATCGAGTTGTAAGTAAATAGAAGTATGATGATCTTCATTATTAGAGCATTGTCCCATGTGAGGAAATAAAAAAAAAGAGGCCAAAGAAGCCAAATAAAAAAAAAGAGAAAGAAAAAAAGGGAGAAAAATAAAGAGAAAAAAAAAGAAGAAAGAAAAAAAAGAGAAAAAAAGAAGAAAAAAATGAGAGAAAAAGAGAGAAGGGGCAATGTTACTATCCTTTTTCCATACTTGTGCTTCAAAGTAGCACCATGATCTTCATGATAGAGAGTCTCCTATGTTATCACTTTCATATACTAGTGGGAATTTTTCATTATAGAACTTGGCTTGTATATTCCAACGATGGGCTTCCTCAAATTGCCCTAGGTCTTCATGAGCAAGCAAGTTGGATGCACACCCACTTAGTTTTCTTTTTGAGCTTTCATACACTTATAGCTCTAGTGCATCCATTGCATGGCAATCCCTACTCACGCATATTGATATCTATTGATGGGCATCTCCATAGCCTGTTGATATGCCTAGTTGATGTGAGACTATCTCCCTCTTTTTGTCTTCTCCACAACCACCATATTCTATTCCACCTATACTGCTATGTCCATGGCTCACGCTCATGTATTGCATGAAAGTTGAAAAGGTTTGAGAACGTCAAAAGTATGAAACAATTGCTTGGCTTGTCATCGGGGTTGTGCATGATTTGAGTATTTTGTGTGATGAAGATGGAGCATAGCCAGACTATATGATTTTGTAGGGATAAGCTTTCTTTGGCCATGTTATTTTGAGAGACATAATTGCCTTGTTAGTATGCTTGAAGTATTATTGTTTTTATGTCAATATTAAACTTTTGTTTTGAATCTTATGGATCTGAACATTCATGCCACAATAAAGAAAATTACATGGATAAATATGTTAGGTAGCATTCCACATCAAAAATTCTGTTTTTATCATTTACCTACTCGAGGACGAGCAGGAATTAAGCTTGGGGATGCTTGATACGTCTCCAACGTATCTATAATTTTTGATTGTTCCATGTTATTATATTATCTGTTTTGGATGTTTTATATGCATTAATATGCTATTTTATATTATTTTTGGGACTAACCTATTAACCTAGAGGCCAGTGCCAGTTTCTGTTTTTTTCCTTGTTTTTGAGTTTCGCAGAAAAGGAATACCAAACGGAGTCCAAACGGAATAAAACTTTCGCGATGATTTTTCCTGGACCAGAAGGAAACCAGGAGACTTGGAGATGAAGTCGGAGGAGCCACGAGGCGGCCACAAGGATGGAGGGCGCGCCCAGGGGGTAGGGCACGCCCCCCACCCTTGTGGGCCCCTCGTGCACCTCCTGACCTAATTCTTTCGCCTATATATACTCATATATCCCCAAACCAACAGAGGCATCCACAAAAAGACTTTTCCACCGCCGCAACCTTCTGTACCTGTGAGCTCCCATCTAGGGACCTTTTCCGGCACCCTGCCGGAGGGGGATTCGATCACGGAAGGCTTCAACATCAACACCATTGCCCTTTCGATGAAGCATGAGTAGTTTACCACAGAACTACGGGTCCATAGCTAGTAGCTAGATGGCTTCTTCTCTCTCTTTGATTATCAATACCATGTTCTCCTCGATGTTCTTGGAGATCTATTCGATGTAATACTTTTTTGCAGTGTGTTTGCCGAGATCCGATGAATTGTGGATTTATGATCAGCTTATCTATGAATATTATTTGAATCTTCTGTGAATTCTTATATGCATGATTTGATATCTTTGTAATTCTCTTTGAACTATCGGTTTGGTTTGGCCAACTATATTGGTTTTTCTTGCAATGGGAGAAGTGCTTAGCTTTGGGTTCAATCTTGCGGTGTCCTTTCCCAGTGACAGTAGGGGCAGCAAGGCACGTATTGTATAGCAGCCATCGAGGATAAAAAGATGGGGTTTTCATCATATTGCTTGAGTTAATTCCTCTACATCATGTCATCTTACTTAATGCGTTACTCCATTCTTTATGAACTTAATACTCTAGATGCATGTTGGATAGCGGTCGATGTGTGGAGTAATAGTAGTAGATGCAGAATCGTTTTGGTCTACTTGACACGGACGTGATGCCTATATTCATGATCATTGCCTTAGATATCGTCATAACTTTGCGCTTTTCTATCAATTGCTCGGCAGTAATTTGTTCACCCACCGTATTATTTTCTATCTTGAGAGAAGCCTCTAGTGAAACCTATGGCCCCCGGGTCTATTTTCCATCATATAATCTTCTACTTTTCATCATACAAGTTTCCGATCTACTATTTTGCAATCTTTTACTTTCCGATCTATAAAACAAAAATACCAAAAATATTTACTTTATCGTTTATCTATCTCTATCTGATCTCACTTTTGCAAATAACCGTGAAGCGATTGACAACCCCTTTATCGCGTTGGGTGCAAGTTGTTTGATTGTTTGTGCAGGTATTCAGTGATTTGTGCGTTGTCTCCTACTGGATTGATACCTTGGTTCTCAAACTGAGGGAAATACTTATCTCTACTTTGCTGCATCACCCTTTCCTCTTCAAGGGAACAACCAACGCAAGCTCAAGAAGTAGCACCACGTCTCCTACAACCGTGGACCAAGCTCACTCCCCGGTTATCTACACGGACATCCAAGATCATCGCCCCTGAACGGAAACACGGGGTCGAGCCCCGGCCTCTCTTCTTAGGCATGAAGAAAGCAAACAAGAAGGAGAGAGCGCGGGGATGAGTGCCTCCATTCTCCCTCACTCCCCCTTTTATAGACAAGCAGAAGCCCGGAGCTGGGGGCTCCTTCGGGCCCGACCCGCTCGTGTCACTGGCCACGATCGGGCTCGTCCACCGCCCTCTCGCACCAATCCCAAGCAGTCAGGTTTTTGCCACGACGCCCTCCCCCGCGCCATCCATCACCTAAATGCATACGGCGTACATGGCAGAAAAAGCGAGCGCGGTGGGAAGAGTGGAATGGCAGTTACCACCCCGTGAATTAAAGTTGTTCACGGGCCGGTGCAGAGATGGCCCCACCACGTTCAGCGTTTTGCACGACGCACGAAAAAACCGGGAACTGACGCAAGCACAGATTAATGAAGAAGCAAAGAAAATATCAAAGGATGAGTTGCCACAAGACCTCTGCCTGTGTACCTGATAGGGCCTACCCCGACGACTCTCCACAACGCGCTCGAGCTAGGCCCGGGGGCTCCTGTCGGTGCAACAAACCCTGGTGTATGTTGCCTGGACTATACACAAGCTCAAGGGCAAGGTTACAGCGACAAGACAAGGCCAAGCAGAAGAAATAGCTCTTTGAGAAATCAAAGGGCAGATCAAGAAGACCAAGACAAGCCGAAGGAACAAGATATCACTAAGGGAAAAGCCTCCCTTGCCGGGCAGGCGAGCCTGGTCAGGTCGAAGCCACCCAAAGGGAAAGTCTCGAGACCTCCCCGGCAAGGCTTGCCAGGGCGCCGACGGCCCGCTTCCCCGCCAAGGCTCCACCGCTCCACCTCATAGCAACGCCAGTCACTTATCGGTGCGGTGTTGAGCCCCCAAGTGATTAAGTGGCTGTCATTCAACACGTGGCAGCCATTTCTGAGGAAGATCACTGCTAAATGACACCCGTCTAGGGGCATGTCACGCAGACAGGCGAGAAGGTGGTTGAATGGCACGACAAGGCTTGCCGGGCTACTTCCACGATGTGACACTAAGCGGTGCATTTAATGCACCTTGTCCTGTCTGCAGAGTTAGGTATGATAGCACTGTGGCTATCTAATCACTAGATAATGACTGTTTTGCCACTGTGGTGACCCCTTTACCTATAAAAGGAGGGCTGGGGCAACCTTAGAAAGGATTCGGACCCTTGTACACTCATACGCACGTAGTTGCTCTCCCCGAGGCAACCTTGCTGGGCTTGAGCGCTGCGCGTTCGTCATGGTCTTCCACCCAATCCACCAAAGCAAGAGTAGGGTTTACGCCTCGCGGCGGCCCGAACCTGGGTAAAAACCACCCGCGTCACCATTGCCGTGCTGTTCTATGGTCTCCGCTCTTTGTGCAACGTGCCCTTCCTCCTTGCTGAACCACAAAGTGGCAGATGGCCCCATAGGTGATCGTGTCGAACCGTGACAAAGACCACCTTTTGTCAGGATAGACTGTGCTCCTGTCCCCCTTCAAACTTGCTGTTGTGTGGCAACCCTTCCCTCCAATGTTTTTGGGGGAGGAGGACCAAGGCAGATATAAAAGGAGAGCAGGGTGCCGCTGTAGAAGGGATCGGACCCCGCGAGAAGAAACCCTTGTACTCTTTCTCTCTAGTGGGAGCAATCACAACCAAGCAGGAGTAGGGTTTTACACCACGAGGTGGCTCAAGCCTGGGTAACAACTATGTCACCGGTCTGCTATCGCTAGCGCAGTCTCGCTATAGCCTCGCTGCGGTTTATCTATAGGGAAAGACGGGTCGGTAGGAACGAGCGCACCCCAGTGTTCGAATCTTTGGGTCCTCGGAGCCCGGTTTCCGACATTTGGCACGCCAGGTAAGGGTGCGCCGTCATTCTCCCACTTTGCTTTGCCTTCCACCCCGCCAGCTTCATGGCCGACGCTCACCATGAGCGTGCCGAGTGCAGGACTGGTCGCGTGGCCCAGACGGAGCCCATGGGCCGTGGGAATTGCCACCGCCCTGTCGAGGCCGCGGCGGCCGCCGCCACCGACCCTGCTGCTCATGAGCAGCAGGACTCCTCCATGCACCCCTCCGTGCAGGCAGATGGCTGCACCGCCATGACCTCTTCCTCCCTCGCCTGCCATGGGCCGCCAAACGTGCAAGCCACACTGCTCATGGTGCACGAGCTGCTCCACTACCGTCCAGCTGACACCGGCTACGACGCTTGGCTTGGCCGCATCACCGAGCTCGTCAATGCCGACGAGGATGCGTCGGCGCCCTCCCACTCGCTCCACCCTCCACCGTCTCGCGCCGGGCACGTGGCGCGCCGCCTCCTCTATGCGACGAGCTCGGCAAGCCTCGGCGTGATGCACGAGCACATGACCCGTCCCGTGAAGCACCCCCGCCGGTCCGAGATGAGGCCAGCTGCCAGATCATTCGTCGTGCGCCGCCTGATGCGTGTGTGCTCCTCGCGCAATAGCGCCAACACCAGGCGGTCCAGGAGGTTGCAATAGCCGGGCGCCAGAACCGCGCCACTCTCGCAAGTGGCGTTCCCTCGAGCGGCGTGGGCTGCCGAGCCTTCACACACGAGCTGCGTCGGGTGGTTTGGCCCAGGAAGTTCAAGCCGGAGCTGCCCCCGCGCTATGACGGCAGCCCCAACCCCACGGAGTTCCTTCAACTCTATGCCTTGAGCATCGAGGCGGCGAATGGCGACGACAAGGTCATGGCGTATTGGTTCCCATGGCCCTCAAGGATGGTCCGCGCTCTTGGGTCATGAACCTTCCCAAGGCTTCGATCTCTTCGTGGAGCGAGCTCTGCACCCAGTTTGTCCCCAACTTCAGGGTACACACGACTACTCCGTCACCATCAACAACCTATGGCATGTGTGGAAGCGCCCCGATGAGACCCTCCGCAAGTACATCTAGCGCTTCAGCCAGGTGCGCAACAAGATTCCACATGCCTCTGGCGTGGCCGTCATCTCTGCATTCTCCACCGGCATCACAGACATTAAGATGCTCGAGAAGCTCGCCATCAACGACGAATTGGACTCGGTGCTTAAGCTGTTTGACCTCGCTGCCAAGTGCACCAAGGCTGAAGAAGGCCGCCTCTGCGTCCACAACGACCCCGACACATAACCCGATGCCGCCAAGACCAAGGGCAAGGACATCAAGCGCAAAGGCCCTGCCGTACTTGCGGCGGAGCCCGAGCAGAAGCACGGCCGTGACCGCGACGGGCCCAAGAGGGACAACAGCTTGCACTGCGTCTACCACAACGTGCGCAGCCACAACACCGAAGACTGTCAGGAGCTCAAGTTGCTCTGTGACGAACGCTTGGGCCGCTGAGGTGACCACAACAACTGTGGCGCTGGCCGCAGAGGTGGCCGTGACGGCAACCACTGGGACGGCTGCAATGGCAGCGACAACTTCTGCCAGGATTGGCACGACCGGCCTCATGAGGCCGCCTGCTGCGACCAACCTCGTGAGGCTGCCTGGCGCGACCAGCCTCACGAAGCAAATCCTCAGGCCAATGCAGCTCTTCCACTGCTGCTGCCGCCACCTCGGAGGAACGATGCTAACCAGCTCGACGAGGGCACTAGGGGCTACTAGGAGCCTCGTCCGGTAGCCTGCATCCTCGGGGGTGCTCAGGCCCCTGCGTCCAACTGCCTCTTCAAGTAGTTCTCCCGTGAGGTGATCGCCACCCTCCCGAGGCCTAAAGCTGCGCGGCCCCTCAAGTGGTCGTAGTACGCCATCACCTTCGACTCCAAGGACCACCTCAATTTCGCAGCCGCCGCAGGCGCGCTCTCCATGCTGTGCACTCCAACCATCAGCAACGTCGCGGTCACCAAGACCCTCATCGACGGGGGCGCCGGCCTCAACGTGATCTCCATCGAGACCTTTGAGATGCTCCAAGTGTCCTACAACCAGCTGATGCCGACCAGGCCCTTCTCCGGGGTGACTGAGGGTTCTACCATCCCTTTGGGACAAGTGCACCTCCCAGTCACATTTGGCACCCGCAAGAACTACCACACCGAGCTCATTGACTTCGACGTAGCGCACATTGGACTACCGTACAACGCCATTCTGGGGTACCCGGCACTCGCCAAGTTCATGGCGGCGACCCATCACGGCTACAATGTCCTGAAGATGCCTGGTTGTAGTGGAGTCATCACCGTCGCTTGCGACAAGAAGGACATGGTCTGCTCCCTCGAGCATGCCTACAAGGCTGCCACAGCCACGCATTCGGATGGTGAGGACGCTATCGGGCCTTCCGAGGCCGCGCCCGCAAAGAAGAAGCAACTGCTCTCCCGAAACCGCACCGAGACAAAGAAAGCATCGGTTGAGGGCAGCGGCTCAGGCCCTACCCTCACCATCGGCGCCTGTCCTCCTCCCGCATAGGAAGGCATGCTCGTCACCTTCCTTCGGGCAAACTCGGATGTTTCCTCCTGTAGAGCATCTGACTTGTCCGGTGTGCCAAGGGAGGTGATCGAGGACCACTTAGCGGTGTGCCCTAGCGCACGCCCCATCAAGCAAGCAGCGCTGCGCCAGCCGCCCGGGAAATAAGAGTTCACCGCCAAGGAAAGCTACAGGCTACGAGAAGCCGGGGCCATCCGTGGGGTGCACCACCCCGGATGGCTCGCCAGCCCAGTCAATGTCCCCAGGAAGGGCGACAAGGAGCGTATGTGCGTCAACTTCATGAGCCTCAACAAGGCCTGCGCTCAGGACCTCGTTTGGTCGTCATGCATCGGTCGGGGCTTGGGTCTCACAGCCAACTACGCCCGCATGCCCTTCGTCTTGAGGAATGCCGACGCCACCTTCCAAAGGCTAACACAAGTCACGCTGGGACCTCATGAGCCCTCTATCCCTCGTGAGCCCCACGGGTGTCCTTTTCCACTGTCGCGCGTCGACCAGATCGTAAACCCCACAAATTCTCATCCATGTGGGAAGTCCCTTTCAGGGTTGCTCATGTCTCCAGGTCAGGTTCCACCCTGCTGGAGATGGAGGATGAAGTTCCTGTGCCAAACGCCTAGAACATCCAACACCTCCGCAAGTTCTACCCGTGACCCTCACGTGTACGAACAAAATGGGGTTGTACAAGCCCCGGAGACTCTCAATGCGTTTGCCTCACAGGCACGCGAGAGCACCCTCCCACGTCCAAGTGGAAGCCCCATGCTCTGTGCTGGCCGATCGATCGAGCCGCGATCGTACCCACATCCCGGTGGAAGCCCCATGCTCTGTGCTGGCGGAACAATCAACTGAGGGCGCCCCACGGGCTGCACCACCTCAAGCTGACCCGTGCCAGACACGGCAACCCTTCTTTTTCTTTTGGATGTGTAACTAAGGGTGCCCCACGGGATGCACCAACCTCGAGTTGATCCGTGTCGGACAGGGCAGCTGCATCCCTCTTTTTGCTGTGTAATGGAAATTGTCATCTCGCTTCAGTAAAGCTTTGTTTTCCCATTCATGATGTGTTTCGTTGTATTTTTACCTCATGAGCCGCATGCGCTCGTGACCTCCCTCTTGAGCCTCACGCGAGTGGGGGCTAGACACGGTGCATGTGCTCAGGTCAGTCCCAGCAGCGCCGAAAAACCCAAGTAACCAGGCTCTAGCTCGCGAGCCTACTCCCATGCACACCACCCCACCAAGGTCCTTGGTGTCTCATCTCCTCGCGAAACGCTCATGAGCGAGCTAATGAGTGTGCACTTCTCCCTTGCGGTGCAACCTTCTGTGTGCAGCTTTCTGTGTGCAGTTGCCTTGGGGGCCAGCCCGAGGCGGTCAGGCGGTCATCTCAGCAGGAGATTCTATGAGCTGAAGCCTCGCAGGACGCGCCCTGCCGGTGATGGTCTACTAGATTCTCCACTCTACCAGATTCTTACCATCTCCCGAGTCTCCCCTTCGGGCAACCTCACCAGTGCGGGCATTTTCCTTCAAGCGGGCCACTTGTGCATCAAAGGGGGGCTCCCTGAGCATCGCGCCTCAGGAGTCCTCACTAGCCCCTGGTGCCCCTCACCTCCTGGCCTTTTTCAGGCATCGTGACCTGACAAACCAGCGATGGTTGAGGCCCGTGCGGGGGCTGGGTCCTAACGACATAGAGCGCAAAGGCAAGCAAAAAGGAAAAACAAGCTTCAGGAGAAGGCTTCACGGGAGAACGAGCGTTCATTACATCATTAAACACTTATGCAAAAGTCATTGTCTTCACGTCCCCACGGGGCCATGGTTAACTATGAGCAGGTTAATGAAGGAATGGTCTAAGGAGATGTGTCGCTGTTGTCGCCGTCCTCATCTTCCTCGGTTCCGCCTTGGCCATCACTGCCTTCGTGGGTGAACTGAGTGTGCAGCGCATCCACGTGGTCCTCCACCGCTTTCCCAAGGGCACCGCGAAGCTCCTCCGGGACAGGCGCTATCATAGCTTCGAAGTAAAAATTGAGGTCAGCCCGGAGAAGATGGTTGAAGATGCACGTCGCTGCCTGGGTGAGGAGATCGCGGCACTCTTCTTTGACGACCCCATCCACCTTCTTGGCACCGACCTCAAGCCGTTCCACGACCTTGGTAATAAAGTCAAGATAGCTGGTGATGTCGGTCTTGAGGGGGCTTTGGACATTATCCTTGCAAATGGAGCCCAAGGCGCGGCGAGCTCGCAGCTAAAGGGCGCGGAACATCTTGGAGCGCTCGAGTTGCCGCCCCCGAGCTCGGGTCGCCTCGTCCCTCGCCCGCTCCACGACGGCGGAGACGCTCCCCACCTGCTCCTAGAGGGAGGCCAACTCGGCCTTAGCATCGGCTCGGGCCTTCAATGCGGTCCCTCGCCGGTTTTCCACTTTAGCCAGCATCTCCTTAAGGCCCATGATCTCGTGTTGGAATTCCTCGCGCCGTGCCTTAAAGCGGTCCTCCTGTTGCTTCAACTTCTTGTCGTGCTCCTCGGCGAGCGCCTTGCTGTTTTGTGCGACCCTCCTGTCGGTGTCCTCTTGGATCTTCTTCGCCTTGGCTGCCAGGTTGGTGTTGGCCTTGTCTTGGTGCTTGGCGTAAGAGCCTGGGTGATGGCTACCTCACTGTCCAGAGCCTCCAACCACTCACACTCCAGGTCCTGACGCTGTCTGTGCAAGCTCCCGCTCGAGGACCTCGAGGTCTGCCTCGTGAGCCGCCATTTCCTCTTTGCATGTAGAAATGGCATCCTTTCCGCATTTGGAGTTGCCACTCCAACGCTATGTTCTGGCCCTGGAGGTCCAGCCCACGGGCCTCTGCCGCCTCACGCCACCGGACTGCCACCTCGGCCTCTTCAAAGGTGTGCTAGCTGGCTTCTTTCACCTCGGAGGCGGACTTCCTGCCCCTTGTGCGAGCGACCTCATTTTAGCGATGGCCCAGCTTAACAGCGACTTCAAGCAGATGCCACCCATGGGCCAGGCATAGGCGCTCCTCGGCAAGGCGCGCCTCGACAATTGAATCTCTGCCCCAAGCTGGCATAGCGCGTTCACAACGTTCTGCACGACCCCGTGCCTGATCATGGTGCGGCTGGTCACGAGCACGAGAGCCCAATCCGGTATGGGCCCTGCGCCGCCCTCGGCTATCGCGGCCTATGGGGACCTGACGCCGCTCGCCAGGAGTAGAGGGCCCACATGGGCCTCCTTCGCCCCACCTTATCGAGGCAGTGTGCCTCTTGGGCTCGGTGCCCCCGGAGGCAGCCTCGCATTCTGGCAGGCCGCCCAGGCTTCCCGAGCCGCCTTCGGCAGCAGCGGGGCGTGGCGCAATGGCGGGTGTCTCCGTCTCCGCCGTCGTGACGTCAGCCCTAGCAACGAGCGCCTCGGGGGCCATGGAGTGGTCTCCGGAGGGCACCTCGAGAGGTATCACCTGCCCCTCCCCTTGCGCGAGCCTGCACCGACATCTTGGTGGTGCACGCTCTCCGCGCGCCCCACGGCCTCGGCGAATGGTGGTGTCGACCCCGCCAAGCCGGCGGGGCTCCTTCACCTTCTTGCTCGAGGAGGACCTGCGTAAAGCGAATGTTTAGGCACACGAGGCATGTTGGATACAAGGAGAGGCAAGTAGGATGCTTACTCATCCTTGGCAACCCACTTCCTCTTCTTCAGTGATCGTGGTAGGGCGCCGTCACTGTTGTCCGCATGCAGTGTCCTCTCACGGCAGCCCCAGCTTCGGCACCGGCCTCCCTCGCGGAAGGACCATGGGATCGAGCCTCGATGCCGCCCCTGGTGGCCCGCGGCCCCGCGGCCGCCGCTTCGGAGCTGCTCGCGTCCCCCATCATCCCAAGCATGGCGGGCGCGACCTCAAGAGGGGCGGTGTCGTCGGCGCCTCCGGACGCGCGTGAAGGTTGGCGGCCAATCTGCTGGGGCAGGCCGTCGTCATCTCCTGTGACGCCCGTCGAGGTCCCACCATCGCCACGGCCCCTCGAGCCGGGTACCATCAGGAAAGGGTTGTCACGGGGCCCCTCGTGGCCCTCCGGGAGCAGCCCCCACTGGTCAAAGCATAGCAGCGCGCCCGCCAGTGCCACCTTATTCCGATAGCAATACAAGGGGAGCCCCCTCTCGGGAGGCGCGTCTGCTTCCTCGCCGGTCAGAATCTAGAGCACCCCGCTCAGCACCTCCGGCGGCAGGCTGACCGTGTTCAGCCGCTTTGTGTCCTCCGGGCCAGTGAAAGCCCACAACGGGGGGGGGGGGAGGGGAGTAACGCTGAAAGGGGGCAATGCGCCAGTGGAGGAACTCCCTCACTACCATGACCACCGTTACCCCGGCCGCCCTCAAATCGACCAACCTCTTCCACAACCATGCCAGTCTCGGGTCGGTGAGCCTCTCGTGCTCCCATCCAGAGCTCCTGCCCGCCGGGGACGTCAGTAGCTGCAGCAGGGGGCTAAATTGGGCTGCATCCACGTACACCCATTGCCGCCTGAAGCCCTCCACCTCATGGGCTAGCTCCATGTTGATGCCCCTGCCTGCCGTCTCCTCCACGGTGTAGAGCGAGGCGCACCCGGAGCATTGGTTCACCGCGGTCAGCCATAGGCTGAAGAAGTGGCGAAGTAGCACTATTGAGGGAGGCACGCCCATGAAAGCCTCACATAAGAAGGCAAAGGGGAAAGAAGAAGAACAAAGTTCGGCTCAAGATGCAGCGCGTGGACCTGATAGTGAGAGAGGACGGTGTTGAAGAAATCAGAGAGCGACAGCAGCATGCCGGCGAAGAGTGCGTGGAGGGGGAGAGTGATGGAGGTGGTTGATGACTGACAAGTATAGGGGATCAATCATAGTCCTTTCGATAAGTAAAAGTGTTGAACCCGACGAGGAGCTGAAGGAAATGACAAGCGGTTTTCAGCAAGGTATTCTCTGCAAGCACTGAAATTATCGGTAACAAATAGTTTGGTGGCAAGGTAATTCGTAACGAGTAATAAGTAACAATTCTAACAAAGGTGCAGCAAGGTGGCCCAATCCTTTTTATATCAAAGGACAAGCCTAGACGAACTCTTATATAAAGCAAAGCGCTCCCGAGGACACATGGGAATTATCATCAAGTTAGTTTTCATCATGCTCATATGATTCACATTCGTTACTTTGATTTTTGATATGTGGGTGGACCGATGCTTGGGTGTTGTCCTTACTTGGACAAGCCTCCCACTTATGATTAACCCCTCTAGCAAGCATCCGCAACTATGAAAGAAGAATTAAGATAAATCTAACCACATCATTAAACATGTGGATCCAAATCATCCCCTTACGAAGCAACGCATAAACTAGGGTCTAAGCTTCTGTCACTCTAGCAACCCATCATCTACTTGCTACTTCCCAATGCCTTCCCCTAGGCCCAAATCATGGTGAAGTGTCATGTAGTCGACGTTCACATAACACCACTAGAGGAAAAACAACATACATCTCATCAAAATATCGAACGAATACCAAATTCACATGATTACTTATAACAAGACTTCTCCCATGTCCTCGGGAACAAAAGTAACTACTCACAAAGCATGTTCATGTTCAAGATTAGAGGGATATTGAATATCATTAAGGATCTGAACATATGACCTTCCACCAAATAAACCAACTAGCATTAACTACAAAGAGTAATCAACACTACTAGCAACCCACAAGTACCAATCTGAGGTTTTGAGGCAAAGATTGAATACAAGAGATGAACTAGGGTTTGAAATGAGACGGTGCTCATGAAGATGTTGATGAACATTGGTCTTCCCATAATGAGAGGATCATTGGTGATGACGATGGCTTCGATTTCCCCCTCTCGAAGGGAAGTTTCCCGGAAGAATCGCTCTACTGGAGCCCTAGATTGCTTCTGCCCAGGTTCCGCCTCGAGACAGCGGCGCTTGGCCCTCAAAGCCTTCTCATTATTTTTTCTAGGTCAAAACACCTCATATAGCAGAAGATGGGCACCAGAGGCTGGCCAGGGGGCCCACAAGCTCAGGGGGCGCGCCCTGGGGGTCGGGCACGCCCCCAGGCTTGTGGCCACCTGGTGGGTCCCCTTC
Source organism: Thinopyrum elongatum (assembly GCA_011799875.1). NCBI lineage: Eukaryota > Viridiplantae > Streptophyta > Magnoliopsida > Poales > Poaceae > Thinopyrum > Thinopyrum elongatum. The sequence continues at coordinate 330,798,685 of CM022298.1, read as the reverse complement.
TGGTATTTCTTAGCCCAGTATTTTTATATATTCCAAAATAATTTTCCATAAAGTTTCAGGACATTTGGAGTTGTGCAGAATAGGGATCTCAGATTTGCTCTTTTCTGGTCCAGAATTCTAGCTGCCGGCATTCTCCCTCTTCATGTGAATCTTGTAAAATAAGAGAGAAAAGGTATGAGAATTGCACCATAAAGTGTAATAACAGCCCATAATGCAATAAATATCAACATAAAAATATGATGCAAAATGGACGTATCAACTCCCCCAAGCTTACACCTTGCTTGTCCTCAAGCGAAAGCCGAAATCGATAATCATGACCACATGTTTAGAGATAGAGGTGTCGATAAAACAAAATATGGACATGAAGGCATCATGCTTGTCATTAGAACAGCAGTATATCTTGTCATATAATTTCTCATGCAAAAGTGATAGTTCAATCACTAGGTAAAGTATGAACCATAAACTTCATTGAAAACTAACAAACTATGATCTCAGCCATTGATGCGATTTCAATTTGTCATAATGTCAAAAAGAGTCAATATAAGAGCTTTTATTTAGCAAGTTCACATACTCAACCATCATTTAGTCTTTCATAATTGCTAACACCCACGCAATACTTATGTGATAAAAGCTTCAATCAGACACATAGAAAGATAGGGGCTTATAATTTTGCCTCCCAACCATTTACCTCAAGGGTAATGTCAACAATAATAACTCATGATCACCGATATACGAGTGGATATGTATGTCTAGATATTTCCCCAACACATAGTGCTTGTAAAAAAGAGAAAAATAAAACGAAGGGTGAAGATCACCATGACTCTTACATAAAGGTAGGTATTAAAAATAAAAGATAGTCCCTTTGCAGATGGAAGCAGAGGTTGTCATGCGCTTTTTATTTGGATGCACAAAATTTTAATGCAAAGGAATGTCACTTTATATTGCCGCTTGTGATAGAGAACTTTATTATGTAGTCCGTCGCTTTTATTTCTTCCCCATCACAAGTTCGTACAAAGCTTATTTTCCTCACACTAAAAGATCATACATATTTAGAGAGCAATTTTTATTGCTTTGCACCGATGGCAACTTACTTGAAGGATCTTACTCAATCCATAGGTAGATATAGTGGATTCTCATGACATGAAACTGGGTTAACGGTTTTTGGATGCACAAGTAGTATCTCTTCTTGATGCAGAAATTTGGCTAGCATGGGATGAAAAAAAAGCTCAACATGTTGGAGGATCTATGACACTATAACTTCTATTCAGATATAAGAAAACATAACCCATTACGTTATCTTCCTTGTCTAACATCAACTTATTAGCATATAATATTTTAATGAGTGTTCACAATCGTAAAAGATGTCCAAGATAGTGTATTTATATGTGAAGCATCTCTTTCCTTATTACTTCTCATTAATTGCAACAATGACCTATACTATGTTTGTCAACCTTCAACAAATTTCATGCATTATACTTCTTATATGTGAAGTCATCACTCTCCATAAGATTATTACATAATCTTTTCTTTCCTTTATTCTTTTTCATCTCTAAGATCAAAGCAAGGAAATAAACACTCAACTCAAAACTAATTTTTATTATATAGCCCTCATACTCGATTACATGAATAGAACATGAAGCAAAAACTAAAAGACTAGATCATACTAAAACTTTCATTCTAATAGATCACGATTTAATAAAAAGGATTGAACTAAGATAAATGATAATAATAAATATGTGATGGTGATACGATACTGGGGCACCTCCCCCAAGCTTGGCACAAGCCAGGGGGAGTGCCCATACCCGTGTACTCAAGTCTCCTTCTTCGGGGGTGGTGGTGCGATATTCTTAGCAATAATGCCTCTCAGAATGCGATTTTCCTCTTCGAGCTTATTGATTTGCTGTCTGACATCCATAATTTCCTTGCGTAACCTTCCTATGACGGTTAAAGCACCGTCCACCCACGGGTGCATCTTGGCTACAGAGGAAGAGGCAACACTCTTTTTCAAGTTATTGTAAGAGATAAATTTGGTATTAGGATGTTTGACCGAATTCGGCAGGCTTGATTTCTTGAATTCCACATGCATGCCACCCGGTTGAGGAAGAGAAGTTGTTGGAGATATGCCCTAGAGGCAATCATGTATGATGATATTTCTTATGTGTTTATGAATAAAGATAGTCCGTGGACATTATCAATGATGTGTATCAGCAAGTACGTGACTTGTTTGTGGGACTATGCATTGTATGATGATTGTCCTAAAAGGTCCCTAGTCGAAAGGGCTGTGTGGACGCGCAGCCGACTAGACTAGCATATGACACGGTCGATGGCTTGGTCTCACTAGCCATGGAGCATTGGACGCTAACCGGATAATATGGACTCGGAAGGGTCTGGTCGGATTCGACATAGTTGGATCCGAGTTGAGATAAGGTCCAAGTCGGACAGACCCAACTATGAGACGCAGCAATATGTCATCTGTGAGTCTCTAGTACAACATACGTTCTATGTCCAAAGACCTGAGCTGGCGCATGTACTCGGGATGGTGACAGACCTGCTTTGGGCCGACCAAACGCTACTCCGTGACTAGGTAGTTACAAAGGTAGGTTTCGGGCTTGTCCAGACCCATGCTGCGAGACATGGTCGAGCAAGATGGGATTTGCCCCTCCGATCAGGAGAGATATCCTCTGGGCCCCTCGTGTGGTCCGACCAAGACAAGCATGGCCATGCAACAGGGATTATGAGATAATCCGGTTAGTGGTCGGCATCACTGGAACGAGAAAGAGGTCGGGCTAGCATGAGGATGACAGAATCGCCTTGAGCCTGACAACATATATCGTGTGGCAAAGGGAACAGAAGTGTGACATGTTGTACAGGTTCGCCTAACCAGCTTCATCGGACACTTGGAGTCGGCATGCTTTGCTAGAGGCCGCTGCCGACTAGCCGAGTCAGATGTGATCTGACTCGCGACCAAGTGAACGAGAACCTAAGGGGTCACGCGCTTATGGGAAGGAACCTCTGAGGCCCGGTCCGACTCCATGAGTCAGAGTGATCCTACTCAGACTCGGATCTAGGCCAAACAAATTTTGGGCTTTAGGGTCCGTGCGAGGCCCAAGTGCTGAGCCCGTGACGGTCGCCTATATAAAGTGGGGGTGCGGCACACTCATGCGGTTGATCGCTTCGGTGCTGTCACTAGGGTATGCATGGGTTGCGAATAGCCACCTCCACTTGCCGCCGATTGTGTGATCGGACCTAGCAGTCCGCTGCATGGTGTTCCTCCTGCACGCACGGATACCGTTAGAGGCGGTGCACTTGCGCCGCTCCGGCGAACTTGTACGTGCGATCCACTCCGGCTGTTCGAGGGAGATCGGACGAGGAGGAGACAACTCTGGACGCACTGCCCCAACTCTACTTCCGATGCACGGCACTGTGTGTCTAGTGGTAAAGATATGTGACCCTTCTCCCGTAGCATGTTCTTGGTTGTTCTACACATAGGAAAATTTTAATTTGCAGTCAACGTACCCTATCGTAGAACCCAACAATGGTATCAGAGCCTCTACTATAGGATTTGGATTCGGATCGTATGCATATTAGATATGTGGAGGCGGCAGATGAGATCCGTTGTCGTTTACGAGATCGGCTATGTGCATAGTTGATGAGATCAACTGCACATGGGGATCGATGAGGCTATGTTTTCTGATGATCGGGTTCGCGATGATCGATAAGATCGGTCAGATCGGAAAATACGCCGTGATCGGAGTTCAGATGTGATCTGTGATTTCTGAAAACGTCGGGCGCTGCCCGCACCCGCGAGGGGTGCTGCCCCTTTGAACCCTGCCCGCTAACCGGCTAGCGGGACCGCCGTGTGCGTAGCGCCTTGTATTTCGTACATGATCACTCAAACCGGTAGAATGTGATTCTATGCATAACTTTATTTTGCAGGGTTTGATGTGAATAGTATGGCTCATGTGTATGTGATGCATGTATGTAATTTATACATGGCATGCGTGTTATGTTTGTCAGCTGGCAGGAGCCAAAGTGTTGTCATTATAATGTATAACGACCTGCGTGTCGACTTGTGACTCTATGTAAAATTCATTACTAGTTGTAGTAGTTGGATAATAGAGATCAGGTTGGTGGCTTGGCGTCCCGGCGTGACAAACAAGATGGAGTTCCAAGATGGTCATCGGAGTCGGAGCCGACCTGGAAGAACATCCATGAAGGAGCCATACTATTTCACAATATATGTTTATTTGTGATTGTTATGCTTCTTGTTTTCTATGCATGTTAGAATGGTAGAAAGATCCCTCGTTGATATCAAGTAATTTGCCATTCCCGATGTTGCACCTTCGCACGTCAAGTACGTCTAGTAGTGAGCTCATAAAATTGGGGTGTTGCTAGGTGTCCTTGAACTGAAGGGTTCATGTCGGACACGGACATGCACTGCATCAGGTTATCTTGACAAGGCTATCAAAACGGTTTTGGGCCTTGTGGCAAATAAGGTTGGGAGCCGGGGTATGAGATACCTTCCCGACCGACAAGAATCGTATAGAGATACGATTAGTAAGGGGTTGCTTACCGGATAGGTATGTTGTCTAGCAGTGATGCTAAAGCTCACTAGTCGCATGCGCTAGTCGGATCCTGAATCACTGAGAGTTTGCGGAGGCATGCCGACTTCAGTGGGAGTATTTCTATTTAAGGCTTGAATTACTCCACATAAACACATTGCTTAGTGGTTGCATATTTTTCTGTTGTAGATCAATGGCACCACCTGCTCAACCCAACTTTGCATTGAAATCAATTCTGGAAAAGGATAAACTGAATGGAACACACTTTACCACCTGGTACAGAAATTTGAGAATTGTTCTCAAGCATGATAAAAAGGAACATGTTCTAGAGGATCCACTTCCAGAGGAACCTGCCGATAATGCTAATGCCACAACCAAGAATGCCTACCAGAAACTCATTGATGAATCAACGGAGATCAGCTGTCTGATGCTGGCTTGTATGGAGCCCGCTTTGCAACAGCATTTCGAAAATGTTGAGGCTTACAATATGATCGAGAGTCTCAAGAGCATGTTTCAGACACAGGCTAGGACCAAAAGGTTCAACGTCTGGCGATCCTTGATGGATTGCAAGCTGAAGGAAGGTGATCCACTGAGCCCACATGTGATCAAGATGATCGGATATGTGCAATCTTTGGATCGGTTGGGCTTCCCGCTCTTGGATGAGCTGGCTACTGATGCAGTTCTGGGTTCTCTTCCGCTCAGCTATGGGACGTTCATCTCGAACTATCACATGCATGGCATGGATAAGATGCTCACTGAATTGCATGGGATGCTCAAAGTGGCAGAGCAAGATATTAAGAAAGGCATGCATCAAGTGTTGATGGTGCAGAAATCGGCTAAGTTCAAGAAGTGTTGGTCCAAGAAAAAGGCTAAGGCAAAGGGCACGGAGATGATAACCTCTGCTGCTGCACCAAACTCAGGACCGGACTCGAAGACCATTTGCTATCATTGCAAGGAGACCGGTCACTGGAAGAGGAACTGTAGCAAGTGGCTTGCAGAGCATGGCAAGAAGGCCGGAAATGCTTCTTCAGGCAAAGGTACACTTGTTGCATATGTTATAGACATTTACCTTGCAGACATGCCTAGTAGCTCTTGGGTATTTGATACCGGATCGGTTGGTCATATTTGCAACTCGATGCAGGGGCTGGTAAGAACTAGGCATGTGGCACAAGGAGAGATTGACATCAGGGTCGGCAACAAAGCAAGAGTTGCTGCGTTGGAGGTCGGCACGATGCAGCTCCAGCTTCCTTCTGGATTTATTTTGGAATTGAATAATTGTTATTACATTCCTGCACTTAGTCAGAACATTATTTCTACCTCATGTTTGATGAGTCAGGGTTATGAATTCAATTTAAAGGACACTGGTTGTTCGTTTTATTTGAATGGTATGTTCCACGGCTATGCACCCATTGTTGATGGGGTTTTTATATTGAATCTAGAAACTGAACCGGTCTATAACGTGAATGTCAAGAGGCATAAGCCTAATGAGATAAATCCGACGTACTTCTGACATTGCCGGCTTGGACCCATTAGTCTGAAACGCATGAAGGAGCTCCATGATGATGGACTCCTAACATCGTCCGACTTCAGGTCGTTCAAGACATGTGAATCATGCTTGCTCGGCAAAATGACCAAGTCTCCTTTTGCAAAGAGTTGCGAGAGGGCATCCGAGCTGTTGGAGCTTATACATAACGATGTGTGTGGTCCAATGAGCACAACTGCTAGAGGTGGCTATCAGTACTTCGTGACTTTTACCGACGACTTGAGTAGATATGGATATATCTATTTGATGAGGCACAAGTCAGAAACTTTTGAAAAGTTCAAAGAGTTTCAAAACGAGGTTGCGAATCAGCTCGGCAAGACTATAAAGCTTCTACGATCTGATCATGGAGGTGAGTACATGAGCCAGGAGTTTGATGATCATCTGAAAAGCCGAGGTATAGTATCTCAGCTCACACCTCCGGGTACGCCACAGAGAAACGGCGTGTCGGAACGAAGGAATCGTACCTTTCTAGACATGGTCCGGTCTATGATGAGTAAATCGGATTTACCCTTGTCATTCTGGGGATATGCTCTAGAAACTGTAGCTTTCACACTTAACAGGGTACCATCAAAATCCATAGACAAGAAACCACATGAGATGTGGACCGGGAAGAGTCCCAGTTTGTCTTTTCTAAAGATTTGGGGTTGTGAAGCATTTCTCAAGCGACTTATGTCAGACAAGCTTACATCCAAGTCAGATAAATGCATATTCGTGGGATATCCGAGGGAAACCTTGGGATATAGCTTCTACAACCGGGAAGAGAACAAAGTGTTTGTTGCTCGGAACGGGGTTTTCCTTGAGAAAGAGTTTCTCAGTTGGGAGGACAGTGGGAGGACGGTCCGACTCGAAGAAATTCAAGGACCACTTAGGGACGGCTCGGCTGGTGATGAGATCATACCGGAGTCAGTCATGGAACCCATGGTGGAAGCGGCACCGGAACCACGGAGGTCGGAAAGATTGCGCAGAGTGCGTGATGTATTGTTGCTAGAAAGCGATGAGCCGGCCACGTATGCGGAAGCGATGGTGAGCCCAGATTCCGAGGCATGGCTGGAGGCCATGAGATCCAAGTTAAAGTCCATGGATGAGAATCAAGTCTGGGACTTGGTTGATCCGCCGCCTGGCGTAACAGCCATTGGTTGCAAATGGGTCTTTAAGAAGAAAACCGATGTGGATTGAAATGTTCAGATCCACAAAGCTCGGCTTGTCGCTAAAGGTTATGGACAAGTTCAAGGAATTGACTATGACAAGACTTACTCACCGGTAGCGATGCTGAAATCGGTGAGGATCATACTAGCTATAGCTGCATATTTCGATTACGAGATATGGCAGATGGATGTCAAAACGGCTTTCCTTCATGGAAATTTAACCGAGGACGTGTATATGATACAGCCAGAGGGTTTTGTCTATCCGACTAGCGCTGGTAAGGTATGCAAGCTCAAGAGATCCATTTATGGGTTGAAGCAAGCATCTCAGAGTTGGAACATTCGTTTTGATGAGGTCGTCACTAGTCTCGGTTTCATCAAAAGCGAAGAGGACGCTTGTTTATAAAAGCAGTTAAGTGGGAGCTCGATAGTGTTTTTGATCTTGTATGTGGATGACATACTACTGATCGGAAATGATGTTTCGATGCTGAACTTGGTCAAGGAGTCATTGAATGGCAAGTTTTCAATGAAGAACCTCGGTGAAGCAGTTTACATATTGGGCATTAAGATCTATAGAGATAGATAGAGGAGGCTACTCGGTTTAAGCCAGAGCACGTACATAGATAAAGTCTTGAAGCGGTTCAACATGAGTGAGGCCAAGAAAGGGTTCTTGCCATCTCACATGGTATAAGGCTAAGCGAGACTCAGAGTCCTTCGACATCTGATGAGCGAAGCAGGATGAGTCAGATTATGTATGCCTCGGCAATCGGATCCATCATGTATGCCATGATATGTACATGGCCTGATGTTGCTTTGCAATAAGCCTGACAAGTAGATACCAAGCCAACTCAGGTGAGAGTCTCTAGGCAGCGGTAAACACTATTTTGAAGTACCTGAAAAGGACTAAAGAGATGTTCCTAGTTTATGAAGGTGAGGAAGAGCTCGTCGTAAGGGGTTACGCCGACGCTAGTTTCCAAACCGATAGAGATGATTATTGATCACAGTCTAGATTCGTGTACGTCATGAATGGAGGAGCAGTGAGCTGGATGAGTTCCAAGCAAGATACGGTGGCCGATTATACCACAGAAGCCGAATACATTGCGGCTTGTGAAGCTGCAAAGGAAGGTGTTTGGATCCGGAACTTTCTGGATGATCTTGGTATTTTCCCAGCCTCGGTAAAACCGTTGGACCTTTATTGTGATAATTTTGGTGCCATCGCACAAGCCAAGGAGCCGAGGAATCACTACAAGACCAGACACATAGATCAGAAATATCACCTGATACGAAAGATCGTAAAGAGTGGTGATGTAGAGTTATGCAAAATTCACACGGATGCAAATGTTGCGGATCTGTTGACTAAGCCGCTTCCACAACCCAAAGCATGAGGGGCATGTTAGAGCTATGGGCATACGATGTCTATTTCATTGACTCTAGTGCAAGTGGGAGACTGTTGGAGATATGCCCTAGAGGCAATCATGTATGATGATATTTCCTATGTGTTTATGAATAAAGATAGTCCTTGGACATTATCAATGATGTGTATCAGCAAGTACGTGACTTGTTTGTGGGACTATGCATTGTATGATGACTGTCCTAAAAGGTCCCTAGTCAAAAGGGTTGTGTGGACGCGCAGCCGACTAGACTAGCATATGACACGGTCGATGGCTTGGTCTCACTAGCCATGGAGCATTGGATGCTAACCGGATAATATGGAGTCGGAAGGGTCTGGTCGGATTCGACATAGTCGGATTTGAGTTGAGATAAGGTCCGAGTCGGACAGACCCAACTATGAGACGCAATGATATGTCATCTGTGAGTCTCTAGTACAACATACGTTCTATGTCCTAAGACCTGAGCTGGCGCATGTACTCGGGATGGTGACAGACCTGCTTTCGGCCGACCAAACGCTACTCCGTGACTGGGTAGTTACAAAGGTAGGTTTTGGGCTTGTCTAGACCCATGCTGTGAGACATGGTCGAGCAAGATGGGATTTGCCCCTCTGATTGGGAGAGATATCACTACTGCAGGATGCTGCTAACGCGACACTACGATCAGAGACCCTTTGACGAAACTGTGTGCGATGCATTCATCACAAACGGTGATGTAAAAAAACCCGTCAAAAAAGGTGCAAAACGTTTGTGATGACGGATGCATCAAACACGGTTCCGATTTTAGTTGCGTGTGCGATGAGGGGCACACGGTTCAGTTCAATGAACTGTTTGCGATGACGCAAAACAAAAGAAACGGGCAGCCAGATGAAGGCGTGTATGATATACGGCATACAGTTCACTCGGATTAACTGTTTGTGATGAGGAGGAACAACAAAAACGGGCAGCTAGATAAAGGTGTGTGCGATTGAGGGCATATGCTTCAGAAGGATTAACTGTTTGCGATTAGGCAACAGAACAGAAACGGTCAGCCAGATCAAAGTGTCTATGATTGATGGCATACACTTCACACGGATGAACTGTTTGCGATTAGCCACAACAAACAGAAACAGTTAGACAGATCAACGTGTGTGCGCTAGACGGGCACACATTCTAATTAAAAGAAGCATGCGCGATGGTAATAACGAGCGCGCACAGTTGTTGGAACAAGACGTGTGCTGACATTGCCTATTGTGGTGCACCCTATGGTGCGAACGCCACGTACGCGGCCGACAAAGCGAGCCAGATCGTTGTCTTCCTTCTTCTTTTGCCCTTGTGTATTTCGGGCGTTGCTGCAAGTCGCTTTTCTAGTTATGTTCCTAAATATGTAAGACAATTATTATCCACTGTCATTGTCCTTATATTCATCAGTCTTGCTATAAGTCGCAGTCGATGCTATATAGGTCCGTCGGATCTTACATCAAGATCCGTGCAAAACTTTATTTTCAGATTTTCTTTTTTCTCTCTTAAATCTCAGTCCAGTGAGACATAGCCACGCCGTGAAACAGGGGCTCGGGTGCCATTAATGGAGACGTTGGGAGGGAGGTGTGCGGTGGATAGAGGTCAAAGGGCTCTCCTCCCAATGAGCAGGCGCAAGGGTCTGATCGCACGCCTCCCGTACTCAAATAGCTACCCCGCACGGCACCTCCTAGCCAATAAAAAAAGGGGACGCATGGCGGCACGTAATTGGTACGTAGAACGCCCACGGTCTCAATAATACTTGTGTTTCCGATTTGTAACGTGACAGCACTTGTTCCAAAATGACTTTGTTGATTGTTAATGTGTGCGCCTTCGCAAATCGGACAAAAAAATTACCACAGCATGTTGGTGCCATGTCATGACACCATGCCAAGTTTCATCATTTTCAAGCGTGTTTTGGATTTACAGGAATTAAAAAACCAAGTTTCTCAATATTTCCGGCCGAGCCACGACGCCCAAATGTTTGAATTTCATTCCCATTTCTTGCATGGGACCTAGAAATTCACCCAAGGACACACATGTGATTTTTCAACCAACTTTGGTGCACTGGAGCATGTGCTTGTAGTTCAAATTTAAATTATGCACATTAAATGCCCAAAAATTCAATTAATGTATAAAAAAGGCCAAACGAACCCGGAATAATTCCAAAATTTAGCGCGATACTTCTATTTGGTCTAACCTACCTGTGTAAAAAAATTAAGGCAGGAGAAGGCAGTGTATGTCGTTTCGCACATGGAGGTGACACGTTCCCTCTCGGAACCACGAGCCTTCTTGAGAGAAGCTCCTGTTTGTAAGAAGCTTATACCAAGGCTTGTCCCAATTCAGCCAAAAAAATTAGCATAGCATGTTGGTGCCATGTCATGACACCATGCCAAGTTTCATGATTTGCAGGCGTGTTTTGGATTTACAGGAATTAAAAAACCAAGTTTCTCAATCTTTCCGGCCGAGCCACGACGCCCAGATGTTTGAATTTCATTCCTATTTCTTGCATGGGACCTAGAAATTCACACAAGGACATACATGTGATTTTTGAACCAACTTTGGTGCACTGGAGCATGTGCTTGTAGTTCAAATTTGAATTATGCACATTAAACGCCCAGAAATTCAAATAATGTATAAAAAAGGCCAAACAAACCCGGAATAATTCCAAAATTTAGCACGAAACTTCTCTTTGGTCTAATCTGCCTATGTAAAAAAATTAAGGCAGGAGAAGGCAGTGTACGTATGTCGTTTCGCACACGGAGGTGACACGTTCCCTCTCGGAACCACGATCCTTCTTGAGAGAAGCTCCAGTTTGCAAGAAGCTTGTACCAAAGCTTGTCCCAATTCGGCCAAAAAATTTACCACAGCATGTTGGTGCCATGTCATGACACCATGCCGAGTTTCATGATTTTCAGGCATGTTTTGGATTTACATGAATTAAAAAACTAAGTTTCTCAATCTTTCCGGCTGAGCCACGACGCCTAGATGTTCGAATTTCATTCCCATTTCTTGCATGGGACCTAGAAATTCACCCAAGGACACACATGTGATTTTTGAACCAACTTTGGTGCACTGGAGCATGTGCTTGTAGTTCAAATTTGAATTATGCACATTAAATGCCCAGAAAGTCAGTTACTATATAAAAAAAAGCCAAACGAACCCGGAATAATTCCAAAATTTAGTACGATACTTCTATTTGGTCTAATCTGCCTGTGTAAAAAAATTAAGGCGGGAGAAGGCAGTGTACGTATGTCGTTTCGCATACGGAGGTGACACGTTCCCTCTCGGAACAACGATCCTTCTTGAGAGAAGCTCCGGTTTGCAAGAAGCTTGTACCAAAGCTTGTCCCAATTCGGCCAAAAAATTTACCACAGCATGTTGGTGCCATGTCATGACACCATGCCAAGTTTCATGATTTTCAGGCGTGTTTTGGATTTACATGAATTAAAAAACCAAGTTTCTCAATCCTTTCGGCCGAGCCACGACGCCCAGATGTTTGAATTTCATTCCCATTTCTTGCATGGGACCTAGAAATTTACCCAAGGACACACATGTGATTTTTTAACCATCTTTGGTGCACTGGAGCATGTGCTTGTAGTTCAAATTTGAATTATGCACATTAAATGCATAGAAACTCAATTAATGCATAAAAATGCCAAATGAACCCGGAATAATTCCAAATTTAAACACGACACTCATGTAGTTGCATGTTCACTATACATAAATGTTCTAGCATACACTTCACCATCCTTTCCCTCCGTAACACCATTTTGTCTTTCAAAACATAATGAAAAACTCAGGTATACCACAAACAGTTTACTAGAAAGAATCGTGTGGGATGCGATATAAAATATCTTGGCGCACCGTATTGTCTGGCTTACGCAGGAAGCTTCGTTGTCTACAGTCCACTGCCCCCGCTTGAACCACACTTGCGCGCCAGTTTCTCGCGGCACCGAGCAAAAAATTTCTGCCACCGTGGAAATATCTATCTCCCCACCCCCTCCCTCCCACCAAAAGCCACATTTCCACTGTTCCTCCTTGCTTTCTAAGTTCAATCCTTCACTGCTGCTTACTGGCAGCTCAGCCTCCTCGCCAGCGACCCTTCTTCTTGCAGCGCCGCTTCCTCGCCGGCTACCCTTCTTCTTGTAGCGCCGCCTCCTCGCCGGTGACCCTTCTTCTTGCAGCGCTGCCTCCTCGCCAGCGACCCTTCTTGCAGCACCGCCTCCTCGCCGGCGACCCTTCTTCTTGTTGTGCGGCCTCCTCGCCGTCAACCCTTCTTCTTGCTGCGCGGCCTCGTCGATATGTTCAGGTAATCCACACCCCACCCACACCATCCTCCTTCTTCCCCGTCCCACATGCCCCGACCGACGGCGCGACATCTTCAGCCAAAATCACTGTCCCCCTCCTTCAATTAAGCGCTGCCCACAGCCATTTTGCACGCAGTATAACGTGGAGCTCAGTAGCATCTGGCAGCGGAGAAGCAAATCGCGTCCGCACGCGCGCACGAGGTCGCTATGGCTGCCATGCGTGCTGACCGCTAGATCTTGGAGGAGCACCTCGTCTTCGAGGCCACGGTCGACACCGCCGCGCGGTTGTCTACTTTAAAATACAGTTCGTGCTATTTTCTCGAGGCCACCGCCAGTGCCTTCTAGTGATTTGTCCTCTGTAATGTTAATATGCAATCTGATGTTCAGTTAACAGTTTGGTCCTCTGAAATGTAATGTTCAGTTAACAGTTTGGTCCTCTGAAATGTAATGTTCAATTAAGAGTTTGGTCCAACAATTGCTACATTTCGTTGTACTGTTCTCAAGCATTCTTTGTTTTGTTAACTGTCTTATCTTCTAGTACATGTTTCTATTCTGCAATGTCATGCTCAGTTAACTGTTTTGGTTCATTTGGTCTGCTGTCCATTTAACTGTTTGGTTCAATTCTGCAATTTGATGGTTATTTGTTGTGGGTACAATTTTGTATTGTTATGCATGTGAAATAAATTGAATTTGGCTATACTCAATACATATTCTACTGATAGTATGGCAACTCTCAGTTAACCTGATCAAGATCTTCCTTATGTGTGTTGCAGGGAAACAATGGGAGACACTACGGTTTACCATCGAGGTTTGCTCATGCATGGTCCTTTCGCTAATACTAGCACATTATTGTGCAGTTGCAGGAATCATTCAAATATTTAGGTTTCTTACAATTTGGTCTTGCACATGTAGGTCCTGCTGTCAGAGGCTTAGACCCACTGTTCGACCCATTTTGCATATGGGGAAATGAGATGTCCATGAATATCAGTCAAGTCAAGAAACTCAGAAAGATTGTTAGGATGAAGAAACTTGCGACGAATAACAGCAAGATCTTTGTTTGCACAATGAAGAAGACATTAGTCAACTATAGGATGGTACTAACTCTTTTACCTTGTTTTTACCCCTTGCGCCATTTCAAAATTTATAACAGCGATTTATGCATATCTTTGTTTTCAGTACTTTTCAAAGCAGTTCACCGATGATTACCTCTCAAACCACCTGCATGGTCAAGAGGCGAGGAAGGTATTCATTCAACACCCACGGTACAATATTGAAGTCTTCTTGAAGAGGACGAAGGTTGGGTGGGCAATTATCCATAGCCACTGGCCTAAAGTTGCAAGGACATTCAACATCACTGAAGGCTCAATATTTGCCTTCCGCTTTTGCAGTTTCCCAGATGAGATTCATCTGTCTATTTACCGTGTATGATGCTACTTTCCAAAAGTTTTCGGTGTTGCATGTGAAACTTGGTGCTGTTGTGTAATGGCGTAACTGAGTGCCAAAGCTATCTGATGTAATTCAATTATGAAATCCTGGTTGCCTTTATACAGATATGAAATATCTGGTGTGTTTTATAATAAATATCAATTTGATTACTACATGGATTATCAATAATAGGCTAATTACCCTGCTTATTGGGGTTTTCTATTGCAGACGGTTACTCAGACAGCACCGTGGGTGATGAACTCAAACAACCCACACGGTTTCTAGAAAGTAGGCGTGTTCGATCAACTAACAATCACACACGGCTTCCAGCAGAGAACTTTTGCGTTAGGCCACCTTTCACAAACGTTTCCACACAAAAAACTATGTGTGATATACATACGAACGGAAATGTTTTTCTGGGATTCACCGTGTGGGATGTACATATGAACGGAAATGATTGGGTTTCGATGCCTGGCCAGATCGCACACGAGCTCATTTTGCCCCAGCCTATTTTCCACGAGGGCCTATCCCCGACGGTTTCTGGGTCGTGTTGGAAGGACCCCCTTATCGCCCACACTCACTTGGTGACGGTTCCAAACGCCGTCATGGAAAGGGGTTAAAAACCATTTGTATAGCAGGTCTCTGCACCAGTGTATACTCTGGGCCCCTCGTGTGATCCGACCAAGACAAGCATGGCCATGCAACAGGGATTATGAGGTCACTGGAACGAGAAAGAGGTCAGGCTAGCACAAGGATGACAGACTCGCCTTGAGCCCGACAACATATATCGTGTGGCAAAGGGAACAGAAGTGTGACATGTTGTATAGGTTCGCCTCACCAGATTCATCAGACACTTGGAGTCGGCATGCTTTGCTAGAGGCCGCTGCCGACTAGCCGAGTCGGATGTGATCTGACTCATGACTAAGTGAACGAGAACCTAAGGGGTCGCGCGCTTAAGGGAAGGAACCTGTGAGGCCCGGTCCGACTCCACGAGTCAGAGTGATCCTACTCGGACTCAGATCCAGGCCGAACAGATTTTGGGTTTAGGGTCCGTGCGAGGCCCAAGTGTTGAGCCCGCGACGGTCGCCTATATAAAGTGAGGGTGCGGCACACTCATCCGGTTGATCGCTTCAACGCTGTCACTAGGGTTTGCATGTGTTGCGAATAGCCACCTCCACTTGCCGCCGGCTGTGTGATCTGACGTGGCAGTCCACCGCACGGTGTTCCTCCTACACGCGCGGATACCGTTAGAGGCGGTGCACTTGCGCTGCTCCGGAGAACTTGTACGCGGGATCCACTCCGGCTGTTCGAGGGAGATCGGACGATGAGGAGATGACTCTGGACGCGCTGCCCCAACTCTACTTACGCTGCACGGCACTATGCGTCTAGTGCTAAAGATCTGTTATCTATCTCCCGTAGCATGTTCTTGGTTGTTCTGCGCGTAGGAAAATTTTAATTTGCAGTCGACGCACCCTACCGTAAAACCCAACAGAAGTGACTTCTTGATCCTCTAATGTGGAGCATCCTACGGTCATCCCCATGGACCTACCTTTGTCTCCTACGACACCACATGGACCTATGACAAGAGCTCGAGAAAGGGCTATCGAAACTAAGGTGAACTCATTCCTCTCCGAACTTACACTCTCTGCATGTGAGACATGGCTACTACCTCAAGCGGAAACCCTATGTGTGATCAGGTACCTAGAGGCTAGCCACGGAACAACTACACCCATCGACCAAGATGGCGAGGACACCAAGTACAAGGACCAAGAAGAGGAGCTGCCAGAAAAACCACAGCCACCAGACGACCGGACCCGACCGGATGTCCGACGCCTGAAGCGCCAGCTAGCCAGCCCAAGTCCCAGCCAGCGCACGCTACAGTGGCCGGACGACTGACATGGACCGGACGTCCGACACCTCCCAGCTTCCGGACGACTGAGCCCCTCCGGACATCCGGTGTCACCCAACAGAAGGGAAATTAACAGAAGTCCGAAAACCACTGGACGACCGACGACCGGACGTCTGACCCCGACCAAAAATCCGACGTCAACCCATCCGAGCCAAAATGCTGGACGTCCGGCCCCTACCAGACGACCAGACCCTCGCGAGCCACCGGACATCCGTTAGCAACTAGACGGCCGACGCCTATCTGTGCACAGAGTATCGGGCCGAGGCCCATGTACCCTTTCGCCCGCCTAGACTATATATATACTCCTCCTCCTCCTCCTCCCACTTATTAGGGTTAGCAAAGGATTAGCTCATTTTAGAGATAGAGCTTTGCTCATCCACTTGATACATACTCCATTGGAGACCGAGGCCTCCGCAAAGAAGATCCCAAGTGGATTCAAGCCCCCGCAAGGGAAGATCCCTTCGTGGATTCAAGACCCCGTCTCCGGATCGGGAAGAACTACCGCCTCTTGTATCATCCTTTGTTGCGTTTGAATCTTGTATCACTCTTTATGTTCATGGATCTAGCACATGTGTGATTGTTCTCGTTGATTTGAGTGTTTCCCCTCGTGTGTTTGTCGTATTCTTTGTAGGATCCCCTCCTTTTCGTGAAAGATCGTCCCTAGGGTATGCACCCTACATCATCTTGGTATCATGAGCCAAGGTTGATCATGAATTTGGAGCCCCTACCCTTTGTTTTCTAGCCTAATTTTGTTGATTTTGTCCCAATTTCAAAAATTCCCCACCAAAAATAGCCCTAATTTTTTTGTGATTTGTTGGATTTGATCCGTGGATTTGATGTGTTGCGGGTAGATCTAGCTTTCCCACATCATTTCCCCCATTTCCATCCACAAATTCCTCCAATTTTGACCAAATTTCGCTTCTCCACCACGAACCCTAGAAGTTCATCCCGTACCCGAAATCGCCCAGGCACCGGACGACCGGCCAGTACTGGACGTCCGACAACCACCGGTCGTCCGACCCATACCGGACGTCCGACCTACCCTGACGAAAACTAAATTTTTTCTCCTGAAATTTTCAGCCCCACCCACTCTTCCGCATTGACATTCCATAAGCGCTCATAGATATTCAACATAGCCACCACCGCTTTCCGCAACCACCATCGCTTACCCGCTACCACGTCCGACAATTTTGACACGTTTGTTCTTTGAGAACTTGAGTTGCGGTTTCCGTTTCCTAACGTGTTTCGGCTACTTAGGGACGGTTCGACAATGACATCACCGCCACTCATCTTCATCATAGACAACGGCCACTTCACCATTTTGACACCCTAACTGTAAGCAAGAACGGTAACCTCTATATCATCTTGGTATCGTGGTATTCCATCTTTTGTACATTCATTTGTGCCATTGCATTGTTAAACCCCCGAGACCATTTTGCGTCACTTACCCATCGAGACTAGGCTTTGAGTATTGCCGGCAACGTTACTTGTGCACATTAGTGTTGATCATTCCCATTGCATACATACTATACCATCTTGGTACAAGCATCTTGGTATCATCTCTTGTGTCACAAGGTTGTCATCGCATATACACAATTGCTACCTTGGCTCGTGAAGTTTTGCATAAGTGGCCAAAGAAAGAGCTCAAAAGAGAAAGAGCCAACAAGATTTTAAGCAAAAGAGAAAGATAAGCAAAGAGCTTTTAAGCAAGAACCATAGCATCATACTACATTAAGATTGTCATACTCGATCATCTTGGATCATATCACCAGAACACCATACATATAGCATACTTGGAATAGAAGTCATTGCATTTTTGCTTTGTAGGCTATGCACAAGTCTCGTATCCGCCTATTGTGCAATCGTGCTATTGTCTCTCTTGTGTTGTGCGACAAGAGCATTTTCCATGGATTCCACATTTTGAGTAAATTTTCGTTGCACGACCCCATTTATCTTTTCCGTCTGTGTGTTTCCGTGTACCATACCTTGCTATTGGTCTACTTGTTGCATTTGTGGATTTGCGAATCTTTTTCAACATTATTGAATCTCGCTAAAAATTGCTTGACTTTTGTGCCACCATCCTCACCAAGCTCCACCAAAAGCCTTATTTGCGTAGGTGTGAGAAATTGACGAGATACGGTACGAATTGTGTTGTTTCCTTGCTACACTATTGAGTGATCATTGATCCATTCTCAACATCGGTCAAGGTACATTTGGTATAGTTCTTTCCTTTCTTCCACTCGCATATTTGCTTGCAATGATGGATAGGCCAACTACTTCTTCGAATCCACTCTTCATCGAGCAAGATGAGGACCCAAACAACTACATCACCAAGAACCACCTCTTCGGCGCACAAAGAGCTTCGCATCAAGCACAAGAAGCATTGGGCGAACACGTCGACATACTCGCTACTAACTTGCGTCCATCCGAACAACGTACCAAAGACTACTTCGACACATCGATGGCATCTCTCAAGGAGGACATACGAGGCATGATGGCCAATCGTTCGTCTACTCTTCATCATACTAAAGACGGAGCCACTCAAGTCGACATTCTTCGCAATCTTCTTCGGATGCAAGTCCTCCTCGAGCTTGTTTGCATCGTCGTCAAGACCATGAAGTTCATCAAGCTCCACAAAACCCATTCCATGGCAATGGTTTACCACGCCTTCTCTGTGAACGTGCACGCCAACGGCAACAAGCTAATGAGCATCCGATCCAAGAGCAAGCTCCAATCCGCCAAGATCAACAAGAGCAACAAGATGGTGATGCCCTTCAACAAGAGAAACAACGTTGTGAGGAACAAGCCCTTGAAGCCCAACAATCTCTATGTGCATCAACCCAAGCCGTCCACGCATGCAACCGGGAACAAGACAAGACCATCTGCCGTGAGCGCCAAGAAGAAACCGCTCATCGTGAAGAGCTTCAAGAGATGCGAAACCGTGCAAGAATTCCACGTACTCAACATCAAGCTAACCAAGCGGAGCACGAGGAGCAAGCAGCTCAAGATCCTCATCCACGGCAAGAGCATCCTCATCATCACCATCAACCCTAACACAATGAAGAGCACCGCTACGGCAAGCTCAAGTTCACCCTGCCCAAGTTCTCCGGAAGCAACAACCCCGAAGAGTACCTTTCATGGGCATTGAAGGTTGACAAGATCTTTTGCTTGCACAACTATGAAGAAGAAAAGAAGATCGCCATGGCATCCCTTGAGTTCCAAGACTATGTCCCCATTTGGTGGGAACAAGTCATTGAGCGTCGTACGGCAAGGGGTGAACCACCCATCACAACATGGAATCAAATGAAGGATGTCATGAGAGCGCACTTTGTGACAACATACTATAACCATGACTTATTCAAGAAGTTACAACTCCTCAAGAAGGGCACAAAGACCATTGAAGAGTATTACAAGGAAATGGAGATTGCCATGATTCGAGCAAATGTCACGAAAGATGATGAGCAAACTATGGCACATTTCTTGAATGGACTCAATCATCCTATCAAGAAGATCGCTGACTTCCAACCTTACTCAAACCTCATTGAGCTAGTGCATCAAGCTACCAAGGCAGAGCGACAAGTGCAAGATGACTATAAGTATGCCAAGTTCTCTTCCAAGTCCTGTGGTTCCTCCTACAATCAAGCTTCAACGACTACGACACCTCCTTCCACGACAAAACCTTCTACAAGCAACGGCGACAAGTCAAGCTACAAGAAAACTTTGACATCTTCAAGTCGTCCTCCTACTACAAGCAACTTCAAGCCGAGAGCTTCATCATCATCTACTCCAACTGATGAGAACGTCAAGACGAGTTCCATCAAATGCTTCACATGTGGAGGCCGAGGCCACAAGACATTCGAGTGCACCAACCGGTGCACAATTATCCCAATGACGATGGCACATACGACTCCAACAGTGAAGAGGAAATGGAAGCCCTTGAGTATGTGGCCATCCACCGGTAAGTGGATGAAGATGAAGATGACCAAGTCTTTTGTGACAATGATTCGAGCCCCGCTCTCGTTGTCTCCAAGGTCCTGACACTTCAACATCAACAAGACAAAGACCAACGATGCCATATCTTCCACACTAAGGTGGGCATAAATGGACGTTCTGTGAAGGTAATCATCGACGGAGGAAGTTGCCACAACTTGGCAAGTGAAGAGCTATGTTCCAAGCTACAATTGGTCAAGATGAAGCATCCTCGCCCTTACAAGGTCCAATGGCTTAGCGACTCTGGCACCATCCAAGTGGAGTACACCGTTCAAGTCTCCTTCAAGATTGGCACATACGAAGACACATTGGAGAACCCATGTCCGTTTGTCATCTCCTACTTGGACGACCTTGGCAATTCGACCACGATGCCATCCAAAATGGGAGAACCTATCACTATAGCTTCAAGATGAAGGGAAAGGAGTATGTGCTATGACCTATGTCTCCAAGCCAAGTGATAGCCAACAAGCAAGCAACCACCCATCATGGAGAGAATAGTGAGAGAGTGAGCCACCAAAAAGAGAGTGAGCGCCACAAGCCAAAATTGAGTGCCTCCATGATGAGCGACAAGAAAAACTTAGTTCTATTAGCCACCAAAAGTGAGATGAGAGAAGTGTGTGAGAACCTATCAAGTGTTATGCACTAAGTCCTATTGTGCAAAGACGAAGTAGCAAGGACTAACCCCTCTCACCATCTACCTCTAGTGTTGTCTTCTCTATTGCAGGAATTCAAGGACGTTTTCCCCGATGAGCTACCACTGGGACTACCTCCACTATGAGGCATCAAACACTGCATCGACATCATACCTTGTGCATCATTGCCAAACAAGGCACCCTACCGCGTCAACCTAGAAGAAACTAAAGAAATCCAAAGGCAAGTCCAACAACTCATTGACAATGGACATGTACGTGAAAGCTTAAGCCCTTGTGCCGTACCGGTTATTCTTGTGCCTTAGAAAGATGGTAGTTTTCGCATGTGTTGCCATCCCATCAATGCTACCACCATTCGTTATCGATATCCTATTCCTCTCCTTGATGATATGCTAGATGAGCTTATAGAAGCCACCGTTTTCTCTAAAATTGATCTTAAAAGTGGCTATTACCAAATCCGCATTCAAGAAGGTGGTGAATGGAAAACTACTTTCAAAACCAAGTTTGGCTTGTATGAATGGTTGGTCATGCCAATGGGATTATCCGAAGCACCCGGTACATTTATGCGTGTGATGCACTATGTTCTTCACCCTTACATTGCGTATTTGTTGTGGTCTACTTTGATGATATTCTTGTGTTTAGCATGTCTCTAGAAGATCATGTCACCAATCTTAGAACCATTTTGCAAAATCTAAGAAAAGAGCGCCTTTATGCTAATATGGACAAATGCCTTTTTGGTGTCGATAAGCTTGTTTTCTTGGGTTTTGTTGTGTCATCCAAGGGTGTTCATGTAGATGAAGCTAAAATTGATGCTATTAAAACTTGGCCACAGCCAACTAACTTCTAACAAGTGTGAAGTTTCCTTGGCTTAGCCGGTTTCTATCGTAGATTCGATAAGGCTTTAGCACTATTGCATCCCCTTTGCATGCCTTGAGTAAGAAGGATGCACCATTTGTTTGGGGACCATCCCAAGATACTGCACTTCATGAGCTTAAGAATTTGCTTACACATGCTCCATTGCTTGCATTACCCAACTTTGATAAAACTTTTGAAGTTCATTGCGATGCTAGTGGTAACGGCATAGGAGGTGTGTTGATGCAAGAGAAGCGCCCAATTGCTTATTTTAGTGAAAAACTTTCCAGAGCGCAACTCAATTATCCCATCTATGAAAAAGAGTTGTATGCATTAGTTTGAGTGTTGCATGTGTGGGAGCATTATCTTTGTCCTCATGAATTTGTCATTCATACCGACCATGAAACTCTCAAGTATCTTAAGGGTCAAACTAAGTTGAATAGAAGGCACGCCAAATGGAGTGAATTTATAGAATCTTTTCCTTATGTCATCAAGCACATTAAGGGTAAAGAAAACGTAATGGCGAATGCTCTTTCCCACAAATGCATGCTTGTTACTCAACTTGAGTTGAATGTCATTGGTTTTGAGCACATGAAAGACTTGTATGCACATGATCCTACTTTTGCTATTCCTTATGCCAAATGTTTGACGCATACATCTTGGGAACGCTATTACATCAAAGATGATTATCTTATGAGAGCTAACAAACTATGTATCCCCGAGTCTTCTCTTCATTTGTTACTTTTGCAAGAATCTCATGGAGGAGGACTTATGGGTCATTTTGGACGCGACAAGACATTTGCCACACTCTCCAAGAACTACTTTCGGCCCAAGATGTTCCGCGGCGTTTCTCGCTTCACCAACTGATGCTCTACATGTCGCAAAGCTAAGTCTAAAGCTCAATCCCATGGTCTCTATATGCCACTTCCTATTCCATATCACCCATGGGAAGATATTAGTATGGACTTTGTCCTTGGTTTGCCTAGAACTCGAAATGGAAAGGATTCCATCTTTGTTGTTGTGGACCGTTTCTCTAAGATGGCACATTTTATCCCATGCAACAAGATCGACGATGCTTCACATCTTGCCAATCTCTTTTGTAGGGAAATCTTGCGTCTACATGGAGTGCCAAAGACCATTGTTTCGGATCGCGACGTCAAGTTCCTAAGCTACTTTTGGAACACGCTATGTGCCAAGCTCGGAATCAAGCTCCTATTCCCTTCGGCATACCATCCACAAACCGGCGGCCAAATGGAGGTCACGAATCGGATGCTATCTACTCTCCTACGTGTGTTGATCAAGCGGAACATCAAGGAGTGGGAGGCATGCTTACCCATCGCCGAGTACGCCTACAACCGCGCAAGATATTCGACTACCGGCAAGTCCCCCTTCGAGGTCGTCTATGGCTTCAACCCGTTGTCCCCATTGGACATTCTACCACTACCACTACAAGAGCGCATCAACATGGATGCGAGTGCACGAGTGAGCTATCTCAAGAAGGTGTATGAAGGTACAAGGCACACCATCGAGCGCCAAGTCCAACGCCTCGCGACAAAGATCAACATCAACAAGAACCCCATGATATTCAACAAAGGAGATCTTGTGTGGCTACACCTTTGCAAGGACCGCTTCCCCAACGAATGCAAGTCAAAGCTTCTACCTCGAGCTGACGGACCCTTCAAGGTGCTAGCACGCTACAACAACAATGCAAACAATATCGACCTACCGCGCGACAAGTACACTGTGAGTGACATCTTCAACGTCAAGGATCTCTCTCCCTACCATGGTGATGAGACTTTCGATCCGAGGTCGGATCTTTCCCAAGGGGTGGAGATGATGCGGAGCATCCTACGATCATACCCATGGACCTACCTTCGTCTCCTACGACACCACATGGACCTATGACAAGAGCTCGAGCAAGGGCTATCGAAACTAAGGTGAACTCGTTCCTCTCCGAACTTACACTCTGTACATGTGAGACATGGCTACTACCTCAAGTGGAAACCCTATGTGTGATCAGGTACCTAGAGGATAGCCACGGAGCAACTACATCCAACGACCAAGATGGCGAGGACACCAAGTACAAGGACCAAGAAGAGGAGTTGCCAGAAAAACCACAGCCACTGGGCGTCCGACGCCTGAAGCGCCAGCCAGCTAGCCAAGCCCCAGCCAGCGTACACTACAGCAGCCGGACGACCGACAAGGACCGGACGTCCGACACCTCCCAGCTTCCGGACGACCTAGCCCCTTCGGACATTCGGTGTCACCCAACAGAAGGGAAATTAACAGAAGTCCGAAAACCACCGGACGACCTCCGACCGGACCTCCGACCCCGACCAGAAATTCGACGCTGATCCATCCGAGCCAAAACGCTGGACGTCCGGCCCCTACCGGACGACTGGACCCTCGTGAGCCACCGGACATTCGGTAGCAACCGGACGACCAACGCCTGTCTGCGCACACAGTGTTGGGCCGAGGCCCATGTACCCTTTCACCCGCCTAGACTATATATACTCCTCGTCCTCCTCCCACTTATTAGGGTTAGCAAAGGATTAGCTCATTTTAGAGATAGAGCTTTGCTCATCCACTTGATACATACTCCATTGGAGACCGAGGCCTCCGCGGAGAAGATCCCAAGTGGATTCAAGCCCCCGCAAGGGAAGATCCCTCGTGGATTCAAGACCCCATCTCTGGATCGGAAAGAACTACCGCCTCTTGTATCGTCCTTTGTTGCGTTGGAATCTTGTATCACTCTTTATGTTCATGGATCTAGCACATGTGTGATTGTTCTCGTTGATTTGAGTGTTTCCCCTCGTGTGTTCGTCGTGTTCTTCGTAGGATCCCCTCCTTTTCGTGAAAGATTGGCCCTAGGGTGTCCACCCTACATCATCCTCCTCCATGGCGTCCGCTTTTTTCAGGTCGGCTTCTATTTCTTCCTCCGTTGACCACCCAAAGGGGTCAGCTTCACCGTACGATCTTGGACCCGCCGTGAGGTGAGAGACATGACTCTCCCCAACTAATTCTTGCGAAGACATATTGCCCTAAGTCTGCCACAGAAATAGCTCAAAACAAGAATATATGATATTGTCGCAAGACGGTGATCAAAATCTCCGGTAGTTTATATAATGAATTTTTATCATGCAAAACAAGTAATCTGGGAGAAAACGGAGTCCGGATAGCACACGAGCTCACCACAAGCTCGGGAAGCGCGCCCTAGGGAGTAGGGTGCGCCCCCAGGTTTGTCGCCTGCTCATGCGCTTTCTGGACTACTTATTATTTTCCTATTTTTTTTAATATTCCAAAACAGAGTACAATTTCTTTTATGGAACTTTTGGAATCGGTTTACTTACCGTATCACATACCTATTCCTTTTCAGGGTTCTGGAGCATTCCAAAAAGTTTCCTTTATATACTCCTCCGGTGTTATGGAATGAATAATGTTAGTCTCAATATTTATAGCGTACCTGAGATATAATTCTTGATTCTTTGCCCATTCACCACCTTCGGGTTGGTGCCTTCGGGTTGGTGCCTTCGGCGTTGTTTATCTTGATAGCACCAGAACGATAAACTTTTTCGATAATGTAAGGTCCTTCCCATTTGGAGAGAAGTTTTCCTGCAAAAAATCTTAAACGAGAATTGTATAGCAAGACTTGGTCAACTACATTAAATTCCCGCTTTTGTATTCTTTTGTTGTGCCATCTTTTGACCTTTTCTTTAAACAATTTAGCATTTTCATAGGCTTCGGTTCTCCATTCATCAAGTGAGCTAATGTCAAATAACCTCTTTTCACCGGCAAGTTTAAAATCATAATTTAGTTCTTTAATTGCACAATAAGCTTTATGTTCTAATTCAAGAGGTAGGTGACATGCTTTTCCATAAACCATTTTATATGGAGACATACTCACAGGATTTTTATAAGCAGTTCTATAAGCCCATAGTGCATCATCTAGTTTCTTAGACCAATTTTTCCAAGATCTGTTGACAGTCTTTTGCAAGATCAACTTTATCTCCCTATTACTTAATTCTACTTGACTGCTAGACTGAGGATGATAAGGAGATGCAATTCTATGGTTCACATCATATTTAGCAAGAAGTCTACGGAAAGCACCATGAATGAAGTGTGAACCACCGTCTGTCATTAAATATCTAGGGACTCCAAACCTCGGGAAAATAACTTCTTTAAGCATTTTAATAGAAGTGTTGTGATCAGCACTACTAGTTGGAATAGCTTCTACCCACTTAGTAACATAATCAACAGCAACTAAAATATGAGTATATCCATTGGAGGAAGGAAAATGTCCCATATAATCAAATCCCCAAACATCAAATGGTTCAATAACAAGTGAATAGTTCATAGGCATTTCCTGACGTCTACTAATATTACCAATTCTTTGACATTCATCACAAGATAGAACAAACTTACGAGCATCTTTGAAAAGAGTAGGCCAATAAAACCCAGATTGTAATACCTTGTGTGCAGTTCTGTCCCCGCATGGTGTCCTCTGTAAGCCTCGGAGTGACACTTCCATAGGATTTGTTCATGTTCATGCTCAGGTATACAACGTCTAATAATACCATCTACTCCTTCTTTGTATAGATGCGGATCATCCCAAAAGTAATGTCTTAAATCAAAGAAAAACTTTTTCTTTTGTTGGTATGTGAAACTAGGTGGTATAAATTTAGCAACAATATAATAATTAGCATACTCTGCATACCAAGGAGTATTACTAGAAGCATTTATGACAGCTAGTTGTTCATCAAGAAAGCTATCATCAATAGGTAGTGGGTCATCAAGAATATTTTCTTACCTAGACAAGTTGTCAGCTACTGGGTGTCGGTGTCAAAACCGGCAGATCTCGGGGTAGGGGGTCCCAAGCTGTGGATTCTTGGATCAATGGTAACAGGACGATGAACACAGTGTTTTACCCAGGTTCGGGCCCTCTTAATGGAGGTAAAACCCTATGTCCTGCTCTTGTTTATATTGATGAAGTATCAAGGTACAGAGTTGATCTACCTCGAGATCATATGTTGTGGTCTAAACCCTAGAGGTATGATGAGTAATGTCATAATCTATGTATCAACTAGCCTAGCCTCGGCTTATATAATGTACCGGAGACCTAGGATAACAAGAGTCCTAGTCAGCTACGTCGATGGAGAGGAGTCCTTGTCTTGATCACCAAGTCTTGTGGAATCTTCCTCGTATATGTCATCGGCTGTCCGAACTGGCCCATTAGTGAACCGCCATGGGGGTCCTCGGCCCGACCCACTGGTCGGGAGACGACGTGGTGAGTACCCCCTAGTCCAGGACACCGTTAGTAGCCCCCTGAACCGGTCTTCAAGTTGGGGACACTTCTCGGTTCTTCCGAACTGTTCTTCATCTTCGGTCGTCGGTCTTGAAAACTGGTTCAACAAATCTTCCCATCTCTGATCTTGAGGATTGCCGAGGTATATCCGAAGAGTTCATACGTCGGGTATTCGAGGAGTCTTTTAAGTTCTCGGCCCTTATCAATGCCTTGTAAGTTTTTTACGCCACACCTGGGGTTTGAAGTGCTTCCCGTGCGACAGCGCCCTCTTGCGTCCGAGCTCTAATGCCGAACTAAATCCGAGGCATCTTTTCACAGCCGAGCTCCAACACTATTCGGCATTCAAGGTATCCTCTTGTGTCCGAGCTCCAACGCCGAACTGAATCCGAGGCGTCTTTTCACAGCCGAGCTCCAACACTATTCGGCATTCAAGGTATCCTCTTGCGTCCGAGCTCCAACGCCGAACTGAATCCGAGGTATCATAAATTACCTTGGCCTCTGAAAATTTGAATGAGTTCATCCGAGCTTAAATGCCGGAGTAGTCTTCTATGGAACGAGCCATTCGAATCCGAGCTTTATGCCGGACCGCTTCCGAGCTCCAACGCCGGACTGCATCCGAGTTCTAACGATGGTCAGCATCCGAGGTGTCATAACTACCTCGGTCTTTAAAAGATTGAACGAATTCAGTCGAGCTTAATACCGGAAATGCCCTCTATGGAGCCAGCCACTGGCGCCCGAGCTTTATGCCGAACTACTTCTGAGGTGGTGCACCACCCTGACTGCGGGCTGATTTTTTGTCAATATTTTCAATTGGTGCAATTTATTCTCTGCCGAGATATATAGCCAGTAGCCCTCACGGTGTGTGTCGGTCTAAAACCCGAGATGCACCTGAAGGATGGCATAAAACCGGTGATCCCAGTAGCCCCTGAGACTCAGGTCGATTCACAAAATCGGCCTGAGGATCAACTCCTAGCTCTGTAGCATACTTAGGAATAGAAATGTGGTGTGCATATTCCTCGAAACTCAGGTTGGATGCGGCCGACCAACCTGAGGATCATAATCTCCTCGGGAAGTATTTCGCACTTTGTAAATTGTCTGCATTGAATCATCGATGCAGTAGCCCCCGAGCCAATGGTCGGGTGGCAACACCAGATCAGGGGATCGATGTGCCCCTTTAATATTTGTAAATGAGAAGCGCGAAGCCCAGTAGCCCCCGAGCCTTAATGTGGGCACGGGTGGCCGAATTATGGATCAATGTCCGGAGTATATCACAATTTATGTGTAATGATTCTATGTATCCAAGTACTTTACATCACTAATGCTTGGATTCGCATTGTACAAAACTTTGCTGACCGACCATCGGCTTCAACCTCTTCGGCCAGTAGCTGAAGAGTGTTCATCCTACTTTATAAAGCCTTTATAAGGGAAAAGATTTACGACAAACAAGGCAATCCGGCCATACGGTTTTATAAACAAAGGTACGCAGAGAGATATGTTATAAAACATCTTCTGGGAAAAATAGTTCCGTTACAGGTTCCTTTTCCCAGGCATGATCATGAAACCTCAACTCCGATCAATGTGGGAGGAAAATATTGAGGATTTAGTTGGGAGAAAGTTCCCGAACTCTGTGGTCCATGATGAACCAGAATTTTCGCTTCCATCGTTGCTGACCAATTATGTCCTTTAAGATGGCTAGCTTTCGGCTTCACCCAGTCTGAGGTACTAATCCGGATGACCCGGTAGTAACAATCATAGAGGTGCTCCCTTTACCGCCTAGCCGAACAATCAGGAACATAGGGGTAAGCACAGGAGCCAGGCAACCCAGCTTGGCCAAAATCTTAAGTCCAATTGATGCATATTTATGGCTTTATTACGATAATTATGGAAGGCAAATTCTCCATTGAGACTGTTTATAACCTGAAAGTGGCCCATCGTCGGCTTCCACCCCTTTGTAGATGCTACGCAGGGTGTTTCCGCAATAACAAAACAACCCTTAGCCGACGTCTCGGTGCCCGAAGGCGGTTGTGTTAGCGGAAACGAGGCAATCAGATATGCGAGCTTTATAACTTTCACTTAGTCATAGGAGCTTTAAAGTTCGGGGCCAGTTACTAGCCCCCGGTTAGTGTTCGGCGTCAGCCGGGGTCAAACTAGTAACACTTCGGCCAATCCTATGAAAGGCCTATCCGGCTATTGACCATACACTCGAGTCGAGAAAGGAGTGATAGAAAAAGACTTTGCAACGACTAAGAAGAAAACTATTTATAAAATGGCTCGTATAAATTTAAGAGCCCCCAGTTACCCTATGACAGGAAGTGTTTTTAACAAACAACGCATGTGAGCATGGTCGAACCGAACACAAATTAAAAATGTAAAAACTTTTAGCATGAAAGCGACTTAGTTGGTTAATGTGTTCGGCGTTGATGATGTGGGCCGAGCTTGCGGCGGGTCGAGGTCCCAGCCCCCAAGCCGGTCCCGAGGTGCCCGAGCGAAGAGCTCGGCTCGATGAAGTGGCGATGCTGCACGATCGATGTGGCGAGCCGAAGCCCCTGGTCCAGCCGAGGTGACAAAAATCCTCATGACCGAGGCGACGAAGAGCTCGGCACAAAAAAGAAGTGTTTAACAATCAACGTTTGAACGAACAACTTTTTTGTTTAACGCAAATATAATGTTTGGTTGAACCGAACAAGAAATAAAATAAAATATTTTTTTAAAAGAAAAACTGAGCATGGAGGCGACTTAGCTGGTTAATGTGCTCGGTATTGTTGACGAGGTCCGAGCTCGTGGCGGGACAAAGACGTAGTCCGCAGCCTAGCCAAGGTCACAGCCCCCAAGCCCGAGGTAACCAAGCGAGGAGTTCGGCTTGATGAGGTGGCGATGCCGCACGGACGATGTGGCGAGGCAAAGCCCCCGGTCCAGCTAACGTGACGAAGCTGGTTGGCTGGTGACGCCGAATTCACCGGAGTAGGTTGATGAAGAGATGGCGAAGCGCCCGGTCTAGCCGAGGTGACGGGGCAGGTCGGTAGTATGATGTTTGCAGCCCCATGCCGCCCGAGGTGTCGAAGCAGGTCGGCGTGGTGGACATCGGCTTGGTCAGCCGGATTAGTATTTGGGATTTCTTCGGAATCGTCCTCCGGTACTATGCTGCGCGGGGCGAGTCCGGCCAGGGTTGACTCCTGATGTTCGGACGCAGAGGTCACATCCAGGCTTGAAGAAGCAATAGTGTGGCGATGCCGGTGTGCCCGCTCCGTATAATTCATGGGGCGACAATGTTGGTGATGATTTACCCTTCACGATGCTGAACTGTTGTTCGGCTTGCGGAGATAATGATCCGAAGAGGTTGAGTTCGGCTCGATGAAGCAATGACCCGTCTGGCGCAGGTCGGCAGCCGTGTAGCAACGTTGTCAGGCTGGTTTAACAGCGGCCAACGATGAATGTTACCTCCGAAAAGGAGCAAAATTTGTGAGCATGTGTTCGGAAACAAAAAATAATACCCTAGAAAGAGATTCCTCCAAAAAGGTTGTCCAATATCCCGTTCATGAAGAAAGATGAACTCGGGTCGGATTCGTATTCGCGCAGAAAACAGATCAGAAAATTGATGCACTCGTCGGAGGTTTCCTGGAGTTTGAACGGTCGGATTGAGCTGAAATTTTGAGGGGTGGTAGATACAGGAATTCCGCAGCCGATCAATGGTTGGATCTTCCAAAGGACGTCCGAGCTAGATGCTGGACTCTACGCCCTAAACTCGTCCAGATTCCCGTCCAGATTTGACATGGGTCCGGTATATCGTAGATCGCCGGAGATTCCTCCATTGGAATACGACAAAATTTTACAGGGTTGTTATATACGCAATTCCGCACTATTCCACGAAAGCAATCGTCAAAGCGACACTCAGGGAAGCAGCGACGGCGAATACAAATCCGCTGTATAGAAAAACAGCATAGTCGCCCGAGGACAATGTTGAAGTTGAGCCCCCGAGCTATATGAATGATTCCCCCATGATCTTGATAGAGATCGGAGTTGATGTTGATGAAGGCCCTCGCCCGATCATGACGATCTGAGGCGGAGCGCAGTCCTTGGTCGAGCCAGGGTGACCAGTCGAGCCGGTGATGAATATGCCGACGTCGCAGTTGATCTGCAGGCGAGCCATTGATCCATTGCCGATCACACAGCGGAACTCTCAATGAAAGCACCATTGTCGGTGTCAAAACCGGCAGATCTCGGGGTAGGGGGTCCCAAGCTGTGGATTCTTCGATCAATGGTAACAGAACGATGAACACAGTGTTTTACCCAGGTTCGGGCCCTCTTAATGGAGGTAAAACCCTACGTCCTGCTCTTGTTTATATTGATGAAGTATCAAGGTACATAGTTGATCTACCTCGAGATCATATGTTGTGGTCTAAACCCTAGAGGTATGATGAGTAATGTCATAATCTATGTATCAACTAGCCTAGCCTCGGCTTATATAATGTACCGGAGACCTAGGATAACAAGAGTCCTAGTCGGCTACGTCGATGGAGAGGAGTCCTTGTCTTGATCACCAAGTCTTGTGGAATCTTCCTCGTATATGTCATCGGCTATCCGAACTAGCCCATTAGTGAACCACCATGGGGGTCCTCGGCCCGACCCACTGGTCGGGAGATGACGTGGTGAGTACCCCCTAGTCCAGGACACCATCACTGGGTTCTCAGCACCCTTCCAAATAAGTCTAGGTTTAGCATCCTTCTTTTTCGTCAGGTATTTAATAACAGCATGATCGGTGTGAACAATTACTTTAGAATCAACCATGTAAGACCTGAACTTATCACAAGCAAACACAACTACTAAAAATTCCTTTTCAGTGGTAGCATAATTTCTTTGGGCACTATCCCGAGTTTTACTAGCATATTGGATGACATTTAATTTCTTATCACCGCTTTGTCCTAAAACAGCACCAATAGCATAATCACTAGCATCACACATAATTTTAAAGGGTAGATTCCAATCAGGTGGTTGAACAATAGGTGCAGAGATTAAGGCTTTCTTAAGTATTTCAAATGCTTCTACACAATCATCATCAAAAAAGAATGGAACATCTTTTTGCAAGTGATTAGTAATAGGCCTAGAAATTTTAGAGAAGTCTTTAATAAATCTCCTATAGAAACCAGCATGACCAAGGAAACTTCTTATACCCCTGATATCTTTAGGACATGGCATTTTCTCAATTGCATCAACTTTAGCTTTATGAACTTCAATACTTCTTTCGTAAATTTTATGCACCAAGACAATACCTTCATTCACTATAAAGTGGCACTTCTCCCAATTCAAGGCAAGATTAGTTTCTTCACATCTCTTCAAAACTCGATCAAGGTTGCTTAAGCAATCATCAAAAGAAGTTCCATAAACGGAAAAATCATCCATGAACACCTCAATTTTTTTTGACAAAAGTCAGAGAATATAGCAGCCATACATCTTTGAAAGGTAGCAGGTGCATTGCATAAACCGAAAGGCATACGTCTATAAGCAAAAGTACCAAAAGGGCATGTAAAAGTAGTTTTTTCTTGATCCTCTTGTGACATAGGTATTTGGGAAAAATCAGAGTATTGTCAGGACCCCGATTCAAAGTCACACCGATCTAGCCTGTAACACCTCATATCACTTTGCGGCCTCACGCACGGTATTCCCACGGGTGTCGCCTTACCATGGCCCGGGACCGTTTGCGCCTTTTGGCTCACGTATATGATAGTGTTGCTAGCATCCATATGACAGAGAACCCGGGCCGACATGGCAAGTCATGAACCCAAAGCGGCGCTAACTTACGGGGACAGGCATACATGAATCAACATCGAGCATGTCGGTCAGCAGCGTGTGAATCTGGGCTGTAGCACTGGGCTAGCAGGACTCCGGGAACCCGGGCTGTAGCAGGCTAGGCAGGACTCCGGATATCACCGCGTGACATTTCCCCGAAGGGACAGACACAGGAACGAAGTGAAACACATGTCGGCCAGTCTAAGTGTTCCGGAGCAGCAGTGATGGGCTAGCAGGACTCCGGTAAACCGGGCTGTAGCGGACTACCAAGGCTCAGTGGAGACACCAGACTACATTTCCCCATAAGAGAGGCTGCCAAGGATAAACAACTAGATAGTCGGATCCCACACATACCAAGCATTTCAATCATACACACAATATGCTCGATATGTGTAAATACAACATGGCATCACAACAAAACTCTACAACTCAAAGTACTTTATTTAAAAGGCTCTGGGGAGCCATACATAACATGTTCATACAGATATGGGTCACACGACCCGACACTCAAGTCATACAAACATACAAGCACATGCGGAAGCAACTAGTCTGAGTACAGACACTAGAAAGAAAGAAGGCTTGACGAAGCCTGTCTATCTACATAGGCCCTTCACAAGCTCAGGTCACCACCTGGGTGGCAAGTCACTCGTCAACGTCGAGATCTACATAGAACCCTTCGGAGGGGGCGGTGTTCTCGTCTGCAATAATTATTAAAGCAACATGAGTACAAAGGTACTCAGCAAGTCTTACAACAGATCCTAATATACATGCGCATTCTCAAGAAGGGGGGTGGAGTTATTGCAGCAAGCCAGCTTTGACTCTTGGCTACGCTATCCTACGAGACATCACTTGTGAAATTAGTTTTCGCACACGAGTCCACTAATCACCATCACAATACTCCACCGTGGATCCTCCCTCGTAATCCTACGAGAGGGCCATCCGCGGTACTCACACTTATCTTGAGTCTTTTAGTAGTAACCATTAACTTGTCTATGAACTGCATAAGTGACCAAGTAGTCCTTTACCGTGGACGCGGCTATTCGAATAGTTTTATACCCTGCAGGGGTGTACTTCTTCACACACGCTTTCACCACTTATCGCCGCTACACGACATGTACCCGGCAACCTTCAAGCGGAAGCCCAGCGAGGGTGTCGGCCACGACCTGACTAAACACACGAGTCTCTAATCCAGGTTTATCGCCTATTCGGGTTCCATCCGCAAGGAAATCCGGCCGGGGTGTCCTCAACGGCCCCAAACGATGTGTGCAGGGTTCCCGAGACACCAAACGGGCGACCCGGTACACCGTGCCACGTGCCTACCGCATCACAGCCCACCCCTAAGGTCAGCGCTGCGCACGGCCTCCAGCAACTACAAACACCAGAAACTACTTGCAACTCCTGGACAGAGGACAGGGTGGTTAATAAGTCGAGAGAGTCAATTAAGGATCCCAATGTGTGGTAGTAGCTGAATCTTAAATCACGCATGCAGATCTCAGTTCTTAAGGACGGCCTCAATGAAACAACCCACCATGTACTCCTACATGGCCTCTCATCGATACCTTTACCAAAACATGTTCAACACTTCACCCTCATTACCGACACAACCATTCACTCTAGTTCATCACCCTGATGAGCCAGACCTGACACAACTCTAAGCAAAGCAGGCATAGCATGGTAGGAAACACAGACATGGCTCAATCAACTCCTACACATGCTAGTGGGTTTCATCTAGTTACTGTGGCAATGACAGGTCATGCAGAGGATATGGGTTCAACTACCGCAACACACAGCAGTTTGAAACACGTTGTCTTAATGCAGTAAACGAGAGCAGAAGCGAGAAGATGGGTTTGTATCGAAATGATCAATGGGGTTGCTTGCCTGACAGAGTGGTAGTGGAATACTGCCCTTCAGTTGGATACTCGTGAATATCCTCGGAGGCAGAACCTACCACGAAGAACACATCGAAACACAATCATCACATGGCAATATGCAACAATATGATGCATGCTATGACATGGCAAAATGAGTGTGTTTTGGCTAATGCATCTTAGAACAGGTTGGTTTGAGTTCATTTGAATCAAGGATTCAAATGCAAACCCAAAATAAGAGGTCA
Organism: Thinopyrum elongatum; assembly: GCA_011799875.1. NCBI lineage: Eukaryota > Viridiplantae > Streptophyta > Magnoliopsida > Poales > Poaceae > Thinopyrum > Thinopyrum elongatum. The sequence continues at coordinate 330,763,718 of CM022298.1, read as the reverse complement.
TATTAGTGCATTAACTTGTTTCATCTAATCAGCAAGGTTAAAGTGTTCTGACATGCATGAAACCAGTACAGATGGAAAGATTGGATTTTTCTAATCAAAATTTATATATAATTTGTTTGATTTGGAGCTACGGTTGAATTACTATGAATTTTTGAAGTTTGTAGTATTTTCTGGAATTTCCTGAATAAAAATAAATTCAGAAAAATACTTATTGCGTCAGCATTGCGTCAGGGTGATGTCAGCAGTCAACGGGGTCGGTCCAGGTCAAACCTGGCCAGTGGGTCCCGCGTGTCAGTGTCATTAGTCTAACTAATTTTTAGTTAGTCCTAATCCCAAGTTAATTAGCAGGCGGGTCCCACCTGTCATAGACCCAGGGGGGTCAAATTGGGTCAGCGGGGTCAAACCCGCCGGCGTTTAGCCGCCGGCGAGGCCAGACGCGGCGGGGCAGTGCGGTATTCATGCTCCGGAGACCAAAACGACGGCGGAGCACATCTACGTGATGCGGGGAGTGAGCCGCGTCGAGTGGTGGCAGTGGGTGGAGCTGGGGTGGCCGGAAACAACGCCGACGACAAGCTGTGCGGCTGCTGGAGTTCGGGCGAGCTCGGGCTCGTCGCTAGGGGGCACGGTGAGGTGCGTGGAGTGGTTCTGTGGACTCCTGCGAGTGCGGCGAAGACGATGGCGTGCTCGGAATCGAGCCAACGTGGCTGTGGCCACGACGGCGACGTGTAGAGGCGGCGGCGGGTGCGGCCGAGCTCGGTGCAGTCGATGCAGGGCTCGAGAACGAGAACGGAAAAGATGGGGAGGTAGCTGAGCTCACGACGGTCACGACGGAGCCGTCGGCAAGGTCGGGGACGAGCCGGAGCAAACGGGGCGGCGGAATGGATCTCCGACGACGGGCGTTGAAGACGAGGGCGGTGCGGTGGCTTCAGTGCAAACGAGCGCTTGGGGCTCGGTCTGCTCGACGGAGAGGACGGTGGCGGAGCTGCTGGACAGGGTGGGGCGACGAGGAGGCGATGGTGGCCGCGGTTACGTCGGCGGTACGGCTACGGCTGCGTCGGCCATGGTGGGGAGAGAGCGAGAGAGAGGCGTAGGGGGAGAATGAGGTGTCCAGGGGGTCGAGGCGACGACATGGAGGACGTCCAGGCGTCCAGCAGCTCGAGCGGCAAGCAGCTGGCGCCGTGGCGAGCTCGCGCACGCCGGCGTCACCTCCCTGCCTGCCTGGCGGGGACGAAGCAGCTGGCTGGCACGGGCCAGCACAGTGATGGGCCGCCAGGTGGGCCGGCTGGTGGCTTTGCCAGGTAAGTTTGTTTTCACTTTTATTTTCTGTTTTCTATATTTCTGCAAGTTTGTGGCTTTTCTAAAAATATCTAGGCACTTTCAGAAATCACCAAACTGCTCATGCCCACTGTATAGAGTATATCCAACATGGAACATTTCAGTTTGGGATTATTTGGACATTTTAAATATTTACTAGCATTTAAATGCCCAAATGCAAGTTACATATGATTTAATTCAATGACCTTATGATGACCTAGAAAAATGTGAACCAGTTTTGGCAGAGGTTCTAACCCAAGACAAAAATGATGGACATTTTAGAAGGGCATTTCAGGTTCATTGAAAAAGATTTTGGTAAACCCTAGTTGTTTCCAGGGGGTTGCTGGGGGTTCTATCATCCCCATTTCAAGTTTCTGGAAAAGTTTAAACATGATGCAACACTCTAATGCATGAACTAGCTAGGGTGTGACAAGTATCCATCTAGAAAATTGAAATGTGTATGTTTTGATAATCTTTCTAGCATTTGATCAATGAATGGTAGAGGGTAATGATCTTTCCAAGTAGTTTGTTTAGTTTTCTAAAATCAATTACCATCCTATAACCTATTATAATTCTTTGTGGGATAAGTTCATTTTTATAATTAGGGACCACAGTAATACCTCCCTTCTTAGGGACACAATGAACAGGACTTACCCATCTACTATCAGCTATAGGATAGATTATACCTGCTTCTACAAGCTTTAATATTTCATTTCTTACCACTTCCTTCATCTTAGGATTTAATCGTCGCTGGTGATCAACAACTGGATTAGCATCAGGCTCCATATTAATCTTGTGCTGACATAGAGTGGGACTAATGCCCTTAAGATCATCAAGAGTATATCCAATAGCGACACGGTGCTTCCTCAGAGTTATCAATAACCTCTTTTCTTCCTGCTCTGAAAGGTTAGCACTAATAATAACAGGATATATTTTCTGTTGATCAAGGTAAGCATATTTCAATGTATCGGGCAATTGCTTAAGCTCAAACACGGGATCACTCTTGGGTGGAAGGGGATCTCCGAGAGTCTCAATAGGCAAATTGTGTTTCAAAATAGGCATTTGTTTAAAGAATATCTCATCTATTTCATTTCTTTCATTCATATGCATGTCATTTTTGGGGTCTAGCAAATATTGTTCTAACGGATCAGTAGGAGGCACATCAATAGAAGCAAGACAAACAATTTCATCCTTACTAGGTAATTCTTTATCACGAGGTTGTCTAAAGAATTTGGAGAAGCTAAACTCATGAGAAACATCATCAAAATTTACACTAACAGTTTCCTTAGTGCAATCAATCTTAGCATTAACCGTATTCAGGAAAGGTCTACCAAATATAATGGGACAAAAATCATCTTGTGGGGAACCAAGAACTAGAAAATTAGTAGGGTATTTTATTTTCCCACACAAGACTTCAACATCTCTAACAATCTCAAGTGGTGTGATAGTATCTCTATTAGCAAGCTTAATAGTAACATCAATGTCTACTATCTCAGTAGGTACAATATCATTCATAATTTCTTGATATAAAGTAAACGGGATAGCAATCACACTAGCACCCAAATAACATAGGCCGTGATAACAATGATCTCCTATTTTAACAGAGATAACAGGCATGCCAGCAACATGTCTATTTTTATCTTTATCATCTGGTTTAGCAATTCTAGCAGCTTCACCACAAAAATAAATAACATGCCCATTGATATTATCAACCAAGAGATCTTTAACCATAGCAACATTAGGTTCAACTTTAATTTGTTCAGAGGGTGTAGGTGTTCTCATATAAATTTTGTGAACCACAGTTGAAACCTTAGCATGTTCTTTTATCCTTAGAGGAAAAGGGGGTTTCTCAATATAAGCAGTAGGAATAACTAGATTAGCACTATAAGTAATAGTTTCCTCTTCAGCTTTAGTAGGTTCCTCTACTTCTACTTCAATAGGTGGATGATATTTAAACCACTTCTCCTTAGGGAGATCAACATGAGTAGCAAATGACTCACAGAAAGAAGCTCCTATCTCAGAGTCAAGTCCATACTTAGTGTTAAAATTATGAAAAGCATCGGTATCCATAAAAGTTTTAACACAATCAAATTCAAGCTTTATACCTGACTCTTTACCTTCGTCGAGCTCCCAATCTTCAGAGTTGCATTTAATTCTTTCCAAAACATCCCATCTGAATTCAATAGTCTTCTTCATAAAAGAACCAGTACAAGAAGTATCGAGCATGGATTGATCATCACGAGAAAGCCGAGCATAAAAATTCTATATAATAATTTCTCTTGAGAGCTCATGATTGGGCATGAGTACAACATTGACTTAAGCCTCCCCCAAGCTTGAGCGATACTTTCTCCTTCATGAGGCCAAAAATTATATATATAATTCCGATCACGATTTACCAGATGCATAGGATAAAACTTCTGATGAAATTCCAATTTCAATCGGTTCCAATCCCACGTTCCAATATCATCACATAGCCTATACCATGTCAATGCTTTTCCCCCCAAATATAAAGGGAAAACCTTCTTCTTAACTTCATCTCCGGGTGAACCTACAAGCTTAAACAATCCACAAATTTCATACACATATATCAGGTGCATATCAGGATGCAATGTTCCATCTCCTGCATAAGGATTAGCTAGCAGTTTCTCTATCATACCCGAAGGAATTTCATAATAAATATTTTCAGTAGGTGCAGTAGGTTGAGGAGCAACTCTTTGTCCTTCCAGTCGAGGTGAAGATACCCCGAACAAACCCCTCAAAGGATGGTTTTCCATAGTGACAAGTAACAGGAAATTTCAGCACGTACTATAAATGTTTCCTTACCAAATTCCACTCACCAAAGGCGCATCACTCCCTGACAATGGCGCTAGAAAAGAGCAGCCCCCACTGGTCAAAGCATGGCATCGGGCCCGCCAGCTCCACCTTATTCCAATAGAGATACAAGGGGAGCCTCCCCTCGAGAGGCTCGTCCACTTTCTCGCCAGTCAGAATGTGGAGCACCCCGCTCAGCACCTCTGGCGGTAGGCTGACCGTGTTCAGCTGCATTGGGTCCTTCGAGCCAGTGAAAGCCCACATCGGGCGGGAGTGATGGTGAAGGGGGGCAATGCGCCCATGGAGGAACTCCCTCACTACCATGACCACCGTTACCCCGGCTGCCCTCAAATCGGCCAACCTCTTCCACACCCACGCCAGTCTCGGTTCGGTGAGCCTCTCGTGCTCCCATCCAGAGCTCCTCGCCGCCGTGGACGTCGGTAGCTGTAGCAGGGGGCTGAATTGGGCTGCATCGAAGTACACCAATTACCTCCTGAAGCCCTCCACCTCATGGGCTAGCTGCATGTTGATGCCCCCGCCTGCCGTCTCCTCCACAGTGTAGAGCGAGGCGCACCCGGAGCATTGGTTGGTCGCGGTCAGCCATAGGCTGAAGAAGTGGCGAAGCAGCGCTACTGAGGGAGGCACGCCCATGAAAGCCTCGCATAAGAAGGCAAAGGCAGAAAGAAGAAGAACGGAGTTCGGCTCAAGATGCAGCACGTGGACCTGATAGTGAGAGAGGATGGTGTTCAAGAAATCAGAGAATGGTGGCAACATGCCGGCGAAGAGTGCATGGAGGGGGAGAGCGATGGAGATGGCTAATGACCCACAAGTATAGGGGATCAATAGTATTCCTTTCCATAAGTAAGAGTGTCGAACCCAATGAGGATCAGAAGGAAATGACAAGCGGTTTTCAGCAAGGTATTCTCTGCAAGCACTGAAATTATCGGTAACAAATAGTTTGGTGGCAAGGTAATTCATAACGAGTAACAAGTAACAAGTGTAACAAAGGTGCAGCAAGGTGGCCCAATCCTTTTTATATAAAAGGACAAGCCTGGACGAACTCTTATATAAAGCAAAGCACTCCCAAGGACACATGGGAGTTATCATCAAGTTAGTTTTCATCATGCTCATATGATTCGCGTTCAGTACTTTGATAGTTTGATATGTGGGTGGACCAGTGCTTGACTGCTGTCCTTACTTGGACATGCCTCCCACAACTACGAAAGAAGAATTAAGATAAATCTAACCATAACATTCAACATGTGGATCCAAATTAGCCCCCTATGAAGCAACTCTTAAATTAGGGTTTAAGCTTCTGTCACTCTAGCAACCCATCATCTACTTGCTACTTCCCAATGCCTTCCCCTAGGCCCAAATCATCGTGAAGTGTCATGTAGTCGATGTTCACATAACACCACTAGAGGAAAAACAACATACATCTCATCAAAATATCGAATGAATACCAGATTCACATGATTACTTATAACAAGACTTCTCCCATGTCCTCGGGAACAAAAGTAACTACTCACAAAGCATGTTCATGTTCAAGATCAGAGGGGTATTGAATATCATTAAGGATCTGAACATATGATCTTCCACCAAATAAACCAACTAGCATTAACTACAAAGAGTAATCAACACTACTAGCAACCCACAAGTACCAATCTGAGGTTTGAGGCAAAGATTGAATACAAGAGATGAACTAGGGTTTGAAATGAGACGGTGCTCATGAAGATTTTGATGAAGATTGGTCCTCCCACGATGAGAGAATCATTGGTGATGACGATGGCTTCGATTTCCCCCTCCCGGAGGGAAGCTTCCCCGACAGAATCGCTCAACCGGAGCCCTAGATTGCTTCTGCCCAGGTTCCGCCTCGAGACGGTGGCGCTTCGTCCCGAAAGCCTTCTCGTTATTTTTTCTAGGTCAAAACACCTCATATAGTAGAAGATGGGCACCAGAGGCTGGCTAGGGGGCCCACAAGCTCAGGAGGCGCACCCTGGGGGTAGGGCGCGACCCTGGCTTGTGGCCACCTGGTGGGTCCCCTTCTGGTATTTCTTCGCCTAGTATTTTTTATATATTCCGAAATAATTCTCCGTAAAGTTTCAGGACATTTGGAGTTGTGCAAAATAGGGATATCAGATTTGCTCTTTTCCGGCCCAGAATTCCAGGCTGCCGGCATTCTCCCTCTTCATGTGAATCTTGTAAAATAAGAGAGAAAAGGTATGAGAATTGCACCATAAAGTGTAATAACAGCCCATAATGCAATAAATATCAACTTTAAAACATGACGCAAAATGCATGTATCAGTGGCGTCAAGCTCAGTGGCTGAGTGTGAAGCCAGCCAAATTCGGGTAGCCCCGCACTCGTTGGAGGCAGTTGCGGTCATCGGGAGGACCTTGCCGAGCCCCTTGGCATTGATGACCGTGGACCTGCCCAGGGCAGGCTCCAGCGCCGCTTCCATCGCCCTTCCTTTTCTTATCAGGGGGCGCCATGGCGACGCACCCGGGACTAGGGGAGGTGGAAAACCTGGAGGGAGGAAAAGGAATCGGACACGAGAAGGAAGGCGCAGGAAGACGGATGCGTGCAGGGAAGGCAATGATGGCTTCGCGCCATGCGTGGGCAGGCTTTATGTCAGCCTGGGCGGTCACCGAGGTGTCGTGGGAGAAGTGGGTGTGGCCCCCATTCCATCATGCGCCATGCGTCGCGCCTGGCCCGCAGGCGGTTTGGGCCTGCACCGTTTCGCCCTCCTAATAGGCAGGAATGCGCGCGCCGCATGCCTAGGGGATACTGTTGGGCCCGTGGGACCCTAGGTTCCCAGGCCCGTCTGGCTTCGGCCTAGGGCACGACACGTGTCGAAGGCCTAGCGAGCGGCCCACCAGTGGGCACCAGGAGCAAGACCCTTCGTGAGGCCCTGGCCTCATGAGGCCCTCTCCTCAGGCAGTGGGCAAGCAGGCGACACTTAGCGGCTTCACCGAGAGCCTCGCTAGGGCATCTCGCGAGGAGGCCTCCCGAGGTTGCTTCTGGAGGCACCCTCCACGAGGCGCGCGAGGCAGGCACTACTCGGCTTGGTCGCGCGGTCCGAGGCTCATCATGTGGGTGACTCGCGCGACGACAAATGAAGGCAGAGGCCGTGCCAGCAGGCACGGACAAAGAGGATTTCCCTTTTTATGCCGAGGGAGCAGGGCCAGGAGTCCGGCTGCCAAAGTAACCCCCAAAGGTTTCCCGATCGGTGAAAGAAGACCAAGATGACAGGCGCATAGAGCGGTGGTCATCCCCAAGCCCACTGACGTGTCATGGATGGTGGCTTTGCACGCGAAGACCACCTTTTGTCAGGATAGACTACGCTCATGTCCCCCTTCAAACTTGCCGTTGTGTGGCAACCCTTCCCGCCAATGTTTTCGGGGGAGGAGGACCAAGGCAGATATAAAAGGAGGGCAGGGTGCCACTGTAGAAAGGATCGACCCCCGCGAGAAGAAACCCTTGTACTCTTTCTCTCTAGCGAGAGCAATCACAACCAAGCAGGAGTAGGGTTTTACACCGCGAGGTGGCCCGAACCTGGGTAACCGCTGTGTCACCGGTCTGCTACCACTAGTGCACTCTCGCCGTGGTTTAGTTGCAGGGAAAGACAGGGCGGTAGGAATGAGCGCACCCTAGTGTTCAAATCTTTGGGTCCTGGGAGCCCGGTTTCTGACAATCCTTCCTTTGAGGAGAGCAACCACCGAGGATGCCGGACGACTGAATTAGGCACTATGGTCACGCCGAGCCCCGCTAAATATGCATACGGTGTCAACATGCACCAAACAAGAAATCTGCTCCTAACCCGGGCAGAGGCACTTCACCGCCTCTATGGCACAAAAAATAACATATACACCTCATTTTTTCAAGCAAACAAAGGCAGATAAAAGAGGTAGTATTAATAAGTATTGCAAAGAAAGTTACAAGTTGCTTTGTTTGCAGGCTTAGTATTTTAGGCCTCGCAGCGACTAGACTCAACAACAGACACCATGACAGGCTCCACATCTGCATAGAAACTTGACGTCAGCCTGGCCTACGGTTCTGTGGTGACCACGTCACGGACATACCACTCAAGGCGGCACGCCCGCTGCCTCGGCAGCACATAATGGGCGCCCGCCGTCGCCATGACCTCCTGAAGATCCACTAGACGTTGGGCCGCCCCTGGCATGCGTGCAATGCGCTGGAGCAGGTCGGCATTCTCAACCTCTTCGGCTCACAGAACCCCTGCGGCTTGAGCCAAAGCCCCGGCATACTGTCAAGGGTGGACGCCTCAACGCCAAGGTGTAGAGCTCATCGGTAGACCAAGTCCGGTAGCATGGAGAACAGAAACCACACAACACAGTCAGCAAAAATGCAAGAGGCTAGGTCACGATGCGGAAAAGGACTTGCTACTTGGGGTGGCCTCCAACTATTCTTGGCATGAACGCTGCTCCTGGAGGTCCCTTGCGGCACGCGCTTCGGCCTCCGCCAAGAGGCCCCCCGAACCCTGCAGCCCTCCATGCGGATCTAGGTGTCTACAATGCGACCTTTGGCAGCCTCCAGCTGTCATCGCAGGTCGGCCTCCGCCTCCTAGCTCTCCCTCAATTGAGGGCGAAGACCCTCGGTGATGCCCTAGTTATCATCAAACAGGTCGCTATCCGCCTTCAACAGCTCCTGGCAAGAGCAGGCCTCTGCATCCTTGACGCATGCCGCCTCTTGCACACTTTTTGCGGCCATGTGATCAGCGTCCACTTGAGACTGCAGCTGCTGAAGTTGCTTGTAGGCTGCAATCTCGCAAAACACTCAAGAGGTCGACAACGAATCATTGTGTGAACCATTATTTATAGCATGAACAACTTACAGCAGATGCCCGCAAGCGACCTCTATAAACGAGCGATCCGCTCCTCCTCCACCGTGACCGGCTGCGTCAGGTCACATGCTTGACAGTCTAGCCCGGCCACACGAATAATCAAAGCCTACAAAGATGAAATCGGACCCTCAAGCACATTACAACCTCTAATCTACTTAAGTATCAGGGACTACTGGGCAACGACTAAGGTCCTCCCTCCTTGATTTTGGCCTCTGCTGATGAGTTAAGGTCAGCAAGAGCATTTCCCAAAGCTTGCCCCAGGACCTAGCTTTGGCGAACATGCGAAATCAGCACCCGGAAGTTTTCCTAGTTCTCCTCGGTCCCCAGGCTGCCCACCGATGGGTCGAGAGCGCTCTCCCACGTCAACGGGTTGGTGGTGGGCTCTGCCTGGAACCGAGCATTCTTCTGAGAAGGTGCATCTTCCAATATCGGTCCTGATCTCTTGGTTGCGCCATCTCGATCGGCCGCTGCCCGGACTACAGCATTATAGTCACCATCAATGGTCTTTAGACCAAGGGAAAAAGAAGTCGCGGCACCAATGTGAGGCCGCAGAGGTCGGGTTTTGCGTGTCAGATGCTTGAAAGACTGATAGAGGAGCAGCAAATGTCAGGGGCATATTAGCAGGCACATCCCAAAGGCATAAGAAGAGAGCAAGCACTGAGCAACTCACCGCGGGTCGCGGGTTGGCCGCACTGTATGGCTCCACGGCCACTCTGGGACGGAGCTCTTCAAAGGGGAGGCAGGTGAGCAAATGTAGACGGTCCTTGACCTCGTTTTTAGAAAGCTCCCATTGGACCAGATGGTTGGGGTCATACCTACCGTGATATTCATACATGGGAGGGTTGATGCGCCCTAGAGGCTGGATGTTCCTCTGCACCCAGGTCTTCAAAATTTGCAGGCCGATGAGATTGTTCCCCTAAAGAGGGCGACGCATCCATGAGATAGCCAGTCCCTGGGTATAAATCGACTTTCGATCGCCACTCCGGCCTCTGCCGGCAGGGCACATCACCGAATTCCAGCAGCCTTGGGTCACTAGGATCATGGAAGTTGTCTAGAGCATAAAACCACCCCTGTTTCCATGACTCCGTCTCCAGGGCTAGCACCAGGCCAAACTAACTAGAACCCTGGCGGGGCTGGAGGATGGCCCCACCACAGGAAGGGATCTTTCCATCCTTGAGGTAGGGAACCACTTCGAAGAAGTACCGAAAAAGGCCGAAGTGAAGCCGAATGCCCAGGAAACACTCATAGAGGGCTACAAAGCAGGAGTGGTGCAGGACGCCACTCGGGGGGCAGGTGATGCAGCTGAAGCCCGTAGAAGGCCAGCACGTCCCTAATAAAGGAATTGAATGGAAGCCTCAGCCCGCAGTGGATGAATGCTACATGCACTACCTAATTCCAGCGCAATGGCCACGGAACCTTATCTCTCGATCGAGGCACCATCCAACCCATCTCGGTGAACTCCGGAAGGCACCCCATCATTAGTAACTGCTCCAGATGGGATCACAAAATGGAGGAGCGCTACTAGTCGCTAACCCACTCAGGCAGATGGGGAAGGCGCGACAGCAAGACCTCAACCAGGTCGCCTTGGCCAAGCTTTTGTCGGGAGGAAGAAGGGGTGGCGTCCATGATTCTTCGGCAAACTAGAAGGAGCTGGAGGAAAACTTGGCGACAAAGAAGAGGGGTCAGGCGGGCCCCAATGCGGCCGTCCGGGCGTCATATTTAAAATAGGCCGGCATACAATCATGCCGGAGATGGTGCCTATGCGGGCGGTGGGCTGGCCCACGGAGCTTTGGGCCCAGCCACCCAGGAAAGGTAACAACACTACTGGTGAGCAAAAGGGGAAATTCACCACATGATGATTCAAGAGGCCGGGCATATGAAGAGAGGAGCCCAACAGAGGCCTTAGAGCCCAGGTGCTCACGAGCTCTGCCCTGCTCTGGGGCTACTAACGGGGACCTGGACCCAGGGTACCTGATGTAAGGGAGCCCGACCTCGACCTCGACCAGGGCCTACTTGGACCAAGGTGCATCTGGGAACCCTAAGAAGGTGAATGCAATGAGCATGTTCCCCAACATAGAGGACGACGGCCAAACATATCTAACATACCCCCCTTGTGTAAACCCTAGGTCTCTCCTATCGATATAAAACTCAACTCTTGCTAGACATCTCAAACACCATTGTAATCCTACGCATGAGGTATCCCTCACCATGAATAACAAGACAAAGCAGGATGTAGGGTATTACTCTTCGGAGGCCCGAACCTGGGTAAATTGTGTATGCAAACTCTGTCCCGGTACTTCTGGTCTCCTCATGCACCCTACTGAGGGATCTGACAGGAATTTGCTCCGTCACTATTATTTTTAATAACACCATTTGGGTCTCTATCAAGCAGGTCTCGAGACTGATCCTGAGAATGATCAAATCCTGGGTTGTCATGTCCCCATAACAGAGTGGGATAAGGCTGGAAGCCTTCTCAGATCAGCTGGTGATATTCACCCAACGCTCTTTGATATGTTTAAAAGTGGCTAAACTCAAGTCATGTTCATGAAAAAGCTCCACCACTGGCCGACCCATGGGGCAGACTCAACATCTCAGATGATGGTATCAACTTTACCTCGCCTACCAAGAAGAGGGACACCGGGATCAAGACCGTGGTCGCCATCCTCGTGTCAACGCTCACGGCGTGTTGGTCACCACAAGCAGCAGTGGATCCACCGATGAAGACCAGGAAGGCCTTCCAGGGAACTGTCTGTGGGCTGTAGTTTTTGTTTGTTCTCTCGCTCCTTTCTGGAGCTAAAACCTAATGTATTTAGCCATGCTTGGCGTTTTGTTTTCCTAAATTTCGCTGAACTGCTCCTCTCAGTGAGCTGATGTATGAATGATTTGTTGGTTCCATTCAAGTAATGGAACCGGGGAGGAGCATCCCTGTTCTTTCTAAAAAAACACTTCTTTAGATATCACATATCTTTTAACCTTCGTTTATTTCTGGAAAAAAAATAGTTCCAAGAATATCACATAACTATCCCAAACATTTTGAAGTTCGGGTTTCTCAGAAGCAAGCAGACCGTAATGTAATTCTAGCCTTTTGGATCGAAGGACGTGAGTCTCATCATCCATAGCATCCGTAGGAGGGTATTGTAAGCATGCAATAGAAACAATCTTTCTCGGCACTCTAGATGATGATCCTCTCATTATGTTTACCAATCGTAAAGATTCAACCAAATAAACAACAATCAATCAACTTCAACATGAAAGGTGGAACCATGAGCCATAATTCTAAAACTATAATGTAAAGTACACATAGACATTGTTCATAATTAATTTGCACTAGTGATTAAACTTAATTAATTCATAATTGTGCTCCACTCAAATCAGTATCTATCATAATTGATTTTAAGTGATTCAAGACCCTGATCTGATTCACAGCCATTCATGTGGACATCACTGATGACGTCAACTTCAACCGATAGGCAAACCTTTGTCGATCATTTCTCCATATGACTCTTGTTCATCTTTCGATGCTTTGTGCTCCAAGCTCAAAATGATTCTGCAAGAACTTCAAGACAGCCGAGTGCTATCTGCTTACATGGTCTGACCATCCACTCAGCTTACACCTCACATCCCGTTTGTACTCCTGTGGACATGATGCACTCTGGAATGCTATGTGTTATAGACGGTAGCAACACTGGGAAGAGCCCCTTTTAACTTGATATTTACTGTGAGAGATCACCCTAATAATTGACTACTCCACAATCAAAGGGTGCAAACAACAAAGGGATAAACATCTCACGTAATTCATAATAGCATGATATGGTATAGACCTGGGCACCGGGAAGTCTTCACGGTCTTCCTGAATCTTTAGTTGAAATGTCACCGTGGTGGTAGGGAAAGCATTGTCGTGGCAGTTGTTTCAAAAACACTGCTGTGGTGGCAATTTCAGAAAATGTTGTCGTGGCGAACATTTCAAAAACATTGTCGTGGCACCAATTTCAGAAAACACTGTCGTGGCACGAAAATTTCAGCACCTCCTCTTGCGCCTGGTACACCTTCTCTGGGTCGGGTTCCTCCATGTACAGTTGCCACCATCACCTGTAACCTGTAGGATACCTCTACATATTTTACATTAAAGAGGAAATCTCGTGGCTCCAGCCATCATACTATGATGCGCAGGCACTTAACATTACAACATATAACCATCTCATACATAAACTCATTATCATGACGAAGGCTATACCACATCATATGCAAACCTGCAAAACTAAGTTAGACGTCCTCTAATTGGTTTGGCAAATTTTAGTTACGTGGTTGCTAGGGTTTCTAGATAACACTAACTACCTACATGCACAATCAAGGAGATAATTCTTGTTGCTAGATTAACTTTCGGGGTGTGTGAGGGAAGATGCTTAATATAAAATCTCTAACTCCACACTAAACTTTGTCTAATCCGCATGACCCCCTAGAAGATCGTTCATCTTCATCGCCCTCTTATGTACGCGACGGTTCACTATTCTTGACTATGATGAAGCCCAAGGAACTGTTAGCAGATTTTCGATAGCTAGAGTCGATTGATTGTCAGAACCTTGTACAAAGCTACATCATGATGTCAATGAACTGAACCAAAGCAACAATCGAGGGAAGCATAGCAAGAACATCAAACCCTCACATCCACATGTCATATAGATCAAAACCTGCATCTACTCATAGAACCGCTCATGATGCCACTATTGGGAAACGTAGTAGAAAACAAAAAATTCGCCCTACAAACACCGAGGAACAATATGAAGATGCATATAGGGTTTGTATCAATGATCGTTACCGACTCCGGAGTGTAGTGGAAGTAGATGAGTCAGTGTAGATCATAGTTGGAGTCCCTCGAACATTGATGATGATCCTGCAAACCTCCCTCAAATGGAAGACCTAAAGCACGGCCTCTTTACTTGGTTGCAAGCATACGGTCTTCACGATCCGGGAGCGCTTCACCCTTTAGAGCTAATCGTCGCCAAAGTATTAGAGGGGGGATATTAGAACCACATTGGGATCATAATTATGAGGATTAGAGGATCTAGTTCAAGCTCTAATTGATTAACTAGGATCAACGAGAACTAGAACTAGAGGAACTAGAGGAGGCTCCAAAACTTGTGTATCAAAAAGTGCCCAAAACCCCTAGTATATATAGGTTGGAGGAGGGGAGAGGGGCACCACAAGGGGGAATGAAAGCTCCCCCATTAGGCCGGCCAAGGAGGGGGGTTCCCACTCCAATTCGGCCTCCGTTTGTCCTCCAAAAAGGCTAAGGGGTGGCACCTCCCCTATTGGGCCCTTGTGGCCCAATTATCCTTCTAACACTTGGCCTTTTAAGGCCCATTGATATTAAATTAAATATAAAAACCTTATAAAAATTACTAGAGCCTTTTATATATAATTTATCATCATTGAAACATTTTCCACATATATATTATTTATTGGGAATACCAGGTATTGCCCGATAAACTCCGGAACCCTTCAGGTGACCCCGAAATGCTTTCGGTTACTCTCAAAACTATTATGAATATTAATGAATAAATTCCATAAATAAATCCTCGATAATCTCATCCTACTAACACTCAGCAGATCATGATTACCTTAAGCTTGTGACTCCGTAGGTTCGGTAAATCATAGACATGAACAAAAACCCTTCGTTCAATGACCGAGAGAGGAACCGTGGACGTCCATATCGATCCCTATGATTACATGAATGACATTAGAGTGAACCGTTGGTTATCATGTGATGTTCCCTTTGCTTCGTGATACTTTACAAAACCTGAGATGCATTGGCATCCTCCTTAGTCATACACATGCTCACTATACCGTTGATCTCGTTGCCGGTTTTGTTCTTCTTTCTCGTTGAAGTGTTCCGGCATCCCCGTGACGTAGTCACCTATGTCTGGCTAGACGATGATGGATGCCGTCTCACCGAGACGGCCCTAAGAATATCTCTCCATCGTCGAAGGAACAAATCCACTCTCGAGCTATCTAGTCCCCTGTCAAACTTTCCGATGAACCTGTAAGTTGTCATTATGATCACCTAGTTACAGATGACGTTCGAGCAACCCCAAAGTCCACCGTATAGTAGGAAGTGACTACGATACTCTCATGGTCTGAGTAGCTAAAAACACATGTTAATACTCTATGTTATAACAATCGATTTCATAAGATATCAACTCGACGTATAACAAACAAGGTCGATTCAATATGATCGTTCTACTAATGTCATACTCTCAATTTTGTTTTAGGACTATCGTTACACTTAACGATATCCTAAGATCCAGAAAACATGATCACAAACAACACTTGAGCCAGTCTTAGAGGCAAGACTAGGAACCTATTCTTTACCGTTTATCATTCCACACGTGCATATGAGTTTTCCACTGAATCGCATATTCCAGGATCATAGCAGTTATAGCATAAAATATAAACTCTTAATTATGAACATAGAAATATAATAATACAATATTATTGCCTCTAAGGCATATTTCCAACACATAGTGTCTCCGCTTGAGGTAGTAGCCATGTCTCACATGTGGAATGTGTAAGCTCAGAGAGGAGCGAGTTCACCTCGATTTCGATAGCCTTTGCACGAGCTCTAGTCATTGGCCCGCTTGGTGTCTTGGAAGACAATGGTACATCCATGGGGATGACCGTAGGATGCTCCGCATCATCTCCCCCTAGGAAATATATGCTCTCGGATCAATAACCTCATCACCATGGAAAGGAGATATGTCCTTAACGTTGAAGATGTTGCTCATGTTCTACTTGTCGCGCGAAATGGCGATCTTATATGTGTTGTAGTTGTAGCGTGGTAAAACCTTGAATGGTCCATCAGCGCGAGGTAGAAGCTTTGACTTGCGCTTGTTGGGGAATTGTTCTTTGTGTACGTTTAGCCACACAAGATCTCTGGGGTTGAACACCATGGGGTGCTTGTTGATGTTGATCTTGGTAACGAGGTGTTGTACTTGGTGCTCGATCATGTGCCTCCTATCTTCATGCACTTTCATGAGATAACTTACTATTGCACTCGTGTCCATGTTAGTTCGCTCTTGTAGTTGTAGCGGGAGAATGTCCAATGCTCACAATGGGTGGAAACCACTACTGCAGGATGCTGCTAAGGCGACACATGGTTCATAGACCCATCGACCAAACTGTGTGCAATGCATGACTCGCAAACGGTTTTGTAATAAAACCGTCACCAATAAGACGAACTGTGCATGATGGCAGAGACATCAAGCACGATTCAGATTAGAGTTGCGTGTGCAATACATGGCATACAGTTGATCCATACGAACTGTTTGCGATGAGCATAACAACAGAAATAGTTAGCCAGATCAAGGTGTGTGCGATATACGGCATATAGTTCACTCGGATTAACTGTTTGCGATTAGCGGACACAGGAGGAACGGTCAGCCAGATCAAGGTGTGTGCGATAGATGGCATACAGTTCACTCGGATGAACTGTTTATGATGAGCCAAAACAACAGAAACGGTCCGTCTTAGCAAGATGTGTGTGATACGCGGCAAACAGGTCAGTAATCAGAAATGTGTGGGAAGACCGATAATAACACAGAAGATTGCTCCAAATAAGTTGTGTGTGTTGTCGACAAATGGTTGGTGGTAAATAATTGTGAGCGACTGATGGAATAATCACCGACGGGTTCCATATTTTAATTCGTATGTGATGTAATTTGCTCAGTCTGCACAACATCTATGCTCTTTCTACAGAACAACAACATATATAGTTATAAGGACATGATTGCATAACCAAATTAAACATCCAATTACGTTATATCACAAATACAAAATATATTACAAGGTTCAAATTCCAGCATTACAAGGCCGAAATTCAAAGATTACAAGGTTCAAACTATTCTTACAAATAAAATTCATCTTCTTCAGAATCTGGGTTATGCATCATTTCTACGAAAGGATCAGCCACCGAGAAGTCATATAGTGGCTTGATACATTAACTTTTGAATAATCTGTCAGATGAAGTTATAAACTCAAATTCTTCTTCTGCAGATCATTTTCCTTTCAGATGTAGATGCCTGAGCTGATTAGCAAACCATTCACTTGTGTGTGATATATGTAGGGCAAACCTCAATAGATTGAGCACACTTGCTTTCTGAACAAAGAACCTGGCGAACTTAATCTCTGGTGTGGTGCCTCGGTACTCGTTCAAAGTAATTTCTGTGAGATAAAGATCAAGGCATTCAATGGGATTGTTATCTTGCCTCAAATTTTTGGCACAAATGCTTGGACGCATTGTCCCACATCCCCGCCATGCATCCTGGGCCGGTCAGACGCCTTGCCATCATCCACAAGTTCCGTTCCAACTACAAGGCCGAATCCAAGTTTCATGAGTGGTTCCTATCCCCCGCCCTAGATCGGTGTCAGATGCCTAGCCAGCATCTAGAGCATGACCCCGTCTCTGTGCACAGTGAAGATCTTAGCACTATGCCCTGTCGGCCCCGATCTGGATGAAGTTGTTAGATTCCTTAGATGCTTTCCGTGCACGGAGAAGCTATACATCGAGGTGATGCTCCTTTCCTTCTAATTGTTAACCACAACGAAGTTCAATTTGTTGTTACTTTGACCCATGATTACAATGACAAATGTAGTATGATTTCTAAAGGAAATTTGGAGGATTTCAATACATATATTTTTTGAGATGTTAATCATGAACAATTGAAGATGGCATGTCACTCTTCATGTATTTTAGATATCCAGCAAATCAAAGAGGCCCAAAGTGTTCAAAACTGCAGCTAGGCACTAATATGTAGTCTTCATTTGCAGATACCAGCAGGTCGGAAAATGGGAAGGGAAAATTTTATTCTTGCCACTCTAGATTTTGACAATTTTCCTTATGCCACTCTAGATTTTGACATTTCAGTTTTACCACTCTTTGTTTTTGACAATTATCGCAATTGCCATTCCTGTGGCAAAAGCTAAATTTTCAGAGTGGCAATTGTGACACATTTCAAAAGCTGAGAGTGGCAAAAATGAAATAAAGTTATTTTGCTTTTGCCACGGAATAGCAATTGTGATAATTGTCAAAAGCTAAAAGTGGCAAAAGTGAAATGCCAAAATCTAGAGTGGCATAAGAAAAATTGGCAAAATCTGGAGTGGCAAAAACAAAATTTTCCCTTTGTGCTTCCCGCTGCAGAGCTCGTCGTCATGGATGAGGTCTAGGGGGCGGAGAGCCGAGGGGGAATGTGTCCAAGTGTTTGTGCTCCCCGCTGTAGAGCACGTCGTCATCGTCTAAGAGGTCCAGGGGTGGAGTGCTAGAGGGGGTGCCACTGCCGGGAGAGGACAGTGGTCTGCACGCCAAATTTGATGGCGAGGAGGGATATGATGATTATCAACATCTCATCGGGGAGGCTGCTGATGAAGTCCACGCTTGCCAGAAGCTCTTGTGGTTCTGGCTCAACCTGCCCCGGCTTGTTTCCCGGATCATCCTCCATCGCAGTAGGCGGCAATCCTCAGTGGTGGCGCTTATAGATAAGAACCAGGGACTGTTCTATGTACCTTCCCGAGGCGACCGAAACCAAAACCATCAATAAACTTTTGGCACCATTCGCGCCTACGTGGCGGACTGCTCGCACGTGTCCCGTCGACCCTGCGCAGCGGATAGCTCGCATGCGTCCCGGCTAATCAAACAGCTGCCCGCGGTAGTAAATGGTTAGTGGAACGGCCACGGTTGGAATAATACAACCGTTTGCAATAATAACGTGGAAGCTATTTGTTCCAAAATACCTAAAAAATCAAATAATGTATAATAAAGGCAAAACAAACCCTGAATAATTTCATATTTTAGCACGACACTCCAATAGTTGCATGTTGCCTCTGTAAAATAAATCAAGGTGGGAAGAGGCAGCGTATGTCACTTTGGCACACAGAGGTGACACGTTCTCTCTCGGAACCATTGGGGCTTCTTGAGAGAAGTCATGGTTTGTAAGAAGCTTATACCAAAACTTGTCCCAAATCGGATACATTTTTTACCACAACCCGTTGGTGCCATGACATGACACCATGCAAAGTTTCATGATTTACAGGAATTTTAAAACCAAGAGTCTCAATGTTTTCGGCCAAGCCACGATGCCCAGATGTTTGAAATTCATTCCCATTTCTTGCATGAGACCTAAACATTCACCCAAGGACACATATATAATTTTTCAACCCAGATTGGTGCACTGGGGCATGTACATGTAGTTCATATTTGAATTAAGCACATTAAATGCCTAGAAACTCAAATAATGTATAAAAAGGCCAAACGAACCCTGAATAATTCCAATCATAACACAACACTCCTATAGTGGCATGTTACCTCTGTGAAATAAATCAAGGCGGGAAGAGGTGGCGTATGTCGTTTCACACATAGAGGTGACACATTCCCTCTCGGAACCATGGGGCTTCTTAAGAGAAGCTCCGGTTTGTAAGAAGTTTATGCCAAAACTTGTCCCAAATCGGACAATTTTTTACCACAGCATCTTGGTGCCATGTCATAACACCATGCCAAGTTTCATGATTTTCAGGCGAGTGTTAGATTTACAAGAATATTAAAACCAAGTTTCTCAATGTTTAAGGATGAGCCACGACGCTCAGATGTTTGAAATTCATTCTCATTTCTTGCATGGGACCTAAACATTCACCCAAGGACACGTATATGATTTTTCAACCTGGTTTAGTGCACTGGGGTATGTGCCTGTAGTTCAAATTTGAAATATGCACATTAAATGCCTATAAACTCAAATAATGTATAAAAAGGCCACACAAACCCTGAATAATTCCAAATTTTAACATGACACTCCTATAGTTGCATGTTGCCTCTGTAAAATAAATCAAGGCGGGAAGAGGTAGTGTATGTCGTTTCGCACACAGAGGTGACATGTTCCCTCCCAGAACCATGAGGCTTCTTGAGAGAAGCTCTGGTTTGTAAGAAGTTTCTAGCAAAACTTGTCCCAAATTAGACAATTTTTTTACCACAGCATGTTGGTGCCATGTCATAACACCATGCAAAGTTCCATGATTTTCAATCAAGTTTTGGATTTAAAAGAATTTTAAAACCAAGTTTCACAATGTTTAAGGATGAGCCACGACGCTCAGATGTTTGAAATTCATTCCCATTTCTTGCATGGGACCTAAACATTCACCCAAGGACCCGTATATGATTTTTCAACCCGAGTTGGTGCACTGGGGCATGTACCCGTAGTTCTATGCACATTAAATGCCTAGAAACTCAAATAATGTATAAAAAAGGCCAAACGAACCCCGAATACTTCCAAATTTTAACACGACACTCCTATAGTTGCATGTTGCCTCTGAAAAATATATCAAGGCAGGAAGAGGCAGCATATATCATTTCGCACACAAAGGTGACACGTTCCCTCTCGGAACCATGAGGCTTTTTGAGAGAAGCTTTGGTTCGTGAGAATTTCATACCAAAACTTGTCCCAAATCGGATAATTTTTTTACCACGGCATGTTGGTGCCATGCCATAACACCATGCGAAGGTTCATGATTTTTAGGCAAGCTTTGGATTATAGGAATTTCAAAACCAAGTTTCTCAATGTTTACGGCCGATCCACGATGGCCACATGTTTGAAATTCATTTCCATTTCTTGCATGGGACCTAAACATTCACCCAAGGAGACACATATGATTTTTTAACCCATTTTGGTGCACTGGAGCATGTGCCTGCAGTTCAAATTTGAATTATGCATATTAAATGCCTAGAAACTCAATTAATGTATAAAAAGGCCAAACGAACCCTGAATAATTCCAAATTTTAACACGACACTCCTATAGTTGCATGTTCACTGCAGATAAATGTTCTAGCAATTCAAACACCGTCCTTTCCCGCCATCACCCCATTTTGTCTTTGAAATCAAAATGAAAAAATCAACTCTACCACAAACAGTTTACTAGCAAGAATCGTGTGTGATGGAGTATAAAATATCTTGGGGAACCCTCATGTATGGCTTACGCCAGAAGCTTCATCGGCTACAGTCCACAACCCACAAGACAACCACACTTGCGTGTTAGTTTTACGCTGCACCGAGCAAAAAAAATTGGCAATAGTGGAAATATCTAGCTCGCCGCCCCCTCCACCTGACCAAAAGCCACATTTTCATTATTTCCTCCTTCCTTTCCAAGTTCAGACCTTCACTGCTTGCTTGCAGTGTCACCTCCTCACCAGCAATGCTCCTTCCTGCTGTGCGGCCTCGTTGATATAGTCAGGTAATCCACACACCACCCTATCCTCCTCCTCCTTCTCCATCCCACATGCCCCGACCGCCGGCACAACACCTTCCACCCAAATCACTGCCTCATCCTCCAAATAAGCGCCACCCATAGCCATTTTGCATGAAGTATAGCCAAAAGATCAATGAGCATCTGGCAGTAGAGAAGCAAATCACGGCTGCATGCGCGGATGAGGTCGCGATGGCTGCCATGCGTGCCGAGTGCCAGATCTTGGAGGAGCACCTCGTTGTCGAGGCCACCGTGGACACTGCCACGCGGTTGGCTGCTTTAAGCGATAGTTCATGGTGTTTTCTTGAGGCCACCGCCGGTGCCTTCTTGTGAATTGTCCTCTATAATGTTAATATGCAATCTGATCTTCTGAAATGTGATGTTCAGTTAACAGTTTGGTTCAACAATTGCTATATTTCGTAGTAGTTCTTAAGCATGCTTGGCTTGGTTAACTATCTGATCTTCTAGTATACGTTCTATTCTGCAATGTGGTGCTCAGTTAACTATTTGGTTCATTTGTTGTGTTGTCCAGTTAACTGTTTGGTTCAATTCTGTAATGTGATGTTCATTTGTTGTGCTTACAATTTTGTATTGTTACGCATGTGAGAAATAAATTGAATTTGGCTGTACTAAATACATGAGAAACATATACAATTGCTATATTTCCAAGTTGTTTAGCATGCTTTGTTTGGTTAACTGACTTTTCCATGCAGCTCGAATTAATCTACTGGATATGCAATTTGTTTATTTTTCTTAACATATTCTACTGATCCCATGCCAACTCTCACTTAACCTGATCAATATCTGCCTTATATATGTTGCAGGGAAACAACGGGAGGCACTGATGAGATTTATCATCGAGGTTTGCACATGCATTGTAGTGCCCAAGATGCAATTCTATCCCGATCACGTGATGAATTCATGATTGGGGTAGAACCGCATTTCGAGCGTATAGCAAGGTGGATATCATTACAACATACCATGTACTGAATAGATGAAAATACCAGATAAAGGCTTACACTCGCCACAAGCTACAACATGAATACATCAATACATAGCAATCATCATACAGAAGACCAGGATCCGATTACGGATGAAATCAAATGAAAAGAAGGACGACTTCCACATTGCTAATTCTAGGCTCCCAACCCGGAAACCATCCTATGATTGTCGAAGAGGAAGAAGGAGGAGAAGAACTCCAAAAGCAAACATGCATCACTCTCACATCAAAGCATCGCTTTACCTGTACCTGCACCTGTTGTTGTAGTAATCTATGAGCCACGGGGACTCAGCAATCTCATTACCAAGGGTATCAAAACTAGCAAAGCTTAATTGGTATGGAATGGTTAAGTGGTGAGGTTGCAGCAAGCACTAAGCATTGTATGTGGCTACCTTTTTTTACTGTACACAATAGGGAAAATTCCCCATTGCAATTTTTATCATTAAAAAAATAACAGGTTACAAAAGTCTTGCTAGGTTTGAGATAAGCCTAGAAAAAGAAAAAGAAGAAGAAAAAGAAAAGAAAGGAAAAAAGGTAAAAGAAAGAAAAACTAGAAACTAAAGAACTAAGAAGAGTACAAGAATAAGAAGAGTAAACTACGCATAAACGGTCGCAAATTAATATGATCAAGAAGTGATCCTGAACAACTTATGAATCAAACATAACCCCACCATGTTCTCTGCTCAAAATCCCTCGAAAAGAGACGGTCACGGTTACGCATGCGGTTGGTGTATTTTATTTGAAGTTTAGTGTCAAGTTCTCTACAACCGGATATTATAAACCTCCAAGTCGCCACATAACCGCAGGCACAGCTTCCCAAAAGATTAAACACTGTAGGGGTGCTCCAAGTAGTCCATTATAAATTACCACATGCATCTGATGAAACATCCTCACACCATGATAACACGATGCTTACGATAAGGAATCCCAGTGGACAAGCCACTCGACAAAGGTAAAACTAAACCAGCAAGACCTCCCGACGTGCCGACACCCTGATAGCAGCCACATGTATCTCGTCTCAGGCCATGATCGAATTGTCCAAACTTCCGGCAGGCTAATCATAGAGTTGCCCCTAGCGGCCACCAGCGACTGATAGGTATGGACCAACACTAATGAGGAGAACTGGCCCGGGTTGTTGATCAAGTATCCACGGGGTTCAGAAAGTCCCTATGCAAGTTTTAGTTGTTATTAGGCAAATTTAAAACCAAAGTTGGGCCTTACTGGAAGAGTTTTATACTAAGCAAATGATCAGGGGGTCCCCATAAAACCCCACACATGTTAGGAGCACTCGTTAAGGAACATAACACCTGTATGAGGGAAACTAAGGCAGCATGAGTGGAACAAAACACCAGGCAAAGGGCCGAGCCTTCCACCCATTACCAAGTATATATATTAATTAAGTAAATAAGAGATATTGTGATATCCCGTTACATCCATGTCCCAACATGGAACAACCTGCAACTGCACCTGCAACTAGCAACGCTATAAGAGGGGTTGAGCAAAGCGGTAACATAGCCAAACAACGGTTTGCTAGGATGGTGGAGGTTAGAGGCTTATCATGGCAATTGGGAGGCTGACAAACAAGTGGTAGGTAGCGACACATAGCGATAGAAATGAGACAACTAGCAAGCAAATATAGTAGTGATATCCAAGGTAATGGTCATCTTGCATGGAATCCTGCTTGGAAGAAGATCGAATCCAAGTAGTCGAATGGACGTAGTCGAACGAATCCTCACACTCCAAAACATTTCGGAACTCTAGCGAGGAGAAGCAAATCCAGAGACAAACAAATGGCATGATAAACACCACAACATAATCATGATATGATGTGCAAACAATTATGATGCATGTCCGGTTTAAATAGGCATGGCATGGCAAAATGCTCAAACAAATACTACACATTAAGTGAAGCTCAATATGCAACGAGTTGCATATTGACGAGACTCCACAATCGAATTATTTAGTTCACTTCCGTTTATGCTACCCATCAACATTAAATGTTGGTTAACATGGCAAGAGGCGAGGCATAATTAATCTACCTATCTAGGCAAGTTTAAATGAGGCCGGAAACAGCAAACAACAATTCTGGATAATCCTCATATGCAATTTTCGACTTTGCTACGGTTCTTTTTAAAACATAATTTTAATGTTGTTAAACAGGGAAAATAAGTGCACCATGTTAATCTACACATTGTTCTAGACAATTTACATATATGCAAATTAATTCGGAGCTACGATTGTTTAGTTATGAAATAAACAATTTTAGCATGTCATTTATACAAATTAATGCAAACAGCAAGTTTAAACATTTTTAACATGGATGAAAGTTGGATATTATTAATCTACACAAAATTCTGATCATTTTACATATATATACCATTTTAATCCGATGCACGGTTAATTAGTAATTAAATGCATGAACTTTGGGGTTTTTTTGCAAAACTGTTTCTCTGGATAATTACTAAAATTACAGACAACCAAAAAAATGGTGGGCCGAATCTAACTGATCTGGGCCTCCATGGGTGAGCGCAGGATACTATTGCATGAATGCTACTTGTGAGCTGCATTGGGATTTCCCCGAAGAGGAGGAGATGATGCAGTATAGTAGAGATAAGTATTTCCTTTATATAAGAACCAAGGTTATCAATCCAGTAGGAGAATCACGCAACACCTTGTCAGCTGTACCTGCACACAAAATAACAAATACTTGCACCCAACATGAACAAGGGGTTGTCAATCCCTTGAAGATTACTTGAAAGATTAAATTTTGAAGTGATAGATAGATAGATAAAATACAAAATAAAATAAATAAAGAAAATTGCAGCAAGGTATTTTTTGATTTTTAATATATGATAAAATTAGACCCCGGGGCCATAGTTTTCACTAGAGGCTTCTCTTTTGAAAGTAGCATATGGTGGGTAAACAAATTACTGTTGGGCAATTGATAGAAAAGCAAATAATCATGATGATATCCAAGGCAATGATCATGTATATAGGCATCACTTCCGAGACAAGTAGACCGAAATGATTCTGCATCTACTACTATTACTCCACACATCAACCGCTATCCAGCATGCATCTAGGGCAGCAAGGTTGATGTAGAGCCCCTCCGTGATTGATTCCCCCACCGGCAGAGTGCCGAAAATGGCCTCCAGATGGCATCTCGCGAGAACAGGAACTTGCGGCGGCGGAAAAAGTGTTTTGGGTGGCTCCCTGTTGGTTTCCCAATTTTAGAGAATTTATAGAGGTGTAATTAGGTCAAATGGAGCCTCATGGGCCCCATGAGCCACTAAGGCACGCCTACCCCCTAGGCGCGCCCTGGTGCCTCGTGGGCCCATTCTTCATCTTCTGGCCCTCTCCCAAAGCTTCTAGTGTCTCTTTTTGTCCAGAAAAAATCTCCAAAAAGTTCCGTGGCATTTGGACTTCGTTTGGTACTGATATTCTGAAAAACAAAAAACAGGCAAAAAATAGCAACTGGCACTCGCACTAAGTTAATTGGTTAGTCCGAAAAAATGATATATAATTGCTTGTAAATGTATATAAAACATCCAAGATTGATACTATAATAGCATGGAACAATAAAAAAATTATAGATACGTTGGAGACATATCAAGCATCCTCAAGCTTAATTCCTGCTTGTCCTCGAGTAGGTAAGTGATAAAAATAGAATTTTTGATGTGGAATGCTACCTATCATATTCATCATACAATCTTTTCTTTTGTGGCATGGATATTTGGACTTGAGTGATTCAAAGCAATAGTCTATAGTTTGACATGAAAACATAAATACTCAATACCAGCAAGCAACCATGTCTTTCAAAATATCAATGCTAAAGAAAGTTATCTGTTGTAGGGTGGAACCCTAAGTGGAGATTTTTCACCAATTGGAGGGGAAATCCCCAAGAACAAGAGGAACACAAAGGGGAAAACACAAGAGAACACTCAAGAACAAGTCCAATCACACATCCACTAGACTCAAATCCACACAAGATCCACAAAGGTACATAAACAACAAGAGGAACATGGATACATGGTAAAGTTCATCCCAAATCCCAAAGGGAGATGAGGTCTTGAATCCCTAAGGATCTTCTCCAATGGAGGCCTTGAACTCCAATGGAGTGTTCTCCCTCAAGAGGAAACCCACAAGAGGAGATACATGAGCTAAGCTCTAATGTCTAGATCTATTCTTAGCTAAGTCTAAATGGAGGAGGAAGAGGAGTATAAATAGGTCCAAGGGATGAAGGGGTAAGCAGGGGCGAAATGGGGATTACATGGGCAAAGCCTGCAACAACACTCAGGGGGCCCTGTGTGCACGGGGTAAGTGGAGCCCGTGCGCACGGGGACTCCAGAGACCTGACGCATTAGCCCGTGCGCATGGGGTCCGTGAGGCCCGTGGACATGGGGGTCCCATGGGCACGGTACAGGCCCGTGCGCACGGGGTCATCGGGACCGTCCAGCCTACGAGGCCCGTGGGCACGGGGTTGGGGAGGCCCGTTGGCATGGGGTTGGGAAGGCCCGTGCGCACGGGGTCGCCTGGGAGCTTCTGCCTTCTTCTTGGTCGGTTCCTTCTCCGCTTCCAGGCTTCCCTCCTAGATGGTGTAGTTGTACTCTTCCGCATGAACTCGTCGCCTCTTTGTGTGAAGCTCCGACAATACCTATGAATGCACACGGAAGGAATGTCAAGTAGTATACCATCCTCGAAGGGGTCAAGTGAACACGTGTAAAGGAGACGATTCACCTTTATGTATGTGAAGTAGATGTGGCACGTGTCACTTGCCAAACAAACTCTTGACATGGTGATGTCCGTAGGATGCTCCGTATCATCCCCTCCCCCTTGGGAAAGATCCGACCTCGGATCGAAAACCAAATCACCATGGGAAAGAGATGATGTCGCCGTGTAGAAGTTGACGATCACCAAGCATTCATCATCTTGTAGCTCAAAATGGGCACTCTCCAATGTCGCACCGTCTTGGAATTCCTTCAAAAGGAGCAAAGACAACAAACACTTGGAAAAACAAATGTGGTTAGCGTTAGTGCAAAACCAAGCATTCAAGAGGTGATTCACCCAACAAGTGTTGTCATCAAGCACATCATATGGTTTGACAAAGAAGTGTGGCATGGCATTCAAGCATATAAATTGAGCACAATCATGGACGTCATGGAAACAAGCATGCAAATGGGAGGTAGAGATGCAAATATGTTTGACAAGTGAACAAGCATCTACCTCAAGAGCATATCAAGAATGCACAAAGGCTCAACAAAAGGCCTATGGTAGGCATAGGAATCATTCACAACACCAAATAAAATGAAGTGTCTAAACACATGGGTCAAGTGCAAGACAATCCAAGCATAACATGCATAGGGTGTAGTGAAGATAGTATGGCACTCAACACAATGGAAAGAGCAATAGTTCATCATGTGTGAGGCGATCAAGTCAATCATGTGACATTCAAAGGTGCATGGCATACGTGAAGAAAGGACATTGTTGCAACCAAACATATGATAGGAGCAAATAATGAACAAGTTGGATGCAACACACAAGGCATATATGTCATGAGCATAGCAATGTGAAAATCATGAAGGAAAGCACTATCTCTAACATGTGTGCAATCAAGTGGTCCAAGATGACCAATAAGTCTCATGATGCAAGCAACACATGAAGTATGATCCACAATATGCATGCTCATGGTTTGGGTGTTCTCGAAAGAGAAGGATATCACCTCGAAAGCATGTCCTTGTGCGTCCTTCACAATACCGAAGCACAAGCAAGTGCAATGTAGACTCGTCGTGGTAGAAGGTGGTTCGCTCTCGAGAGCTCTAATTGTCAACTCACGTGAAGTGGAAGTCGACACGAAGTCCAAGTATCCTACACATGCACACAACAAAACAAAGAACGTATGCACATGGTAGATGAACACATCATCCATCATGATGGTTCTCTTCTCTTGCACATAACCATTAGAAGCAAAAGTGCATGAATAATATGATGTAATTGCTATACTCATGGCACTAGGCATATGGTGCAAAGAAGGAAGATAAGCATGCTTCACAAGAAATATGTCAAAATCTCCAAGTATATGCGAGAATGCTATGGGGGCAATCTCATTAGCAAGATTAAGAGCATTGTTGCACTCAAGACATGGCAATTCATCTAGCATGAGAGGCAACATATGGAGATGTATGACAAGAAGCAATAGCAATCAAGTGCAAAGCATGGCAATGGTTGTCATCAACCGCATGAAATGAGCAAGTATGAATCATTGAAGATGCAACATAGGCAATCATAGTAATCATGTCGTGCAAACTAGTGGAGCGAAGATGCAACACACTAGAGGAAATGATGGCAATCATGTCATGTGAGCAAATAGTAGGCATAGGAAATGCACATGACATATGGCAAGCACGAACACAAAACGAGATCAAAGTATCATCATAGGCATGTGGCACAAATGGAGCATGGCCATAACAAGAGATATCTCCACCAAACTTGCAAATACACATACAAGTATGAATATCAAGGAACATGTGTAATGCAAAGCATGGGTCACAAATGCATGACAAAGGCATATGAATGATCGTATCAAGCAAAGTGAACATGGCAATATGGGCATAAAGTGAGAAGTGGTATATAACCCATAACCATGTGAGGGCCATGTAGAAGAAATACGCGAAGTCTTTGTGCAAAGGGAGCGGTGGTAAGGACAACCCGCGGGATCCCAAGTCATCATTGCTCTCTAGAGCTCGTTTCGTCAACTCATGGGATTGTGAAGTTGACGAGTATTCATGGGTACCTACACAAAAGAGACACAAACCAAAGAAAGTGTGTGCATGGTAAATGTACACATCATCCATCATGATGTGTATGTGCATGTGAGCATTAGCACAAGATAAGCATTGCTCAAAGAAATTTGAGGCATGGTATATGAACATGTCATCCATCATGAAAGAATAGTTGTTATGTATGACACGATGGGGACACAAATTGAGAATGCAAGTATATGGCACATCAATAGCATGTTTATTCATGGGAAGCATATTGTGCACACAATCATGGGAATCATACAATGGATGGGATGGATCAAAATCTCCTAAAATGTATGAGGGAACTATGGGTGTCTCCTCATGAGCAATAGTGGAAACATCATATGGAGAATATGAACAACATCCAAAACAATGCATATCCGAAGCTAGGTGGTCATGGAATGGCATATGAGATAAATGATGCGAAGGGAGCATATCAATATCATCACAAGAAAAACAAATGCCAATAACCATGGGTTTGTCATCTATGCCATATGTGCAAATTGGATTTATTTTAATGGCATATGCATAGTCACTACGATGAGATTGCAAATATGACATATGATTGATCTCATGCATAGCAATGACAAGTCAAGCGGATTGTCAAACATGATGTGACCAAGAGAATTACCACAAGAAATCCTATGTAACATGGCATCACAACTAATAGACGCCACATGACAATCATAAAACTCATCATAAATGGGTAAATCATCGCATGGGGAAATCATACTAGCATGAAGCATGGTAATAGGTGGATCAACATCATGCAAGCAATCAATGTCGAGATAGTCCACTAGTGGGACAAGAGCATCACCATCACCTATGTTACCTATGTCATTCCACTCATGTGTAGGTGAGGTGGCAAGAACCCACTCGTGGTCATCGTCATCATGATGGAACCATGTGGGGGTGCATCATAGTCCACCATGGCCATCGTCTTGTCCAAAGGAAGGATGAAGTCATTGAAGATCGGTGCGTCATCATATATGGGACCTAGCACCAAATGAGAAGACACAATAGAGGTAGAGGGTAAGTCGTTAGAAATTGAAATGGCCTCACATGCCCTGTCAACTACCTCACTCTCTCTATGTGGCGGTGGCTCACTCACTCCCTCAAGGTAGGTGCACTCAATGTCACATATGGTGGAGTCACTCAAATCACTCAAGTGGTGGTGGTGGTGGCTCTCCTCACATGGGAATTAGGGCAGCTCATCATATATGGGTCTAGTGTTGAAGTCACTCTCACTCTCAACATGGTGGCAAAAGTCACTCATTGTCGGATTTAGGGTTCCGCAAACCCTTGAGAGGTTCGAACTCTGGGGTGCGTGTGAAGAACTCGTCCTCCCCAGTCTGCCTACTCGCTAATCTCATAGCCTAGCTTGACAAACTGTAAGGAAAAGAGACACAGCAGTTTACCCAGGTTCGGGCCACCTTGCGGTGTAAAAACCCTACTCCTGCTTTGTGGTGGATTGGCCTCGAGGGGCTGAGTATGAACTAGTACAGTGGCGAACAGCCTCAGGAGGAGAGGTGTTCTTGAGCTCGAGTGAGCTGGTGAGTGTGTGGGTGATCTGAATGATCCGTCGACCCGATCCCCTTCTACGGTGGTGGCTAAGTCCTATTTATAGTGGCCTTGGTCCTCTTCCCAAATGAAAGGCGGGAAGGGATCCCACAATGGCCAAATTCGAAGGGAGACAACTAGTACATGCTATCCTGACAAAAGTAGTCTTTGCCTGCAAAAGCCTTTGGTCGTGACGCCGTGGTGGGCTCGGTGATGACCTCCATCCTACCGTCCTGGCGGTCTTGGCCTTGTTGCACGGGAATGGAAACCTTTGGCTGATTCCTCGAGACTCCGCGCATGCGCTTGCCTCTTTAGCACCGAAGAGGAAACTGGTACACTGTGCCCGCTGGTGCCCGCCTGGCCTTGGTCGTCATGGATCACATCATCCAGACCTCACGAGGTGAGGCTTGCATAGAGATCTCCGCTCCTTGGGAGCCAGCCTGAGGAGGCCGCTCGCGAGGGTCTTGAGTTGTTGTCGCTGAAGCTGGGCCGCACCAGGCCATCGATGGAGCCACACCGTGGGCCACAGGCAGGCAAGTCTGGGTACCCCCGTTCCCAGAACGCCGACAGTAGCCCCCGGGCCCAGGGCGCGCTCGCAGTTGGCTTCGACGCGAAGCCAAGGGGCAAGTGCGGAGAGCCGCGTGCCCTAACCGCCTGCGGCCTTGGTCGACGTGTGGCGATTGATGGGTCGTGGGCGTCTCCACTTCCCCACACTACCTTGGCAATCGTTCGACTTGACGAGACTCCGCTGCATGCAGAGAAGAACCATCATTGCGTGGAATCATGGAGGCCGGCGGTTGGCCTCCCTCCGGCTATAAATGAGGGGAGGGGCAGAGCCCCCCTCACTCATCTCCATCTTCTCGCTGCTCGCTCCTCCTTCTTCACCTCCCCGTCTTGCCGTAGCATCCATGGCGCCGACGAGGAGGTTCTCTGCCGCCGAGAAGGGGAAGGCCCCCAAGGAGGGGCCGGGTTCGCCGCCACCCAAGAGAGGGTGAGGCCGCCCCCGCAAGCATGCTGCGACCCTGGCGATAGCTCCTCGGGGGCGCGGGCGTACTCCTTCGGGGGCCGGCGTCGCTTTGGACGGCCGCAGCGGCGCTTCTTCTCAAGGTAGGGGCCGCCAAGGGAGAGGTAGCTCCTGTGATGAGGGGTCGCGGGCCGTGGTTGCCCGGCCTCCTAGGCCGCGATTCCACTCGGCGGATGTGCTCCCGGAGTTCGTCGTGTGGTCGGAGAGGCCCGCCGGCACCTGGCTCCCACTCCCGCGCTTCTTCGTGAGCGAGCTGCCAGTCGCAGGGCTTGACGGCCTCTGGCTGCAGGCTGACGGCTATTGCAGCAAGGCTTCCTGGGTTGGGGTCGAAGTCACCGAGATGGGCAGCGTCTCCTTGACCCACGGTTGGCAGGTGTTTGCCCACGCGCGAGGCCTGAGCGGGAGGCGCACCCTTCATTTCAGGTACGATGGCCTCGCGACCCTCTACGTGAGCGTGTTCGGGGAGGATGGCCGTCGTGCGGGGTGCTGCCCAGAAGACGGCGGCGGCGACAATGAGCTTGGCCTTGACGACGACCACGCTTCCTTCAGCAGCGGCGGCTCCTCCTCCGGTGAGAGCACCAACAGCGGTGGCTACGACCAACCACCACGCCACCGGGCTCGCATCGGGGAAGGCGATGGGTCATCTCATCGCCGCGCTCCGGTAAAGCGGGAGGAAGACTCGGGGTGAGCCCGGGGGCCTCCGGAGCCTGGCCTCAGGGGTTGTTGCGGTCGTGCAGGCCACTTTTGTTTAACCTTTCCTTTCTCCTGCACTTGAAAAAAGTAGAGGGCCCCGCTGGGGTGTGTAATGAACCAAGGTACTCGTGCCATTATGCTATGTTTGTTACCTTGGTATTGCGCCGGGATACCGATATTCCGATCATGTGTGGTTAGAATAACTTAGCTTGATGTGCTTGCTGTAGTTTCCCGCCTCGCGAGGGTGCGCCTCTCCAGCAACATTTGGTGAAGTTTGCTTCTTAACGGCTCAGGAGTCGTCGGGCCTCAGGAGGCATTGTACAACTGCAGAATTATTAGAAAACTTCACAGGGTGTCATGCCCTTCCTTGCGCAAGCCCCCGAGCGTGGGTTGGTTGTGGCTGGTGCACCGTGTTGCAATGCCCAGAGGCACGGACTTGAGAAGGTACGTGTGCCCATGAGCTCATTTGAGAGCGTCTCGCAAGGATTTAAGGACCGGAGCTCTGGGGCGATAGGGCTTCGGTGAGGTGTGGTTGCGGCGAGCACCAAGCGCACACACCTGCTTAGCCCCCGTGCGCGGGACGCGTGAGAAGGAGCGACGGGTAACTGTCGCTCTTCCTAGGACAAGGCTGGAGAGGTGAACGAACAGAGGAAAAGAAAGTTCCAGCTTTTGG
Source organism: Thinopyrum elongatum (assembly GCA_011799875.1). NCBI lineage: Eukaryota > Viridiplantae > Streptophyta > Magnoliopsida > Poales > Poaceae > Thinopyrum > Thinopyrum elongatum. Next base: position 330,730,700 of record CM022298.1, on the reverse strand, counting down.
CAAACGAGAAACGCGAAAACTCCAAATTCCATTAAGAAGTCGCAAACCAACTACAGAAAGCAAGGAAAAGAACAGCCGCGTCCGGCACCTAGTCTAGTCTTCTCACCAGCGCGGAGCTAAGTGCTGCCACTAGGACGTGGGAGGGAGCCCCCATGAGGCCCGCGGGCGACACTCAGGAGACTCCGGGGCGTGCACAGCCCCACTCATTATTACGTGAGAGTGTCACGAGCGGAGACCTTCACAGGCACGGGGCCTTGCTTCATGGGTAGAACTTCCAGAGGAGCTGGATGTTCCAGGCATTCTGGATGGGGATCCTGTCCTGCTTCTCCAGGCGCGCGGCGCCAGGCCTGGAGACCTGGGCGATCCTGAACGGGCCCTCCCACATGGGTGAGAGCTTATGCAGCCCCTCCCTGGAGAGCACCCGCCTCAGGACGAGATCACCCACCTCAAGCATCCTGGAGCGGACGCTGTGGCAGTGGTACCGCCGCAGCGCCTGCTGGTACCTTGCCGCTCGGAGCGAGGCTTGACGGCGGCGTTCCTCCCCCAGCACGAGGTCCATCCCCCGCGTAGCATCCTGGCGTGCCTCGTCAAACGCTAAGACCCGCGTGGAGCGATGCTTGACCTCGTGAGGGAGAACCGCTTCAGCTCCGTAGACGAGGAAGAATGGAGTCTCACCCGTCGGCTTGGTTGCGGTGGTGCGGATGGACCACAACACGGACTGGAGCTCGTCGAGCCAGCCCCTACAGTAGGCCTCGAGCTTCTTCTTGAAGGTCCTTGTCTTGAGGCCTCTCAGGACTTCTGCATTGGCGTGCTCGGCCTGGCCATTGCTCCTAGGGTGTGCAACCGAAGCGTAGTATATCTGCGTTCCAAGGTTAGCACAGTATGTTTTGAAAAGGTTGCTGGTGAACTGTGAGCCATTATCGGTGATGATGTGGTTAGGAACCCCGAACCGGATCACGAGGCCTCTGATGAACTTGACGGTGGAGCCGGCCAGGATGGTGCGGATGGCTTCCATCTCTGCCCACTTGGTGAACTTGTCGATGGCGACGTAGAGGTAACGATAGCCCCCGGGCGCCCGTGGGAATGGCCCCAAGATGTCCAGCCCCCAGACCGCGAATGGCCATGTGAGCGGGATGGTCTGGAGGCCCTGAGCGGGCTTGTGGATCTGCTTGGCGTGGAACTGGCAGGCTTCACAGGACTTCACCAGCCCGGCAGCATCATTAAGCGCCGTGGGCCAGTAGAACCCGTTGCGGAATGCCTTGCCCACGAGTGTGCGCGATGAAGAGTGATGCCCACAGTCCCCGCCATGTATGTAGGCTAGCAGCTCGCATCCCTGCTTCCTGGAGATGCACCGTAAAGAAATGTCGTTTGGACGCCTCCGATAGAGCTCACCGTCCTGGATGCAGTATGCTGTGGCCTGGCGGGCCACATGCTCCGCATCTTCCTCCTTCTCCGGCAGGGTGCCCCGAAGTAGGTACGCCTTGAACTCCTCGGTCCAACACCCCTCCCGAGGTTCCATCGCGAGGAGGAGGCGAGCTCCTGAGGTCAGGCCACAAGTTGGGGTGCCCGACGGAGGAGCCTGGGGGAGATCCTCGTGAGGCGGTGCTGCTTCTGCGGTGGGTGGAGCTGCCGATTTCTTGAAGAGCCGCTCTTCGAAGACGCCAGGCTCCTGAGGCAGACGCCGGGATGCCCTCTTGGCGATGTCATCCACCTCCTTGTTTGTGCCTCGCAGCACGTGCTGCAATTCCAGACCCAAGAATCATTTCTCAATTTTGCGTACCTCCTCAAGGTATGCTTCCATGTGCTCGTCCTTCGGGGTGTACTCCTTGTTGGAGAAGTTGACGAGGAGCTGCGAGTCGCCCCTGATGGTGAGGCGCCTGACCCCCAGTACTGCGGCGGCCTTGAGTCCCACGATCAGGCCTTCGTACTCCGCAATGTTGTTGGAGACCTTCTCGCCATGTTGGAAGCAGAGTTTCACGGCTTAGTAGAGCTTGTATGTGGTGGGCGAAATAAGCACAGCTCCAGCCCCCGCACCCTGGCGCGAGAACGTGCCATCGAGGTACATCATCCAACCATCTGGTGCCTCGTCGCCGGGTATGAGGGAGCGGTCCTCGCACACTTCACGGTAAGGGACGTCAGTCCATTCCACCATGAAGTTAGCGAGGGCCGCACCCTTGATGATCCTGGTGGTACTGAACTCCAACTGGAACGCTTGCAGCTCAATGTTCCATTCGGCGACCCTTCCTACAGCGTTGGGGCTCCAGAGCACCCTCTCCAGAGGGTAAGCTGAGACAACCTTGATGGGGTGGCCTTGGAAGTAGTAGCGCAGCTTTCGGGAGGCGACGAGGAGCGCGAGCAGCAGCTTCTGTGGCATGGGGTAGCGTGCCCGCGCGTCTCGCAGCACCGTGCTGATGAAGTATACCGGGTGCTCGACGAGGGAGGAAGCATTGGTGAGGTCTTCCAACTCCTAAGTCTGCGGGTCCTCAGGAGCCTTGTCATCCGCCATGGCAGCCATGCCCTCAGGAGCATCGTCCTCAGGAGACCCACTGCCAGGGGGGTTGGCTGAGGTCTCAGGAGCGTTGTTGGCCGGTGGTGGAGTCGGAGCCTCAGGATCGGCTTCTTGAGACCGCGGTGCCCCATCTGGTGATGGGGCGCCCCGTCGTGAGCCCTTGACCAGGCGCTCCTCCCTCACTGCCACCAGTGCTGCGCTGGCTGAGTGAGGCGTGGCAGCCAAGTAGAGCACCAGGGGCTCAAGGGGACATGGCACCACCCTCACCGGTGGGCTGGTGAGGTACTTCTTGAGGTCTTGGAAGGCCACATCAGCCTCCACAGTCCACTCGAATGTTCCTTTCCTTTTCATCAGCTTGAAGAATGGGAGGGCGCGTTCTCCCAACTTGGAGATGAAACGCCCTAGCGAGGTCACACAACCTGCCAGCTTCTGCATCTCCTTGAGGGTCTGTGGCGGGCTCATCCTTTCTATGGCCTTGACTTTCTCTGGGGTGGCCTCGATCCCTCTGTGCGATACCAAGAAACCCAACAGCTTGCCGGATGGGACGCCGAACACACATTTCTCTGTGTTGAGTCGCAGATCCACCTTGCGCAGGCTGGCAAATGTTTCTTCCAGGTCTTCAATAAGGGTTCTTGACTCCCAAGACTTCACCACTATGTCGTCGACGTATGCCTTTGCGTTCCTCCCGAGCTACCGGCCCAGAGCGATGTGCATCAGCCGCTGGAAGGTTGCTCCAGCGTTACGCAGCCCAAACGGCATGCAGGTGTAGCAATACACCCCGCATGGGGTCAAGAAAGCCGTCTTCTCAACATCTTGCACCGCCATCTTGATTTGGTGATAGCCTGAGAAGGCGTCCAGGAAGCACAGCAGGTCGCACTCGGCGGTGGAGTCGACAATCTGATCGATACGCGGAAGCGGAAAGGGGTCTTGAGGGCAAGCCTTGTTGAGGTTAGTGAAGTCGACGCACATACGCTCCTTTCCGCCCTTCTTGGGGACGATGATCGGGTTCGCCAACCATTCTGGGTACTGCGCCTCCCGAATGACACTAGCCTCTTGCAGCTTGCGGGTCTCTTGGATGATGAACGACTGCTTCTCTGTGGACTGCCGCCGCGCCTTCTGCTTCACCGGTCGTGCGTTAGGGCACACCCTCAGGTGATGATCGATTATTCCCCTCGGGATCCCAACCAGATCCTTGGGCTCCCATGCGAACACTTCCTTGTTCGCACGTAAGAAGTCTACCAACGCCTTTTCTTGATCTGGAGGGAGGCCGGCACCTACGGTGAAGGTGGCACCCAACGCCCCGTCTTCGTCGACCGGCACCTGCTTCGTCTCGGCCCGAACTTGAGAGAACAACTGCTTCTTCTTTGCTGGCCCAGCCCCCGGAGCCTCTGGGGCCTCTTCCCCAGTCGGCCGCGCGGCCGCCGCGGCCCTAAAGGCGAGCTTGAGGGCCAATAGCGCGTCTTTGGTGTCTCCTGCCACAGTGAGGACGCCGCTGCTTCCCGGCATCTTCATGAGGTTGTAGGCAGGGTGAGTCGCTGCCATGAACTTGGCCAGGGCCGGGTACCCGAGGATGGCGTTGTACGGGAGGCTGATGCGGGCGATGTCGAAGTCGATAAGCTCAGTGCGATAGTCGTCGCGGATGCCGAAGGTGACGGGGAGGCAGATCTTCCTGATGGGGTTGGTGGAGCCGTTGACGACTCCAGAGAAGGGCTTCGTGGGGCGGAGTCGGCCATGGGGCACATGAAGCAAGCCGAATGCTTCCACCGAGAGCACACTGAGGCCGGCTCCTCCGTCGATGAGGGTCTTGGTGACCGCCACGTTGCAAATGGTGGGGGTGCAGAGCATTGGGAGAGTGCCGGCGCCGGCCGTGACCGCGGGGTGGTCCCTGGAGTCGAAGGTGAGGTCGGCCTTGGGCGCCGCCCAACCCGGCGGCGCCGCCCGCTGCACGTGGGCGTCGCTCGCCTGGCGAAAGAACTGCTTGATGTGGTGATCCGAGGGTGGCGCCTGCGAGCCACCAAGGATGGTTGCAATGACGTGAGGTGCTGGCGCCGCGAATTGCGTGACGAAACGGCCGCGCAGCTCCTCCCAGGACGACACCGAAGATTCCGGCAGGCCCAGGAGCCAAGCGCGAGGCGCGCCCGTGAGGGCCATGGGGAGCCAATTCGCCATGACCTTGTCGTCGCCGTCGGCTGCCAGAACCGCCTCCTCATACACCTGGAGAAACCCCACCGGGTCTGCCGTGCCGTCGTAGCGAGGCGGCATCTCCGGCCTGAACTTGGGCAGCCACTGCACTTGCCGTAAGGCGGGGGTGAAGGCCCGGAGACCCACGGCGCCTCCGTGCGCGCCCATCGATCTAGCCGGAGAAGAGGTGCCCGCCATGAGAGCTGAACGGCGAGGGCGGAGTGCGGCGGACGGAGAGGCGAAGCTTCGACACACCCCTACCTGGTCACAAAATGTCGGATTTAGGGTTCCGCAAACTCTTGAGAGGTTCGAACTCTGGGGTGCGTGCGAAGAACTCGTCCTCCCCAGTCTGCCTACTCGCTAATCTCATAGCCTAGCTCGACGAACTGTAAGGAAAAGAGACACAGCAGTTTACCCAGGTTAGGGCAACCTTGCGGTGTAAAACCCTACTCCTGCTTTGTGGTGGATTGGCCTCGAGGGGCTGAGGATGAACTAGTACAGTGGCGAACAGCCTCAGGAGGAGAGGTGTTCTTGAGCTCGAGTGAGCTGGTGAGTGTGTGGGTGATCTGAATGATCCGTCGACCCGATCCCCTTCTACGGTGGTGGCTAAGTCCTATTTATAGTGGCCTTGGTCCTCTTCCCAAATGAAAGGCGGGAAGGGATCCCACAATGGCCAAATTCGAAGGGAGACAACTAGTACATGCTATCCTGAGAAAAGTAGTCTTCGCCTGCAAAAGCCTCTGGTCGTGACGCCGTGGTGGGCTCGGTGATGACCTCCGTCCTGCCGTCCTGGAGGTCTTGGTCTTGCTGCACGGGAATAGAAACCTTTGGTTGATTCCTCGGGACTCCGCGCCTGCGCTTGCCTCTTTAGCACCGAAGAGGAAACTGGTACACTACGCCCGTTGGCGCCCGCCTGGCCTTGGTCGTCATGGCTCACGTCATCCGGACCTCACGAGGTGAGGCTTGCATAGAGATCTCTGCTCCTCGGGAGCTAGCCTGAGGAGGCCGCTCCTCGTGGAGGTCTTGGTGTCGTCCGCCTCGCGAGGCTTGGCCCCTCGCGAGGGTCTTGAGTTGTTGTCGCTGAAGCTGGGCCGCACTAGGCCGTCGTTGGAGCCACGCTGTGGGCCGCAGGCAGGCAAGTCTGGGTACCCTCGTTCCCAGAACGCCGACACTCATGTCATCATACGTCGCCGTGGTCGAAGGTAAAATCCCATGCTCAACCATATCGTAGTCGTTGCCGTGGATGAAGGCCGAAGATGGCACATCATCACTCTCGTCGTGGATGAAGGCCGAAGATGGCACGTCATCACTCTCATCGTGGATGAAGGCTGAAGATGGCATGTCATCACTCTTGCCTCTGAATATGGAAGCATCGTCTTGGAGCTCATCGAGCTTGGATATCTCGGTGGTACTAGCCTCATGCTCGCCGTCTTGAAGTCTGGTTGTCTCGAAGTGTGCTTGGGGTCGAGTAGACTTGGCCTTCGTGAGTTCTTGCTCTTCCTTGAGAGCACCAATGTAGTTGTCATCAAGGGACTTGTAGTTCTCGAGGAAGATAGTCTTGGAGATGTCGTTGTTCAATCCCATCATGAAGTAGAACTTTGTCCAAATGGGGTCGTCCACACTGGCTCGTCGCAAGGATTCCTTCATGTTGTTGAAGTACTCGTCGAGGGACTTGGATCCTTGTATGGTGTTCTCCAATCGGCGTTGAAGATGTTCCGTGTACGTGGAAGGCTCAAATTCTCGCCTCATCGCTTTCTTCATCGTGGGCCAAGTCATGGTGAAGCTTGTCGAAGGTCTATGAAGCCACCATGTCGATGCATAGTCGTGGAAGTTACTTGTGGCGCACTTCACTTGATCTTCGAAGGGGACTTGTTGTAGCTTGAGGTAGTCGTCCATCTTGCACTCCCACTCGAGGTATTCGTCGGGGTCACTAATCCCAAAGAATGGAATCTCATCGGTGATGTCGAAGTCGTAGTAGCTCGTGGAAGTAGTGGACTTGAGCTCGTGGAGTAGGCGAAGATGCCGTACATCCAAAGGCGAAAATGCCTTGAAGTCACTTGGCGAAGATGCCAATGTTGTTGAAGAAGCCGTAGTCTTGGGGCTGAAGTCGTGGCTCTGTATAGCCCGTGTGCACAAATTCATGCAAATTGACAAGTGGCACAAATTCATGCAAATTGAAGTCCAAGATATTGTAAATGTTGAAATAAATCCAAAGGACTCAAAATGCAAAGCAAGTGATCACAAATATAGAGGCGGGCAATAAAGAAACACACACAGTGGGATAATGGGGCTTGTGCAACTATAGGGATGAGCAATACAAAATCGCCTAACGAAGACTAAGCTCGTGTTGCACAAACACTAGGAGAGCACTAGCTTGATTGCACACTTGGGCACGATTCACCACTTGGCACCAACCTATATGTATGCAACAAGAATGTGTCCTATTCCATGTATCCTCATGCACAAGTATCTCTTTTCATGCTCAACTCTTTTTTTGCTTATAAGCTTATGATCTTTCTTTTCTTGCTTAAAAGCTTTTTTTTGTCTCTTTTTTTTGCTCTTCTCTTCCTTTCCACTATGCTTATTGAGCCTCAACCAATTATGCAAGACAAGTATCACAAGATATGCATGGGAGCAAGCAATTGCACTATATGATATATCAAATGATGGAACAATATGATATCGTATCACTATGGTGCACAAGTTTTCGCGAAGCCCGGCAATACTCGGATAGCTAGTCTCAATAGGTATGAAGGTATTCGCAAAGATGGTGGGGCTATCAATATGTAATGGCAAGGAAGGAAAAGTATATGACGAAATGGATATCTTCATCACACTTAACCTTTCACGAAGTCGGGGGTAACCGGCCTTGCTTCCGGTTGAAGATGGTCTCAAAGGATGGATGGTCGTCGTCGATGCGGAATGTCGTGGTGGATGTAGTCGGAGATGGCAATGCGGAAGTGGTGGTGGTGGTTGATGAAGAAGCAACCATCTCTAAGTAGCCAAAACACCTTAGGAGACTCAAGTCACAACTCAAGCAACCACAAATGTTATATGGAGCAAAATGGGTTAGGTTGCGGAAAGCTATGGTGGTTTTGCGGATGATATGGTGGAGGGCCTAGACAAAGATGCCAAAATTTCAAAACTTTTATGGAGTCAAATGGTGTTGGAACCTATCTAGATGGATTGGGGATGTCAATAGCTACTCAACAAGCTAAAGAACGTAAAAAACGGACTGCAGATGCGAAAGTTACGGCCGAAACGGTGAAGCACTCGCGGCTGCTGTAGGGGGGCCGTGCGCACGGGGTCTAGGGCCAGTGGACACGGGGGCCTGTGCGCATGGTACACGTACCGAGGACACGGGGTCACCAGATACTTCGCGGGGGGCTGTGCGCACGGGGTCTGGGGCCCGTGGGCACGGGATGGGCGAAAATTTCGCGATTTCTATGTCAGATTTGAGGGGAATAAAGAAAAATTAGGGTATGGGGACGCAATAGGGGGTGGATCTACTTGCTAAACACCAGATCCATGGATTGAAATCAACAAAAACTCACAAGAAACATCAAATCTCAAAAAATTGGTATGGCTCTTTTTGTGGGGATTTTCGAAATTGGGCAAGAACAAGCAAAATTAGGCTAGAAAACAAGGAGGGGGGCTCCAATTTCGTGAGAAACCATGGCTCATGATACCATAATGTTGTAGGGCGGAACCCTAAGTGGAGATCTTTCATGAATTGGAGGGGAAATCCCCAAGAACAAGAGGAACACAAAGGGGAAAACATAAGAGAACACTCAAGAACAAGTCCAATCACACATCCACTAGACTCAAATCCACACAAGATCCACAAAGGTACATAAACAACAAGAGGAACATGGATACATGGTGAAGTTCATCCCAAATCCCAAAGGGAGATGAGGTCTTGAATCCCTAAGGATCTTCTCCAATGGAGGCCTTGAACTCCAATGGAGTCTTCTCCCTCAAGAGGAAACCCACAAGGGGAGATACATGAGCTAAGCTCTAATGTCTAGATCTATTCTTAGCTAAGTCTAAATGGAGGAGGAAGAGGAGTATATATAGGTCCAAGGGATGAAGGGGTAAGCAGGGGTGAAATGGGGATTACATAGGCAAAGCCCGCAGGAACACTCAGGGGGCCCCGTGTGCACGGGGTAAGTGGAGCCCATGCACACGCGGTCTCCAGAGACCTGATGCATTAGCCTGTGTGCATGGGGTCCATGAGGCCCGTGGACACGGGGGTCCATGAGGCCCGCGGACATGGGGGTCCCGTGGGCATGGTACACGCCTGTGCGCACGTGGTCTTCAGGACTGTCCAGCCTGGGAGGCCCGTGGGCACGGGGTTGGGGAAGCCCGTGCGCATGGGGTCGCCTGGGAGCTTCTGCCTTCTTCTTGGTCGGTTCCTTTTTCGCTTCCAGGCTTCCCTCCTAGATGGTGTAGTTGTACTCTTCCACATGAACTCGTCCTCTCTATGTGTGAAGCTCCGACAATACCTATGAATGCACATGGAAGGAATGTCAAGTAGTATACCATCGTCGAAGGGGTCAAGTGAACACGTGTAAAGGAGACGATTCGCCTTTATGTATGTGAAGTAGATGTGGCACGTGTCACTTGCCAAACGAACTCTTGACATGGTGATGTCCGTAGGATGCTCCGCATCATTATCCCTAGCCCATTATGCTCAGTCATTGATCCATTCATGAAACACACTCAATATTAGCTACACCCAATGCACAAGTATTACAGTAGTGCTCTCCAATTGGTGCTTTATAAGAGAAGATGGAGACTCAAAAAAAACATAAAAATTGCATAAAAGTAAAGTAGATAGGCCCTTCGCAAAGGGAAGCACAGATTTGCATAGGTGCCAGAGCTCAAATTTTAAAAATAGAGAGATAAAATTATTTTGAGAGGCATGCTTTTCCTGTCAACGTCACAACCGAAAGTTTCCAATATCTCCCATGCTAGACACATTATAGGTGGTACCCAAACAGAAAATAAAGTTTATTTCCTTTCCACCATTCTTTCACAATCCAGACTAGCCGTATCCATGGGTGCCTTCCAAACTTTCAACTTTCCAAGGAATTTATTATTATTATTTTTCATTTTTGGACTGGGCATCCCTATTACCGGCCATTTTCTCGTGCAATGACAAGTGAATAAACACTCATCTTGAAAATAACCCATCTAGCATGAAAGATATTGACCATCCCCTGTCGCTTCATGAGCGGTACGGGCATACAAAACGGATTTTTTTTAATGATTAGAGTTGGCACATGCAAATTTACTTGGAACGACATGTAAATACCGCATATATGTAAATATAGTGGACTCATTTGGCACAACTTTGGGTAACGTTGCATGGAAAACAAAAAATTTCCTACGCTTACCAAGATCAATCGAGGAGATGACCATCTACGAGAGGAGAGATTGGATCTACATACCCTTGTAGATCGCTAAGAGGAAGCGTTAAGAAACACGGTTGATGTGGTCGAATGTCTTCGCGATCCAATCACGATCCTTCCATGAACTCCCGATCCAAGCGCCGAACCGACGGCACCTCCGCGCTCAACACACGTACGGCTTGATGATGCCTTCACCTCCTCAATCTAGCAAGCGATGGTGAAGTAGTAGCTCGAGTCCTCCGGGAGCACGACGGCGTGGCGGCGCTGGTGGTGGTGGAGCAATCTCGGCAGAGCTTCGCTAAGCAAAACCGAGAGAAAGAGAGAGAGAGAGAGAGAGAGAGAGAGAGAGAGAGAGAGAGAGAGAGAGAGGAAGGGCAGTGCCGTGGCATGATTCCCTTCGTCCTATATATCAATCTTCACCTCTGGACCATTCCGGAGTTCCTCTTCATGTCCTGAATCTCATCCGGGACTCCAAACAACCTTTGGTCACCAACATAATAACTCAACTATACTTATATCGTCACCAAACGTGAAGTGTGTAGACCCTGCGGGTTTGAGAACTATGCAGACATGACCGAGACACGTCTACGGTCAATAACCAATAGCGGGACCTGAATGTCCATATTGGTTCCTACATATTCTACGAAGATCTTTATCGGTCAAACCTCGATGTCAAGGATTCAGTTAATCCCGTATGCAGTTCCCTTTGTCCATCGGTATGTTACTTGCCCGAGATTCAATCGTCGGTATCTCCATACCTAGTTCAGTCTCATTACCGGCAAGTCTCTTTACTCATTTTGTAATACAAGATCCCGTGGCTAACTCTTTAGTCACATTTCTTGCAAGCTCATTGTGATGTTGTATTACCGAGTGGGCCCTGAGATACCTCTCCGTCATATGGAGTGACAAATCCCAATCTTGATCCATGCCAACTCTACAGACGCCCTCGGAGATACCTGTAAAGCATCTTTATAGTCACCCAGTTACGTTGCGACGTTTGATACACACAAGGCCTCCGGTATCAGTGAGTTGCATGATCTCATGGTCATAGGAACGGATACTTGACATGCAGAAAACGATAGCAATAAACTTGATACGATCATATGCTATGTTTATAGTTTGGGTCTTGTCCATCACATCATTCTCCTAATGATGTGATCCCGTTATCAAATGACAACTCATGTCTATGACTAGGAAACCATAGCCATCTTTGATCAACGAGCTAGTTTGGTAGAGGCTCACTAGGGACATGTTGTCTATGTATCCACACATGTATTTGAGTTTCCAGCCAATACAATTATAGCATGGATAATAAACGATTATCATGAACAAGGAAATATAATAATAACCACTTTATTATTGCCTCTAGGGCATATTTCCAACAGTCTCCCACTTGCACTAGAGTCAATAATCTAGCATTACATGGTAATGAATCTAACACCCATACAGTTCTGGTATTGATCATGTTTTGCCCGTGGAAGTGGTTTAATCAACGAATCTGCAACATTCATATCCGTATGTACTTTGCAATTGTTTATGTCCTCCTCCATGATCGCATCATGGATGGAATTGAAGCGTCACTTTATGTGTCTGGTCCTCTTGTGAAACCTTGGTTCCTTGGATAGAGCAATGGCACCAGTGTTGTCACAGAACAGAGTCATTGGGTCCAATGCACTGGGCACAACTCCAAGATCTGTCATGAACTACTTCATCCAGAGACCTTCCTTTGCTGCCTCCGAGGCAGCTATGTACTCCGCTTTGCATGTAGAATCATCTACCATGCTTTGCTTGGAACTGCACCAGCTTACCGCTCCCCCATTTAGAATATATACGTATCCGGTTTGAGACTTAGAGTCATCCGGATCAGTGTCAAATCTTGCATCGACGTAACCCTTTACGACGAGCACTTGATCACCTCCATAAACGAGAAACATTTCCTTAGTCCTTTTCAAGTACTTAAGGATATTTTTACCGTTGTCCAGTGTTCCACTCCTGGATCACTTTGAAACCTTCCGGCCATACTTATGGCAAGGCTGACATCTGGTCTTGTGCACAACATCGCATACATGATAGAGCCTATGGCTGAAGCATAGGGGATGACACTCATCTTTTCTCTATCCTCTGTAGTCGCTGGGCATTGAGTCTTACTCAACTTCACACCTTACAAAACAGGCAAGAACCCCTTCTTGGACGGATCCATTTTGAACTTCTTCAAAATCTTATCAAGGTATGTGCTCTGTCAAAGTCCTATTAAGCATCTCGATCTATCTCTATAGATCTTGATGCCTAATATGAAAGCAGCTTCTCCTAGGTCCTTCATTGAAAAACTCTCGTTCAAATATTCCTTGATGTTTTCCAAAAATTCTATATTGTTTCCAATCAGCAATATGTCATCCACATATAATATTAGAAATGCTATAGAGCTCCCACTCACTTTCTTGTAAATACAAGCTTCTCCATAAACTTGTATAAACCCAAACGCTTTGATCACCTCATCAAAGCGAAGATTCCAACTCCGAGATGCCTGCACCAGTCCATAAATGGATCGCTGGAGCTTGCACACTTTGTCAGCATTATCTAGATCGACAAAACCTTTCGGTTGCATCATATATAACTCTTCCTTAAAGAAACCATTAAGGAACACTGTTTTGACATCCATCTGCCAAATTTCATAATCAAAATATGCAGCTATTGCCAACATAATTCTGACGGACTTAAGCATCGCTACGGGTGAGAAAGTCTCATCATAGTCAACCCATTGAACTTGTGAAAACCCCTTTGCCACAAGTCGAGCTTTATAGACGGTGACATTACCGTCCACGTCCGTCTTCTTCTTGAAGATCCATTTATTTTGAATGGCCTTTCGCCCTTTAGGTAATACTTCCAAAGTCCACACTTTGTTTTCATACATGGATCCCATCTCGGATTTCATGGCCTCTAACCATTTGTCAAAATCTGGGCCCACCATCGCTTCTCCATAGCTCGTAGGTTCATTGTTGTCCAACAACATGACCTCTAAGACAGGGTTACCGTACCTAGGGCTACAAGAAAAGCTCGACGCTCGTGAGCTGCTCGAGATCAACTTGTATTTTGGCTTGACTCGAGATCGACTTGAAAGGAAATGAGCTGAGTATGAGCACTTTCTGTAGCTCAATTGAGAAACGAACTGGTCTTGAGCCGGTATTGGCTCGCTCGGTTTTAGCTCGATAGCTCGATATCAGATAAGTATATTAAACAAGTTTTACGTTTATTACAAAGAAATGGTTAGTTTATTACCATATATGTTGTGTGTGAATTTTTTTCCATTTTACTTACTAACAAACATGGAGGCTTAATTAAGCGCGAAGAAAATTTTAGCCTCAATGTGGTGCGTGATCAGCTGTATGTTGAATATCTTGTTATTTTTGTCAAAGTTTGAAAGCATATGACCTTTGTTTTCTTCTCTTGCTAGTTCCCATGATATCTTATCTTCAAATGTGAAAGAATAAGTCGAAATTTATAGTGATTTTCTATGTTGTGGCCTATCTTATGTGAAAATTTGCCTCAATTATTCAGAAACAAATCATCTTATTTAGCTTGAAACTAGCTCGAGATCGACTCGAGATCGTTACAAGCTGAGCATGAGCCACTTTCTACAGCTTGACCTTGAGCTTCACTCAGTTTGAACTCGCTCGAATTTTAGTATAAGTTGAGCTGAGCCTACTCCAACTTGCTCAAACTCGACTTGTTTGCAGCCCTAACCGTACCACTCAGGAGCAGTACGTGTCCTTGTCGACCTACGAGGTTCGATAGTAACTTGATCCAAAACTTCATGACCACTATCATTAGCTTCCTCTTCAACTGACGTAGGTGCCATAGAAACATCTTTCTGCGCTGCGCTACTCTCTGGTTGAAGTAAAGGTTCAATAACCTCATCAAGTTCTATCTTCCTACCACTCAATTCTTTCGATAGAAACTCTTTCTCGAGAAAGGACCCGTTCTTAGCGACAAACACTTTGCCCTCAAATCTGAGATAGATGGTGTACACAACCGTCTCCTTTGGGTATCCTATGAAGACGCATTTGTCCGCTTTGGGTTCAAGCTTTTCTGGCTGAAGCCTTTTGACATAAGCATCACAGCCCCAAACCTTAAGAAACAACAACTTAAGTTTCTTGCCAAACCATAATTCATACGGTGTCGTATCTACAGACTTAGATGGTGCCCTATTTAAAGTGAATGCAGGTGTCTCTAATGCATAACCCCAAAACGATGGTGGCAGATCGGCAAGAGACATCATAGAACGCACCATATCCAATAAGGTACTATTACGATGTTCGGACACACCATTACACTGTGGTGTTCCAGGTGGCGTCAATTGTGAAACAATTCCACATTTTCTTAAGTGATTGCCAAACTCATAACTTAGATACTCTCCCCCTCGATCAGATCATAGGAATTTAATCTTCTTGTTACGATGATTCTCAACTCCACTCTGAAATTGCTTGAACTTTTCAAACGTTTCAGGCTTATGCTTCATTAAGTAAATATACCCATATCTACTCAAGTCATCGGTGAAGGTGAGAAAGTAACGATATCCACCGTGCGCGTCAACACTCACCGGACCACACAGATCAGTACGTATGATTTCCAACAAGTCACTTGCCCGCTCCATTGTTCCGGAAAATGGGGTTTTGGTCATCTTGCCCATGAGGCATGGTTCGCATGTGTCAACTGATTCAAAATCAAGTGGCCCCAAAAGTCCATCAGCATGGAGTTTCATCATGCGCTTTACACCAATATGACCTAAGCGGCAATGCCACAAGAAAGTGGTACTATCATTATCAACTCTACATCTTTTGGCATCAATGTTATGAACATGTGTATCATCACTATCGAGATTCAGTAAGAATAAACCCCTCACAATGGGTGCATGACCATAAAAGGTATTACCCATATAAATAGAACAACCATTATTCTCTAATTTAAATGACTAACCATCTCGCATTAAACAAGATCTAGATATAATGTTCATGCTCAACGCAGGCATTAAATAACAATTATTTAGGTTTATCACTAATCCCGATGGTAATCGAAGAGCGTGCTGACGGCGATCACATCAACCTTGGAACCATTTCCGATGCGCATCGTCACTTCTTCCTTCACCAGGCTTCGTCTATTCCGTAGTTCCTGTTTACAGTTGCAAATGTGAGCAACCGCACCGGTATCAAATACCCAGGCACTACAACGAGAGCTGGTAAGGTACGCATCAATAACATGTATATCATATATACCATTGTTGATGTTGGCCTCCTTCTTGTCGGCCAGGTACTTGGGGCAATTCCGCTTCTAGTGGCCAGTTCCCTTGCAATACAAGCACTCAGTTTCTGGCTTGCGTCCAGCCTTGGGTTTCTTCACGGGAGGGGCAACTGCTTCGCCACTCTTCTTGAAGTTTCCCTTCTTTCCCTTGCTCTTCTTGAAACTAGTGGTTTAATTGACCATCAACACTTGATGCTCGTTCTGGATGTCTGACTCAGCGACTTTCAGCATCGCGAACAGCTCGGAGACTGACTTGTTCATCCCTTGCATGTTATAGTTCAACACAAAGCTCTTGTAGCTAGGTGGTAGCGATTGAAGAACTCTATTAGTGACCGCCTCAGGCAGGAGCTCAACTCCCAACTCAGCCAGACGGTTGTAATACCCAGACATTCTGAGTATGTGCTCACTGACAGACCCATTCTCCTCCATCTTGCAAGCATAGAACTAATCGGAGGTCTCATACCTCTTGATCCGGGCATTCTTCTCAAAAATAAACTTCAACTCATGGAACATCACATATGCTCCATGACGTTCAAAACGCCTTTGAAGTCCCGGTTCTAAGCCATACAACATGGTGCACTGAACTATTGAGTAGTCATCAACACGCGACTGCTAGGCGTTCACAATGTCCATAGTCGTTGGAGGGGGTGGCGCACCAAGCGGTGCATCAAGGACATAAGACTTATGGGCAGCCATGAGGATAATCCTCAGATTACGGGCACAGTCCACAAAGTTGCTTCCATCATCTTTCAGCTTAGCTTTCTCTAGGAACGCATTGAAATTCAGGGGAGCTACTGCATGAGCCATCAATCTACAACATAATTTTCAAAGGCAACTTTAGACTATTGTTCATGATAAAGAGTTCAATTAATCATATTACCTAAGAACTCCCACTCAAATTGACATCCCTCTTGGTCGTCTGAGTGTAACATGATCCAAATCCACCAACCCAAGTCCGATCATCACGTGAAATGAGGTGGTTTCAATGGTGAACATCTCCATGTTGATCATATCTACTATATGACTCATGTTCGACCTTTCGGCCTCTTGTGTTCCAAGGCCATGTATGTACATGCTAGGATTGTCAAGTTTAACCCAAGTGTTCCGCATGTGCAAAACTGGCTTGCACCCGTTGTATGTGAACATAGTCTATCACACCCGATCATCACGTGGTGCTTCGAAACGACGAACTTTCGCAACGGTGCACACTTGGGGAGAACACAATTTGATCTTGAAATTTTAGTGAGGGATCACCTTATAATGCTACCGTCGTCCTAAGCAAAATAAGATGCATAAAAGGATTAACATCACATGCAAATCATAAGTGACATGATATGGCCATCATCTTGTGCTTTTGATTTCCATCTCCAAAGCACCGGCATGATCTCCATCGTCACCGGCATGACACCATGATCTCCATCATCGTGTCGCCATCGGGTTTGTCGCGCCAACCATGCTTCTGCAACTATTGCTACCGCTTAGCAATAAAGTAAAGCATTACATAGCATTTAATGATTGACACACGGGTCATACAATAATTAAAGACAACCCTATGGCTCCTATCGGTTGCCGTATTCATCGACATGCAAGTTGTGATAATCTATACAAAACAAGATCATCTCATACATCAAATATATCTCATCATGTCTTTGGCCATATCATACCACAACATACCCTACAAAAACAAATTAGACGTCATCTACTATGTTGTTGCATGTTTTACGTGGCTGCTATGGGTAACTATTAAGAACCGTTCTTACCTATGCAAAGCCACAACGATGATATGCAAGTTGCTATTTAACCTTCTACAAGGACCGCCTTTGTCGAATCCGATTCAACTAAGGTGGGAGAGACAGACACCCGCCAGCCATCTTTAAGCAACAAGTTACATGTCAGTCGATGGAACCGGTCTCATATACGTGGACATGTAAAGTTGGTCCGGGCCGCTTCATCCCACAATACCGCTGAATCAAGAAAAGACCAAGGAAGGAAGCAATCTGAATATCAACGCCCATAAACTCCTTTGTGTTCTACTCGTGATGTCATCTACGCATAGACCTAGCTCATGATGCCACTGTTGGGTAACGTTGCATGGGAAACAAAAAATTCCCTACGCTTACCAAGATCAATCTAGGAGATGACCATCTATGAGAGGAGAGATTGGATCTACATACCCTTGTAGCAGAAGCGTTAAGATACGCGGTTGATGTAGTCGAACGTCTTCGCGATCCAATCACAATCCGTCCATGAACTCCCAATCCAAGAGCCGAACGAATGGCACCTCTGCGTTCAACACACGTATGGCTTGATGACGCCTTCACCTCCTCGACCCAGTGAGCGATGGTGAAGTAGTAGCTCGAGTCCTCCGGCAGCACGACGGTGTGGCGGCGGTGGTGGTGGAGCAATCTCGGCAGAGCTTCGTTAAGTAAAACCGAAAGAGAGAGGAACTATGAGGCAGAGGAAGGGCAGCGCCGTGGCATGAAAGGGTGTGGCTGACCTCCCTCTACCCCTCTATATATCGGGGGAAGGGAGAAGGAGGGGGTGCCCTAGGGTTTCCCCTAGGGGGGGGTAGTGGCCACCAGATGGGGGCGCCCCTAGGGAAACGCTAGGGTGGCTTGGCCCCAAGCCAGGTGGTGGCCGACCCCTAGGAGGGCTCCCCACCCCTTGGCCGAACTGGGATGGGGTCAGGGGGTGCGGCCAGCCCCTTGTGGGCTGGTATTCCCCCTTCCCATGGCCCACGAGGCCCCCCAACACTTGTCGGGGCCCCCAGAAACCCTTTTCGGTCTTCCGGCGATATCCCGGTACCTCCCGGAACACTTCTGGACTCCGATTCCCATCGTCCTATATATCAATCTTCACCTCTGGACCATTCCGAAGTTCCTATTCATGTCCGGAATCTCATCCGGGACTCCAAACAACCTTTGGTCACCAACATAATAACTCAACTATACTTATATCATCACCAAATGTGAAGTGTGTAGACCCTGCGGGTTCGAGAACTATGCAGACATGACCGAGACACCTCTACAGTTAATAACCAATAGCGGGACCTAGATGTCCATATTGGCTCCTAAATATTCTACGAAGATCTTTATCGGTCGAACCTCGATGTCAAGGATTCAGTTAATCCCGTATGCAGTTCCCTTTGTCCATCGGTATGTTACTTGCCCGAGATTCGATCACCGGTATCTCCATACCTAGTTCAATCTTGTTACCGGCAAGTCTCTTTACTTGTTTCGTAATACAAGATCCCGTGGCTAACTCTTTAGTCACATTGCTTGCAAGCTCATTGTGATGATGTATTACAGAGTGGGCCCTGAGAGACCTCTCCATCATACGGAGTGACAAATCCCAGTCTTGATTCATGCCAACTCAACAGACACCCTCGAAGATACCTGTAGAGCACCTCTATAGTCACCCAGTTACATTGCGATGTTTGATACACACAAGGTACTCCTCCGGTGTCAATGAATTGCATGATCTCATGGTCATACGAACGGATACTTGACATGCAGAAAACGGTAGCAATAAACTTAATATGATCATGTGCTACATTTATAGTTTGGGTCTTGTCCATCACATCATTCTCCTAATGATGTGATCCCATTATCAAATGATAACTCATGTCTATGACTAGGAAACCATAGCCATCTTTGATCAACGAGCTAGTCCGATAGAGGCTCACTAGGGACATGTTGTTGTCTATGTATCCACACATGTATTTGAGTTTCCAGCCAATACAATTATAGCATGGATAATAAACGATTATCATGAACAAGGAAATATAATAATAACCACTTATTATTGCCTCTAGGGCATATTTCCAACAATCTCCATATCGCAAATCTATTGCAAGGAATCAAACTTATCACATCCAATGATTTACATGAAAGTTTTTATTATATCCCTCTTGAATATTTATCACATTGGGACCAAATTCATATCTTGTGCAAATTACCATTGGTATTATCAACTCTCAAAAAGATATAAATGAAGCATGAGAGTGAAAATATTTCTTCAAAATATAATCACCGCCGTGCCTAAAAAGATAAAAGTGAAGTACTAGAGCAACTGCCTAGCTCAAAAGATATAAGTGAAGCACATAGAGTATTCTAACAAATCATGAAAATTGTGTGTCCTTCTCAAATAGGTGTGTCCAGCAAGGATGATTGTGACAAATTAAAGAGCAAACAAATCAAAGACTCATATAATACACGATGCTCCCAGCAAAACTCATATCATGTGATGAATAAAAATATAGCTCCAAGTAAAATTACCGATGGTCGGTAGAAGAAAGAGGGGATGTCTTCCGGGGCATCCCCAAGCTTAGTTGCATGGGCGTCCTTGAATATTACCTTGGGGTTCCTTGGGCATCCCCAAGCTTAGGCTCTTGCCACTCCTTATTCCTTCATCCATCGTGATCCCACTCAAAACTTGAAAACTTCAGCACACAAAACTCAACAAAACCTTCGTGAGATCCGTTAGCAAAATAAAACAAATCACTACTTTAAGTACTGTTGTAAACCCATTCATATTTTATTATTGCATTATACCTAATGTATTGTAACTTCACTATGGCTTATACCCCCTAATACAATCCGTAGTTTCATCAAAATAAGCAAACAACGCAACGAAAACATAATCTATCAAAAACAGAATAGTCTAAAGTAATCTGAATTACGACTATACTTCTATAACTCCAAAAATTCTGAAAACTTAGGAAGACATGGGAACTTTGTATATAAATCATGTGTAAAAACTTCAGAATTTTTTCAAATCCAGAAAATTTTGATAATTCTGCTACTAGACGCAAAAGTTTTTGTTTTCTCACAGAATCAAACCAACTATCATCCAAATCATCCCAAAGGCTTTACTTGGGCCAAATACTAGTTTAAACACAAAAACACAACCATAACAGTAGCATAATTGTGTGCACACCAAAAACAGAAAAAGAACAAGAAAATTAAGATAACTATTGGGTTGCCTCCCAACTAGCGCTATCGTTTTACGCCCCTGGCTAGGCATAATGCATAGTTTCAAGTGTTGTCATCCTTCAAATTTTATCCATATGTGGCCCTCATAATAGATTCATATAGTGGCATAATTATTTTCCTAGGGAAGTGTTCCATACCCTTCTTTAACGGAAATTGAAATTTTATATTCCCTTCTTTCATGTCAATAACAGCACCTATGGTTCGTAAGAACGGTCTACCACGTATTATGGGACAAGCCGAATTGCATTCAATATCAAGTACAATAAAATCAACGGGTACATAATTTATATTGACAAGAATAAGAACATCATTTATTCTACCCAAAGGTTTCTTGATAGTAGAATCTGCTAAGTGCAAATTAAGAGAACATTCATCCATATTGGTAAAACCTAGCACATCGCATAGAGATTTTGGTATTGTGGAAATGCTAGCACCCAAATCACGTAAAGCATTACACTCATAATTTTTAATTTTAACTTTAATGGTGGGTTCCCACTCATCATATAATTTCCAAGGTATTGAAACCTCCAATTCTAGCTTGTCCTCTAAAGCTTTCATCATCGCTTCTACAATATGTTTAGTAAAAGCCTTATTTTGTTCATAAGCATTGGGTGAATTTAGCAAGGATTGCAACAAAGAAATACGCTCAATTAAAGAACAACTATCATAATTAAAATCTTTGTGCTCCAAGATAGTGGGTACATCACTATTTAAAGTTTTTACCTCTCCAAACCCACTTTTATCAATTTTTTCATCAAGATTTTCACCCACCGAACTATGGGGACGCCTTCTAGATAAAGTTGACTCTTCTTAAGTCCCCTTTTCATCAAATTTCACATTGCTAAATAAAGATTCAATAGAAGAAATACCAATCATTTTAATATCTTCATCATTACTATGATAAAAACTAGGCGACATCGCTTTTTCTAAGAATTCTTGCTTAGCCCTCAACCTAGCGGTTCTTTATTTACTTTCATCCATGGAGACATATAAAGCTTTAGTTTATTCATTAATATCAATCTTGGGTGGAAAAATTTTAGACTTAAGATTTTCCACATCATGAACAATTCTATCCATACTCCTAGACATATCATCAAGTTTACTCAAATTTTCTTCTATCGTAGTGTTGAATTTTTTTAGAATTAATAAATTATTTAATATTACTTTCAAGATCAGAGGGCATCCTATTATTATTATTATAAGAATTATCATAGGAATTTCCATATTTATTAAATTAATTTCCAGGAAATGGCCTAGGATTAAAATTACCTCTATAATCATTACTATTAAAATTGTTTCGCGAGACAAAATTCACATCTACGGAATCATTATTTTGCTCAATCAAAGTGGACAATGGCACATCATTAGGATCAATATGAGCATTTTTACTAGCAACTAATTTCATAAGCGCATCAACTTTATCACTCAAAGTACTAATTTCTTCAACTGAATTCACTTTTTTACTATTAGGAGCTCTTTCAGTATGCCATTGTGAATAATTTTCCATAATATTGTCAAGAAATTTGGTAGCTTCTCCCAATGTAATTTCCATAAAAGTACCACCTGTGGCGGAATCTAAAAGATTTCTAGGAACAAAGTTCAATCCCGCATAAAAAAATTGTATGATCATCCATAAATTTAAACCATGAGTAGGGCAATTTCTTATCATTAATTTCACCCTCTCCCAAGATTGGGCAACATGTTCATGCTCAAGTTGCTTGAAATTCATAATTTGATTTCTAAGAGAAATAATTTTTGCGGGAGGAAAATACTTGGTAATAAAGGCATCTTTACACCTATTCCAAGAATCAATACTATTTCATGGCAAAGATGAAAACCAAATTTTTGTGCAATCCCGTAATGAGAACGGCAATAATTTTAGTTTGACAATATCAGTATCCATATTTTTTTATTTTGCATATCACACAATTCTATGAAAGTGTTAAGATGGGACGCAACATCTTCATTAGGACTACCAAAAAAATCGTTCTTTCATAACAAGATTCAACAAAGCGGCATTAATATCACAAGTCTCCGCACTAGCGGCGGGAGGAGCAATCGGGTACTGTCGGCGTGGGACACCTATGGGATCTCAAGAGACCCCTTTACGATTCGGCGGGGGGAGAGGTATGCGCAAAGAGCAGAACCAACGATCGACGCGGTGTGATTTTACCCAGGTTCGGGCCGCTGATCAGCGTAAAACCCTACTCCTGCCTTGTGTTATTATTAGTGTTCTTGAGCCCAGGCTCCAGGAGTGCTCACAGTGAACAGTACGTTCAAGAGCAGCTACGCATGCAGAATGGGCCAGAAGATCCTCCTCCCCTGTAGCAGTTGCCGTGGGCCTCCTTTTATACCACAAAGGGGTCACCACAGTGGCAAAATGTACATACATTGAGGTGTAAAGTAGCTACAGGGTCATCATACCTAACCCCTGACGGACTAGGACGAACGCATTTAATGCACCGTAAGGTGTCCGTTTAGGTGTCCTTACTTTCTTGGGGATGGAAAAAGGGACCATCCCATCAGCACCGCTTAAGCTCTCCTCCACTGGCGCGTCGCCACGCATCCAAAGAAGGACCCAGAATGTCGGGTTTGTCGCTGTGCTAGAGCGGTGGCACAGCAACAAAACCTTGCCGGGCGCCAAGCCTTGCCGGGCACCGATCCTTGCCGGGCTCAGCAGGCCACCCCGGCAAGATCTTGCCGGGGAAGCTGGCCTTCGGATTCCAGCTCTTCTTATCTGTTGATCCTCAGATCTCTGACTTGATGATTTCTTTGGTGGCTTGAGTCAATCCTCGAACTGTTCCCCGACAAGCCTTGCCGCGAGTATGGCTACAACTGCCCGTGCATAAGTATGGGGTACTAGTGGCCCAATACTTAGTACACCGACAGGAGCCCCCGGGCCTAGGCCATACACGAGTGCGAGGCGTTGTTGGGCTAGGCCCAAATAGTGCACGGGCACACGTGGCAGGGGATTAACTGCTCGTAAATATCCCGTTTACTGTGCCCCCCACTACGCGCGCCGAACGCGCAATGTGGGAAGCATGCCTCAAAAGCTGCAACTGCAATGCGCCTGTAGAGGTGCATTCACATTGGGGAGTAAAAGAGGCGGCCCCGCTCCTTCCCCATAAAAAAGGAGAAGCCGCAGAGGCACAAGCCTATTTACCCCCCTTTTCTTCTCAATCTGGCCGTCGCCATCGCCTTCCTCCTCTCGAGCTCAGAGCAAAGCTTTCCCTCTCCCGCCCGCCGCCTCCACGCTCGCTTCATCCCTGGCTTCCGCCCTCGCAGCCGCCATGCCGCCCAGGGCCAGCAAAGGCAAGAGCAAGGAGGCGAAAGCTGATGTCCCGGAGAGCGAACTGGTGAAGATGCGGAAGAAGTATGTCGTCTTCGCCCCGTCGCTCGATGCAGAAGCTTTGAAGCGGCGGTACCAGTGCATGTGGGCGAACGAGACGCAGGCTCACCCTGCCACACGCGTGATTCCAGGTTCTTGCTCCAAAAGTGGGTCAGACAGATACCCCTTTTTTGTCGCATATTTCTATTGCGGGCTCTGCCCCCCATTTTCTGACTTCTTCAACGACATCATGTACACATACGGCTTTCATCTTCTCGATTTCACGCCGAATGCGATACTGTGCATGTCCATCTTTGCCCACCTTTGTGAAAACTTTGCCGGAGTGGTTCCCAACACTACCCTTTTCCGCCACTACTTTTTCCCTCGTATCCAAAAAGGAGAGGCCCTCTCTGGTTCTATCGCTTGGATTCCAAGGGCTTGGAATAAGGAAATATACCCAGAAGGAGTTTACCGCGAAAAGTGGGACGAATGGCGGGCTGAATGGTGCTGGATCAAGGAAGCAGATCCCCATCCATTTTGTCTGCCCCGGCAACAAAAAGCGGTCCGCGGCAATGGTTGGAGCAGTCTTGCCGCTGACGATGAAAAGCTCACAATCGCCACCACCAGGATTCTTCGCCTGAAAGTTGTCGGGCTAACAATGGAGATGATTGGCTTCGACTTTCTCCGCCGCCGCATCGCCCCCTTGCAGAATAGGGGAAGGCCAGCTTGGGAATACCGAAACGCAGCAAACATCATGAGATTGCGCCCCGGGTTGAATAATAATCTGACTACTATGCAACTTGGCACTCTCCGTCAAAAGCTGTTCCAGCGCGATGACAAGCATCGGTTGCCGGCAAGGATTGTCCCTTTGTGCAACAACTCTGCTTTGGGGTCAATCATCGCCTTCATGCCGATGTTCAACACCCACGGTCTTGACGCGACTTGGGCTGAGCCAACCGAGGAGGAAGCACAAAAGTTTTTTGATAACTTGACGGAGAGAGCCGTCCGGGAAGAGGCAGACTTCATTCGAGCCACCACCGACCAAGAAGTAGCATACATCGCCACTAGGGTGGAGGAGGCAAATCTTGCCGCGGAGGCTGGCAGCGCTGGCTTCACAGAATGGGAAACCAGCGATGCAGAGGTAGTGGTGGAAGTAAAACCTGCCGGGAAGGACAAAGCTGCCGGGGAACAGAGCAGCACAGCCACTGAGAGCTCGTCCGACGAGGACACGGCTGAAGAAGAACCACAAGAAGAGCTCCCAGCCCCGTAGAAGACAAAGTGTGTTCTTCGAAAGGCTATATCTGGCATCCCAGCAAGCCAGCCTTCCTCGAACGACGAGGCTCCCGGCAAGAAAGCGGCCGGCAAGACTGCACCGCAGCAAGGGGTTCGTCAACAGCCTGCGCGGCGCGTGAGACCCACACCAGCGGCCACTGCTGAGGCGGCAGGGGTGTCTCGCACTACCGCACCGGAAGCTGAGGCGGCGAAAACACGCCAACCCCCGGCGCCTGCCACAGCCAAGCAACCTGGGACCCCTCCTCTGCCTCCCCACTCAGACATCGCAACGGAGGCCGAATTCGACATCTCCGGCTTTAGTCCGGAGCGAGAAGAGGAAGAGTGAGTGCTTTGCCACAGCCTTTATTTTCCAATCTTGGATCAATCTTACTAACTTGCTCGTATTGTCTCTGCAGTGATGCAGAAACCTTGATGGAGAGGATGGTGAAGAGGACAAAGACTTCCACGGGCGACGGGCCCCCGGCAGGCTCCACGAGCGTGCCAGAAACTATCATCGTCAGCCCGGAGCTCAGTCCTCAATGCAGCCCCCAGCACAGCCCCCAGCGCAGCCCCCAGCGTAAGTTCACTGTTCTTTTTCCACTGGCGGGCGCTGAGGTTTCTATTCTTGCCGCTAATATCTTTGGGCTTGCAGGAGAAGAACGGCAACAAGGGGAGTTGTTGGAAGACGCCCCCCGTCGTGCCACCTCCATCGACCACGCCGCCCACAAGCACGTCCCCGGCAAGAGATCCTACCGACGAACCCATCTTAATTGAGGAGGAGCCGGCAAGCATGGACACCGGCAACCCTCCCCCGGCAACCGAAGTTGCCGGGAGGGGCGAGGCCACCTCTCAACAGCTCGACGCAGGTAACTGATTGCCTCAGAACGCTTGCTATTCTTTCCCTTCTCTCTCTGTCTTTGGTCCCTTCGAACTTCAATCTTGATCTTATTCTGTTTCCCTCCTTCGTCCTTCAGAGTTCCCTGTGATGGAACACATGGACGTCGACGTTGTCATCGAGGAGACCGCCAGGGACGCCGCTACCGAAGCAGATAGGATCGCTGCCAGCGAGGCCGCCAAAGATGCCACTATCGAGGCCGGTGGTGCTCTTGGCGAGGAGGCCGCCAAGACTGCACAGGAGGAACCTGCCAAGGAGTCTACTAAAGGGGGCGGCAGGGAGGCTGATGACCGTACTGACAGCATTCCTGCCGCAGGAGCGCCAGGCGCTGCACCGGCCACGGAGCCCCCTGCCACTGGTGAGGCGGTTGCTGAAGACCAACCATCAACATCTGAAGGCCCCTCATCCAGCAAATACCTCAAGGTTGGCGAGAACTTGTTTGTCAACTTGTCGGGGACAGCAAGCATCGGGGCACCAGCCGAAGGAGAAGTCTTTGACGAAGAAATTATCGCTGCTGCCGGGCTCGAGGTTGTTGACGATCCCAGCGCTAGCAGCAGCAGATCTGAAGAGGATCATCTCCTTCAGGCCATGGGCGAGAATTTCCGCAAGCTCCAGGCTCTCCACCGCGCCCGGAAAGAGAAAGCGGATTCCAGAATGGCAGTTGTCAAGGCGGCCGAAGCAGATCTCCAGAGGCGCGTCGAACAAATGCATGTCTGTTACGCCGAGGCCCTCCAAGAGTTGACTGCTGGCCGAGAACAAGTGAGCCAACAATGGACAGAAATCCTCCTGAAGCAATCTGACATGGAGAAGGCGCAGGATGAAGCTACTCAAAGGATCGCTGCCGAAGATGACCTCCTGACAGGGCACCGCGTTGCGCTTGATGCTCATGAGGAAGATCTCACCGCACATGAGCAGGCGCTCGCCGCCAAGCTTCGCAGCAAAGATGAAGATATCGAGAAGCTTGTCGCGCGGCGGACCCAGGAGCTGGAGCAGAAACACAAAGAGGCGCTCGAAGCTCTGACTGTAAGTCACGCTAGCAAGCTCAAGGAGGCCGTCGATGCTGCCGAAGCTGCAGAGGCCGCCAAAAACGAGCTGAGCGACAAAGTAAAGAAGCTGGAAGTAGATCTCGAAGAGCACGGCAAGGAGCTCTCGACGCTCAAAGGTGATAGGGAAAAAACCCTCCACACCCTGGCGGAGATGCAAGTTGCTATGTCTAACAAGACCAAGCAGCTCTCCTCAGCGAATGAAGCCATTGTCGTTCTGGAATTGAAGCTGACCACATTGGAGAAGTCTCTCGAGGCCGGCAGGGCCCGCGAGAAGGCTCTACTCAAAGATCTCCAGGGAGAGAGGAACCTGCTCAAGAGCGCTGCCGCCGCCCAAATTGATTACGAAAAGGGGTGGAGATCTGGACTGGACGTCTCATCGACGCTGCGGAGAAGCTTACGGCAGAACTGTCAACCATGGGCCTGTCAAACTTCAGGTATTCTTCCGAGGAAAGGATATCTTCAAGCGCCAGGTTGACGATGTTCTTTGAAAGCATCATCGATGCCTTGAGGCTGCTTCAGTCTAGCCGGGCGACCCAATTGGCCAACGAGACCCGTCGGCTTTGCCAGGCCGTCCTCCGCAAGGTGCTTATCAAGGTGGTGCACAGCAATCCCGGCATCGACCTCTCCAACGCGCTCGGCCATCTGCCAAAGGACGCAAATCTCGAGGCGCTTGAAGAACTTATCGCGCCTATTCTTGAGAAGGTGGATTCCATCAAAAGGATCGAAGGCCAGCGCAGAGATTAAGTGCTCCACCTTTTCTTGCCGTCGTCATTCCATGTCAAAGACAATTAAGTCTCAAGTTAGAATTGCGGCAACTCATTAATGTAATATAACTCGCCTATGTTTAGGTACATGCTTGCTATTTTCCTTGTCTGATTCCTTTGTGTATGGAGTTCACCCTACGCTTACTGAAAAACTTGCCGGCGCGCAACCTGCCGCAAGCGCTGGGTGCGGGACTTCAGCAGCTTGCTGGAGGCGCAGCGGCCGGCAAGACTCCTTGGCGTTCTCAGTGCAGCCACTTAAATCATTGAGCAGACTCGAAACAAAATAAGGGCGTAACTGATTACAACAAGGGTTCCTTCGCGTGCAGATTTTCCATACAAGAGTCGGAATCGTCCAAGGAAATAACTTTGCAATAAAGGAAACTTGTTCTAAGTTTTTAGAACTTAGCTTTCTGTCACTGTCCTTCCTCCGGCAAGCGTTGATTCCGAACGTCACCAACTGGTACTCATATCTCCCTTCCCCCACCATTCTCCCTTCCCCCCCCCCCCCCCCCCCCCCCCCCCGCCCCCCCGGCAAATGTGCACGCGAGGAATCCTTCTGTCTTTTAAGAAAAACAAAGAAGAGAAAATAAAGATATGAAACCTTGGCGGTTCGTTAGAACTTACCGATAGCAAGTGTCATACAACATCTTAGACAAACATGCATATATAAATATGAACATGGAAATCAACAAGGGAATGCACAACACTTAAATTTATTCATCTGTGCTCAGGGTCTGCGCCTGGCTTTGTACAAAGGATCATATGCCTCGCCGGCAAGACTTGTACAAAAGGGTGGTTGCCGGGGGCCCCCGGCAACCGCGCCTTACAGGTAGAACTTGCGAAGATGTTCGATATTCCAGGAATTGCTCACTGGAACGCCATCTTCGGTCTCCAAGCGGACAGCGCCGGGCCTGGTGACTCGTACTACCCGATAAGGGCCTTCCCACTTCGGTGTCAACTTGTTTGAATTCTTGGCGGACTGAATCCGCCGAAGAACAAGGTCGCCTTCCTCAAGGCTTCGGGCATGAACTTTGCGGCTATGGTAGCGGCGCAAACCTTGCTGGTACCGTGCAGCTCGCACAGCAGCCTGAAGACGATTCTCCTCAAGGAGCACAGCGTCATCTTGGCGCAGTTGCTCTTGCTCAAGCTCATCATAAGCGAGCACTCGAGGTGATCCGTACGTGAGTTCTGTGGAGAGAATTGCTTCCGCTCCGTAGACCAGAGCGAAGGTCGTCTGGCCGGTGGCTCAATTTGGTGTCGTTCTGATTGACCAAAGAACCACCGGAAACTCATCAATCCAGCGTCTTCCGCACTTTTTCAACCTGTCAAAGGTTCTGGTCCTGAGACCGCGCAGCACTTCAGCATTGGCCCTCTCCGCTTGGCCGTTGCTTCTCGGATGAGCAACGGAGGCAAAACAAATTTTGCCGCCAAGGTCTTGGATGTACTGCATGAAGGTGCGACTTGTGAATTGCGTGTCGTTGTCGGTGATGATCCTGTTGGGCACACTGAAACGGCAAACTATCCCCTTAAAGAACTTGACGGCCGATTGTGCTGTCACCTTCCTCACTGCTTCCACCTCCAGCCACTTTGTGAACTTGTCGATAGCAACGTACAAGTACTCAAAGCCCCCGGTAGCATGGGGGAAAGGGCCCAGTATGTCGAGCCCCCAGACCGAAAATGGCCAGGAGAGAGGGATTGTCTGAAGAGCTTGAGCTGGTTGATGCGATTTCTTCGAATGAAACTGGCACGCTTCACACTTGGTTACTAGTGCAGTTGCATCCTGGAGAGCGGTGGGCCAAAAGAAACCTTGCCGGAATGCTTTCCCGGCAAGTGCTCTTGATCCTATGTGAGAACCACATATGCCTCCATGTATCTCTGCCAACAGCTCTAGTCCATCCTCCCGAGGAATGCACTTTAATTTCACACCGTTTGATCTCTTTCTATAAAGGACGTCATTGACGAACTTGTACATAACAGACCGACGGGCTACTCTTTCCGCTTCTTCCTATTCCTCCGGGAGTTCTCCTGTTTGAAGGAAATGGACAATGTGCTGCGCCCATGCTGGAGTCTGATGCTCGATGGCTAGGACTAAAGGCATCTCCTCCGCCGAGGGAACGTTTGTCTCGATAGCAAGGGCCTGAGCCCCTGCTGGAGCCTGTTGTTCCCCGGCAGGCATGTCATCGATCCTGGCAACTTCCTTGCCGGTGGCTCCCGGGAGCTCTGCCGGGAAGTACTGACCAGAGTTCAACTTTCTTCTCTTTTCTTGCCGCTTTGATGGCGCCACGGATGGTTGAGTCAATTGGAGCATAAAAGTTCCTGGTTCCACAGGCAACTTGAGGGCGGCACGCTTTGATAGGTCATCAGCAATACTGTTCTCGGCACGAGGAACGTGCTCCATTTGCAGACCGTCAAAGTGCTCTTCCATTTTTCTCACTTCATCCACGTAGGCTTGCATCAATGGACTCTGATAACTCTTGTTAACTTGCCTGACGACAAGCTGTGAATCGCCTTTGATGATGAGCTTTTTGATACCAAGGTCTGCCGCGATCCTAAGACCGGCAAGCAAACCCTCGTATTCTGCTGTGTTGTTCGTTGAACTCTCCCGGGGAAAATGCATTTGGACTACGTACTTGAGGTGCTCTCCGGTGGGTGCGACAAGCAGCACGCCAGCACCGGCGCCTTGCAGCGAGAAAGCCCCGTCAAAGTACATAACCCATTGCTGATCGATTTCCTTGCCGGGGAGAGTTGTTTCTTGAACCTCTTCGTCCGGCATTGGGGTCCATTCCGCAACGAACTCCGCCAAGGCCCTGCTCTGAATTGTTGAAGTGCTTTCAAACTTGAGGCCAAAGCTCGACAACTCCAACGCCCACTCCATGATCTTGCCGGTTGCTTCTGGATTTTGCAAAATCCATTGCAACGGAAAGCGAGTGACGACGGTAATTTCATGTGCTTGAAAATAATGGCGCAGCTTCCTCGAGGCCATAAGAAGGCCGAAAAGCAACTTCTGCATGCCAGAATATCTTGATCTAGCTCCTTGTAAAAGAGAGCTAACAAAATAAACTGGGCGCTGCACCACCTTTTTCTTCTGCAATGGTCCTTCTGACTGCACAGATCTTGTCTTGCCGGGATCAATCCTTGCTAGGGAAGATCCTGCCGCGTCATCTGACGGTCCTACCGCTGGTGTCGCTTCCTCATCAGCCTCTCTCTGCGCCACTAGCGTAGCACTAACCACTTGATTTGTCGCTGCCAGATACAGCAGCAACAGCTCTTGTGGTTTAGGCGCGACTAGCGTCGGCGGAGAGGAAAGGTATTTCTTCAAATCTTGCAGCGCAGCCTCTGCCTCCGGAGTCCATTTCATTGGACCTGCCTTCTTCAAAATTTTGAAAAAGGGCAGGGCGCGCTCAGTAGATTTGGAAATAAACCTTCTTAGAGCAGCAACACAGCCGGCAAGACGACGCACATCCTTGACACGTCTCGGCGCTTCAATTTGCTCAATAGCTTTGATCTTGTCGGGGTTTGCTTCGATTCCCCGGCAAGATACAAACAATCCGAGGAGCTTGCCGGAAGCAACACCGAACACGCACTTCTCAGGATTGAGCTTTAAGTTGATCTTGCGCAGATTTGCAAATGTTTCTTCTAAATCTTGTATGAGCGTCGCTTTGTCCTTGGTTTTGACCACTATATCATCCATGTACGCCTCCATATTTCTATGGAGTTGAGGCTCAAAACCAATTTGGACTGCTCTCGCAAATGTAGAACCAGCACTTTTCAACCCGAAAGGCATTCGTATAAAACAATACGTACCACATGGGGTGATAAATGTGGTCTTCTCTTCGTCTTCTTTCGCCATGAAAATCTGATGATACCCTGAATAGGCATCAAGGAAGGACAGGAGATCACAACCAGCGGTGGAATCCACAATCTGATCGATGCACGGCAAGGGAAAGGGATCTTTTGGACAGGCTTTATTGATATCCGTATAATCGATACAAAGCCTCCATTTCCCATTCGCTTTTCGCACTACAACCGGATTGGCTAACCAGGTTGGATGAAGCACTCCTTTGACCAATCCTGCCGCCTCCAGCTTTCTGATTTCCTCGGCAATGAATTCTTGCCGCTCCAAGGCTTGCTTCCTGACCCTCTGCTTGACGGGCCGCGTGTGAGGACAGACAGCAAGGTGGTCCTCAATTACCTCCCTGGGAACACCGGGGATGTCAGATGGTTGCCATGCAAACACGTCGACATTCGCCCGCAGGAAGGAAACGAGCGTGCTTTCCTATTTGTCATTTAGGGTGGAACTTATGGTGAAAGTTCCCCCCGTTCCATCCTCCTTGACGGGCACCTTCTTGGTCTCTGGCGGAGCAGCCTTGGATTTCTTGTTCTTGCCGGTGGAACTCTCTGGTGCATCCTCGACGGAAGAGCAGCACTCTGAGGAGGCGCGCCTGCCGGAGTTCGCGCCAAGATTCTTGCCAGTCTTCTTCTTCCCCCTGGGAGTTCCAGCGGCAGGAGCAGATGCCTTAATGGCAGGTGCTGCAACTGCTTCCCGGTAAAGTTTGTCGGCACAGATGAGCGCATCCTTCTTATCGGAACGGATAGTGATGACGCTCAATGGCCCGGGCATCTTCAAAACATTGTATGCGTAGTGTGATGCCGCCATAAACTTAGCCAGCGCTGGCCGACCAAGGATCCCATTGTATGACATGGGGATCTTGGCGACATCAAACACTACCTTCTCGGTCCTGTAGTTGAGCTCGCTACCAAATGTCACCGGCAGCGTAATCTTGCCCTTTGGCTGGGTTCTTCCCGGATTGACCCCTTGAAACGTACCCATTTCTTCGAGGTCCTCATCAGGAATTTGGAGCTTCTTGAGCACATCCGGTGAGATTAGGTTTAGCCCGGCCCCACCGTCAACTAGCATTTTTGTCACCTTGAGGTTGCGAATTGTTGGTGAGAACAACAGTGGCAAGCATCCGACCGCAGTTGTGCGATCAGGGTGATCCTCGGCGTCGAAAATGATAGGCGTGTTGGACCACTTCAGGGGCCTACATGCATCTGGCGATGGCTCTGTTGCATTGACTTCCCGCACCCACTGTTTGAGTCGACGGTGGGAAGAATGCAGCGAGGCACACCCATCGATACACATGGCCTCTGTAGCTTTCTAGAATTCTTGCTCACTAGACTCATCGTCTTCTTCGTCATCATCTTCTTCTTTGTCTCGGCCCCGAGCAGGCCTCTCCCTTTGTTGCTTAGCCTTGCCGCGGCGCCCCCCTCGGCCACCGTGCTTCTTGCCGGATCCGTCAGCACCATCTTGGGCCTTCTCCTTATCTCGCCTTTCATACTCGGCCCTCTGTTTCTCGGCAAGCTGTTCAACTTGCCGGCAGTTTTGGAGATCATGGCCCTTGGTGCGATGGATCTTGCAATACTGCTTGCCGGAGCTTTCCGACTTGTCGGCAGCCGCCAAGGCCTGACAGGAAGGGCACCCGGCAAGATCCTTGCCGGGGTCACCAACCTTGGCCTTCTTGGCGGCGCCGGGGTTGTCGGATTCCTCGACAGCAAGCACAGCCTTGCCTCCGCGTTTCCTGTTCCGCCGCCGGCCTTTCCTTGACGGGGTCGCGGCATCTTCTTCTTCGGATTCGCTCGCCGCGCCAATAGCCTCGCCAGGGAGTTTCCTCCCCTCTTCAGCTCAAGCGCATTTATCGGCCAGAGCGTAAAGCTCGGCAATACTCCTGACTTTGTTCATTGCCAGCTCTTCCCGCATTCTGCGGTTACGCACGTTCTGATGAAACGCGCTAATGACAGCAGCAGGGTGAACATCAGGAATATTGTACTGCACCCGGCTAAACCTCTGCATAAACTTGCGCAGGGATTCGCCCTCCTTCTGAGGGATGATATGCAAATCACTCTCTTGGCCAGGAGCTTGGTGGCCTCCAACAAAGGCGCTAACAAACTGATGGCACAGATCTGACCAAGAAGAAATAGAATTCTCCGGCAGATGCATCAACCACGACCTGACGTTGGGCTTGAGCACCAACGGGAAGTAGTTGGCAAGTATCTTGTCATCTCAGCCCCCAGCAGCCTGCACCGCAATGGTGTAGATGCTCAGGAACTCCGAGGGATGGGTCTTACCGTCATATTTCTTCGGGACCTCTGGCTTGAAGGTTCGAGAATTGGGCCACTGGACTTGCCGTAGCTCACGGGTAAACGCTGGAGTCCCCACCTCATAAGGCAAGTCTCCTACGTCCCCTGGCGCAGGCTCGTCGACAGCCGGCCCTGCGCGCTTATCAGACTGATAGCGCGCTTCCCGTCGCCGCTCGATGGTAGTTCGAGCGTCCTCCTTGCCTCGTTCCTGGAGAACCTGACGCTGATCGCGGCGCATCCGTGGATCGGACGACGCCGTGGAAACTTCTTCACGGCGGTCGACCTGCTGGGTTGTCGGCCGCCGCTGGTGCCGCGGAGGGGAGTGCACCGTGGTTGCACCACCTCCGGTTTTCTCCACATCGGCTCGCGCCAGATCGATGGGCCTTCGCTGTGAGGGCCCTGCCTCTTGCGGCCCATCTTTGTTGGCGAAGCCGATAAGGCTCTTGATAGTAGCTCGCCACTCCTCCATCTTCTCTGGGGCAGGAGGGAAATCGAGGAGCAGCTGCGCATGTGCCAAGGCTTCCGCTGGCGTAGGCGGCGGCGACAGGTGCGAGGTACGTGAGGTGCTCTGACTCCTAGCCATGTTAGAAGGAGCACCACCATGGTCACGCGACCGCGCGCCACCTCCGCCGGCAGCTCGGTGGGCATGCTGGTCCCGCGCATATTGGGATCGATGCGCAGAAATCTTTTCATGGGGACGCCCTGAACCACCAGCGCCATGACGTCGCTCGTCGTGCACGACCTGGGTAGGTCATGATGCTTGCGCCGGTGCGGGAGCTCCAGCAGGCGCCCTCCGATCTCTGGAATTCGTTGTGCCACCCGTAGGCAACACAGCTCCGTCTCTGGATCCAGCGGCGTGTAAGTTGCCGCTGCCACTGCGAACGATGCCGCTCGCCTGGCTCGGATCACCAGAACGCCGTGGAGGTTCTAGTCCTCTTCCTTCTGCACCCACGCCATCGCCCGTACGCGAAGGCGCAGGCAAAACGGAAGTGGATGGTTGTGCCGTCGCAGCGCTCTTCTTCTTGGGTGGCATGATGATGAAGATGAGGAAGAAACTAAGGCGTCGATCACTTGATCAAGTTCACACAACCTACAATCCCCCTACCTGGTGCGCCAAAGATGTCGGTGTGGGACACCTATGGGATCCCAAGAGACCCCTTTACGATTCGGCGGGGGGAGAGGTATGCGCAAAGAGCAGAACCAACGATCGACGCAGGGCGATTTTACCCAGGTTCGGGCCGCTCATCAGTGTAAAACCCTACTCCTACCTTGTGTTATTATTAGTGTTCTTGAGCCCAGGCTCCAGGAGCACTCGTAGTGAACAGTACGTTCAAGAGCAGCTACGCATGCAGAATGGGCCAGAAGATCCTCCTCCCCTGTAGCAGTTGCCGTGGGCCTCCTTTTATACCACAAAGGGGTCACCACAGTGGCAAAATGTACATACATTGAGGTGTAAAGTAGCTACAGGGTCATCATACCTAACCCCTGACGGACTAGGACGAACGCATTTAATGCACCGTAAGGTGTCCGTTTAGGTGTCCTTACTTTCTTGGGGATGGAAAAAGGGGCCATCCCATCAGCACCGCTTAAGCTCTCCTCCACTGGCGCGTCACCACGCATCCAAAGAAGGACCCAGAATGTCGGGTTTGTCGCTGTGCTAGAGCGGTGGCACAGCAACAAAACCTTGCCGGGCGCCGAAGCTTGCCGGGCGCCAAGCCTTGCCGGGCGCCGATCCTTGCCGGGCTCAGCAGGCCACCCCGGCAAGATCTTGCCGGGGAAGCTGGCCTTCGGATTCCAGCTCTTCTTATCTGCTGATCCTCAGATCTCTGACTTGATGATTTCTTTGGTGGCTTGAGTCAATCCTCGAACTGTTCCCGGACAAGCCTTGCCGCGAGTATGGCTACAACTGCCCGTGCATAAGTACGGGGTACTAGTGGCCCAATACTTAGTACACCGACAGGTACTAAATAAAATCATTATTATTAGTATTGGAAAAATCACACAATTTTGTATTTTCTTGAGGCATCATGACAAGGCAAATAACATAGCAAGCAAACAAAAAAGGCAAACAAGCAAAAAGCAAGCGGAAAATATTTTTGTATTTTTGTAAACTTTTTAGAAGTGGGGGAGATGAAAAGGAGAGGCAAATAGCAAATAATGTAAATGCAAGGAGATGAAAATTTATGCGTAGGTACTTGATAGATGTTGATGATGTCTCCCCAGCAACAGTGCCAGACATTCTTCCTGCTACTTGTGAGCTGCGTTGGGATTTCCCTGAAGAGGAGGGGATGATCCAGTACGGTAGAGATAAGTATTTCCCTCGGTTAAGAACCAAGGTTATTAATCCAGTAGGAGAATCACGCAACACCTCGTTACCAGTACCTACACACAAAATAACAAATACTTGCACCCAACGCGAACAAGGGGTTGTCAATCCCTTGACGATTATTTGCAAGATTAAATTTTGTAGTGATAGATAGATAGATAGATAGATAAAATACAAAATAAAATAAATAAAGGAAAATTGCAGCAAGGTATTTTTGGATTTTTAATATATGATAAAAGTATACCCGGGAGGGCATAGTTTTCACTTGAGGCTTCTCTCTTGAAAATAGCATACGGTGGGTAAACAAATTACTGTTGGGCAATTGATAGAAAAGCAAATAATCATGACGATATCCAAGGCAATGATCATGTATATAGGCATCACTTCCGAGACAAGTAGACCGAAACGATTCTGCATCTACTACTATTACTCCACACACCAACTGATATCTAGCATGCATCTAGAGTATTAAGTTCATAAAGAATGGAGTAACGCCTTAAGCAAGATGACATGATGTAGACAAAGTAAACTCACGCATGAATGAACCTCATCTTTTTATCCTTAATGGTAACGATACAAATACGTTTCATGTCCCCTTCTGTCATTGGGATTGAGAACCGCAAGATCGAACCCATCACAAAGCACCTCTCCCATTGCAAGAAAAATCAATCTAGTTGGCCAAACCAAATCAATAGATCGGAGAGAAATAAAAAGCTATAATAATCATGCATAAAAGAGTTTAGGGAAGACTCAAATAATATTCATGGATAATCTGATAATAAACTCACAATTCATCGGATCCCAACAAACAAACTACAAAACGTGCTTACATCAAATAGAACTCCAAGAGCATCAAGGAGAATATTGTATTGAAGACCAAAGTAAGAGAGAGATAGCCATCTAGCTACTAACTATGGACCCGTAGGTCTATGGTAAACTACTCACACATCATCGGAAGGGCAGCAAGGTTGATGTAGATCCCCTCCGTTATTGATTCCCCCTCCGGCAGTGTGCCGGAGAAGGCCTCCAGATGGGGTCTCGCAAGAACGGGAACTTGCGGCAGCGAAAAAAGTGTTTTGGGTGGCTCCCTATTGGTTTCCCAATTTTACAGAATTTATAGAGGCGGAATTAGGTCGAATGGAGCCTCATGGGCTCCATGAGCCACCAGGGTGCGCCTACCCCCCTGGGCGCACCCTGGTGCCTTATGGGCCCATGCTTCATCTTCTGGCCCTCTACCGAAGCTTCTAGTGTCTCTTTTGTCCAGAAAAAATCTCCAAAAAGTTTCGTGCCATTTGGACTTCATTTGGTACTGATATTCTAAAAAACCAAAGACACGCAAAAAACATCTACTGGCACTGGGCACTAAGTTAATAGGTTAGTCCCAAAAAATGATATATAATTGCTTGTAATTGCATATAAAACATCGAAGGTTGATACTATAATAGCATGGAAAAATCAAAAATTATAGATACGTTGGAGAAGTATTAATGCACAGGGTGAAAGATAGAGGGGGACAGGCTGAGCTGGCTCACCTTGGGCCTTAGCAGGCCGGTCAGTGAGGCGGGCCGCAGGAGAGCACAGGCAGGCCTTGGTGGTTGTTGGGCTTGGGCGCGACGGAGTTGCGCCGAGGGACATGGAGGTGGGCCCGCTCTGGATCGAGGCGAGGCACAAGGCCGGCAGCTACGTGCGGACTGATCAATGTGCATGATGCAGAGGCATCGGTGCTAGTCCACGCGAGCAGTAGCCGCTGCAGTTGCACGTAGGGGCGAAGGAGATCGCGACGGCAGTGGCTTCCGGCGACGGGGATGGCGTAGAGGCGACGGAGATGAGCGGTTCCGGGTGTGGACTTCGGCAGGGTCAAGGCAGAGCTCTAGGAGGACCCACGCGAGGGTGTGGTTGCCGCATTCATCCTTCTCTCGCACAGGAAGCAGCGACAACGGCGCGGCGTGGATCTCGCCGGATCTGGGACGAGGTGGCTTGCGGGGGCGCAGATCCGGGCATGGGGAGGCGAAGTGATGTAGGGTGGATACCCTAAGGCCGATCTTTCACGATTTGGAGGGGATTCCCAAAGAACACGAAGAAAACGAGGGGAAAAACATGGGGAAACGAGATGAATCACTCAAATCAACAAGAACCGATCACACATGTGCTAGATCCGAATACACGTAGAGATACATGATCCAAAGTCAACAAAGGACGGTACAAACGGTAACTAGTTCATCTCCGTGAGGAGGCCTTGAATCTGCGAGGGATCTTCCCGTGAGGGGCCTTGAATCCACTTGGAGGATCTTCTCCGGAGAGGCCTTGGTCTCTCGTGGAGAGGGTAACAAGTGGATGAGCACAGCTCTATCTCTCAAATGAGCTAAACAAGTGCTAACCCTAGAAAGAGGGAGGAGGTGGTCTATATATAGTCTAGGCATGAAGGGGTAAGAGAGGGAGAGGTTACATGGGCCTCTGGCCCGGCTGTACACGCGCAGCTTCCCGATGTCCGGGCTGGGGGCTGGATGTCCGGCGGCTCACGAAGAGCCGGATGTCCGAGCCTTAGGCCGGATGTCCGGGCTGGACTCGGATGTGTTCTGTGAAGGAGGCCGGATTTCTGGGGGTCGGGCCAGATGTCCGACTATTCGCTGAACGCCGGATGTCCAAGGGTCATCCGGATGTCCGGCCACTGTGGAGTCTTCGAGCGTCCGTTCTCCTGTGGTGTTCCTCAGTTTGGTGGTGCCGGATGTCCGGGCTCCTGCCGGATGTCCGGCCGCTGTAGCTCTGCGGTGACTCCACTTGAGGCAGTCCTCGCTCCGCTTCCATGTGGACTTGGCGTATGCCTCGAGCATCTCCATTGTCGTGTCCTCAGTTCCTAAGCGCATGTAGTGTCTTTGCATTAGGTAGCAACCATGTCTCACACGAATGGAAAGGGGAAGCATTTAGGAGCGGGTTCACCTTGTGTCCGATGGTGTAGGCTTGAGGTCTCGTCGTATGTCCACTTGGGGCATGGGGAGTAGTTGTAGTGTACATGGGGATGATCGTAGGATGCTCTGCATCATCTCCCCCTCCCCTTGGGAAAGATCCGACCTCGGATCGTGATCCTCATCACCATGGAAGCGGTTTTCGTGGACGGACTTGTAGTTGGACGAAGTTGAAGACATGGCGCAATCCGAGTACTCCAAGGTGTCTCCAGAGTGGTATTCATGCAAAAAGAGCAAACACAAGCGACACTCGAAAATACAATGGTTAGCGCACACAAGGCGTCCATCAAGTAAGTATGAGTCCGTTCGGCAAGATTGTTCATGACAAAGCGCATGAAGCTTATCAAGATGATATAGAATGATATGCGAAGCATTCATGGGAGCAAATTCATTCATTGTGCGCACAAATGTAATGTGAATGTGATCAATGCAACCATTGTGCAAAATGATGTCATAATGGGACGATGTATCAAAAGCATGAACATGGTAATTGGTGCTCAATGTGAATATGTGAGCATGCAATTGATGATGGGCAATGTGATTGTTATGCATGAAGAGGCCATCAAGAAAGATCACAACAAATTTGCTAAGAAAGTGCACAAGCTCATATATTATGGGTGACATAGAAATACAGGATGCAACAAGTCAATCATAATGTGAGTCAATCCATGCATAAAGTGCAAATTTGTTATGGGTTGTGTTGTACCATGGCTCAATGTCGTGGTAGAAGTGGTGGTCTGGTGGTGCTTCCAAAGTAGGTGCATCCACTAAGGTCGAGCAATCCTCAACTTGAAGGTCCATAGGGTCCATCTCCAATGTCGGTCCTCCATCCAATATATGTATCATGTAGACAAGAAGAAGGAAACAACAATGAAAGAATGACCCATCCAATATGCCTATGTGAAGATGGCTCAGAGGGAAGGAGTTCACCTTTAGTAGCTTCTCGAAAATGATGGTGTCGCACATCATGTATGCCTTCACATAACCAATATGTCTCATGATGTACCGCCTTGTGAATTTTCAAAATGAAAGAACATGACAAACACTCGGAAAAACAAATGAGGTTAGCGGAAATGCAAAACCAAACATTCGTGTGGTGAAATACCCAACAAGCGTTTTCATCATTCTTATCATAAGAAAGTACAAGATGTGGCATGGTATATAGGCATAAGATGCTAGCACAACCAAAGACATTAGGCTCATTCAAACAAGCATGCGTCACATGTAAGATGTCCAAGTCTCCATGATCAATAAGCATAGCAAGTTGGCACTCAATACAAGGGGATATGAGGGAAGCAACTAATGGAGACAAGAGACAATGATCAAGACAAATCAAGTGATAGGCATGAACATATATGCTATCAACCCAATGAAACGAGCAAGAATGGATCATGGGTGATGCAACCAAGCAAGTAATCATATGAATCAAGTCAT
Source organism: Thinopyrum elongatum (assembly GCA_011799875.1). Classification (NCBI taxonomy): domain Eukaryota; kingdom Viridiplantae; phylum Streptophyta; class Magnoliopsida; order Poales; family Poaceae; genus Thinopyrum; species Thinopyrum elongatum. The sequence goes on along the minus strand of CM022298.1, from coordinate 330,690,141 downwards.
GCAAGCTAGTAGTGCGAAGATGCAACATACTAGAGGTAATCATGGTCATCATGTCATGTGTGCAAATAGTGGTCATACATAATGCACATGACATGTCGCAAGCATGGAAACAAGATATGAGCAAAGTAGGATCGTTGTATTGGCAAGAAGTCTTATGTAAATAGCAATGGAACATCATGACTCTCCCAACACAAGAATCAACAATAACATGGGGCATGTATAGAACATGGCAATAGCAACAAGGATCTCCATCGAGCATGCAAATATAGTAGTAGTAGTAGTAGTAGTAGTAGTAGTAGTAGTAGTAGTAGTAGTAGTAGTAGTAGTAGTAGTAGTAGTAGTAGTAGTAGTAGTAGTAGTAGTAGTAGTAGTAGTAGTAGTAGTAGTAGTAGTAGTAGTAGTAGTAGTAGTAGTAGAATGGTGAATCATATGTAAGTGCAAGCAAGGGTCACAATTGCATGGCAATGTCATAGAAAGAGGCATAACATGCAAAGTGAACACGATAAAATGGGCATAAAGTGACAAATGGTATATAGCCCATAGACGTGTGAGAGCCAAGTAAAAGAGATGCGTGTAGTCCTTGCACGGAGGTAATGGTGGTGGATAATCCACGGGATCCCAAATCATCGTTGCTCTCAAGAGCTCGTTTCGTCAACTCATGGGATTGTGAGGTTGACGAGTGTTCATAAGTAGCTACACAAGACAAAGGCAAAGGGAAATTGTGTATGCGTGGTATATGTACACATCATCCATTATGATCATATATGCATGTGTTGGTTAGCACAACATATCCAATGCTCAAATAAATGAGATGTGTGATATAGAAACATGTCATCCATCATGATAGGTTTGTTGTTGTGTAAAGCATAATGGAGACTCAAAGGGTTTAATGCATCACTCGCAATATCTAGAGCATTGTTATGAATGGTATGCATATTGTGCACGCAATGGATGCATTCATGCAATCTAAAACCAATCTCATGGCATGGAGTTTGGAATGCATCACCATATTCATGTGTAGCAATTTTATTCACGGGATGATGCACACAATGTATGGAACCATGTGATGTGGAATTATTTTCATGGCATGGCATATGGGATGAATTGCACAAATGTTGCAAAGGTAGCATAGCAATATCATCACAAGAGAAGCAAAATCCAATAACCATGATCTCGTCATCTATGCCATAAGTGCAAATGGGATTGATTTTAATTGGATATGCATAGTTACTACGGTGAGTTTGCAATGATGCAATATGGGAAATCTCACTCATAGCATATGACAAGTTTAATGGATTGTCAAACATGACGTGACCGATAGAATTTTCACATAATATCCTATGGAGCATAGCATCACAACTAGGCAATTCAACATGCTCATCATCATATTCATCATAAATGGGTGGCAGATCAAAACAAGACATAGTATGCGATGAACCCATAAGGTGATCAACTTCATGCAAGCAATCTTTTGCAAGATAGTCCACTAGTGGGACAAGTGAAGGTCCATCACCTATATTACCTTTAGAGCTCCGCTTATGTGTTGTAGATGAGGTTGCAAAAATTGACGCTTGGTCAATAGCTTCATCAACTTGATGGTACCATGTGGGGGGTGCATAATCGTCCATCATGGCCATCGGTTTGCCCATTGGAGGTATGGACTCATTGAGGATCGGCACTTCATCTTGTTGGAGATCTATCACCAAAGAAGAAAACACACTAGGAGTAGAGGGTAAGTCGTTAGAAATCATAGTGGCCTCACATGCCCTATCAACTACCTCACTCACTAAGTGTTGTGGCTCACTCACTCCCGGTAAGATGCTCTCACTCATATGGTTGGTGGGGTCACTCAAATGGCTCTCAACCTCACATAGGATGTGTGGCATGCTCTTAGGTGTGGGGCTAGTGGTGGTCACACTCATCCTCTCATGGGAAATGCACTCAATGTCACATATGGTGGGGTGGCTCTCCTCACATGGGAATTGGGGCATCTCATCATATGTAGGTGTCGGAGAGATGTAGGTGCAAATGTCTCCATGCTCAACTCCTATCGCCGCCTTGGTTGAAGGGATAGTCCCATGCTCAACCTCCTCATCCATAACACCTCCAAAGATGAATGCCATAGGATGTGGCAAATCATCGCTCGCCTCCGAGACCAAAGATAAAGTATCATGTGCGGTCTCGTAGCTTGACTCGGAGTATGAGTCCCATTGGGGCGCCGTTTTCATGTTGTTGAAGAGGTTCGCACCCGTCGCCGTGATCGAAGGGGATGGCCCTTGCTCGACCGTCTTGTCGTCGTTTTGTTGTAGGAGGCCCATATTATGTGGCACCTCGTAGCTCGTCTCCATGGCCGAAGTGAATTTCCCATGCTTGGCCATCTTCCTTGAGGGGCTTCCGAAGATGGAAGCGTCGCCCTCGCTTGTAGGTGGTGGCCTTGGACTTGATGATGTCGATGTAGGTGTACTCGTGGGAAGTAGGCGAAGATGCCATACGTCCAAAGGTGAAGATGCCTTGACAACACTTGGTGAAGATGCCGAAGTGGTGGTGGTAGTCGTAGCCTCCTCTTGGTGGTGCTTGTCTCGCGGTCTTCTCTTGTGCTCATGAAGGTTGCCATAGCTTGATGTAGAGCTTGTTGGGACATGTATGTTTGCATGTGTCGAGAATCTTCATGTTCATGATGTCGTTGTCGTGCTTGAGCTCATAGTAAATGTCGTTCATCATGGTCGTGCACATGATTCTTGTAGGTGACTTGCCCTTCATGACGATGATGGTCGCCATGGAGATGTGGACGTGGACGAATTGCGCTATCATCGCTTCGCCGCTCTGAAGATGTTCGACTTGAGCGTCGTCGCCTTGAAGATGACAAAGGGGAAGAAGTTCGAGTGATCATCAATGCACGTAGCTCTTCCACTTGAGTTTTGAAAGCTTCCTTGAAATGTGCTATTGATGTGTCGAAGTAGTTGTTCGCGCCATCGTTGTCGAAGACCGGAGATGAAATGCTTTGCCTATCCATCACAAGACTTGAGCAAAAGTGAGTGGGAGAAAGAGAAGAACTAGATCAAATGTACCTTACCCGATGTTGAAAATGGATCAATGATCACTCAATAGTGTAGTAAGGAAATAGCACAATTGGTACCGGATCTTGTCAATTCTCACACCTACACAATAAGGCTTATGGAGTAGCTTGGTGAGGATAGTGGCACAAAATTTTGTTGCAAATGTTAGCAAGAGTCAATAATGTTGAAAGAGATTCACAAATTTGCAAATGCAACAAGTAGACCAATAGCAATATGTGGCACACGAAAACACACACACGGATAGATAAAATGGGGTCGTGCAACCAAGGAACGAGCTCAAAATGTGGAATCCACGGAAAATGCTCTTGTTGCACAACTCTAGAGAGACGCTAGACGATTGCTCTATAGGCGGATATGACACTTGTGCACAACCTATAAGAGACAAAAATGCAAGGACTTCTATCCCAAGTATGCTATGTATATATGATGTTCCCGGTGTTTGTCAAGATGATCCAAGATGATCAGATATGACAATCTTATATGCAATGTGGTATGATGCTATGGCTATTTCTTACAAGCTCTTTGTTTTCTCTTTGCTTAAAAGCTTTTTTTTTTGTTATGGCCACTATGCGAAATGCACAAACCAAGATAGCAATTGTGTATATGTGGGAACAATCTTGTGACACAAGGGATGGTACTATGATACCAAGATGATACCAATATGATATGGTATGTATGCAATGGAAGGTGTAGATCGATGATCACTAATGTGCACAAGTAACGTTGCCGGCAATACTCAATGGCTAGTCTCGATAGGCAAGTGATGCAAAATGGGCTAGGGGTTATCAATGCAATGGAAAGAATGTACAATGATGGGATACCACGATACCAAGATGATATAGAGGTTACCTTCTTGCTTACAGTTAGGGTGTCAAAATGGTGAAGGTGGTCGATGTCGAATCCTTGGTGAAGTTGAGCGGCGGTGTTGTCGAGGTCAAACCGTTCCTAGTTAGCCGAAACACCCTAGGAAACGGAAAAACCGCAAACTCAATATCTCACAGGCAAATGTCAAATGGAGGTAGCGGAATGCGGTGGTGGTTGCGGAAGTATTGGTGAAAACCCAGTCAAAATGGGTTAAGGTTGAAGGGTATGATGGGCTATACAAAGTGTCGGAGTTGAAGGCATGGTCCCTAAGTAGCTGAAACACCTTAGGAGACACAACTCACAACACAAAAAAATTGGGTTAAGTTGGGATGGCGGAAGTGTATGGTGGGCAAGCCTATGCAGAAGTTATGGTGGTGGTTGATGAAGAAGCAACCGTCCCTAAGTAGCCGAAACACCTTAGTAGACTCGAATCACAACTCAAACAACCTCAAATGCAATGAGGAATAAAATGGGTTAGGTTGCAGAAGTCGGTGGTGGCAATGCGGATGATATGGTGGAAGCCCTAGGCAAAGATGCCAAAGTTCCAAAAATTTGATGGAGTCAAATCGTGATGGAAGTTTTTTTATGTGATGGGGTATGTCAATCGCTTCAAAACGAGCTAAGGAACGTCAAAATCGGACTCCGGATGAATTAGTTATGGACAAAACGATGAAACATGGGAGGCTGAAGTTACAGGGCCGGATGTCCGGGGGCAAGGCCGGATTTCCGGGACCCTCTGTCCAGAGAACAGCGCGATTTTGTGCTCCAGGAGCCGGATGTCCGGCCGGGGACCCGGATGTCTGGCCCGATGGCCCGGATGTCCGGCCCGACGATTCCAGATCGGGATTGGGACTTTGAAACTCGATTTGGGGCGGAAATTGGTGATTTCGGGTGCAAAATTGAGGAGATTTCGCGGATGATGTAGGGTGGATACCCTAAGGCCGATCTTTCACGATTTGCAGGGGATTCCTGAAGAACACGAAGAACATGAGGGGAAAAACACTAGGGGAAACGAGATGAATCACAAATCAACAAGAACCGATCACACATGTGCTAGATCCGAATACACGTAGAGATACACGATCCAAAGTTAACAAAGGATGATACAAACGGTAACTAGTTCATCTCTGTGAGGAGGCCTTGAATCCGTGAGGGATCTTCCCGTGAGGGGCCTTGAATCCACTTGGGGGATCTTCTCCGGAGAGGCCCCGGTCTCTCGTCGAGAGGGTAACGAGTGGATGAGCACAGCTCTATCTCTCAAATGAGCTAAACAAGTGCTAACCCTAGAAAAGAGGGAAGAGGTGGTCTATATATAGTCTAGGTATGAAGGGGTAAGAGAGGGAGAGGTTACATGGGCCTCTGGCCCGGCTGTGCACACGCAGGTGCCGGATGTCCGGGCTGGGGCCGGATGTCCGGCGGCTCATGAAGAGCCGGATGTCCGAGCCTCAGGCCGGATGTCCGGGCTGGACTCGGATGCATTCTGTGAAGGAGGCCGGGTTTCCGGGGGCCAGGCCAGATGTCCGACTGTTCGCCGAACGCCAGATGTCCAGGGGTCATCCGGATGTCCGGCCGCTATGGAGTCTTCGAGCGTCCGTTCTCCTGTGGTCTTCCTCGGTTTGGTGGCGCCGGATGTGCGGCCTCCTGCCGGATGTCCGGCTGCTGTAGCTCTGCGGTGACTCCACTTGAGGCAGTCCTCACTCCGCTTCCGTGTGGACTTGGCGTATGCCTCGAGCATCTCCATGGTCGTCTCCTCGGTTCCTAAGCACATGTAGTGTCTTTGCATTAGGTAGCAGCCATGTCTCGCACAAATGGAAGGGGAAGCATTTAGGAGCGGGTTCACCTTGTGTCCAATGGCGTAGGCTTGAGGTCTCGTCGTATGTCCACTTGGGGCACGGGGAGTAGTCGTAGTGTACATGGGGATGATCGTAGGATGCTTCGCATCACGAAGCAAGGGGTCTGGTGGCTCAAAATGGAGGTAGCGAGGAGAGTTGAGGCGGCCGGCGACATCCTTGGCTCGGTGGTGCAGTCCTCGCAGAATAACACGGCAACGGCGCGGTTAGAGAAAGTAGAAAGAGAAAAAGAAAACAAGAAACAGAGAGGGGACGCGTTGCGGAGGACCTACGGGACGGAGCCGCTCGACGGCTAGGTGTGCACGAGCATGAAGCTCGCAGAGGCGCGCTCTAGCGCTGGTTCAGGGACTGCGGGAGCGAGAGGCTACAGGCGTGAGGCTGCTCAGTGTTGTTGCGTTGTTGGATTAGAGATCCAAGGATGGGGATGGCTGGATGGATGGATCGGGTTGGATTGGGTGTGGATGGCCGGCGTTGAACCCCAAGGGGAGACTAGGTGGCGGTGGTTGCGGCTAGTTGGTCCAGAGTGGACAACGAGGAGGAGGTTGGCGGCGGCGGGAGGATTTGATGGATAGGACAGTATCTAGGGTTTGCCTTGATTAAATAGGTAGGTGGGTTAGAAGGTGGACAGATTTTGGACCCTCTGATTAGATCGTATGGTCGAGAATAAAATGCTAGGTAAGTCCAAATAAGAAACCGAAGATGTTTGGGGTATGTTAGGGGTTGATCCAGACCCATCGGTCACGACCGCCCAATTCGGGTTTGGGCAGTTTCAGACTAGGTGACGAGAGGGGTTTTGTGCACTGTGTAGAGATTATGCGGCCAGACAAGAGGGAAGCAAAACCTAGTCGGTCTGAGAAAGGACACCGAGACAAAAGGAGTAGCGGCAACTACGAGCTGATGAGGGTTTTAGAAAAACGACAACAACAGAGTGCTGATGCAACACGGATGATGCGATGATGAATGCAACAAGCAAATAAATCACACGGCGATAATGAAATAACTGGAAGGCTTCTGGAGCATTGGTCTCATGCTATTACATGCATGGTCCTACGTCTAACAACACATTATTATGCAATTGCAGGAACCATTCTAATATTTAGGTTTTTAACAATTTGGTCTTGCACAAGTAGGCCCTGCTGTCAGAGGTTTAGACCCACTGTTCGACCCATTTTGCATATGGGGAAATGAGTTGTCCATGAATATCAATCAAGTCAAGAAACTCAAAAAGATTTTAGGTAAAGAAACTAGCAACGAATAACAGCAAGATCTTTGTTTGCACAATGAACAAGACATCCATCAATTATAGGATAGTATTAATTCTTTTACCTTGTTTTTTCCTTTGGTGCTATTTTAAAATTTAGAACAGATATTTATGCATATCTTTGTTTTCAGTCCTTTCCAAAGAAGTTCACCGATGATTACCTCTCAGACCACGTGCATGGTCAAGAGGTGAGGAAGGTATTCATTCAACACCCATGGTACAATATTGAAGTCTTCCTCAAGAGGATGAAGGTTGGATGGGCAATTATCCATAGCCACTGGCCTAAAGTTGCAAGGACATTCAACATCACTGAAGTCTCAATATTCGCCTTCTGCTTCAGCAGTTTTCCAGATGAGATTCATATGTCTATTTACCGTGTATGATGCTACTTTCCAAATGTTTTAGATGTTGTGATGAAACTTGGTGTTGTTGTGTAAAGGCATACCTAGCTATATGCCTATATGGTGTAACTGAGTGCTCAAGCTATCTGATGTAATTAAATTATGAAATGCTAGTTGTCGTAATACGAATATGAAATATATGGTGTGTTTGATATGAAATGTTAATTTGATTACTAAATGGATTATTAATAATAGGCCAATTAGCCTGATTATTGGGCGATGAACTCAAACAAAACCACACGGTTTCTAGAAAGTAGGCGTGTTGGATCAATGAACAATCGCACACGACTTCCGCCCGACAAATGTTTGTGTTGGGCCACCTTCCACAAACGTTTCCACATAAAAACTCATGTGTGATATACATACGAACAGAAACATTTTTTTAGGATTCACTGTGTGGGATGTACATACGAACGGAAACGATTGGACTTGTATAATTGTCTCAGATGGCTAGCCCAATCGCACACGAGCTCCTTTTGCCGCATGTGTGTCACCGGAGGACCTATCGCCAATGATTTCTGGGCCGTGTGGGAAGGACCCCCCCTATGGCACACACAGGCAAGGCGAGGGTTTAAAACTCCGTCATGGAAAGGGGGTTAAAACCGTTTGTATAGCATGTCTCTACACCAGTGAACCATAGACCACCTCAAAGGGGGACTTGCCAATTGTAGACTGTGATACTCGATTGTAGGTGTGCTCGGCAATGGGCAAGTAGTCCTCCCACTCCTTGATATTTTTCTTGATCAACACGCAGAGGAGTGTAGAGAGTGTTCGGTTGGTGACCTCCATTTGGCCATCGGTTTGCGGATGATATGCTAAAGAGAAGAGTAGCTTGATTCTGAGCTTGGCTCATAGTGTCTTTGAAAGTGCTAGTTATCGACTAGAGGGGAGTGAATAGGCGATTTTTATGAAAGTCTTCAAGATAGGCAATGTCTTTGAAGATAGGCAGTTAAAACAATAACTAAACAGGACACAGCGGAAGATATACTACACTAGCCATGCACGAGAGTCAAGTACAATACAGGTAATGCACGAAGACAAGTAGCAACTAGGTAGAGTAGATCAGAATTGGAAGATAGTGTGAAGACAAATATGCAATTAGAGTGAATGTCTTCACACAATGTCTTCGAACAGAACAGGCAAGCAAAGACTTCACGAAGCTAAACCGTGAGTAAAGGAGTGAAGTGATAGAACCAGTTGCTCGGTCAAGACAATGATTTGGTAGACCAGTTCCAGTTGCTGTGACAACTGTACATCTGGTTAGGGAGGCTAAGATTGAACTCAGAAGACCGCGTCTTCACCTTATTCCCCTTGAGCTAAGATCACTTAGACCTCGCCCAATCACTCAGGTAAGTCTTCAAGGTAGACTTCCAAACCTTCACAGACTTCGTTCATCGGCGATCCACAATGACTCTTGGGTGCTCATAACGCAACACCTAACTGACTGGAAGATCACAGTCTTCAAGTGTAATAAGTCTTCAGTTCACGTGGAACAGAAAGACTTCAGTGATGCCAAACACTCTTTGGGCTCTTGCTGTTTTGGGTTTTGTCCTCGCAAGGATTCTCTCTCAAAGGCTTCGGAGGGGGGTTGCTCTCAAACAACAAAAGACGTACTCTTAACTCGGAGCAGCCACCAATTTATGGTGGAGGGGTGGCTATTTATAGCCAGGGGCAACCCAACATGATTTGTCCGAAATGACCCTAGGTCATTGGACAACCAACACGTGTCCAACGGTCGGATTTTAATCACACGCGGTAGCTTGACTTGGGCTCCAAGTAAAGCTGACTTATCCAACACGGGATAAGATTTTCTCTCATTTGTCTTCGCTCGAAGACATAGGATTTTAGGTTGAGCATCACGTCAGTTTTCTTACTTTGTTCACCTAGACCCCACTTGACAGTTCGGTGGTTCCTATGACTCAGGAAAGAAGAAAATGAAAGTACGAAAGAAACTACGTCTTCGCACTCCATTGTCTTCAAGAGAATGTCTTCACGTGTCATTATCTTCGACACAAGTGTCTTCGCGAACCACCAATGTCTTCATACATTTTTAGGGGTCATCTTCGATGGTTAAACCAAATCAATAGGGACTTATACCTGTGTTCTCCTGTTAATCTCACAAACACATTACTCCCTCAACCAAGTTTGTCGTCAATACTCCAAAACCAACTAGGGGTGGCACTAGATGCACTAATAATCTCCCCCTATTTGGTGACTAATGACAAACTGGTTAAAGTTTTCAACGGGGATAAAATATGTGAAAGTTAAAGAACATGGTCATTGGCTTCATGAAGTTGGAGGGGCTCCCCCTGAAGATGTGCATATAAGTAATTTTGCCTTTGAATGCAAATGCACATATCAGGTTTTGCTTTGTGGAGATCTCCCTCTTTTCATGAAGTCAAATCAAAGTGCATACAAGAATGATTGAAGATAATGACATGCACAATGAAAAATGGGCATCTGCAGAATGACTTCATGTGCATAAGATCAAAGTTAAGCAGCACGCAACCAAAAGAGCAGCAAGTGTAGCAGACGTCCATCGGGACTTAAGTGTTACAACTCAAAACCACGAATGTTCAAGAACGAGAGTTGCAAGACTTACCAAAATGTAGCACGCCCGACCCAAAAGCCCGCTTGAAGACTATCAACCCATATGGTTCTCCCCCTTTTGTGATCGAATGACCAAAAATGAATCAAGGCATAGGGCATCTAAGCGATCCCGAAAGGTGGTGGTGAAGATGTTGGTGCAACCGGGTCGACGTTGGAATTGGGTGGTACAGAGGGGCCTGGTGCAGCGTCTTTATGCAGTGAAGCCATAGCTAGTGAAGTGGCGCTGTCTTCCTCATTGATCACACGAGCATGGACTGTTGGTGCAGATGATGAGTACTCAGAGCCTTCTATGGAAGGTGTAGCACGCCACTTAGCAGTTTTTGGGGGCTTGGAGCCAAATTTGAAGCTCTCCTTGAAGCCATCAGCAGCAAGGTCTTCTTCAGAACATAGCACTGTGAGGCTCTTCCAAGCACGCCTATTGGCTTCATGTGCAACAAAGGCATTTTTAGTTGAGAGGTTGCGTATGCGATTAACATCAACAAGGAGGCTCTGCAACTGGTGCTTCAGCCATCCATGATGCTTATCTTGCTTCTGATGAAGAGAAACAAGAAGCTCTCTATCAGTCATCACTCGTGGGCGCTTCTGAGGCCTTTGTGGAACTGTGCTGGTTGTGGCTTCAGTGTCAGCTTATCGTGGAAGCCGAATCTGACTAGCAAGGCGTGAAGCTGAGGCCACATTTGGAAGATGAATGGCTCCATATGCCCAGAGTGGCCTGGCTCCACAAGTCTTGGATATTTATCTGCCGAAGGGTATATGACTTCATGAGGGGCATATACTTCAAGCAGGAAGATGTGATGCGTATGGCCAGAGGGTTCATAGTGCACAGTGGAGCGGGTCATGATAAGGCGCATCATCCATGGCACATAGAACTTGAGGCCAAAGAGGTCCATGCTAGAAGCTGCAAGTTGCCTGATGAAGAAGTCATAGGTATTGAATCTGATGCCATTGATGACATAGTATAGCAATGTCTTCATGGCTCCTTCAAGCTGAACTGAAGATGAATGCCCTTTAATTGGCCACAGAGTATTGCGAAGATTGTGATAAAATGTTCGAGGCGGATACTCAAGGTGTTGTACAAAGAAAGCAGTGGGGTATTCAGCTTCAACTGGCAACAGCTTCATCATTGTAAGCATCTCAGTCATATTTGGCTCAGGCTTCTGAAAAATGCTCTCAACTTCCCTTCTGTACGCAGCATAACTTGGATTATAATTATCTCCAGGAGCGGACAGGTTGGTTAGCTCAAGAAGCTCTCGAGCATGAGCGGTGTGATGAACATCCCCTATCATCCACTCAAGAACCCAAGTGTTTGGATCCTTGTTGTAGCTTGAAATGTGAAGTGTTGCATAGAATTGGAGAATCAACTCCTCGTTCCAGTGTTCCTTCTCAAGGACAAAGGGCAACAGTCCAACATTGCGGAAGTATTCCAATGCTTGATCAAAGCATAGAAGATCAGGCATGGCTTCCAGATCAAGATGCCTATGAGGATGAACCTGGTCCTGGTTGTATAGCACACATGTGCAATAGCTTCACTGCAGATGGCTTCAGAACCTATCAGAAGATATTGATGGCTTCTTGGCGCTGTCAAGGAATTTGTTGTGCTCTCTGAAGCTGAGCACACTGAAGGTGCAGTCTGTGGATGCAGCACTACGAAGCCTAGGCAGTCGAGGCATTGGCTTCTGAGTCTGGGGCCTATTGTTAACGTTGAATTCATACTGGGGTCCAGGCACTTTAGGTGCAACAAGGTTTGGCCATGGGACCCAAACCAGCAGGACTTTAGGCCTAGATTTGTCTTCAGTAATGACAAGGCCATCATCTGGCTCGGGCAGAGCAGTATCTTCAGCCACATGGGCTTCACTGACGTCGGGCTGGAGATTGTCTTCAGCCATAATAGTGTTATCTGCTTCAGTGGAATTGGCATCGGCAGCAGGGATCATGGACACTGTGACTTCTGTTTGCACAGGCTCAGAGGCGGTGATCACAATAGCTTCTTCTTGATTTTCGATGGCTGATGCAGCCGAAATGTGTATAGCCAGTTTGGCTTCAGACTCAGTGGTAGCACTCGAAGGGATGGCTTCTGGAAATACTTCACGTGTAACAGAACTTGCAGGTTGCACATCCTCTTCTGGAATACTTGACATGGAGGTGGAGGGCCTTGGGTGTTTGCAAAGCCTGCGAAATGCAGGAGATGCTTGTGGAGATGGTGTGGTCATCTCCATGTCTTCAGGGGTATCTTGAGGTGTCGTCAGCATAGGTGTTGTAACTTGAGCAGGTGGAGTATGACGAATCACTTCGTGCAGTGCAGAGTGGGGTGCTCCTCATCCCAGAACTCATCCTGCACCATTGGCGTCGGAGGATTGCCAATGCTGATGGGTTCACTGTTCATAGGAACAGGCGATGATACCACATCATGGGTGATTTGAGGAAGGACTTCATCATCTTCTTTTTGCACATTGGCTTCAGGACCAATGTCTTCAGCTGCGGTGGAGTCAACAGCTGGAATCTCTTCGGTGACATGAGCCTCTATGAGAGTGGGTTCATGCACAACAATCTTCTATCTTGGTTGGTTGAGGTAGGAGGAGCAACAGAGATTGGAGTCACAAGCAGCGGCTCTTGAGGTGAAGCCTTTGAAGATTTTGTCTTCTGCCACTTCTGAGTAGGAGAGGCAGCAGGGGCTTCATGTTGCTTGCGCTTATGGGCTTCAGCTTCAGCTTGCTAAGTCCTCTTCCTTTCGGAGGCAACAGAGGGGGCAGATGGCTTCGGGTTAGCAAAGTTTGGTGGGAAGATAATCTTTGGCACATCTGGCCTTGGTGCCTCAGCAGCTGGTTTCTTCTTCTTCTTGACCAGCTTGGGGTCAATTGTAGGATGGCCAAGAGCAGCTCTCTTCAAGCCCTCATTGTGAGCTTGTACGCACTTCTTAGCATAATTTTTTAAGCAATCTCGAGCACCCTTTGCATCATCACGGCGCCTTTGAAATTCTTCTTTCATGTCAACCATCATGGTCTTGAAGCTTTGAATTTCTTTGGCACTGAGCTTGTCCATGTGCTTCTTGAAGACAGCCTTTTCATGCTTGATTTTGTTCTTCTGCTCAATTACTTTTTGAGCATGGCAAGCTCCTTTGCAATGAAACCTTGGAAGGTGACGCTGATGCCAATTGGCAGTTGAAGATCGTCAAGAGAAAGGGATGGATCTTGAAACCATCCATCAATAAAGTTGTTCAAGATATCAACATCAAACAGAGGCAGGTTCTTGAACATATCAGCTTCTTCCTGCTTGTTTTTTATCAGGAGCTCTAGAGCATCATCATCAAGATCATCATCACTAGATTGATCAATGATGGCATCATCATCCCGCAGTATACTTGATGGTTTTGGGCCTCACCCAGTGGATCTCTTTGTCTTCGGAGAATTCTGAGACATATCTTCAGAATGCACACTGGATTCAGGAGGTGCAATTTTTAATGGCTTCATTCTTGAAGCTTTTGGTGCAGTGACAGCCTTTGAAGCCTTTGATTTCTTTGCAGGCTTCGAGGATTTAGGGGCAGCAGTTTGTTGCACACCTTCTTGGGCAGCTTCAGCACTTGCTCTCAGTTCAGCACAGTGCGCAAGATAGGCAGCGAAGTCGTCGAAGGGGCCAACCAGATTAGGTTCAGCTTCACGAGAGCCATTAGGCCTTGGTTGTGCTGGACCAAGGTTGAAGTTAATCCCATAGTCCTTCTTGTTTTAAGCAGCTGAACCCCTTGCAAACTGATAATTAGCCTCAAAGAGTTCATCTTCACGGCACCAGCGAATGCTTTATGCATCTGGATCACGAGGCATTGCATACCTCACCATACACGTGTAGAAGCCTAACCTAATGGCGTCAGCCTTAGTCTTCAAGATGAGCTTTCTGTATGCAGTATCGGCCCATTGTGACCCCATTGTGTTCTTTGCAGCATACTCGGGAGTCACAAAGTGATAATAGAACCATTCTTCTGCCCAGTATCTGTGAATCCATTGTACGCTCAACTTGCGCTCCCCATACGTTTCTTCTATATCTGACTTGTATTTTTCATAGAGATCTGGAGGTAGATCGAGAGCAGTGTTTTCACGATGCTGTCTTTGCCCTTTCTTTGCAGATTTACCAGCCATTGGCTTCACAGAATTGATTGGCTTCGCTCTGCTTGTAAGACAGGAACTAGCTTCAGGAGAGTCAAGATGAAGCTGTAAGAAGTCTGCAAATGAATTCAGACTATGAGAACCAAGAGACTCGCCCATGGACATGTACCTATGAAAAAGTTAGAGATGCGAGGGGAGAAGGAGAGGTCATATGCATTCTCAAAGGATTTTGAAGTTAAAATCAGTTTGAAGATAATGACCTCATAGTGCGAAGACATTCACTTATAGAGAGTGATGTTGGTTCCAGATTTGTACGAATCCGAAAATTAGTACAGGTGAAGAATCATACTTGTCATGAATCATAAGTGAAATAACTTTGCATATTATGCGATGCGGAAGACATAAGTTTATGATTTGGAAGTGAAAGAATAGTTTTCTGAAGATATTGAAAATTTATCGGATCAAGCGATCGGTAAAAAGTGAGATTTATTTACCGCATGAAGAACTAAGGAAGAACTGCTAGACGAGGCGAGAAGGAGGCCGAGCAGTTCGATCTCCCGTGCCCTAACTTGGCGGCGGAAGACAACTACGGCAGCAGCGGGGCGAAGATGTCCGCGGTCGGCATGAGTACGACATCGAAGAGGTCGCGGCAGCTAAGCATTTCTTCTCCGGCAACGATGGAAGCTAGCGACGGCGCTAGGGTTGCGAAGGTGAGAGCGACAGGTGTGGAAGGATTTAATGACTGCGGGGGCGAAGTATTTATAAGGAGGAGTTCAGCACGGTGAATTTACTGCGCAGCCCCTGGCGGTTCACATTTGCGCGATGCGTGGCATGCATGCGCAGTTTCAACAGCCGTGCCACGACCCCACAACATAGATGTTTTGGCGGGAGGTCGTTTCGGCTTCTGCGGGGTCCGGCAAAATGGATAAGGATAATAAAAGTGTTTTAATATTGGTCTAAAATAAATCTTCAACTAATAAGGACACAGTGAAGATAATCGAGATGTGTCAATAGAATGCATATGAAGATTTAGAGAGAGTAGGAGAGACATTCACTTAGTTTAGAAAACGCAAGTTGAAGACATAGGTATAAGTGAATGATATTGAGGACAAACACACACACACACACACACACACACACACACACACACATATATATATATACCGGTCTATTCTGCTAATATTAGCAGAATAGTTATTCTGCTAACACTTACGAACTGCATGTTCAATGCGAGGGCACTGCACTTTCTGTAGCAAAGGTACTGCAATACACAGACTAGTGAACTTCGCGTCGGAAAAAACTGCACGCGGTGTTTTTCTATACTGTTTTCACTCCAGTTTTTTAACTGTTTATCGAAACGAGGCGTGTAATATATCGTTGGAAAGCTATGGAATAGGCGCAACTTCGCCATGTAGAAACATTTTCGAGATCCATCACGGTTTAAGAGAAGTTTCAAAAACGGTGTGGCGCCCGATGATTGGCATCGGACGTATTTTTGTGTTTTTTTTAAACCGCTTGTTGGAATGAAGCAAATGATACGCTCTTGGAAAGATATCATCGAGGCGCAACTTTTTCATATATATTACTTTCTCTAATTCGCTATGGTTTATGAGCAGTTTCAAATTTACTAAATCGCGGAATTCCGTTTTTTCAAAACAATTGCAATTTTTGGTACTATTTTTGCTCCAGTTTTTTAACCGTTTGTTGAAATGAGGCGTACCATACGCCGTTGGAAAGCTAAGGACGAGGCGCAACTTTCACATGTAGAAATGTTTTTGAGGTTCCATACGGTTTTAAGTTAATTTCAAAAATCGTGCGGCGGACGACGTGTGGCAGCGGCCGGTTTTTCGTGAATTTTTTACAAACTGCTGATCGGAATGATTAAAATGATACACCCTTGGAAAGATATCGACGAGGCGCAAAATTTTCATGTAGAACACTCACTCTAATTCCTTACGGTTTAAGAGCAGTTTTGAAATTACCAAAATACGGACACTCTGTTTTGTTGCGATACCCAAATCGACGAGTGAACTTCATCCGACAGAAAACCGCACTGCTTCAGACTGAAAATTGCAATGCAGCAGACAGGCAACTGAACTTCATGGGTTTTTTTGTCGGATGTAAATTTTCCAAGACGAGTTTTTGTGACTTTTTGTTGTTGTTTTTTACTTTTTTTATGAACAAGAGTGGACCACAGAGACAAGGGCAAGTGAACTACGACATATATCGAAGTGAACCGCATTACTATCTTGTTGTTTTGCTAAATTTTTTGCACTTTCATGTTGGACGCAAGTGAACAGCATCACTTTCAAAAGTGAACCACATCCGAGGACTAAACGCACTGCAAGTGTTGATGTAGTCGACTGAATTTTGAAACATAAGAAACAAATTGCACTTCATACACAGTGGTCATGAGCTGCTACAAAATTGGAGTGAACTACTTTTTTTGTCTTCTTCAAACAATTTTATTCACTACAACGGTACTGCAGATGGGAGAATAGCGAACTGCACCAAAACACACCTGTCTTTTTGACAGCACACCCACAACACTGCACAGCAAATCTGACATGAAATTAAGCTCTTAACCGCAATGCTATCCTAGCCGAACTGTAGCAGGGTACTCCCACGCGCCGTACTACACCAAAACACACCCGATTCACACCCGATTTTTGGGGGTGGCTGAACCGGACGAAACCGGAAATTCAGTGGTCCACGGCGAACTGCACGGCCATGGGACGAGATGGTCGCCGTCAGTGAAGAACTATAGTGAAAAATTGGGTACTGCACAGGTGATCTAACCGACCTGCAACAAAGAGAAACATGCACTGCTCACCGTCAGCAGAGAACTACAGTGAAGAATTTGATCTGGGCATATTTTTTTGTACCTGCTGGTATGCCATGGGAAGAGGATTGTCGGAGTGGGCACTGCAGGCCGCAGCGGAGGGCAAAATCATGTTGACCTGCGGTAGCCCTCGTTGTCGTGCTGTTCATCCATGGTTTTTTGTTGTTGCAGAGGAGGGACGAGACGGTGGCGACCTCACCTTGATCCGACGACCACCTCTGGCTATGCTGGCCCGTGAGAGGAGCTGCACGCACCCATGGGGAGGAACTGCGCATGCGCGGGTGTGCACTACAAGGGAGGAGGTAAGAGCACGGGCCAGCCGATCTGCACTACACCCCCATGCCCGTGCTACTCCAGCGACGGAGGAGGGGAGGTGGAAGAGGGGAACAAAGGATGCCGAGGAGAAATAGGAGCAGGGGAGCTCGAACGCCGGCCACACGTGCACCACGAGACGAGCTTGAGGGCGAGCAGTGGCCGTCGGCGAAGGGAGTGGTTGGTCGGTCCTCGAGTCGTGGCCGTCAGCGGCGGCCGCTACGCGACGAAGGTGTGGTGGCCGGAGCTCCACGGCGACCCCGGCCCAAATCATGGGGGCAGGGCCCAAATTGCGGGGGTGGCCGGATCCGATCCACGGGCAGCTGGATCCGTTCCTGGGGTGCTGCGGGCAGGGCGCCGAAGTGGAGAAGGAGAGGTCGGCGTCAGTCGCTCCGATCCAGGGCCGGCGGGCCGGCGCGCGTCCGACGTGGCGGCAGTGGGGAAGGTGATTGTAGAGGGTGTGGCGGCGGGGGCGCGGGGCCGGGCGGTTGCGGTGGGTTGCAGGGGCGGGCGGGTGGGGCGATGCCAGCTGGGTGGTTGGCGGCGGCGTAGAAGGTGGGGTGCCCCTGCGGGAAGAAGGTGGGAGATGGGTGGGTGGGTGGGGTGCGTTTTTCGTTTTGTCCACCACGCGGTTCGGTTCTGCATTTTTGCAGCTCTAAAGTGTCGCAGAACAAGCGCAGGTGTTGTTAGAATAAGGTTTTAAGGGTGTTATTAGAATAGACCCATCCTATTTTAGGTTGAACTTCCGTCAACATTGTCCAAATGGGGCTTGCGATATACAGTTGGAAAGCTGTGGACACGAGTATCATGACCTAAGTTAATTTTTTTGGCAAAATCTAAGCGGTTTCAGAGCAGTTTTGAAAACCGTTTTTTCTTCATACAAAAAACATGAATCGCATTTTCGATCCCTTTTCTAAACCATTTATTGGAATGAGGCAAATAATATGGCATTAGAAAGCTGCTGCAAATTCGCTCATTCGACATATAGAAAGTTTTCCCCAATTCCATATGGTTAAGGAGTAATTTGAAAAATCATGGAATTTCTCAAACCGAACAGCCGAGTTCATATTTTCAAGCCCATTTCTAAACGGCTAATCTGATTGAGGCAAAAAATATGGCGTTGAAAAGCTTATAAAAATGTGCTTCTTTTCCATATAGAAAGTTTTTTTCTAATTTTGAACGATTTAAGAGTAATTTAGAAAACAGTCGAAGTTCCTCTGAGTTTGTATTTTCGAGTTAATTTTTCAATGGTTTACCAGAATGCAACAAATGATATAGCGTTGGAAAGCTTGAATAAATACGAATTTTATTTGTGTAGATTGTTTCTCCCAATTCTTTATGGTTTTTAGACAATTTCGAAAATGCTTGAAAACGTATTTTGGTCGTAATTTGTGCAAACTTTATCAGAATGGGCCAAATAATATATCGTTGGAAAGCTATCAACAATGCAAAACTTTTATGTGTAGAAGCTTTTCTTTAATTCCTCACTATTGGAATCAGGGAATTTGCCATCAGCCTGTTTTTTTGCCGTCTGCTAGCCGACCGCAAAGAGGGTCTTTGCCGTCAGCTTTCAAAGCGCGGACGGCAAAGAACTGGCTGATGGCAAATATACAGTTTGCCATCTGCCATTTCTTTGCCATCCGCCAGCGGACGGCAAAGGTCCAGAAGGCTGACGGCAAAGAGCCTAGCTGGGCCCCACTGGACTCTGCGGCTGGTTAGGTCAGACGGATGGGCTGGATGCCGTCCGCCAGCTCTTTGTCATCTGCCTTCGGGACCTTTGCCGTCCGCTAGCAGACGGCAAAGAAAATGACCTAGCTAACGGCCGTCCCCCCCCCCCCCGGCCCACCCCACTAGCTAGGCTCTTTGTCGTCTGCTAGCAGACGACAAAGAGCGAACTAACTAAAACGGTCAGCACCGCCCCACCCCATCTCTCGCTCCCTCTCTCTCGCCCCTCACCTCACCCGTGCGCCGCCCCCGTAGCCCGATCCGCCGCCGGCCCACGCCACCCCTGGAGCCCGAGGCACCGCCGGCCAGCCCCGCCCCCCGGAGCCCGCCCCGCCGCCAGCCCTCCCGCCCCGCCGCCGGCCCGCCCCCCGGAGCTCTGCCCCGCACCATCGCCGGAGCCGCGCCGCGCTGCCCCACCCGCCGCCAGAGCCGCACCACGCCGTGCCGCCCCTCCCCGCGGCCTTTCTCCACCCGCCCCCCCTCCACAGGCCGACCTCGCCAGAGCTAGCTAGGTGAGTTCTTGTGCTTTTTTCTGTTTTTTTTCTTCTGTTTTTTTAGATTTAGTTTAGTTTAGGTTTAGGTTTAGATTTAGTTTAGTTTAGGTTTAGTTTTGTTTTTTTTTCTGTTTTTTAAGAATAAACAAGAAAGATGAAAAAAAATAAGAAGTAAAAGAAGAAGAGGAAGAAGAAGAAGAAGAAGAAGAAGATGAAAAAAAGAAGTAGAAAAGGTAGAAAAAGAAAGAAAAGAAGGTTGAGGGTCGAGGGGTCGATGGTCGCCGAGGGGTCGAGGATCGCTGACGGGTCGAGGGTCGAGGGGTCGAGGATCGAGGTGTCGAGGGGTCGAGGTGTCGAGGGTCGAGGGGTCGATGGTCGAGGATCTCCGAGGGTCGAGGGTCGAGGGTCGCCGAGGGGTCGAGGGGTCGCCGAGGGGTCGAGGGTCGAGGAGTCGATGGTCGAGGAACGAGCAGTGCGAATCGTTTTTTTACAACTTGGCGGTGGCATCTTGTTGTAAATATTTAGTTAGGTTGATGGCAAAAACAATAATGCTATGTTACTCATCTTTGGATTTCAATGTGCAATTGTTTCGTCGCTGCAAGGGTCTGGTGTTCGACGAGCTCTGCCCCTTCGTTCGTGGGTGAGCACAAATGACATCTCCTCCTCCCCCCTTAATTATTTGCTCTGTTCCGGTGTTCGTGCCGATGAAACTTGCTAGCTATAGGTGTCTTCAATCATCAGTATGCATGACCAGTATGCGTCTCCCGTTCGAAAGGGTTACAGTTATAAATATGCATGCCTTTGCATATTTATAACCGTGATTCTTTTGAATTGTCCAACGTTATCCATGGACAGCCCGAGTATGTGTAGATTGGGTTCGTTTTCCCATATGCTCTGCTCCGGATCCGACGCATAAATTTCGTCAGTGCCTCCCTGTTGTTCTCCTGGTACACATCCTCTTTGTTTATTGCAGAGACATGTATCAGGAGAACAGCGGGGAGGTGTTGCCGAAATTTTGCGTCGGATCCGGAGCAGAGCATGGGAAAACGAACCCAATCTACACATACTCGGGTGGGATTAGGACCTATCTTTACCTATTAGAGTGTAGGTTTCATGGACGTAATAAAATTGACAAACTAGATTAACTGATGAATATATACATGGTGAATTATATATGTGTTTCTTGTGTGTCCAGTAGCTAGGCAAGCCAAGATGAGTGATCGTGCGTGGATGTACACCGGTCACACTAGTCAGAAAGAGATGACCAATGAATGGTTAACAAAAACCAAGGGGTTTGTGAAAGCCGCATTTGCAAATGGCCAGAGGAAAACCTGGTGCCCCTGTGTCCGGTGCGACAATTGGGAAAAGAGGACAAAGGATGAAATAGGCAAACACCTGCAGAAGAGTGGTTTTACACCCGGTTATACGGTGTGGACATTTCATGGTGAGTCTGTCCAATGTGCCAGAGCTGAGGTGGTTTGTCGTCACACCGACGAGCATGGTACTGGGATGGAAGACATGGTGCAAGACTTTGATGATGTTCGGGATTCGGACGATGAGATGGAGGAATCTGCAAAGGCCTTCAATGAAATGTTGGAGTCTTCAAAACGTCCTCTCCATGAGCACACTAAGCTTTGTCAGCTGGATGCCATCTCACAAGTAATGGCTCTAAAGGCTTAATTCAACTTGGGCAGAGAATGCTATGATGCGATGATGATAGTATTTGGATGCTTTCTACCCAAAGGACATGTAATGCCTGCAAACCTGTACCAGTCAGACAAAATCCTATGTGCTCTTAAGATGCCCTATGAGAAGATACATGCCTGTGAGAAAGGATGTGCCTTATTTAGGCTTGAGTATGCGGACTTGAACTATTGTCCCATTTGCAAGTCTTCCCGGTATGTTGTGGTAGACAACGGTATGGGTGAGAAGACGCAAACCAAAATCCCTGTTAATGTTCTTCGGTATATGCCAATCGTACCAAGACTTCAACGTCTTTTCATGGTCGAAGAGACGGCCAGACAGATGACATGGCACAAAACGGGCAAAAGAACCGAACTAGATGCAGATGGGAATCTGATGATGGTACACACATCGGATGGTGAAGCGTGGAAGCGCTTCGATGCATTACATGCACAAAAAGCGGCAGATCCAAGGCATCCTCGAGTTGCCATCAGCACGGATGGGTTCAATGTGTTTGGTCTGACAGCAACCCAATACAGTTGTTGGCCCGTATTTGTCATTCCACTCAATCTGCCCCCCCCGGACAGATTATGCAAAGAAAGAACATTTTCCTAATGTTGATAATTCCAGGGCCCAACTATCCGAGGAAGAATATGAATGTGTACATGCAGCCGCTTAAGGACGAATTGCAAGAAGCTTGGGATAATGGGTTCAAGACATACGACGCCTTTAGAAAACAGAACTTCATAATGCGTGTCTGGTACATGTACTCGATGCATGACTTGCCGATGTATGCGCTATTCGTTGGCTGGTGTGTGCATGGAAGGTTCCCGTGCCCCACATGCAAGGCAGCTCTTCAGTTCCGTTGGCTGCAGGCGGGTTGCAAGTTTTCTTGCTTCGATTTGCATAGACAGTTCCTGGATCCTCGCCATAAGTTCAGGAAAGACAAGAAGAACTTCATCAAAGGTAGAGTTGTCAAAAACTCTGAACCACCTGCGTTGACAAGCCAAGAGACCCTGGATCAGTTAAACGCTCTCGAGCCAGATCCAGAGCGTCCAGGGTATTTCAAGGAGTATAATTCGGAACACACCTGGACTCACAAGACATGCTTGTCGGATCTGCCTATTTTTCCTTTTTTTGAACATGTAAACACACGATGGACCTCTCCCTCAAGAATTTTGAACTTCCGAGGGCAGAGCACATGAACTTCTAGCAACAAAAGATTTAGTCTTTGGTTTTTTGTCCTTTTTTTCTTGTATGAAACACACACCATGCAGTACATGAACTTCTGGTTGTCATCACTTTCAACTGCTCTTTTTTTGCCATAACTCCTAGAGCACTAATAAAAATTGAGCGTGTAAATCATAGCTTTTTATAAAATCCGAACCTCTCTACTTTTTAGCTTGAACTTCTTATTTTTATTCTTTAGGAAGAAAAAAAAAGATTTTTAAGTAAACATCGAACTACCTTTTCTTAAATTGAACTTCATACTTTTATTTTGCCTAGAAATAGGAAGGATTTGATTTTTTTTGTACACATTGAACTACCCCATTTTTAAAATTTGTACTTCTTGTTTTTTTAAATGAACCGCTTGATTTTTGAAATTTGAACTTCTTGTTCACTTAAGAAACTTGGTAAATCCAATTTGTCTGTTCTAATGTTCATGCTACTCTCGTTTTTAATATGGACATCTTGGTTTTATTTCTTTTAGTAACACCAGCTTTCCAACTTTGACTTCTCTGCTTTTTTATTTTAACTTCTTAATTGTATTCTTAGTAAAGAAGAAAAATCTATTTTTAAGTAAACATTGAGCAATTTTTTTAAAGAACTGGACTTCAAACTTTTATTTTTCCTACAAACACGAAGAATTTGAGTTTTCTGTATACACCAAACTTTTTTTATTTTTTTATTTCAACTTCTTGATTATATATATTTTGCACCCATAACATTTTCTTTGAACTCTCCAATTTATTAAATTTGAACTTCTAGAGTTATATGTCTAGGTGGCACTTGTTTTTCTTTGGTATATAACCACTGAACTACTCCGTTATTTTAATTTGAACTTCTTTATTTTTAATCTTTAGAAAAGAGTAAAATATGAGTTTTATAAACATCAAACTAATATATTTTTTTAATTGGACTTCTTGTTTTATTTCTTTAAGTAACAAAAAACTCCGAGTTTTTTACTTCGAACTTCTCTGTTATTCTAATTTGAACTTCACATTTTTATTTTGAATAAAGAGTTGTTTTTATTTAATAAACTTCAAACTTCTATGTTATTTTAATTTTAACTTCTTAGTTTTATTCCTAAAATAATATGGTTTTAAAATACCATTAAACATTTTTTAAATTGAACTTCATACTTTCCTTTTTCCTTGAATTTCAGTTTCCCGTATACATCAAAATACTCCTTTTATTAATTTGAACTTCTTTATTTTATTTCTTTAGTAACAAGAAAAATCTGAGCTTTTTATAATATTGAATTACACTATTTTTTTTATTTGGACTTCTTTGTTTATTTCTTAGAAAAGAAAAAAATGTTTTTTAAGTAAACTTCCAACAACCTTTAAAAAAATAGAACTTCATATTTGTATTTTGCCTAGAAATAGGGAGAATTTGAGTTTTGTTATGCATCGAACTTCTCTGCTATTTCAATTTGAACTTCTTGTTCTTATTCTTTAATAATGAGGAAAATCTGAGTTTTTTATAAATACCGAACTGCTCTACTTTTTCAATCTGGACTTCTTGGTTTATAAATATCAATCTGCTCTATTTTATTTTCCTTTAAAAAATGAATTGTTCCTTTTTTAATTCGAACTTCTCTGGTTTATTTAAAAAAAAATTGTATCATGAACTCCCGCTAGTTTTTTTTGAAATTTGAACCTCTATGCCTTTTAGAAACAAGAAAGATCCATTTATTTTAAATTTTAAACTCTTTCGTTATTTTAATTTGAACTTCTTGATTTTATTCTTTGATAACAGGAAAAATCTTTGGTTTTGCTCCAATTTTTAATTTGGACTTCTTGGTTTTATTCTATTGGCGTGGTTTAGTTCAAATTTAAACTAAAACACACGATGATTATTATGGATACGAGGGAGTATCATGTTTTTGAACTTCTCATATTTTACAAAGTATTAACATTCATAGTAATAATGAACTTCTGGTGTAATTGTGTTTGACCTTCTTTCTAATTGCTCTGAAATTATTATTTAGTTGAACTCTCTGCCAAAAAGTTATTGTGTTGTACGTTGCAAACTAAAATAAATAAATTCAGTTATAATAACCAATAACTATAAACATATAGGGGACAACATTTATCAGCCAAATGGATAAGGCAAAATGTGTACATACCAAGTGCAACAATTAGAAGGTTAATACATGCTTTTTGGGCTGCACAGACTTCGTCCGTTTTTAAAATATAGAGTAACTCGGTTCGAGTAAAATATGCTAATGTACATACATACACATGTTCATTACTTGGTAAAATGATTAGAAGCTACCACCAATGGCCAATTTGAAACCTATGTTTTTTCTTCACCACACATCCTCTCCCCATCTTCTTGGGTGCTACAGTGTCGCTCGACTTGGCACCATAGATGAACAAAGTATAAAATTTGTCTCTGCTGCAGTTAGATGAACAAATGATTAGAGTTGGCTGCAAATGAACATGTTCTGATTGGTATGTTTCACTCTGGCCTGGTTCTGGTCCTTGTTACTTTTCTCTGCTATTGTAATCACAGGAACAGGAGTGCAGAGACAAACTTGTATTATTATGGTTCCAAAACAAGAGGGGGACCCATCCAGCATTACTACAAGGCAAGAGTAAAACAAGGATTACTTACCGACAATCGCGACAGTGTAGCAAGGAAGCTGAAGAACTGCCACTAGCTCCGAAACGAGGAGGAGTCGAGGAGATCACCACACACGACTAGATAGAGGATTGCAAGTGAAGCAACCTTTCTCTTCAGAAAATCAAGGAACTGAACTTAAGAAAATCAACAAACTGTACTTCAGAAAGCGAAACAGACTAAACTTCAGTACCTAGTAAAAGCTCACACATTTTAATAGTTAGTTTTTCGGACAAACATATTTGGCGATGTCTTTGCTAGAAAAAAGAAATGCAGTACCTAGTAATTAAGAAAACTGATGACCTTATTCTCCACCACAGTTTCCTCTTCTTGCCTTTTCTTTGTTTTTAGCTTCTTCACCACCGCACACCTCTCTCAACTTCTCGAATAAATTTTCTTTCTTACTTATCGATCCAAATTAGCACACCAAATGTCATTTGCAGGGCAGCGAAGAACAACAATGGCGTAGCAGTGACAAAGATTAGTAGGGTGGCACTTGTCTGGAAGTACATTTTAGAAAGAGAGGTGCTCACACACACACTTCCTTTTCTTCGGCACTTTTTTTCTTTGACAAAATAATTACAAAGTGTATGACATACGAGGTAAAAGAAAATGGGGGGGGGGCATCCTACCAACAAATGCAACTATTAGTGCAACAACAGTGTCGAGCAAAACAATGCGCCATTTTTGGTTTGCCTCCATTAGAAATGTTTTTGTAAGAGATTCCAGATGTTTCTACTAGTTCTCATTAAATTGGAGGGATACAAAATAAAAATCCAAATCCAAATACATCTTCAATCTTGAACTGACGGAGGTTGCAACAGAGAACAATCCCTGGTTTCAAAAAGTGGAATTTGTGCCCCTTTTATGTTTAGCATAGTGAACTTTCTATTTTGGTTTTTTAACATGAACTTTGTAAGTTTTGCATACTGAACTTCCTATCTTTTTAGCACAAAGAACATTCCCTTTGCAGCCGCAACAAACAGCACTAGCAGCAGCAAAAACAAACAGCACCAGCACCTGCACTAGAAGCAGTAAGTTTTCGCAAATTGGAATGCAGTGCAGTGTGCACGCACCAGCAGCATCTAGCAAGAGCCGGCATGCATCATTAGCTAGCAGCGGCCATTAACAACAAAAGCATTTTGGACCAGCACCATCTAGCATCTGGTGTGGTGGTGATACGTGTCCAACGTATCTATAATTTTTTATTGTTCCATGCTATTATATTATCTGTTTTGGATGTTTTATATGCATTAATATGCTATTTTATATTATCTTTGGGACTAACCTATTAACCTAGGGCCCAGTGCCAGTTCCTGTTTTTTCCTTGTTTTTGAGTTTCGTAGAAAAGGAATACCAAACGGAGTCCAAATGGAATAAAACTTTCGCGATGATCTTTCTTGGACCAGAAGGAAACCAGGAGACTTGGAGATGAAGTCGGAGGAGCCACGAGGTGGCCACCAGGACGGAGGGCGCGCCCCCCACCCTTGTGGGCCCCTCGTGCACCTCCTGACCTAATTCTTTTGCCTATATATACTCTTATATGCCCAAACCACCAAAGGCATCCACGAAAATACTTTTCCACCGCCGCAACCTTCTGTACCCGTGAGATCCCATCTAGGGGCCTTTTCCAGCATCCTGCCGGAGGGGGATTCGATCACGGAGGGCTTCTACATCAACACCATTGCCCTTCCGATGAAGCGTGAGTAGTTTACCTCAGACCTATGGGTCCATAGCTAGTAGCTAGATGGCTTTTTCTCTCTCTTTGATTATCAATACCACGTTCTCCTCGATGTTCTTGGAGATCTATTCGATGTAATACCTTTTTGCGGTGTGTTTGCCGAGATCCGATGAATTGTGGATTTATGATCAGCTTATCTATGAATACTATTTAAATCTTCTCTGAATTCTTTTATGCATGATTTGATATCTTTGTAATTCTCTTCGAACTATCGGTTTGGTTTGGCCAACTAGATTGGTTTTTCTTGCAATGGGAGAAGTGCTTAGCTTTGGGTTCAATCTTGCGGTGTCCTTTCCCAGTGACAGTAGGGGCAGCAAGGCACGTATTGTATTGTTGCCATCGAGGATAAAAAGATGGGGTTTTCATCATATTGCTTGAGTTAATTCCTCTACATCATGTCATCTTACTTAATGCATTACTCCGTTCTTTATGAACTTAATACTCTAGATGCATGCTGGATAGCGGTCGATGTGTGGAGTAATAGTAGTAGATGCAGAATCGTTTCGGTCTACTTGACACGGACGTGATGCCTATATTCATGATCATTGCCTTAGATATCGTCATAACTTTGCGCTAGTCTATCAATTGCTCGGTAGTAATTTGTTCACCCACCCTAATATTTTCTATCTTGAGAGAAGCCTCTAGTGAAACCTATGGCCCCCGGGTCTATTTTCCATCATATAATCTTCTACTTTCCAATCTACAAGTTTCCGATTTACTATTTTGCAATCTTTTACTTTCCGATATATAAAACAAAAATACCAAAAATATTTACTTTATCATTTATCTATCTCTATCAGATCTCACTTTTGCAAATAACCGTGAAGGGATTGGCAACCCCTTTATCGCGTTGGGTGCAAGTTGTTTGATTGTTTGTGCAGGTATTCGGTGATTTGTGCGTTGTCTCCTACTGGATTGATACCTTGGTTCTCAAACTGAGGGAAATACTTATCTCTACTTTGCTGCATCACCCTTAATTTCCTCTTCAAGGGAAAAACCAACACAAGCTCAAGAAGTAGCAGGAAGGATTTCTGGCGCCGTTGCCGGGGAGATCTATGCCAAGTCAAGACATACAAAGTACCCATCATAAACTCTCATCTCTTGCATTACATTATTCGCCATTCGCCTCTCATTTTCCTCTCCCCCACTTCTAAAACGATTTTCGAAAAGATTTGCCTTTTTCTTCGCCCCTCTCTTTGCCTTTTTTTCGCCCCTCCTCCGTTCGATCTTTTCTTTGCTTGTGTTACCATGTGCCTTCTTTTTGCTTGCATCTTCGCTTGCTAAAAGTTTATGGATCCTCATCCATTTGCTAATCTTTTTAAGGGATCCAATTTTGACGAACCAATTGCTAGTGAGTTTTGTGCACTAGATTATCTTTATGAAGTTTTGCTTGAAATTCGTGAATCTGAAAATTGTGATGAAGAAATTTATGAAGTGATTCATGATAGCTCCTTGAATAAAAAGCATGATTGCAATGGTTCTACTATAAATTCTATTAATGTCAGTTGTTCTAATGATATGCAAAACCCTAAGCTTGGGGATGCTAGTTTTGCTAGGTCCACTACTTGTGGCAATGATCATGATTGGGGTGATTTTTCTTATGATCTTGAAAATTTATTTAAGCCCCATGATGAATATGAGATTGATAATAATATTTTCAATAATACTGAAAGTGGGTTTGGAAGAATGTCAACTTTAGATCCCACATATTTGGAGAATGTTCAATCTTATGAAATTTTTGATTAAAGTGGGTTTGGAGAGGTCATGACTTTAGTTAATGTTAATCCCACTATCTTGGAAGAGTGTCAACTTCGCATGCATGTGGATCGTGTTGAGAATATGTTATGTGATAGCTATTTTGTTGAATTTGCTTATGATCCTACATGTAATTATTATGAGAGAGGAAAATATGGTTGTAGAAATTTTCATGTTACTAATTTACCTCTTGATTTGTTGAGATTGCTATTATTTCTTTCTTCTTCCTTGCATATGCTAGATCTTGCTTGTCTTGATAATTTGTTTGCCTATAATATGCCAATGCATAGGAAGTATGTTAGACTTAGATGTGTTTCTCATGTACCTTATGATGCTCTCTTTTTGCTTCAATTCTTGTCTTTCATATGAGCATCATCAAAATTATCAATGCCTAGCTATAAGGCTTTAAAGAAAAGCGCTTGTTGGGAGACAACCCAATATTTTTCCTTGCTGTTTTTCAATAAATTTTTCATCTAGCCTCTGGTTAGATGTGTTTTGGTGTTTTAATTAGTGTTTGTGCCAAGTAAGACCTTTGGGATGGTTTACGGTGATAGTTGATTTGATCTTGCTGAAAAACAGAAACTTTTTCGTATAGTATAAGAATTTTAATAATTCACAGGAGAGTTTAAAAACACTTAATTTTTTATAAGAGATTTATATACAAATTTAATCTGTTTTCCTAATTTTTCAGAATTTTTGGAGTTACAGAAGTATTAGCACAATTCGGATCTTCGCAGACTGTTCTGTTTTTGACAGATTCTGTTTTCTTTGTGTTGTTTGCTTATTTTGATGAATCTATGGGTAGTATCGGGGGGTATGAACCATGGAAAAGTTGGAATACAGTATATATTACACCAATATGAATAAAGAATGAGTTCACAACAGTACCAAAGTGGTGATTTATTTTCTTATACTAACGGAGCTTATGAGATTTTCTGTTGAGTTTTGTGTTGTGAAGTTTTCAAGTTTTGGGTAAGGATTTGATGGACTATGGAATAAGGGGTGGCAAGAGCCTAAGCTTGGGGATGCCCAAGGCAACCCAAGGTAATATTCAAGGACAACCAAGAGCCTAAGCTTGGGGATGCCCCGGAAGGCATCCCCTCTTTCGTCTTCGTCTATCGGTAACTTTACTTGAGGCTATATTTTTATTCACCACATGATATGTGTTTTGCTTGGAGCGTCTTGTATGATTTGAGTCTTTGATTTTTAGTTTGCCACAATCATCATTGCTGTACACACCTTTTGAGAGGGACACACATGAATCATGATTTATTAGAATACTCTTTATGCTTCACTTATATCTTTTGAGCTAGGCAATTTTGCTCTAGTGCTTCACTTATATCTTTTTAGAGCACGGCGGTGGTTTTATTTTATAAAAATTGATGAACTCTCATGCTTCACTTATAATATTTTGAGAGTCTTTAAACAGCATGGTAATTTGCTTTGGTTATAAATTTAGTCCTAATATGATAGGCATCCAAGAGGGATATAATAAAAACTTTCATATAAAGTGCATTGAATACTATGAGAAGTTTGATTCCTTATGATTGTTTTGAGATATAAAGATGGTGATATTAGAGTCATGCTAGTGAGTAATTGTGAATTTGAGAAATACTTGTGTTGAGGTTTGTGATTCCCGTAGCATGCACGTATGGTGAACCGTTATGTGATGAAGTCGGAGCATGACTTATGTATTGATTGTCTTCCTTATGAGTGGCGGTCGGGGATGAGCGATGGTCTTTTCCTACCAATCTATCCCCCTAGGAGCATGCGCGTAATACTTCGTTTCGATAACTAATAGATTTTTGCAATAAGTATGTGAGTTCTTTATGACTAATTTTGAGTCCATGGATTATACGCACTCTCACCCTTCCACCATTGCTAGCCTCTCTAGTACCACGCAACTTTCACCGGTGCCATAAACCCACCATATACCTTCCTCAAAATAGCCACCATACCTACCTATTATGGCATTTCCATAGCCATTCCGAGATATATTGCCATGCAACTTTCCACCGTTCCGTTTATTATGACACGTTCCATCATTGTCATATTGCTTTGCATGATCATGTAGTTGACATCGTATCTGTGGCAAAGCCACCGTTCATAATTCTTTCATACATGTCACTCTTGATTCATTGCACATCCCGGTACACCGCCGGAGGCATTCATATAGAGTCATATTTTGTTCTAAGTATTGAGTTGTAATTCTTGAGTTGTAAGTAAATAAAAGTGTGATGATCTTCATTATTAGAGCATTGTCCCATGTTAGGAGAAGGATGATGGAGACTATGATTCCCCCACAAGTCGGGATGAGACTCCGAATGAAAAAAAAAGAGGCCAAAAAAAATGAGGGAAGGCCCAAATAAAAAAATGAGAGAAAAAAGAGAAGGGGCAATGTTACTATCCTTTTACCACACTTGTGCTTCAAAGTAGCACCATGATCTTCATGATAGAGAGTCTCCTATGTTGTCACTTTCATATACTAGTGGGAATTTTCATTATAGAACTTGGCTTGTATATTCCAATGATGGGCTTCCTCAAATTGCCCTAGGTCTTCGTGAGCAAGCGAGTTGGATGCACACCCACTTAGTTTCTTTTTTGAGCTTTCATAAACTTATAGCTCTAGTGCATCCGTTGCATGGCAATCCCTACTCACTCACATTGATATCTATTGATGGGCATCTCCATAGCCCGCTGATACGCCTAGTTGATGTGAGACTATCTCCTTCTTTTTGTCTTCTCCAAAACCACCTTCTATTCCACCTATAGTGCTATGTCCATGGCTCACGCTCATGTATTGCGTGAAAGTTGAAAAAGTTTGAGAACATTAAAAGTATGAAACAATTGTTTGGCTTGTCATCGAGGTTGTGCATGATTTAAATACTTTGTGTGATGAAGATGGAGCATAGCCAGACTATATGATTTTGTAGGGATAAGCTTTCTTTGGCCATGTTATTTTGAGAAGACATAATTACCTTGTTAGTATGCTTGAAGTATTATTGTTTTTATGTAACACCCTGTAACATCCCAAATTTTTAATTTGGAATGTTATACATAGATCATTCACTGCATATCATATTTTATTGCATTTCGTTTTGCGATCCTCGAAATTCTAAGCAACTCAAGGACCCACGGAGAGAGTTGGGGATTTCACCGTTTTCATATTTGAATTTTCTCAAATATTGAAACAGGGATCAATTTGGTTTAACTATTTTTCTCTCCGAAAATATTTCATATTAAAAATATATGAGAGGAGATAATATGACTTCTCCAAAATAAATGGAATATTGGAGGAAAAATATTAAAATCAAATAAATATTTTATTTGGATGTTTATTGCCATTTTATTTGAATTTAGAAAAATATGCATTTTTCAAAATTGCATTAGAGTCCCAAATAAATGTTTACCTTGTCCGGGAGATTTTTAGAGGACGGGGAAAATTTATTTCGGGAACTTTGGAGTCCGTTTAGTATTTCTTTTATTTGTTTTTCTGCGCGGAATTATTTAAAAAAAAAAAAAAACTCCGCCGGACCGAACTGGGCCGAAGCCCAGCCGGCCCAGCCGCCCCGCGCCGCCATCCCGTCCCGTGCCGGAGACGGACTCGCCGGAGGAGTCCGAGCCGCCGCCGTCGCTGCCCTTCGCCCCTTCCCCAAGCCGCCACCCCTCCCCCTCTTTAAAAGCCGACCCGGGGCCCCCCCTGGAGCCCCAAGCCGCCGCAGCCGCCTGCCTCGCCGGCCCACGAGCCGCCGCGCCGCCTCGCTCGCCGCGCAGCCGCCGCCGATCGCCGCGAGCCGCCGCACCCGCGCCGCCCGCGTCGCGCCGCCCGGCACGCGCCGCCGCACCGCGCGCGCGCCCCCGCCAGTCGCCAAGCCGCCGTCCCGCCGACCGCCGGAGGGGTAGCCGCCGCGCCGTCGGTTTTCGTGAGAAAAACCGATCGTTTTGTTTAAACCTAGATCTAGATTCGGTTTTTAAATACCGGTTTATTCTTTTTTAGATCGGTTTTCCGTCGGTTTAGTTATTTAGCGGACGTTCGTCCGTACGTTCGTTTTAACGAACGGTTTTCACCGTTAACCGCAGACAGCGAACGTTCGTTCGTTAGCCTGTTCGTTAGTTTTTCTTTTTCTCGGATTTTCCGCGATTATTTTCGATCGCGATTTCTGATCCGATTTTCGTTTAGTATAACTTTTCGCCGTTTGTCGGAATCAGGCGATTCAAGTGCCTAGATCTTCGTCTCGAAGCCCTCTTTCTGTTTAACCAACTTAAACAAGATTTTGCTACTGTAAAATTTGACTTTAGTCCCGATTAGCAATCAAAGCTTGTTTCTTTCGCCGAGTTTGAGTTTCGTTGCTCCGTTTGATTCGATTCTTTTGCAAACCGGAGTTCTTCACGTTGAATTCGGGTTAGGTCTTCTCATTTGGGTTTACCCGTGCATCTTCGCTTGATTGCTTATGTATGCTATGTTTGTTGCGATAGAATTCCCGGAGTGCGAAGCGTGCTACTACGAGTCCCTAGGTTTTGCGGATCGTCAGCAAGGCAAGTAACAACTTTGATCATACTCTCTATACCCAGTTTTTCTGCATTAGTTTTATCCTCAAACACTACATGACTAGGATGTGATTAACTTGTGGGTATTGAGAAGTAGATGATGAGGTAGAACCATTGCCTTTTATTATAAAACCCTTGGGAGTTACTTCCACGCTATGCTTATGTTGCCATGCTATGCTCGTAGACGTGGATTGGGTTTTGAGTGTATCCATGACAGATGTGAGATTTAATTAATGGTTCAACTTAAGGTGGCAACTTTAATACACATCTGGGTGGATTGCTTGTTTGTGCACCTGGGGATATACCAGTGTTGTCAGGAGATCCCGGGGATATACCGTTGTGATCCTCCTACGGTCCGCCACCCAGGCTCAAAGGGATCATAAGATTATTCATGCTAGAAACTTCCGTGTGTGCAGCCACAAGCTATTATGGGCTCTAGCATAGTTGAGTATGTTACATGACCTCTTTCAGTGGTAGGCTAGCAGATGTAGGGAAAGTAGGTGTAACTGTCTACCCAGAGTAAAGAGTAAATGTTTCTGAAAGACTGTGTCTCGGTCATCGTTCTCAAACACCATGTAGTGCGAGAAATCCAACGGAGGAGATCGAGTCTTGTGGGGAAAAGTGCACAAACCTCTGCAGAGTGTACAAACTGATCATGATTAGCCGTGTCCCCGGTTATGGACATCTTGAGTATCTGGTTCTTGGATTATCATATTGAATCCCATCACTCTAAATTAATTTGTTGGGATTAATAATTACTTTTAATTGGGATTGAGAGGGGGTTTTACCTTCTCAATGTTCAACAACCACCATGATAGTTAAATAAAATATATTCCTTTGTTGTAGGGAAAAATTGGCTTTTCGCAAAACAGTATAACACTAGAGCTTTCCCACCAGCCAAATATGCATGTAGTATTAGCAATTATTCTGTTCATTGCTCTACTGTGTTATATTGCCAGCATATTCCATGTGCTGACCCGTTTCGGGCTGCAACGTATCATGTTGCAGACTTTTTAGACGAAGAGTAAGGTGTGCTAGGTCGTTGTCGTGCACTCAGCTATGCCGTTGGAGTTGATGGACTCACTTTATCTTCCAAGCCTTCCGCTGTTATCTTATTTAGATGGCCTTAAGCCATATTTAGTGTAATCAGTTCTCTGTTGAGACATTCGATGTAATAAGTGTGTGATTGCACTCTGTTATAAATCCTTCGAGTACTGTGTGTGTCAGCATTACCGATCCAGGGATGACACTTGAACACAGAGATTCGATCCATTCGGGTCGGGTCGCTACACACCCCATGTCATTAGCCACAGTAATCACTTTTGATAATGACAAGTCAGCTAGATTAACAGTGCATAATCATCATTTGCATCATATTGCATTTCAACTCCTAGTTCAAACTTCAATTAAATTCAAAGTGGAAAATAAAAGTTGTTCAAATCATAATCTAAAATGTTCATTAAATAGCAAATAATTCAGAGGCAATTATAAAATTGTAACCAACTTTATTGAGATTGCTTAAGTGACTCTAACAACCCCAAACAGTGGCTGAAAACAATATTTAATAACCTTTTTATTAATCCAAAATGAATATGGAATAGTATTTACCCCAAACCAGTTTTTGGTGATAGGATATGTTGCACTGTGATGTAAGGGCTAGCTCACACATTTTACAAAAGTCCTTTAGGTGCCAACCAATTTGCAAGAACAGAAAAGAAAAGAAAACAGAAAAAGGAAAATGAAAAAGGCCTAGAACTCTACTTTGCACTTGAGCCTGCTGCTACAGCGCGGCCCAGCCCACCCCGCACCTCCTCCCACCTCCCGCACTGCTCACCCCGTGCCGCTGTCGAACACACAACGCGCGCGCCTCGCCCGAGACGGCCCCTCCTCTCTCCCCCGCTCGACAACGCGCCCGCGCCCGCGTGGAGGATAAGGGCGAGCCCCGCAGCCCACTGGCACCTCCCTCGCCCCACTTCCCCCCACTCCCTCGCTCGCTCTCCGCCATGGCCGAGCGCCTTCCTCGTCGCCGTTCGCAGTAGCCACGACCACCATCGCCCGTTCGCCGCTCCGACCAATCCTGGAGCTCCGCCGTGGACCCCTGCTTCAACTACGCCTCGTCATCGAGCTCGGGTGCGACCGCACGCTCGGGATCGACCTCATCCCTCCTTCTCGGTCACCAGAGCACCATCGCCGTCTCCCTCGTCCTCTGCTGCTACTAAGCTCACACGGGCCTTCCTTGGCCGCACGGTGAGCCTCTCCCCTTCCCCCTTTCGCTCCTCGCGCCGTGCGTTCGCCCCTAGCCCGCTCGCCGCCATTGCCGAGTCCCTGCCTCCGCCGGCGAGCTCGTAGCCGAGCCATCGCTGCCCGTCGAGCTCAAGCGAGCTCGGGATCGTGCTCAGCACATCCATGCGGACCCGTTGCGCATCTCCCCGTCTTCTGTCGAGCCCCGTAGCGCCGTCGCCTCGATCGTGCCCGGATGCGCCACCGCAAAACCTGTCGCCGGCGTGGCTCCGACGACCAAATGGTCTCGGGCTCGTTTCCATTGTGTTCATGCGCGCGCGTAGGTCGTTCCTACCTAGTTAGATCGCCCGCGCGCGCCTCGTTCTGCCGTTTCCGTCGCACGCCCGAATCACCTCGCCGCCGGCGAGCTCGTGGCGCTCAGCTCCATCCATCGCAGCCCCTCGCACCATCACCGTTCGACGCGCGACGTCGAGCCGCGTCGAACGCGCCCAACCACAGCCCCTTAGACCCCCTGTGCGCGAAACCCGCGCCTTCCCCGAGCCGCGCCGACGCGTTTGGCTCGCCGGAGCCAACTCCGGCGCGTCTCCGGCTGGTGCCGATGTGGCTGCTACCTGGCACCACGGGCCCCGCCTCTCTGCCGCTGACAAAGGGACCCACTGGGCCCCGTTGACCTCGGTCAACGCTGAAGTGGCCGCCCTTGTATCTATGACATGCGGGCCCCACTCCATTAAACTGTTTAAAATAAATAGATAATTAGTTAATTAATTAAATTACTAAACACTCACTGACAGTAGGCCCCACCTGCTAATTAGGTTAATTAAATTAAACTAACTCTGTTTAGTTAGCTCAGTCAATGACATGTGGGTCCCACTGGACCCACCCGTCTGGTTTGGCTGGTCAACCGACCAGTTGACCTGCTGACGTCACTCTGATGTCATGCTTGCGTCATCATACACTATTCTGGATAATGTTGGATTAAATGGATTAAATAAATTCAGAAAGTAATTAAAAACTTTAGAAAATGATATAAAATAATCCGTAACTCGGATGAAAATAATTTATATATGAAAGTTGCTCAGAATTTCGATACGAATCTGAATACGCCCTCCGTATTCCTATCAGATGCCCCTAGCTAGATGAACATGGAACTTTTAGACCGATTTCAATAAATGAATAATGCCCAACTTTAATTAAATAAATCCAGATAAATTCCTAAATTAACTAACTCATTTAGTTAGGCAGTAGAACACCTCTGCATAGCATTTAGGCATGTCATACGTATTGTTTGCAATTTTTGCCGTGAATTTATTATTTCTCTCCCCCTCCTTCTCTCTCGATAGACGCCGAGACTGACGCCGTTGCAGCTGGGTACGACTATGCTACAGACAAGCACCCGTTGACGACCCCTCTTTCTTGCCAGAGCAACCAGGCAAGCCCCCCCCTTGAGCATCCAGATATCGCCCATTCCATTTCTCCTGCTTGCATTAGATTTTGCTACTGTTAATGTTT
This sequence comes from Thinopyrum elongatum, assembly GCA_011799875.1. NCBI lineage: Eukaryota > Viridiplantae > Streptophyta > Magnoliopsida > Poales > Poaceae > Thinopyrum > Thinopyrum elongatum. The sequence continues at coordinate 330,653,285 of CM022298.1, read as the reverse complement.
GCTCCTATTCTGATGCATAGCCTGCTTTTGTAACCTGTTTATTGTTACCTTACCTGCCTATGTTAAACTGTTTAGTATAGGTTGGTAGTGAACCATCAGTGACCCCAACCACCTTACCCTTCTTGCCCCTGCTTGATCATCGACGACTCGATCAATGTGATCATCGACCAGAGACCGACACATCACCTCACCCCCCTTAGTTGTATGACTCTGCATAGTTACTCTCGAGTGCCGAGGGTGATACCTCATAATGCACTCCTGATGAATACTCTGCAGTGTAGCTGTTCGGTCGTGGTCATCGAGGGTGATTCCTCCTTCTCCACTTCCGATACGAATCTGTCGTGCAACCCCTCAGTGTGAACCTCGAGGGTGATGCCTCATACGTTCACCCTGATGATTTCATCGAGTGGAATTCACCGAGGGTGATTCCTCGGGGTTTCCCCCTTGATGTTATGACCACACGATTACTTTGATCTTTGTTACAGGCGGGTCGACCCTGATGGGTACCCGCAGGGGATCTACGATGTTGGGTGTGCCGGAAGGGCACTCGAGTGTGATATTGTGGTGGAGCTTCAGAAACTCTGATTGTCTCCGCGTGTTACTAAATGAGCATACCAGATTTGGGTGTTTGATCTGAGTAGGTCGTCGTGCCCTTTACGCACTACCACCACGCGGGATAATGGTTATGGGGCCCTCTGCGATGTACGTTTCTCCCGAAAGCTCTTCAGACGTCATGGTTCACCGTGCGGGCTGGTTGTCAGGAATGGGCTGGATACTTCACTGACGAGTTCAGTGTCGCGCCTGCACCCCGGCCAGTCTCGCAACGCGCAGGGTGCCCAGGGCGATGGCCCAAGACCTCTGGGTGCATAGGTTAGCCTGGCGTGCTGAACTCTCTGCTGAGCCTAGGTAGGGCGCTGCTTCGTGTCGAGCTCCCAAGGCCGGGCATTACCCAGCAAGTGTGTCCGGCCAGAGGTGATCGAGCGTGTTGGGTAACACTAGTGCACCCCTGTAGGGAAGAATAATCTATCGATAGCCGGTCCTATGGTAAAGGACGCTCAGTTTGTGTATCCCGATCTACTACTTGAACTAGATACTTGTTACTTAATTGAAGCTTCGGGATCGCTTTCTCGCAGGGAGTCGAGGAAGGATCTCTAGGCTTACTTCAACATGTTTTCTTAATAAAATGCTATTCTACTCTTTTCTATTGCTGCAAGATGGTGGCTCGTGAAGGTGTTTGAAGATGCTAGTCTTCAATAGGACTAGGCCTTCTCTCTATTCTGCCATTTCTGCAGCCTAGTCCACATATACAGCCTTTCCCATTTGATAATGTTGCATATGTAGTGTAGATCCTTGCTTGCTGAGTACTTCGGATGAGTACTCATGGTTGCTTTGTTACTTCTTTTTCCCCATACCCCACTTTGATGATACATCACACGATGGAGCCCCGGAGCCAGAGGTCCCAGCAGGAGCTTACTACCAGGAGGGTCCAGACGGCACATACTACTGGATCGAGCCAGCCGACCAGGAGTAGGATCGGAGGCTCCCAGGCAGGAGGCCTTCGCCTTTCGATCTAGAGTAGTTGTTTGTGCTAGCCTTCTTAAGGCAAAACTTGTCTAACTATGTCTATACTCAAATATTATTTGTATGACTGACTTATGTATTCGGATCCTCGTGATCCCTGGTCTGTAATATTGTGGATCTCCGTTTATTTGTTTTAGAGTTGTGTTGTGATATCTTCCCGTGAGTCCCTGTGCTTGATCGTGCATGTTTGCGTGTATGATTAGTGCACGATTGAGTCGGGGGCGTCACATTTTATGTCAATATTAAACTTTTGTTTTGAATCATACAGATCTGAACATTCATGCCACAATAAAGAAATTACTTGTATAAATATGTTAGGTAGCATTCCACATCAAAAATTCTGTTTTTATCATTTACCTACTCGAGGACGAGCAGGAATTAAGCTTGGGGATGCTTGATACGTGTCCAACGTATCTATAATTTTTTATTGTTCCATGCTATTATATTATCTATTTTGGATGTTTTATATGCATTAATATGCTATTTTATATTATTTTTGGGACTAACCTATTAACCTAGGGCCCAGTGCCAGTTCCTGTTTTTTCCCTGTTTTTGAGTTTCGCAGAAAAGGAATACCAAACGGAGTCCAAACGGAATAAAACTTTCGCGATGATCTTTCTTGGACTAGAAGGAAACCAGGAGACTTGGAGATGAATTCGAAGGAGCTACGAGGCGGCCACAAGGACGGAGGGCGCGCCCAGGGGCGTAGGGCGCGCCCCCACCCTTGTGGGCCCCTCGTGCACCTCCTGACCTAATTCTTTCTCCTATATATACTCTTATATGCCCAAACCACCAGAGGCATCCACGAAAATACTTTTCCACCGCCGCAACCTTCTGTACCCGTGAGATCCCATCTAGGGGCCTTTTTCGGCGTCCTGCCGGAGGGGGATTCGATCACGGAGGGCTTCTACATCAACACCATTGCCCTTCTGATGAAGCGTGAGTAGTTTACCTCAGACCTACGGGTCCATAGCTAGTAGCTAGATGGCTTTTTCTCTCTCTTTGATTCTCAATACCACGTTCTCCTCGATGTTCTTGGAGATCTATTCGATGTAATACCTTTTTGCGGTGTGTTTGCCGAGATCCGATGAATTGTGGATTTATGATCAACTTATCTATGAATACTATTTGAATCTTCTCTGAATTCTTTTATGCATGATTTGATATCTTTGTAATTCTCTTCGAACTATCGGGTTGGTTTGGCCAACTAGATTGGTTTTTCTTGCAATGGGAGAAGTGCTTAGCTGTGGGTTCAATCTTGCAGTGTCCTTTCCCAGTGACAGTAGGGGCAGCAAGGCACGTATTGTATTGTTGCCATCGAGGATAAAAAGATGGGGTTTTCATCATATTGCTTGAGTTAATTCCTCTACATCATGTCATCTTACTTAATGCATTACTCCGTTCTTTATGAACTTAATACTCTAGATGCATGCTGGATAGCGGTCGATGTGTGGAGTAATAGTAGTAGATGCAGAATCGTTTCGGTCTACTTGACACAGACGTGATGCCTATATTCATGATTATTGCCTTAGATATCGTCATAACTTTGCGCTTTTCTATCAATTGCTTGGTAGTAATTTGTTCACCCACCATAATATTTTCTATCTTGAGAGAAGCCTCTAGTGAAACCTATGGCCCCCGGGTCTATTTTCCATCATATAATCTTCTACTTTCCAATCTACAAGTTTCCAATCTACTATTTTGCAATCTTTTACTTTCCGATCTATAAAACAAAAATACCAAAAATATTTACTTTATCGTTTATCTATCTCTATCAGATCTCACTTTTGCAAATAACCGTGAAGGGATTAACAACCCCTTTATCGCGTTGGGTGCAAGTTGTTTGATTGTTTGTGCAAGTATTCGGTGATTTGTGCGTTGTCTCCTACTGGATTGATACCTTGGTTCTCAAACTGAGGGAAATACTTATCTCTACTTTGCTGCATCACCCTTTCCTCTTCAAGGAAAAAATGAATGCAAGCTCAAGAAGTAGCAGGTGGCTGAGGCAAGAAGTTGCAGAGCCGGTGGCGACGAGAGGCAGTGGAGCAGCACACCACAACCGTGGCCCGCGGGGCTTCAATGAGGAATGCTAGGCTAGCAAGGCGGAGGTTGGAGAAGAAGTTTGAACCCAACGAGGGATGCCGTCCATGGTGAGTTGGAGACGCGCTAGCAAGGGACGGCATGCAGGCTGGAAATGGTGCAACGGGAGGTCATGAGACCAAGGCGTCTGACCCTGCGGATGGCATCGGTCCCCTGGACGGCGGCTTTGCCGGAGACCTGGGCCTGCATCCCGGTCCTGGAGGCGGCGGCTCGCGTGGCCAGGACGGGCAGCGTCACTCAATTCGGTGGATGCGGCGGCCACGTGTGATTGAGAGGCCGGCGGTAGCGTCGCAGTAGAGGGCCACCATCATCTTGTTGATGCCATAGTCCTTGAGGGTTTGGTTCATCCAGAGAAGCTGAGCGCAGCAAGACTGTAACACCCAGAGAATCATGCTACAGTAACCTCACACTAATGATGCCATGTCACCATGCTTTTTAAGCATAATTGCCCTTTGATTAAAACCCAGTTCAAATTCAAATTTAAAATAAAGTCGAAACAAATATTTCTTTAAAAAGCTAACCAAAAAGGTTTGCCATGTGTCATAAATCCCTAAGTATTGGTAAAAATATTATGAAGCCCATTTGAGTTACCAAAATGCCCCTAGATTTTAAAAAAGTGGACCAGCAACACTTTTTCAGCACTTTTAAATGCCAGCAAAATTCAAGTGGATTCCGAACTGCCTCAAACTTTTAGTACCAACTCAGAATGTTGCAAAGTATTTAATGTGGCAAGTGGCACATTTTACAAAAGTCTTTTGGTTCGTCAATTAAATGCAAAGCAGTAAATAAATAAATAGAAATGAAAAGGGGGCACTGTGCCCTGGGCCTAGTGCACAGTGCCAGCCTAACAGGCCCAGGCCGGCCCACTTACCTCCCTCATCCTCTTCCTCTGTTCACCTCAGCCACGTGGACGCTTGGCTCCCGTCCCCGACGCTGATGGCCCCGGGGCGGCCATCCGGTGGCTCCCCGATGCCCTCAAGTCACCGGCCAACCCTCCCTGGCGCAACACGAACCCTAGCTCGCCCCCCTTCTCACTCTCGCCCCTCCTCCATGCAATGCTCCCTCTCTGCTCACATCGACGACCTGTCGTCGACATGCCTCACCTCACCTGCGCGCTCTCAATCGTATCCATGCCCGGAGACCGTGCTTCATAGCCCCGCCATACTCTGCTATGTCCTATATGTCGACGAGAACAAGTCGGGGTCCACTCCATCGCTAGATCACGCGTGTCTTCAACCTCGGGCACCCACAATCCCCATCGTCGATCCACACCATATCGACCGTCCCCGGCGCCCTCGAGCCTTCTTCGAGCATCGCTGTGAGCTCACGCGCTTTCCCCTCTGTTCCCCCCTTCGTTTTGCTGCCCGTAGCTCGCCTCGCCGCCATTGCCGTAACTCGCCGTCGCTGCTTAGCTCGCCGCCGTCGTTGCGAGCCTCCCCTACGTCAGGCAAGTGCGCCACCGTACTCGTGGCCCCCCTGTGAGGTCGCTTGCGTCGTTCGTTCGGTCAACTCCCTCGCGTAGCCCCGCTCCGGCTGCCGCCTCAGTTCATCGCTGTCGTCGTTCTTGACCATCTCCAGTCGAGCTACAGCCCACGTCCCAGCGCGCGTTCGAACGCATCTGGCCGTGTCCAAAATGGTGCCCGGTACGCGTTTTTCGATGCGCTCCGGCGTGTTGTCGCTGTTTGTTTCGTCGCCGGAGGCGCGCCGGCGTTCAAACCGCAGTTGGGTCGCTGACCTATGGGCTCGGTGCGTTAGGGATTAGTTCAGTGCTAACCACCGTTTAATTAACCCCTAACCCATTGACTGACACCGGGCCCCGCATGTTTAATTAAGAGCTAAAAATGGTTAAGTTAAACTAACTAAACTAACAAGTGGGGCCCCTGTTACTATTCGTTTGGATAAGATCTGCTGACTGTGCTCTGCTGACTCAGCACTGGGGTCCACCAGCCAGTCTCTGCTGACTGGACCCTTGACCAGTCAACTGCTGACTGGGCAGTTGATTGGGCCCACATGTCATCCTCTGTTGCACATTTTTGGGTACACTTCTTTGTACCCATAGCAATTAATATTTAAATGTTTTACAAATTAATTAAATTCTAGGAAATGTTTAAAACTTTGAAAATTAATATAAAATAATCTATAAGTCAGATGAAAATAATTTATATATGGAAATTGCTCAGAAAAATATGACGAATCTGAATATGCCGTCCACATACCGGTCACATGCCTCGAGAATAGCGAACATGGATCCGTCCCCCTCTTTTCATCTGTCCAGAATATGCCAAACGCCGGGAAAACCCCTCTGGATGTTTTCCCTCTCCATCTGCAACGTGTAGTACCGCGTTAGAACACTCCTAGCACTACGTATCATCAAGTCATGCTTTGTGTTCCACTTGTTTGCTTTATATTCATTGTTTCTTCCCCCTCTTCTTCGATAGACCCCGAGGCCAACGCTGACGCTGCTCCTGACGTCGACTACGCCCTTGATGTCCAGCCACTTGCAGCAGAGCTTCCAGGCAAGCAATCCCCCCTTGATTATTCTGATATCGCCCATTCCATTCTTTCTTATGCTTGCATTAGATTTTGCTACTGTACTTGTTTGCTCCTATTCTGATGCATAACCTAATTTTGTAACCTACACTTGTTACCTTACGTGCTTATCCTAAACTGCTTAGTATAGGTTGGTTAGTGATCCATCAGTGACCTCTCACCTTGTCCCAGTTGCCCCGCTTTATGTTTGATGACTCGATCAACATGATCGAAGTCCAGGCCCCGACACCGCACATCACCCCCCCTTAGTTGTACGACTCTGCAGAGTTACTATCGAGTGCCAACGGTGATAGCTCGTCAGCACTTCTGATGTTAACACTGTAGTGTAGCTACTCGGTCGTGGTCATCGAGGGTGATTCCTCCTTCACCACTCCCAATAATGACTCTGTCATGCAACCCCTCAAGTATGGACCATCGAGGGTGGTTCCTCCAAGTCCAGCTTGAAGGTTACATCAAGTGGGAGTCCATCAAGGGTGATTCCTCGGATTTCCCCCTTGTTGTTTTGGACACACGGTCACTTTTACTTTACCCCAGAACCATGACTGAAGTCGGGTCGGCCCCGAGGGGTACCCGTGAGATAAATGTGAAGCCGGGTTAACCGTGAGTGTACCCGCGAGTTGATGTGTAGTCGGGTTGACCTGGAGGGTACCCGCGAGATAATTATGTGGCACAGCCGGGCATTCTTAGCCCTTGCCGTAAGTCCACGAGATGGGGCGACGGGGTCACATGATTGTGAGTCTCTGCTCGTTACCGCGCGCTACCAAGACACTAACAGTTTGGAATGTGATCAGAGTAGGCCTCTGGCCTTTTTCACACTAACCACCACGCGGGAATAAGTATGGGCACTCTGCGTCGTACATTTCTCCCAAAAGCTCTTCAAACGCCACAGTTGAGCGGCACGTGCCCGGGTGGTCCGTGTAAGCACCTGCCTTGTATAAGGAGGTACCCAGGACTTATCCCGGCCATCCTTAAAACCCGCAGGATTACAAAAGACGATTGGCCCATGACCCCTTCGCATTCAGGATGTAGACTAGCGTCTGACCTCTCTGTTGAGCCTAGGTAGGACTACGGCGTGTTGATCGGCCGAGGCCGGTCATGACCTGATGGTGTGTCCGGGTGGAGTTGATCGAGCGTGTTGAGTAAGTTTGTGCACCCCTGCAGGGAAGTATTATCTATTCGAATAGTCATGTCCACGATAACGGACGCTCGGAGTTGTATCTCGATCGATGCAACTAGAACTGAATGCTGAGGCATGAAAAGGATATGATGGCTCCAGGATTGCTTTCTCGCATGGAGTCGAGAAAAGATCTCTGGACGCTAATGATACAATAAACTTGCGAAATATAATATGCAATTCTTTACTCTTCTAAATGCTCCAAGATGCTTGAAGATGCTAGTCTTTGATAGGCTAGGCCTTCCCCTCTATTCTAGCATTCTGCAGTACATTCCACAGATACATCCCTTCCCTTGATAACAATGCATACTTAGTATAGATCTGATGCTTGCGAGTACTTCGGATGAGTAGTCACGGTTGCTTTGCTACCCTTTTCCCCCTTCTTTCTTCTTTCCGGTTGTTGCGATCAGATGTCGGATCCCAGGAGCCAGACGCCACCACCGACGTCAACTACTACCCCGACGGAGCCTACTACTACGTGGAGGACGCCGATGACCAGGAGTAGTTAGGAGGCTCCCAGGCAGGAGGCCTTGCCTTTTCGATCGTTGATACTTTTGTGCTAGCCTTCTTAAGGCAAACTTATTTAACGTATGTCTGTACTCAGATATTGGTGCTTTCGCTGACTCGTTGGTATTCGAGCTTATGTATTCGAGTCCTCGAGGCCCGTGGCTTGTAATATAAAGCTTGTCTTATTTTATTTGTGTCTAGAGTTGTGTTGTGATATCTTCCCGTGAGTCCCTGATCTTGATCATACACATTTGCGTGTATGATTAGGGTATGATTGAATGGGGGGCGTCACAAGTTGGTATCAGAGCCGACTGCCTGTATGAACCCCCTTTCCAACTCCTTGGCTGAAGTTGAGTCTAGTCTTTGGAAAACTTTTACTAACATTGTTGTGTGGCTTACGGGCCCACATCACAACTAGGTGGTATTAGGATCTTTTATTCCTCACCTTTACTCTGGGATTCTGATCTCCCTTCTGTTCGGGTTAAAGGTTTTACTAACTCCAACTCTACGTTCTCGTAACTACTTCTTCCCGGAGAGCCCCTCACTCCAGATGATTGCTTGGTGCACCAGAAGATTCTGAAGATACTCTCTGATGTTCTCTCGAGACTTTGTGCCCGTCGCTTTTGCAATTCCCTACCACCGATATATCCCTATGGATAAATACATACACCTGTCGTTCTTACTTTCATTCCTAGCTGCTCTTGTTATTACAATATACATCAAATTATTCTCCCACTTTTTAAGAATCCCTTGTGCCACTGCCTTGTAGATCTTTGCCGCATGAATACCCCTATGAATAATTCCTCGCACTTACCGAGTATCCGATCATCCCCAGTTGTTCATGTGTTTCACAAAATACTTCATAATGCTATCTGATCTTCTGAGAATCCTCGATAGCTTACTGCTTTTGAGATTCTTCTTGCCTGCCTGCATTATGGTTAATTCCATATGCCTAGCAGTATTCATTGACGTCCTTTGTCATTATCATCTTGAGTCCCTTGATTCAATACGTTTGCGAATGCTCGCAATCATTGGTCGAAACTAGAATTTGTCTCTTCAGCTCAGACGTCATTCCGGATGTGAGCTGGTTCTCGGCAAATCAAACCTTGGTTGATTATCGATCTATGTTTATTCAACCTGCTTATCTTTTGAGCATAGCATCTGCTTCTGATGCCTCAATTTGGAGATCATAATTCCTTTATATTTAAGCTTTGAAATTTCTAGTTATTTCTATATTTCGATGCCCTTGCACCTTTTCCCCTTCTGATTGTGTACCGCTACTCACATCGGATCTCTGTGGACCATCAAATCCCTTGTTGAATTATTATCCACAATGCCCTTCATATTCAAAAACCTCGAGAAGTTCTTCCCTGATACATACTGCCTTTGGTAAATTGTATCATTAGGTTTTGTCAACCATGCTCTGATTACAAGCATGTGTTAATTACTCCTGAAGTTCGTGGCATATGTTTCTAAGATGCCCCGGTGGGTTGAACCAATGCCTTCCCTAATCTGTGTGAACCCGGAAACTTCTATGGGTCATACTCTACTGGTGTTATGCCAGATAAAATTTCAACACTACAACTTTATCAAAAGCGAGAAGTAAATGAAAGGTTACACATTGAAGAAGTGGGGGTCGATCTTGAACATTTATGTTCATGCACATGGAAATGATGTAGATATTATCATGGAAGCTTCTTGTAATCATAGTTATCCCCTTGATTTAACATCATCTGATATCTATGATTTCATCCTTTGCAATCGTGGTTCCGACCATATTATTCTCCTTGATTCCATTTCTCAGACAAGTTAGAGCACCTGTGTTCTGCAGATCAATGCCTCTCCGCAACCTATATTTTGATCTTCCCTCGAGTAATACCCTCTGGTATCTCGAGAATAACAAGGAACTGTGTTTCTTCCTATGAGTCTTCATCTAGTATTGCTTCTCACCGATTTTAGATTTTCCCCGGGTTCGGAGTTATTAGTCACTCGAGAACACCGATAAGTGAATCAATTCCGCACTCTGATTCAATAACTCTAAGTAATTTTTGTTGCTTACGAGTTTAATAATCCTTCAAGTCATTCCTAGCTTGATCAGCTATATCATTATCGTGCTAAATTTTAACTGTGCTATCTGGTTCTTCTTCCCGGAGCACAATTTTTGATGATGAGCTAAGCCTACGTCGATCTTCCTCGTCATATCATTTCGCCTTGAACAACAAGCTTGGTTTCGAGTTTGTGTCGTACCCGTGGTTCCAATAACCTTTTGCTTCATCATTCCTTTGACTTGATGTCATCGCTAACCGATTACATCTTCATGAAATCTCTCAACAATTGTGTCATGATCACATCAACATTCTGAGCTCTTCCAGGATATCAATCGAATTCATGATGAGAAATACCATCCTTGCCCCTCGATGATTTGTGTTACCATCGAAAACATTCTTGTCTCCCCCCCCCCAACACAAACATTTTCATATAAATTTTGGGAATACATCCTTTTTGACATATCGATGGATTGTTGCTGAACCCATCGCCCACCTCCTCATCTTTTCCCTGATAAAATTGCATGAGATGTTCTAAAAATTCCCGATGGATCCTTTGTGTTCTGAAGGTCCGACCTTTACCTGATGACCATGTCAATGATATCCCGAAGCATGACTGTGGTACTCCGAACATCATTAAGAACATTGGAGGCGCAATGCTAAATGTTTCTTGATCACTTATCCAAACACCGTTGTATGGGTAAACATCATGATTCTCCTTGCCCCATTATCTAAATGGATATGTGCTTACTGACATGTCATGTATATCATGCTCTGTTTGTCCTGGGGCAAGATATACTCCTTATACTTATGTATAATCACATTTTGCCTTTCCATTGTTTTCTTTAACCTTTCTTGTGATCTATATGATCTAAGTAGTAATATTTTCCCAGCTTAGGTAAACACCCCTGTGTACAACTCGGTCATAAGACCCTGTTACTATTGTTGATGACATTCCGGTAGCCACCAATGGACAAGAACTTTGCCTATTGGCCTGCCTCATCTTAACAAGCAGGAAAATGGTTCCCTTTGTCCCTCGCCCTTGGTACCAACATTGTTGCCAACATAACTCACAGGCTATCCTCTGACATGCCTTGCTTTCATGACCGTGCAAGAGGTCAGTGCTCTTCCTACTTTTAACCCATATGGTGGGCCCATAACCCACAGTTCCAGAGGATCGAAACCTGACTCGCCTGTACAACCTTGATTCCAGAGTATCCTTTGCAATTAGCTTCATATGTAATTCATGAGCTAATTTTCTTACCATATTTCATCCCGGTATCAGATGCAACATCATTCTTCATTTCCCTGAACCCCTTTCACCTTCTGATTAGGCATCAAACGATTGCCTGCCCGTTCAAAACTTCTCATGGTACCTCCTTACTTCGCTCTCGATATTTCTTAAGTTTCAATTCGAGAGTTACTTTCCACCACCTTCCCCGATGTTATCTACCAGATAAGCAACCTTGTAGAGGTCCGTTCTTTCGAAAGTTACCCCTTATCCTTTTTGTAAGTAGTTTGGAATTCCCGAAGAAAGAATGACGACTTTGTCATGATGACCTGGAGCTGAGGAATGAAGACATCAACGAGAAGGAACAACCTCTATAAGAAGAGCAGGCAAGACTGAGAAGACTCGTTAGAATTACGTAACCAGAACTTTCCCCCTTACTCCACCTCTTAAATCTCAGGACGAGATTTCTTGTAGTGGAGGAGATTTGTAACACCACGAGAATCATGCTATAGTAGTCTCACACTAATGATGCCATGTCACCATGCTTTTTAAGCATAATTTCCCTTTGATTAAAACCTAGTTCAAATTCAAATTTAAAATAAAGTCTATTTCTTTAAACAGCTAACCAAAAATGTTTGCCACGTGTCATAAAATCCCTAAGTATTGGTAAAAATATTAGCAAGCCCATTTGAGTTCCCAAAATGCCCCTGGATTTTAAAATAGTGCACCAACAACACTTTTTTAGCACTTTTAAATGCCAGCAAAGTTCAAGTGGATTCCGAACTGCCTCAAACTTTTTGTACCAACTCAGAATGTTGCAAAGTATTTAATGTGGCAAGTGGCCCATTTTACAAAAGTATTTTGGTTCTTCAATTAAATGCAAAGTAGTAAATAAATAAATAGAAAAGAATAAAGGAAAAGAAATTAGAAATGAAAAGGGGGCACTGTGCCCTGGGCCTAGTGCACAGTGCCTGCCCAAAAGTCCCAGGCCGGCCCACTTACCTCCCTCATCCTCTTCCTCTGTTCACCTTAGCCCCGTGGATGCTTGGCTCCCGTCCACGGCGCCGATGGCCACGGGGCGGCCATCCGGCGGCTCCCTGATGCCCTCAAGTCGCCGGCCACCCCTCCCTGGTGCAACCCGAACCATAGCTCGCCCCCCTCCTCGCTCTCGCCCCTCCTCCACGCGACGCTCCCTCTCTGCTCACATCGCCGAGCCGCCGTCGACATGCCTCACCTCACCCACGCTCTCTTAGTCGTATCCATGCCCGGAGACCATGCCCCACAGCCCCGCCGTACTCTGCTACGTCCTCTACGCCGACGAAAACAAGTCGGGGGCCACTCCATCGCCGGATCACGCGCGTCTTCAACCTCGGGCACCCGCGATCCCCATCATCGATCCAGACCATCTCGACCGTCCCCGGTGCCCTCGAGCCTTCTCCGAGCATCGCTGTGAGCTCACGCGCTTTCCCCTCTGTTCCCCCCTTCATTTTGCTGCCTGTAGCTCGCCTCATCGCCATTGCCGTAACTTGCTGCCGCTGCTTAGCTCATCGCCATCGTTGCAAGCCTCCCCCGTGCTAGGCAAGAACGCCACCGTACTCGTGGCCCCCCTATGAGGTCGCCTGTGTCGTTCGTTCAGTCAACTCCCTCGCGTAGCCCCGCTTCTTCTGAGCTCCCGCTTCGGTCGCCGCCTCAGTTCATCGCCATCGTCGTTCCCGACCATCTCCGGTCGAACTAAAGCCCACGTTCGACGTGCGCTGCTACGTGCGTTCGAACGCATCTGGCCACGTGCAAAATGGTGCCCGGTACGCGTTTTCCGACGTGCTCCAGTGTGTTGCCGCCGCCCGTTTGGTCGCCGGAGGCGTGCCGGCGTTCATACCGGGATTGGGTCGCTAACCTATGGGCCCGGTGCGTTAGGGATTAGTTTAGTGCTAACCACCGTTTAATTAACCCCTAACCCATTGACTGACACCGGGCCCCGCATGTTTAATTAAGAGCTAAAAAGATGGTTAAGTTAAACTAACTAAACTGACAAGTGGGTCCCATGTTACTATTCCTTTGGATAAGATCTGCTGAATGTGCTCTGCTGACTCAGCACTGGGGTCCACTAGTCAGTCTCTTCTAACTAGACCCTTGACCAGTCAATGTTGACCCAGTCAACTACTGACTGGGCAGTTCACTGGGCCCACATGTCAACCTCTGTTGCACATTTCTGGGTACACTTCTTTGTACCCATAATAATTAATATTTAAATGTTTTATGAATTAATTAAATTCCAGGAAATGTTTAAAACTTTGAAAATTAATATAAAATAATCTATAAGTGAGATGAAAATAATTTATATAAGGAAAGTGCTCAGAAAAATAGGACGAATCCGAATATGCCATCCACATACCTGTCACATGTGTAACACCCCTATGTAATGGTGCTACAGTAATCCATCATGATGATGCTAAGCTACTGTGGATTGCAATGATAATCGTGTTGGGATAATATCTCATTTCAAATTCCTTCTCTGAATTCTATTCAAATTCAAAGTGAAACATGAAGTTGCACAAAAGTTGCTGGAAAAATGTTCATCATTTAGCTAACATTCCATGACATTTAATTGTTAAGGAAACCAACATCACCATCAAGCTAAGGTGGGCCATAGCAATTTAAAATAGTGCAAAGGAGGCATTTTAAATGCTTTTCCATTTGTAGAAAAATTCAAACTAATTCTTTTGGTCCCAAACTTTTTCTGTCATAGACATTTATTGCAACATAATTGTTGGACCAATTCCCACATTTTTGCAAAATGAATTGGTGGCTCAATTATTTGTTTTTCTCTCTAGTTAAAAGAAAACAGAAAAGTAACGAGGAAAAAGAAAAAGGCCCCTGCGGTTTAAACCGGCTAGGCCTGAGTGCACAGTGCGCTCAGCCCAGCCCACCACGGTCATCCTCCTCCTCACGCGCTGTCGCACTCGAGCGCTAACACGGCGGCACTCGCCTCGCTACCGGCCATCCGATGGCTCTGCGGCGTCGTTAAGTACACCCCCGCGCTCCTCTTCCCTCCCCGAAACCCTAGCTGCCTCAGATCCCCCCCCCTCACTCTCTCCCTCGCTCGCGTTCCACCTCTCCCGAACGCCGTCGACATGGACGAGCTCTTCGCCGACGCCATCGTCCTCCCCGGTGTCTGAGACCGAGCTCATCCGCTCCGCCTGCCTCCTCTCCTTCCTCTCCGACCATTGGATCGAGTGCTGCGCCCCCACATTGACGGATCACCGCCGTCTTCAAGCTTCGGATCACCGGTGATCGTCGACGAATCCAGCGACCTCGAGCCTTCCCCGCGCCCGCTTTTGCACATCTGCAGGTCTCGGTGAGCTTCCGCTTCTTTTCCCTCTCTCTCCCGTGCGTTTCCGCCCCCGTAGCCACCACTGCCATCGCCGCCCATAGCCGGCTCCGCCGCGTAGCTCGCTGCCGTCGCTGTGGGCTTTGTCATGCTCGCCCGAGCACACGAGCGTGCTCAGGGCAGCTCGCTGAGGCCGCCCGTGCCGCTTGCTCCCCTCCTCGTAGTCTCCGGCGCCAAGCCCGCACTTGCCCGAACTCCGGCGTCCACCGGCGTCGACGTAACGCTCCACTCTGACCATTTTAGCCCGCGCCCGTGCCATAGATCGATGCGGCTCGTCCTCCCCGTTCGCGTGCCGCAAACCGCCATCGATTTGGTCGCCGGACGGTGATTTTCGATCACACCCGACCCGCGCCGCCGCAGAAAAGTGCTCGCCGGCGTGATTCCGGCAAGTCTACGGTCGTCACCGACGTGGCACTAGCCGGGCCCCACCTTGTGTCGGCGTGCGACACCTATGGGATCCCAAGGGACCCCTTTACGATTCGGCGGGGGGAGAGGTATGCGCAAAGAGCAGAACCAACGATCGACACGGGGCGGTTTTACCCAGGTCCGGGCCGCTGATCAGCGTAAAACCCTACTCCTGGCTTGTTTTATTATCGATGTTCTTGAGCCCAGGCTCCAGGAGCGCTCGCAGTGAACAGTACGTTCAAAGAGCAGCTACGCATGCAGAATGGGCCAGAAGATTGTCCTCCCCTGTAGCAGTTGCCCTGGGCCTCCTTTTATACCACAAACGGGTCACCACAGTGGCAAAATGTACATACATTGAGGTGTAAAGTAGCTACAAGGTCATCATACCTAACCCCTGACGGATTAGGACGAATGCATTTAATGCACCGTGAGGTGTCCGTTTAGGTGTCCTCACTTTCTCGGGGATGGAAAAAGGGGCCATCCCATCAGCACCGCTTAAGCTCTCCTCCATTAGCGCGTCGCCACGCATCCAAAGAAGGACCCAGAATGTCGGGTTTGTTGCTGTGCTAGAGCGGTGGCACAGCAACAAAATCTTGCCGGGTGCTGAACCTTGTCGGGCTCCGACCCTTGCCGGGCTCCGAACCTTGCCGGGCTTCGCAGGCCATCCCGGCAAGATCTTGCCGGGGAAGCTGGCCTGCGGATTCCAGCTCTTCTTATCTGCTGATCCTCAGATCTTTGACTTGAGAATTTCCTTGGTGGCCTGAGTCAATCTCGAACTGTTCCCCGACAAGCCTTGCCGCGAGTATGGCTACAACTGCCCGTGCACAAGTACGGGGTACTAATGGCCCAATACTTAGTACACCGACAGGAGCCCCCGGGCCTAGGCCACACACGAGTGCGAGGCGTTGTTGGGCTAGGCCCAAACAGTGCACGGGCACACGTGGCAGGGGATTAACTGCTCATAAATATCATGTTTACTGTGCCCCCCACTACGCGCGCCGAATGCGCGATGTTGGAAGCGTGCCTCAAAAGTTGCAACTGCAACGCGCCCGCAGAGGCGCATTCACATTGGGGAGTAAAAGAGGCGGCCCCGCTCCTTCCCCATAAAAAGGAGAAGCCGCAGAGGCACAAGCCTATTTACCCCCCTTTTCTTCTCAATCTGGCCGTCGCCATTGCTTTCCTTCTCTCGAGCTCAGAGCAAAGCCTTCCCTCTTCCGCTCGCCGCCTCCACGCCCGCTCCATCCCCGGCTTCCGCCCTTGCAGTCGCCATGCCACCCAAGACCAGCAAAGGCAAGGGCACGGAGGCGAAAGCCGATGTCCCGGAGAGCGAACTGGTGAAGATGCAGAAGAAGTACGTCGTCTTCGCCCCATCGCTTGATGCGGAAGCTTTAAAGAGGCGGTACCAGTGTATGTGGGCGAGGGAGACGCAAGCTCACCCCGCCACTCGCGTGATTCCAGGTTCTTCCTCCAAGAGTGGGTCGGACAGATACCCCTTTTTCGTCGCATATTTCTATTGTGGGCTCTGTCCTCCCTCTTCTGACTTCTTCAACGACATCATGTACACATACGGCTTCCATCTTCTTGACTTCACGCCAAACGCCGTAATGTGTATGTCTGTCTTCGCTCATCTTTGCAAAAATTTTGTCGGAGTAGTTCCCAATACCGCCCTCTGCCGCCATTATTTTATTCCTCTCATCCAAAAGGGGGAGGCCCTTTCTGGTTCTATCGCCTAGATTCCACGGGCTTGGAATAAGGAGATATACCCAGAGGGAGTTTACCGGGAGAAGTGGGACGAATGGCGGTATGAGTGGTGCTGGATCAAGGAAGCAAATCCTCATCCGTTCTGTTTGCCTCGACGGCAGAAGGCGGTCCGAGGCAGCGATTGGAGCGGCCTTGCCGCGGAGGACGAGAGGCTCACAATCGCCACCACCAGGATCCTTCGCCTGAAAGCCGTAGGGCTCACTATGGAGATGATCGGCTTCGATTTCCTCCGTCGCCGCATCGCCCCGCTACAGAGCAGGGGAAGACCAGCTTGGGAGTACCGGAACGCAGCGGACATCATGAGGCTGCGCCCTGGTTTGAACAACAATTTGACTGCTATGCAACTTGGCGCCCTCCGCCAAAAGCTGTTCCAGCGCGACGAGAAGCATCGGTTGCCGGCAAGGATTGTCCCTCTGTGCAACAACTCTGCTCTGGGATCAATCATCGCTTTCATGCCGATGTTCAATGCCCACGGTCTTGACGCGATATGGGTTGAGCCATCCGAGGAACATGCACAGAAGTTCTTTGATAACTTGATGGAGAGGGCCGTCCGGGAAGAAGCAGACTTACTCCGTGCCACCACCGACGAAGAGGTGGCATACATCGCCACCAGGGCGGAGGAGGCAAATCTTGCCGCGGAGGTCGGCAGCGTCGGCTTCGCAGAATGGGAAACCAGCGATGTAGAGGTAGTGGTGGAGAAAGATCCTGCCGGGAAGGACAAAGCTGCCGGGGAACAGGGCAGCACTGCCGCTGAGAGCTCATCCGATGAAGACACGGCTGAAGAAGAATCGCAAGAAGAGCTCCCAGCCCCGAAGAAGATAAAGCGTGTTCTTCAAAAGGCTGCGTCTGGCATCCCGGCAAGCCAACCTTCCTCGAGCAGCGAGGCTCCCGGCAAGAAAGTGGCCGGCAAGACTGCGTCGCGGCAAGGGGTTCGACAGCAACCTGCGCGGCGCGCGAGACCCACACCAGCGGCAACTGCTAGGGCGACAGGGGTGTCTCGCTCTACCGCACCGGAAGCTGAGGTGACGGAAACACGCCAACCCCCGGCGCCTGCCACATCCAAGCGACCTAGGTCCCCTCCTCCGCCTTCCTACTCAGATGTCGCAACGGAGGTCGATTTCGACATCTCCGGCTTTAGTCCGGAGCAAGAAGAGGAAGAGTGAGTACCTTGCCACAGCCTTTATCTTCCAATCTTGGATCAATCTTACTGACTTGCTTGTATTGTCTCTGCAGTGATGCAGAAACCTTGCTGGAGAGGATGACGAAGAGGACAAAGACTTCCACGGGTGACGAGCCCCCGGCAGGCTCCACGAGCGTGCCAGAAACTGTCATCGTCAGCCCGGAGCTCAGCCCTCAACGCAGTCCCCAGCATAGCCCCCAGCGTAAGTTCATTGCTCTTTTTCCGTTGGCGGGCGCTGAGGTTTCTATTCTTGCTGCTGATATCTCTGGGCTTGCAGGAGAAGAACGGCAACAAGGAGAGTTATTGGAAGACTCTCCCGTCGTGCCACCTCCATCGACCACGCCGCCCACAAGTGCATCCCCGGCAAGGGATCCTACCGATGAGCCCATCTTGATTCAGGAGGAGCCGACAAGCATGGACACCGGCAACCTTCCCCCGGCAACCGAGGTTGCCGGGAGGGGCGAGGCCACCTCTCAACAGCTCGACGCAGGTAACTGATTGCCTTAGTGCACTCGCTATTCTTTCCTTTATCTCTTTTTCTTTGGTCCCTTCGAACATCAATCTTGATCTTATTCTGTTTCCCTCCTTCGTCCTCCAGAGTTCCCTGTGATGGAACACATGGACATCGACGTTGTCATCGGGGAGACCGCCAGGGACACCGCTGCCGAAGCAGACAGGATCGCCGCCAGCGAGGCCGCAAAAGATGCCACTGCCGAGGCCGCCGAGACTGTGCAGGAGGAACCCGCCAAAGAGCCTGCTGAAGAGGGTGGCAAGGAGACTGGTGACCGTACTGACGGCATTCCTGCCACAGGAGCGCCAGGTGCTATGCCGGTCACGGAGCCCTCTGCTACTGGTGAGGCGGTTGTTGAGGATCAACCGTCAACATCTAAAGGCCCCTCATCCAGCAAATATCTCAAAGTTGGCAAGAACCTGTTTGTCAACTTGCCGGGGACGGCAAGCATTGGGGCACCGACCGAAGGGGAAGTCTTCGACGAGGAAATCATCGCTGCTGCCGGGCTCGAGGTTGTTGATGACCCAAGCGCTAGCAGCAGCAAGTCTGAAGAGGATCAGCTCCTTCAGGCCATGGGCGAAAACTTCCGCAAGCTCCAGGCTCTCCACCGCGCCCGGAAAGAGAAAACGGATTCCAGAATGGCAGTTGTCGAGGCGGCCGAAGCAGATTTTCAAAGGCGCGTCGAACAAATGCAAGTCTGGTATGCCGAGGCCCTTCAAGAGTTGACTGCTGGCCGAGAACAAGTGAGCCAGCAGTGGACAGAAATCCTCCTGAAACAATCTGACATGGAGAAGGCGCAGGACGAAGCTACGCAGAGAATTGCTGCTGAAGATGCTCTCCTGACGGGGCGTCGTGTTGCGCTTGATGCTCACGAGGAAGATCTCACCGCACGTGAGCAGGCGCTCACCGCCAAGCTTCGCAGCAAAGATGAAGATATCGAGAAGCTTGTCGCGCGGCGGACCCAGGAGCTGGAGCAGAAGCACAAAGAGGCACTCGAAGCTCTAACTGTAGATCACGCCGGCAAGCTCAAGGAGGCCGTTGATGCTGCCGAGGCTGCAGAGGCCGCCAAGAATGAGCTGAGCGACAAAGTAAAGAAACTGGAAGCGGATCTTGAAGAACACGGCAAGGAGCTCTCAACGCTCAAAGGCAACAGGGAAAAAACCCTCCACACCTTGGCAGAGATGCAAGTTGCCATGTCTAACAAGACCAAGCAGCTCTCCTCAGCAAATGAAGCCATTGCCATTCTGGAACTGAAGCTGACCATGTTGCAGAAGTCTCTCGAGGCCGGCAGGGCCCGCGAGAAGGCCCTACTCAAAAATCTCCAGGGAGAGAGGAACCTGCTCAAGAGCGCTGCTGCCGCCCAAATTGATTACGAAAAGGGGGTGGAGATCTGGACTGGACGTCTCATCGACGCTGCGGAGAAGCTTACGGTAGAACTGTCAGCCATGGGCCTGTCAAACTTCAGGTATTCTTCCGAGGAAAGGATATCTTCGAGTGCCAGGTTGACGATGTTCTTCAAGAGCATCATTGATGCCCTGAAGTTGCTCCAGTCTAACCGGGCGACTCAATTGGCCAACGAGACCCGCCGGCTTTGCCGGGCCGTCCTCCGCAAAGTACTTATCAAGGTGGTGCACCACAATCCCGGCATCGACCTCTCCAATGCGCTTGGCCATCTGCCAAAGGACGCAAATCTCGAGGCGCTCGAAGAGCTTGTCACGCCTATCCTCGAGAAGGTGGACTCCATCAAAAGGATCGAAGGCCAGCGCAGAGATTAACTGCTCCACCTTTTCTTGCCGTCGTCATTCCATGCCAAAGACAATTAAGTCTCAAGTCAGAATTGTGGCAACTCATTAATGTAATATAACTTGCTTATGTTTGGGTACATGCTTGCTATTTTCCTTGTCTGATTCCTTTGTGTATGGAGTTCACCCTACGCTTACTGAAAAACTTGCCGGCGCGCAACCTACCGCGAGCGCTGGGTGCGGCACTTCAGCAGCCTGCTGGAGGCGCAGCGGCCGGCAAGACTCCTTGGCGTTCTCAGTGCAGCCACTTAAATCGTTGAGCGGACTCGAAACAAGATAAGGGCGCAACCGATTACAACAAAGGGTTCCTTCGCGTGCAGATTTTCCATACAAAAGTCGGAATCATCCAAGGAAATAATTTTGCAATAAAGGAAACTTGTTCTAAGTTTTTAGAACTTAGCTTTCTGTCACTGTCCTTCCTCCGGCAAGCGTCGATTCCGAATGTCGCCAACTGGTACTCATATCTCCCTTCCCCCCCCCCGGCAAATGTGCACGCGAGGAATCCTTCTGTCTTTTAAGAAAAAGAAAGAAGAGAAAATAAAGATATGAAACCTTGGCGGTTCGTTAGAACTTACCGGGAGTAGGTGTCATACAACATCTTAGACAAACATGCATATATAAATATGAACATGGAAATCAAAAAGGGAATGTACAACACTTAAAGTTATTCATTTATGCTCAGGGTCTACGCCTGGCTTTGTACAAAGGATCATATGCCTCGCCGGCAAGACTTGTACAAAAGGGTGGTTGCCGGGGCCCCCGGCAACCGCGCCTTATGGGTAGAACTTGCGAAGATGTTCGATATTACAGGAATTGCTCACTGGAATGCCATCTTCGGTCTCCAAGCGGACAGCGCCGGGCCTGGTGACTCGTACTACCAGATAAGGGCCTTCCCACTTCGGCGTCAACTTGTTTGAATTCTTGGCGGATTGAATCTGCCGAAGAACAAGGTCGCCTTCCTCAAGGCTTCGGGCATGAACTTTGTGGCTATGGTAGCGGCGCAAAGCTTGCTGGTAGCGTGCAGCTCACACAGCAGCCTGAAGACGATTCTCCTCAAGGAGCACAGCGTCATCTTGCCGCAGTTGCTCTTGCTCAAGCTCATCATAAGCAAGCACTCGAGGTGATCCGTATGTGAGTTCCGTGGGGAGAATTGCTTCCGCTCCGTAGATCAGAGCGAAGGGCGTCTGGCCGGTGGCTCGATTTGGTGTCGTTCTGATTGACCAAAGAACCGCTGGCAACTCATCAATCCAGCGTCTTCAGCACTTTTTCAGCCTGTCAAAGGTTCTGGTCCTGAGACCGCGCAGCACTTCAGCATTGGCCCTCTCCGCTTGGCCGTTGCTTCTCGGATGAGCAACGGAGGCAAAACAAATTTTGCCGCCAAGGTCTTGGACGTACTACATGAAGGTGCGAATTGTGAATTGCGTGTCATTGTCGGTGATGATCCTGTTGGGCACACCGAAACGACAAACTATCCCTTTAAAGAACTTGACGGCTGATTGTGCTGTCACCTTCCTCACTGCTTCCACCTCCGGCCACTTTGTGAACTTGTCGATAGCAACATACAAGTACTCAAAGCCCCCGGTAGCACGGGGGAAAGGGCCCAGTATGTCGAGCCCCCAGACCGAAAATGGCTAGGAGAGAGGGATTGTCTGAAGAGCTTGAGCTGGTTGATGCGATTTCTTCGAATGAAACTGGCACGCTTCACACTTGGTTACTAGTGCAGTTGCATCCTGGAGAGCGGTGGGCCAAAAGAAACCTTGCCGGAATGCTTTCCAGGCAAGTGCTCTTGATCCTATGTGAGAACCACATATGCCTCCATGTATTTCTGCCAACAGCTCCAGCCCATCCTCCCGAGGAATGCACTTCAATTTCACACCGTTTGGTCTCTTTCTGTACAGGACGTCATTGACGAACTTGTACATAACAGACCGACGGGCTACTCTTTCCGCTTCTTCCTGTTCCTCCGGGAGTTCTCCTGTTTGAAGGAAATGGACAATGTGTTGCGCACATGCTGGAGCCTCGGGCTCGACAGCTAGGACTAAAGGCATCTCCTCCGCCGGGGGAACGTTTGTCTCGATGGCAAGGACCTGAGCCCCCGCTGGAGCCTGTTGTTCCCCGGTAGGCATGTCGTTGATCCCGGCGACTTTCTTGCCGGCGGCTCCCGGGAGCTCTGCCGGGAAGTACTGACCAGAATTCAATTTTCTTCTCTTTTCTTGCCGCATTGATGGCGCCATGGATGGTTGAGTCAAATGGAGCACAAAAGTTCCTGGTTCCACAGGCAACTTGAGGGCAGCGCGCTTTGACAGGTCGTCAGCAATACTGTTCTCGGCACGAGGGATGTGCTTCATTTGCAGACCGTCAAAGTGCTCTTCCATTTTTCTCACTTCATCCATGTAGGCTTGCATCAATGGACTCTGATAACTCTTATTTACTTGCCTCACGACAAGCTGTGAATCGCCTCTGATGACAAGCTTCTTGATACCAAGGTCTGCCGCGATCCTAAGACCGGCAAGCAAACCCTCGTACTCCGTAGTGTTGTTCGTTGAACTCTCCCGGGGAAAATGCATTTGGACTACGTACTTGAGGTGCTCTCCGGTGGGTGCGACAAGCAGCACGCCAGCACCGGCGCCTTGCAGCGAAAAAGCCCCGTCAAAGTACATAACCCATTGCTGGTCAATTTCCTTGCCGGGGAGAGTTGTTTCTTGAACCTCTTCGTCTGGCGTTGGGGTCCATTCCGCAACGAACTCCGCCAAGGCCCTGCTTTGAATTGTCGAAGTGCTTTCAAACTTGAGGCCAAAGCTCGACAACTCCAATGCCCACTCCACGATCCTGCCGGTTGCTTCTGGATTTCGCAAAATCCGTTGCAACGGAAAGCGAGTGACGACGGTGATTTCATGTGCTTGAAAATAATGGCGCAGCTTCCTCGAGGCCATAAGGAGGCCGAAAAGCAACTTCTGCACACCAGAATATCTTGACCTAGCTCCTTGTAAAAGAGAGCTAACAAAATAAACTGGGCGCAGCACCACCTTCTTCTTCTGCAATGGTTCTTCTGACTGCACAGATCTTGTCTTGCCGGGATCAATCCTTGCCGGGGAAGATCCTGCCGCGTCACCTGACGGTCCTGCCGCTGGTGTTGCTTCCTCATCAGCTTCTCTCTGCACCACTAACGCAGCACTAACCACTTGATTTGTTGCTGCCAGATACAGCAGCAACGGCTCTTGTGGTTTAGGCGCGACTAGCGTCGGCGGAGAGGAAAGGTATTTCTTCAAATCTTGCAGCGCAGCCTCCGCCTCCGGAGTCCATTTCATTGGACCTGCCTTCTTCAAAATTTTGAAAAAGGGCAGGGCGCACTCAGCAGATTTGGAAATAAACCTGCTTAGAGCAGCAACACAGCCGGCAAGACGACGCACATCCTTGACACGTCTTGGCGCTTCAATCTGCTCAATAGCTTTGATCTTGTCGGGGGTCGCTTCGATTCCCCGGCAAGATACAAAGAATACGAGGAGCTTGCCGGAAGGAACACCGAACACACACTTCTCAGGATTGAGCTTTAAGTTGATCTTGCGCAGATTTGCAAATGTTTCTTCTAAATCTTGTATGAGCGTTGCTTTGTCCTTGGTTTTGACCACTATGTCATCCATGTATGTCTCCATATTTCTATGGAGTTGGGGCTCAAAACCGATTTGGACCGCTCTCGCAAATGTAGAACCAGCACTTTTCAACCCGAAAGGCATTCGTATAAAACAATACATACCACATGGGGTGATAAATGCGGTCTTCTCTTCATCTTCTTTCGCCATGAAAATCTGATGATACCCTGAGTAGGCATCAAGGAAGGACAGGAGATCACAACCAGCGGTGGAGTCCACAATCTGGTCGATGAGCGGCAAGGGAAAGGGATCTTTTGGACAGGCTTTATTGATATCTGTATAATCGATACAAAGCCTCCATTTCCCATTTGCTTTGCGCACCACAACCGGATTGGCCAACCAGGTTGGATGAAGTACTCCTCTGACCAATCCTGCCGCCTCCAGCTTTCTGATTTCCTGGGCAATGAATTCTTGCCGCTCCAAGGCTTGCTTCCTGACCCTCTGCTTGACGGGCCGCGCGTGAGGACAGACAGCAAGGTGGTGCTCAATTACCTCCCTGCGAACACCGGGGATGTCAGACGGTTGCCATGCAAACATGTCGACATTCGCCCGCAAGAAGGTAATGAGCGTGCTTTCCTATTTGTCATCTAGGATGGAACTTATGGTGAAAGTTCCTCTCATTCTGTCCTCCCTAACGGGCACCTTCTTGGTCTCCGGTGGAGCAGCCTTGGATCTCTTGTTCTTGTCGGTGGAACTCTCTGGTGCATCCTCGACGGAAGCGCAGCACTCCGAGGAGGCGCGCTTACCGGAGTTCGCGCCAAGATTCTCGCCGGTCTTCTTCTTCTTCCCCCCGGGAGTTCCAGCGGCAGGAGCAGATGCCTTGACGGCAGGTGCTGCAACTGCTTCCCAGTAAAGTTGGTCGGCACAGATGAGCGCATCTTTCTTATCGGAATGGATAGTGATGACGCTCAACGGCCCGGGCATCTTCAAAACATTGTATGCGTAGTGTGATGCCGCCATAAACTTAGCCAGCGCTGGCCGACCAAGGATCCCATTGTATGACATGGGGATCTTGGCGACATCAAACACTACCTTCTCGGTCCTGTAGTTGAGCTCGCTACCAAATGTCACCGGCAGCGTAATCTTGCCCTTTGGCTGGGTTCTTCCCGGATTGACCCCTTGAAACGTGCCCATTTCTTCGAAGTCTTCATTAGGAATTTGGAGCCTCTTGAGCACATCCGGTGAGATTAAGTTTAGCCCGGCCCCACTGTCAACTAGCATTTTCGTCACCTTGAGGTTGCGAATTGTTGGTGAGACCAACAATGGCAAGCACCCGACCGCAGTTGTGCGATCAGGGTGATCCTCGGCGTCGAAAATGATAGGCGTGTTGGACCACTTCAGGGGCCTACATGCATCTGGTGATGGCTCCGCTGCATTGACTTCCCGCACCCACTGTTTGAGTTGACGGTGGGAAGAATGCAGCGAGGCACCCCCATCGATACACATGGCCTCTGTAGCTTTCTAGAATTCTTGCTCACTGGACTCATCGTCTTCTTCGTCATCATCTTCTTCTTTGTCTCGGCCTTGAGCGGGCCTCTCCCTCTGTTGCTTGGCCTTGCCGCGGCGACCCCCTTGGCCACCGCGCTTCTTGCTGGATCTGTCAGCACCATCATGGGCCTTCTCTTTATCTCGCCTTTCATACTCAGCCCTCTGTTTCTCGGCAAGCTGTTCAACTTGCCGGCAGTTTTGGAGATCGTGGCCCTTGGTGCGATGGATCTTGCAATACTGCTTGCCGGAGCTTTCCGACTTGTCGGCCGCCACCAAGGCCTGACAGGAAGGGCACCCGGCAAGATCCTTGCCGGGGTCACCAACCATGGCCTTCTTGGCGGCGCCGGGGTTGTCGGATTCCTCGACAGCAAGCACGGCCTTGCCTCCGCGTTTCCTGTTCCGTCGTCGGCCTTTCCTTGACGGGGTCGCGGCGTCTTCATCTTCTGATTCGCCCGCCGCGCCAACAGCCTCGCCAGGGAGTTTCCTCCCCTCTTCAGCTCGAGCGCATTTATCGGCCAAAGCGTAAAGCTCGGTAATACTCCTGACTTTGTTCATCGCCAGCTCTTCCCGCATTCTGCGGTTATGCACGTTCTGATGAAACGCGCTAATGACAGCGGCAGGGTGCACGTCAGGAATATATTACTGCACCCGGCTAAACCTCTGCATAAACTTGCGCAGGGATTCACCCTCCTTCTGAGTGATGATATGCAAATCACTCTCTTGGCTAGGAGCTTGGTGGCCTCCAACAAAGGCGCCAACAAACTGATGGCATAGATCTGACCAAGAAGAAATAGAATTCTCCGGCAGATGCATCAACCACGACCTGACGTTGG
This sequence comes from Thinopyrum elongatum, assembly GCA_011799875.1. Taxonomy (NCBI): domain Eukaryota; kingdom Viridiplantae; phylum Streptophyta; class Magnoliopsida; order Poales; family Poaceae; genus Thinopyrum; species Thinopyrum elongatum. The sequence goes on along the minus strand of CM022298.1, from coordinate 330,627,079 downwards.
GCTTGAGCACCAACGGGAAGTAGTTGGCAAGTATCTTGTCATCTCAGCCCCCGGCAGCCTGCACCGCAATGGTGTAGATGCTCAGGAACTCCGAGGGATGAGTCTTACCGTCATATTTCTCCGGGACCTCTGGCTTGAAGGTTCGGGAATTGGGCCACTGGACTTGCCGCAGCTCACGGGTAAACGCTGGAGTCCCTACCTCGTAAGGCAAGTCTCCTACGTCCCCTGGCACAGGCTCGTCGACAGCCGGCCATGCATGCTTATCAGACTGATAACGCGCTTCCCGTCGCCGCTCGATGGTAGTTCGAGCGTCCTCTTTGCCTCGTTCCTGGAGAACTTGACGCTGGTCGTGGCGCATTCATGGATCGGACGACGCCGTGGAAACATCATCACGGCGATCGACCTGCTGGGTTGTCGCCCGCCGCTGGTGTCGCGGAGGGGAGTGCACCATGGTTGCACCACCTCCGGTTTTCTCCACATCGGCTCACGCCGGATTGACGGGCCTTCGCTGTGAGGGCCCTGCCTCTTGTGGCCCATCTTTGTTGGCGAAGCCAATAAGGCTCTGGATAGTAGCTCGCCACTCCTCCATCTTCTCCGGAGCAGGAGGGAAATCGAGGAGCAGATGCGCACGTGCCAGGGCTTCCGCTGGCGTAGGCGGCGGTGACAGGTGCGAGGTACGTGAGGTGCTCTGACTCCTAGCCATGTTAGAAGGAGCACCATCACGGTCACCTCCGCCGGCAGCTCGGTGTGCATGCTGGTCCCGCGCATCTTGGGATCGATGCGCAGAAATCTTTTCATGGGGACGCCCTGAACCACCAGCGCCATGGCATCGCTCGTCGTGCACGACCTGGGTAGGCCGTGACGCTTGCGCCGGCGCGGGAGCTCCAGCAGGCGTCCTCCGATCTCTGGAATTTGTTGTGCCACCCGTAGGCAACACAGCTCCGTCTCTGGATCCAGCAGCGTGTGGGTAGCCGCTGCCACTGCGAACGACGCCGCTCGCCTGGCTTGGATCACCGGAACGCCGTGGAGGTTCTAGTCCTCTTCCTTCCGCACCCATGCCATCGCCCGTACGCGAAGGCGCAGGCAAAACGGACATGGATGGTTGCGCCGTCGCAGCGCTCTTCTTCTTGGGTGGCATGATGATGAAGATGATAAAGAAACTAAGGCGTCGATCACTAGATCAGGTTCACACAACCTTCAATCCCCCTACCTAGCGCGCCAAAGATGTCGGCGTGCGACACCTATGGGATCCCAAGGGACCCCTTTACGATTCGGCGGGGGGAGAGGTATGCGCAAAGAGCAGAACCAACGATCGACACGGGGCGGTTTTACCCAGGTTCGGGCCGCTGATCAGCGTAAAACCCTACTCCTGCCTTGTTTTATTATCGATGTTCTTGAGCCCAGGCTCCAGGAGCGCTCGCAGTGAACAGTACGTTCAAAGAGCAGCTACGCATGCAGAATGGGCCAGAAGATCGTCCTCCCCTGTAGCAGTTGCCCTGGGCCTCCTTTTATACCACAAAGGGGTCACCACAGTGGCAAAATGTACATACATTGAGGTGTAAAGTAGCTACAGGGTCATCATACCTAACCCCTGACGGATTATGATGAATGCTTTTAATGCACCATGAGGTGTCCGTTTAGGTGTCCTCACTTTCTCGGGGATGGAAAAAGGGGCCATCCCATCAGCACCGCTTAAGCTCTCCTCCATTGGCGCGTCGCCACGCATCCAAAGAAGGACCCAGAATGTCGGGTTTGTTGCTGTGCTAGAGCGGTGGCACAGCAACAAAATCTTGTCGGGTGCTGAACCTTGCCGGGCTCCGACCCTTGCCGGGCTCCGAACCTTGCCGGGCTTCGCAGGCCATCCCGGCAAGATCTTGCCGGGGAAGCTGGCCTGCGGATTCCAGCTCTTCTTATCTGCTGATCCTCAGATCTTTGACTTGAGTATTTCCTTGGTGGCCTGAGTCAATCTCGAACTGTTCCCCGACAAGCCTTGCCGCGAGTATGGCTACAACTGCCCGTGCACAAGTACGGGGTACTAATGGCCCAATACTTAGTACACCGACACCTTGTGTCTCTGCCACCGGGTCCCACTGGGCCCATTGACCCAGTCAACGCTGACGTGGCTGGCCCCTTGTCACTGACATGTGGGTCCCGCCTAAATAAACTGATTTTTATAAATAATTAAAACATTAACTAAATTGTTAATTAAGTTAATTAGGTAATTAGGCACTGACTAGCTGGGCCCACTGATCTAATTAGTTAGTTAGCTTAAAATTAACTTTGTTTATACTAAAAGAGGCTGACATGTGGGTCCCAGTGGACCCACAGGTCAGGTTTGACCTGGTCAGCCATTCTGTTGACTGCTGACATCACCATTACATCATGCTAACATCACCCTGCACTGTTCTAGATAATGTTGATTTAAATAAATAAAATAAATTCCAAAAATTCTTTAGAACTTAGAAAAATCATATAAATTAAACCGTAGCTTGGATCGAAAAACTTTGTACATGAAAGTTGATCAGAACGACGAGATGAAGCTGACCGTGCCCTCTGTTTCTTTGTCGGGACCCTCTATGGAGGTGGACCCACAACTTTTAGCCTATTTCCGGTAGGTGAATAGTGCACATGTCTTTAGGCAACCCTGCACTGCACGTTAGCATAGCATGCTCTGTGTTGCATATGTTTGCCGTGTATTTATCTGTTTCCTCCCCCTCTTCTCTCTCGGTAGACCCCGGTACAAATACAGTTCCCGAGACCGACATAGCTCAGGAGCCCGATGACACTGTTGACGACCTTGCCTTTGCCACCGAGCAACCAGGCAAGCACCCCCCCCTTTGAGCATGCCTATATCGCCTATTCTCTTCTCTCTTGTGCTTGCATTAGAATTGTTGCTGCTACTGCTTTACCTATTCTGATGCATAGCCTGATTTTTTGTAACCTGCTTTTGATGATTACCTGCTTATCCTAAACTGCTTAGAATAGGATGGTTAGAGACCCCAGTGACCCCACTTGTCCCGATTGCCCCGCTGGATTATCAGAAGACTCGACAACCAGGCCCCAGCACCGCACATCGCATTCCCTTTATCTGTACGACACTGCAGCATTACTATCGAGTTCCGAGGGTGATACCTCGTCAGCACTTTCGATGTTAACTCTGTGTAGTAGTTACTCGGTCGTGGTCATCGAGGGTGATTCCTCCTTCACCACTCCCGATAATGACGTTGTCGTGCAACACCTCAAGTGTGAACCTCGAGGGTGATTCCTCCTAAGTTCACCTTGACGGATACATCGAGTAGGAATCCAACGAGGGTGATACCTCGGATTCCCTGATGTTATGGACACACGGATACTTGGACTTTACAATTGTTACTTGGAAAGGCGGGTCGACCCTGAGGGGTACCCGCGAGTGATATGGAGACGGGTTGACCTAGAAGGTACCCGAGAGTTAAATACGAGGCGTGGACGGGCATTCTTACCCCTTGCCGCAAGTCCTCGAGACGGGGCGACGGGTTCACATCGATCGTGAGTCTCTGCTCGTTACCGCACTACCAATACAGTAACGATTTGGATATGTGATCTGAGTGGGCCTCTGGCCCGATAGCACTAACCATCACGTGGAAATAGTTATGGGCACTCTGCATCGTATGCATCAGCCGAAGCTCTGTCAGACGTCCAGTTCAGCTTGGCAGCCGGGTCGGATCGTGCCATTGGCGCTGGTATCCACCCTGTTCTCAATGACCCGAAGTGCACAGGGCGACGACCTAAGACCCCTGAGCGCTTAAGATATAGACCAACGGGGACCTCTCTGCTGAGCTTTAGGTAGGGCTGTGGTGTGTCGTTTGGCCGAGGCCGGGCATGACCCAGAAAAGTGTGTCCGGCTGGAGTTAAGCGAGCGTGGTGGGAAGTTGGTGCACCCATGCAGGGAAGAACTAATCTATGCATAGCCGGATCCTCGGTAACGGACGCTCGGAGTTGTATCCCGATCGATACAACTAGAACTAGATACTTGTGTTGAGATATGGATACTAGGGCTCTGGGATTGCTTTCTCGCAGGGAGTCGAGAAAGGATCTCTGGCCGAGGTTGAGACTTATTGCTACTACTACTTTTTAATGTGCTAATCTACACTCTTCTAATGCTGCAAGACCGCTGAAGATGCTAGTCTTCGATAGGACTAGACCTTCTCTCTATGCTAGCATTTCTGTAGCCCAATCCACATATACAACCTTTCTTTGATAATGTTGCATATGTAGTGTAGATCCTTGCTTGCTGAGTACTTTGGATGAGTACTCACGGTTGCTTTGCTTCCTATTTTTCCCCATACCCGTTTGATGCAACCAGATGACGGAGCCCCGGAGACAGCTGCCCCCGCCGATGACTACTACTACCATCCCAAGGGTGGTTACTACTACGAGCTTGCCAACGACCAGGAGTAGGATCGGAGGGTCCCAGGCAGGAGGCCTGCGCCTTTTCGATCGTAGCTTTTTGTTTTTCCCCGCCTTTCTAAAGGCTTATCTATTTCTGTTTCATATCTGTACTCAGATATCTGATGCTTTCGCTGACGCTTGTATGCGAGCTTATGTATTCAAGCCCTTGAGGCCCCTGGCTTGTAATATAAAGCTTGTACGACTTTATTTATGTTTTAGAGTTGTGTTGTGATATATTCAAGTGAGTCCTTAGGCTTGATCGTGTGCATTTGCATGTATGATTAGTGCACGATTAAGCTGGGGGCATCACAACATGCCTCTAGCATAGCGAACATGGATCCGTCCCCCTCTTTTCATCTGTCTGGAAAATGCCAAACGCCGGGAAAACCCCTCTGGATGTTTTCCCTCTCTGTCTGCAACATGTAGTACTATGTTAGAACACTCGAACACTCCTAGCACTGCGTATCGTCATGTCATGCTTAGTGCTGCACTTTTTTGCTTTATATTCATTGTTTCTTCCCCCTCTTCTCCGGTAGACCCCGAGGCCGACGCTGACGCTGCTCCTGACGTCGACTACGCCCTTGACATCCAGCCACTTGCAGCAGAGCTTCCAGGCAAGCAAACCCCCCTTGATCATTCCGATATCGCCCATTCCATTCTCTCTCATGCTTGCATTAGATTTTGCTACTGTACTTGTTTGCTCCTATTCTGATGCATAACATGATTTTGTAACCTCCACTTGTTACCTTACTTGCTTATCCTAAACTACTTTGTATAGGTTGGTTAGGGAACCATCGATGACCCTTCACCTTGTCCCAATTGCCCCGCTTTATGTTCGATGACTCGATCAACGTGATCAACGTCCAGGCCCCGACACCGCACTTCGCCCCCTTAGTTGTATGACTCTGCAGAGTTACTATCGAGTGCAGAGGGTGATACCACATCAGCACTTCTGATGTTAACCATGTAGTGTAGCTATTTGGTCATGGTCATCGAGGGTGATTCCTCCTTCACCACTCCCGATAACGACTCTGTCGTGCAACCCCTCAAGTGTGGACCATCGAGGGTGGTTCCTGCAAGTCCACCTTGATGGTTACATCAGGTGGGAGTCCATCGAGGGTGATTCCTCGGGTTTCCCCCTTGTTGTTTTGGACACACGATTACTTTGACTTTACCCCAGAACCATGACTGAAGTCGGGTCGGCCCCGAGGGGTACCCACGAGATAAATGTGAAGCCGGGTTGACCGTGAGTGTACCCGCGAGTTGATGTGTAGTCGGGTTGACCTGGAGGGTACCCGCGAGATAATTACGTGGCACGGCCGAGCATTCTTAGCCCTTGTCATAAGTCCACGAGATGGGGCGATGGGGTCACATGCCCGTGAGTCTCTGCTCGTTACTGCACGCTACCAAGACACTAACTGTCGGTGTACTAAGTATTGGGCCACTAGTACCCCTTACTTGTGCACGGGCAGTTGTAGCCGTCCTCGCGGCAAGGCTTGCCGGGATCAGCTCGAGGTCGATTTAAGTCATCAAGGAAATCATCAAGTCAGAGATCTGAGGATCAGCAGATAAGCAAAGCTGGAAATCGAAGGCCAGCTTCCCCGGCAAGATCCTTGTCGGGATGGCCCGTGGAGCCCGGCAAGCCTCGGCGCCCGGCAAGGCTTGGTTCCCAGCAAAGCCCTGGCGCCCGGCAAGGATTGGTGCCCGGCAAGGATCGGCGCCTGGCGAGATTCTGCCACTATGCCACCGCTCCAGCACAGCGACAAAGCCTAACATTCTGGGTCCTTCTCTGGATGCGTGGCAACGCGCCAGTGGAGGAGAGCTTAAGCGGTGCTGATGGGATGGCCCCTTTTTCCATCCCCAAGAAAGCAAGGACACCTAAATGGACACCTCACGGTGCATTAAATGCGCTTGTCCTAATCCGTCAGGGGTTAGGTATGATACCCTATAGCTACTTTACACCTCAATGTATGTACATTTTGCCACTGTGGAGACCCCTTTGAGCATATAAAAGGAAGCCCATGGCAACTGCTACAGAGGAGGAGAACTTCTGGCCCATTCTGCATGCGTAGCTGCTCTTTGAACGCACTGTTCATTGCGAGCGCTCCTGAAGGCTGGGCTCAAGAACATCAATAAGAACATAAAGCAGGAGTAGGGTTTTACGCTGATCTGCGGCCCGAACCTGGGTAAAAACCTTCCCGCGTCGATCACTGGTTCTGCTCTTTGCGTATACCTCTCCCCCCGCCGAATCGTAAAGGGGTCTCTCGGGATCCCATAGGTGTCGTGCCCCAACATCTTTGGGGCGCCAGGTAGGGGGATTGAGGTTGGCGTGAACCTGATCTGGTGGTCGACGCCCTAGTTCCTTCATCATTTTCATCGTCATGCCGCCCAAGAAGAAGAACATTGCGGCAGCACAACCGTCCGGGTCCGTTTTGCCCGCGCCTTCGCAGACAGGCGATGGTGTGGGTGCAGAAGGAAGAGGACTGGAACCCCCGCGGCGTTCTGGTGACCCAAGCCAAGCGAGCGGTATCGTTCGCAGTGGCAGTGGTAACTTGCGCGCCGCTGGATCTAGAGATGGCGTTGTGTTGCCTACGGGTGGGACAACAAACTCTAGAGATCGAAGAGCGCCTGCTGGAGCTCCCGCGCCGGCGCGAGCCTCGCAACCTGCCCAGGTCGTGCGAGACGAGCGACATCATGGCGCTGGTGAATTGGGCGTCCTCACGAAAAGGTTTCTGCGCATAGATCCCAAGATGCGCGGGACCAGCATGCACACCGAGCTGCCGGCGAAGGTGGCGCGCAGTCGCGTGACCGTGGCGGTGCTCCTTCTAACTTGGTTAGGAGTCAGAGCACCTCACGCACCTCGCACATGTCGCCGCCACCTACGCCAGCGGAAGCCTTGGCACGTGCACAGCTGCTCCTCGATTTTCCTCCCACTCCGGAGAAGATGGAGGAGTGGCGAGCTACTATCCAGAGCCTTATCGGCTTCGCTAACAAGGATGGACCGCAAGAGGCAGGGCCCTCTCAGCGGAGGCCCATCGATCCGACGCGAGCCGGTGTAGAGAAAACCGGAGGTGGTGCAACTACAGTGCACTCTCCTCCACGGCGTCAGCAGCGGCCGACGACTCAGCAAGTCGACCGCCATGAAGAAGTTTCCACGGCGTCGTCTGATCCACGGATGCGCCGTGATCAGCGTCTGGTTCTCCAGGAACGAGGCAAGGAGGACGCTCGAACAACCATCGAGCAGCGACGGGAAGCGCGCTATCAGTACGATAAGCGCGCGGGGCCAGTTGTCGACGAGCCCGCGCCAGGGAACGTAGGAGACTTGCCTTACGAGGTAGGACCTCCAGCGTTTACCCGTGAGCTGCGGCAAGTCCAGTGGCCCAATCTCCGAACCTTCAAGCCAGAGGTCCCGGAGAAATATGACGGCAAGACCCATCCCTTGGAGTTCCTGAGCATCTAGACCATTGCGGTGCAGGCTGCCGGGGGCCGAGATGACAAGATACTCGCCAACTACTTCCCGTTGGTGCTCAAACCCAACGTCAGGTCGTGGTTGATGCATCTGCCGGAGGATTCTATTTCTTGCTGGTCAGATCTGTGCCATCAGTTTGTTGGCGCCTTTGTTGGAGGCCACCAAGCTCCTGGCCAAGAAAGTGATTTGCACATCATCCCTCAGAAGGAGGGCGAGTCCCTGCGCAAGTTTATGCAGAGATTCAGCCGGGTGCAGTACAATATTCCTGACGTTCATCCTGCCGCTGTCATTAGCGCGTTCCATCTGAACGTGCGTAACCGCAGGATGCGGGAAGAGCTGGCAATGAACAAAGTCAGGAGTATTGCCGAGCTTTACACTTGGGCCGACAAGTGTGCTCGAGCTGAAGAGGGGAGGAAACTCCCCGGTGAGGCTGTTGGTGCGGCAGGCGACTCAAAAGAAGAAGATGCCGCGGCCCCGTCAAGGAAAGGCCGGCGGCGGAATAGGAAGCGCGGAGGCAAGGCCGTGCTTGCCGTCGAGGAATCCGGCAACCCTGGCGCCGCCAAGAAGGCCAAGGTTGGCGACCCCGGCAAGGATCTTGCCGGGTGCCCTTCCTGTCAGGCCTTGGCGGCTGCCGACAAATCAGAGAACTCCGGCAAGCAGTACTGCAAGATCCATCGCACTAAGGGCCACGATCTCCAGGACTGCCGGCAAGTTGAGCAGCTTGCCGAGAAGCAGAAGGCCGAATACGAGAGGCGAGACAAGGAGAAGGCCCAAGATGGTGCTGAGGGGTCCGGCAAGAAACGCGGTGGCCGAGGGGGTCGCCGCGGCAAGGCCAAACAGCAAAGGATCGGCCCGCTCGGGGCCGAGATAAAGAAAGAGATGATGATGAGGAAGATGACGAGTCCAGTGAGCAGGAATTCCAGAAGGCTACGGAGGCTATGTGCATTGATGGGGGTGCCTCGCTGCATTCTTCCCACCGCCAACTTAAACAGTGGGTGCGGGAGGTTAATGCGGCAGAGCCATCCCCCGATGCATGTAGGCCTCTGAAGTGGTCCAGCACGCCTATCATCTTTGACGCCGAGGATCACCCTGATCGCACAACTGCGATCGGGTGTTTGCCATTGTTGGTTTCCCCGACAATTCGCAACCTCAAGGTGACGAAGATGTTAGTTGACGGCGGGGCCGGCCTAAACTTAATCTCACCAGATGTGCTCACAAAGCTTCAGATTCCCGACGAAGACCTTGAGGAAACAGGTACGTTTCAAGGGGTCAACCCGGGAAGAACCCAGCCTAAGGGCAAGATCACGCTGCCGGTAACATTTGGCAGCGAGCTTAACTTCAGGACCGAAAAAGTTGTGTTTGATGTCGCCAAGATCCCCATGTCATACAATGGGATCCTTGGTCGGCCAGCGCTGGCTAAGTTTATGGCGGCATCACACTACGCATACAACGTCTTGAAGATGCCTAGGCCGTTGAGCGTCATCACTATCCATTCCGATAAGAAGGATGCGCTCATCTGTGCCGACCAACTTTCCCGGGAAGCAGTTGCAGCACCTGCCATCAAGGCATCTGCTCCTGCCGCTGGAACTCCCGGGGGGAAGAAGAAGACCGGCAGGAACCTTGGCGCCAACTCCGGCAAGCGCACCTCCTCGGAGTGTTGCGCTTCCGTCGAGGACGTGCCAGAGAGTTCCACCGGCAAGAACAAGAAGTCCAAGGCTGCCCCGCCGGAAACCAAGAAGGTGCCTGCCAGGGAGGACGGGATGGGGGGAACTTTCACCATAAGTTCCACCCTAGATGACAAATAGGAAAGCGCGCTCGTTGCTTTCCTGCGGGCGAATGTCGACGTGTTTGCATGGCAACCGTCTGACATCCCCGGCGTTCCCAGGAAAGTAATTGAGCACCACCTTGCTGTCTGTCCTCATGCGCGGCCCGTCAAGCAAAAGGTCAGGAAACAGGCTTTGGAGCGGCAAGAATTCATTGCCGAAGAAATTAAGAAGCTGGAGGCGGCAGGACTGGTCAAAGGAGTGCTTCATCCAACCTGGTTGGCCAATCCGGTTGTAGTGCGGAAAGCGAACGGGAAATGGAGGCTTTGTATCGATTATACAGATATCAATAAAGCTTGTCCAAAAGATCCTTTTCCTTTGCCGCGCATCGACCAGATTGTGGATGCCACCGCTGGTTGTGATCTCCTGTCCTTCCTTGATGCCTATTCAGGGTATCATCAGATTTTTATGGCAAAGGAAGATGAAGAGAAGACCGCCTTTATCACCCCATGTGGTACGTATTGTTTTGTACGAATGCCTTTCGGGTTGAAAAGTGCTGGTTCAACATTTGCCAGAGCAATCCAGATTGGTTTTGAGCCACAACTCCATAGAAACATGGAGGCGTATATGGATGATATAGTGGTCAAAACTAAGGATAAAGCAACACTCATTCAAGACTTAGAAGAAACATTTGCGAACTTGCGCAAGATCAACTTGAAGCTCAATCCTGAGAAGTGCGTGTTTGGTGTTCCTTCCGGCAAGCTCCTCGGATTCTTTGTATCTTGCCGGGGAATCGAAGCTAACCCCGACAAGATCAGAGCCATTGAGCAAATTGAAGCACCGAGACGCGTCAAGGATGTGCATCGTCTTGCCGGCTGTGTTGCTGCTCTAAGCAGGTTTATTTCCAAATCCGCTGAGCGCGCCCTGCCCTTCTTCAAAATTTTGAAGAAGGCAGGTCCAATGGAATGGACCCCGGAAGCGGAGGCGGCGCTGCAAGATTTGAAGAAGTACCTTTCTTCTCCGCCGACGCTAGTCGCACCTAAACCACAAGAACCGTTGAAAGTGCGTTATATCGACTAGAGGGGGGGGTGAATAGGCGATTTTTACAAATTCGTCACTGAGGAATTTCAAGGTGAGGAAATTCCTAAGCAACGAACTACTTAGCAGCGGAATAAGTACTCAAATGCAAGCATAACAGAGCAGTAGCACAGTCATCATGATGAAATGAAAACAAGCACAGAGTACGAGTAGCATAAACACAGGATAAGCAGGCTGAAGACAAACTGACTGAAGAAATTGAACTGAGGAAATTGAGAAAGTCTTCAGTCAAAGTCTTCAAACAGTAATGATCAAATACATAGCAAGTATGCGAGGAAATGCAAGGGTTGAGGAAATAGAACCAGTAGCTCGGTGAAGACAATGATTTGGTAGACCAGTTCCAACTGCTGTGACAGTTGTACGTCTGGTTGGAGTGGCTAGGTATTTAAACCTGACGACACACAGTCCCGGACACACAGTCCACACCGTATTTTCCTTGAGCTAAGGTCACACAGACCTCGCCCAATCACTCGTGGTAAGTCTTCAGGTGACTTCCAAACCTTCACATACTCGGTCACTCGGCAATCCACAATTTCCTCTTGGATGCTCTAGACCATGACGCCTAACCGTCTGGAGGATGCACAGTCCTCAAAGGTAACAAGCGTCGGTTCCACACAGGAACAATCTCTTCAGTGATGCTCAATCACTTTGGGTTTGTAAGTGTTTGGGTTTTTGGGTTTTTCCTCACTTGATGATTTTCGCTCAAAGTCCTCGGAGGATGGGATGCTCTAAATGACAAGTGTCAATCTATTTCTTGGAGCAGCCAACCAGCTAGTGGTTGAGGGGGGCGGCTATTTATAGCCTAGGGAGCAGCCCGACGTGATAAGACATAAATGCCCTTCAATGATATGACCGTTAGGTGGGTAGGATATTTGGACAGCTGGCGCGTAGCACAGCAACGGTCGGAAATTTGAGTATCAAATTCCTCAGGGCTATCATGTTCCTCACTTGTAGGCAATCCGCACTGGCGAATTCCTAACTCCTCAGTCAGAACAAATTCCTCAGAGAACAGAAGAACTTCGTCTCTGTCACTGAAGAACTTGACTAAACTGTATGAGATTTCCAATGGCTTCACTCGAAAGGATTGGGTAGGTGTAGGATTTTGAGTTGAGCATCACTTGGAAACTTTTCCTTAGTTTTACCTCGACCCCCTTTAACAGTACGGTGTTTCCTATGACTCAAGAAGAAGAAAATGAAACTACGAAAACAAAAGTCTTCACGCTTCATAATCCTCGCATGAATATCAAGTCTTTAGGGTCACACCAATTTCTTCTCTTTCAAAGTCTTCAAGAAAACCAAAGTCTTCAGTTGAAGACATTCATTTTTAGGGGTCGACATTCATCGTAAATAACAAACTCCTCATAGACTTATAGACCTGTGTACACTCACAAACACATTAGTCCCTTAACCTATAAGTCATCAATACACCAAAATCACTAAGGGGCACTAGATGCACTTACAATCTCCCCCTTTTTGGTGATTGATGACAATATAGGTTAAGTTTTCAACGGGGATAAACATTGAAGTGTAAATACTAATATTGAGGAATTTGACAGCAAGATATAGAAGAACTCCCCCTGAAGATGTGCATATTTGAAGAATTTGCTTTGAAATAGCAAATGCACATTGTTGAATAATATCATGGAGATCTCCTCCTATATCTTGAAATTCATACACGCATTTAACATATGATATGAAGAATTTGAAATGCATGATGAAATATGGTGTCTGACGAAATTCAGCATGCGAGCATTATGGTATTGAGGAAATAGCATGCAAAAAAACAGAGCAAAAACATCAGACCACCATAGGACTTAAGTTTACAACTCATCAGAGCAAACACCTCAGAAAAGCAAGAGTTGAAACTTAACAGAAATATAGCCCATATATATAAGACCATATATAAGACCCGCTTGAAGACTAAACTCAAATTTCTCCCCCTTTGTCATCGAATGACCAAAAGGGACGAAAAATGAGGACTAACGCCCCTGAAGAATATCATCATGATGTCGATGGAGGAGCGCCAGCATTGTTGGGGTCGTCTGTTGAGGTAGGGCCTGCCGCAGTGTCGTTCAAGTCTTCAGCTTCATCCGTCTCGCGCGATGAAGAATATGAACTGGCAACAAGCTGAGGAACTTTGACTTTCTGGAATTTCTTCGAAGGTGGCTGGGACCAGTCAAAGTCCTGTTGGAAGCCCATCTCCTTGAGTTCTTCAGCACTATGAAGATTAGACAGAATCGCCCAAGTGTGGTCAAAGACTTCATGCAAGTAGTTGTGATTCTTCTTCACAGTATTTTGAGTGACTGTCATGTTCTGAAGAATTGCACCAAACTGACGCTTGACCCACTTGTGATTTCGATCAACTTTCTGATGAAGACTAAGGAGAAGTTCACGATCAGTCATCACACGCGGAGCTGTGGCTTGAGGATGATGTTCTGAAGCTTTGGCGGCAGAATCTTGAGTTGCAGAGTCATCATTGGTGGAATAGGAAGTAGCTTTGCGAAACTGTCCATCCAATGGACGAGTACCTTCATCAATAACAGCAGCCTTGCCCTTCTCGTCAGCTGAGGAAATAGTCCGTTTGAGGACTTCAATAGGGGGCAAATAGCTGAGATGATTTTGAAAGTCAGCCTTATAATGAATTGAAGACCTTGATCTGATGAATCTCATGATCCAGGGAGCATAAGGCTTCAACTCAAAAGGCGACAGAGCAGCATTGGCCAAAGTCCTCATGAAGAAATCATGGTAGTTGATAGGAATACCGTGAATGATATTGAACAGCAGATTCTTCATAATGCCAACAACTTGCGATATGCGATAGACTGTCCTTGGCACATAGAGCAATTCCTTGACGAGGAATTTGGTCCTTGGAGCTTGGCCTGGCTTCAAAGGCTTCATCAGCACTTGCATCAGATGATCAGACAGCTCAGGTTCAACATAGAGAAGCCTTGCACCTTCAGTGGGAGGACTGACTGGGACGACATGAAGCAATTCAGAGGCCGGTGCTTTGAAATGAGTATTATCGGTCATCCAGTCCAATACCCATGAATTGACATCATCAACATTTCCAGTAATGTGCAGCGTGGCGAAGAATTGAAGAATGAGTTCTTCATTCCAATCGCAGATGTCGGTGCAGAAATTGAGTAACCCAGCGTCATGAAGAACACTGAGGACTGGTGTGAAGCAGGGTAGCGATTCCATATATACATGAGGAATTTGCTCATGTCCAAAGATCTTATCCTTATCAACCAACAATGAGGAGTAGAAGTTCATCTGGCTTGCAGTCCAGAAACGCTTGCGACGAAGACGAGCAGAGTCATAGGGATTGTAGTCAGTGAAGAATATGTGCTCGTTGAAGAAATCCTCAGCATTAAACTTCTGCTTCTTGGAGTGAGGGTTCTGTGGCTTGGGCTGAAGATTAACAGTTGAAGAATTTACAACCTCTTGAGGTATAGCCACTGGAGCCACTGGCTGAGGAATTTCAGCAGCAGCCTTGGCCTCCATTTCTTCAGACATATGTACATCAGCGCTAGTGGCTGGAACTTCTTCAGGAATAGAATGAAGTGAAGCTTGACGTTCATCAGAGCCCGTATGAATTTCTTCAGTTGGCACAGGGGACTGAGGAACATGATGTAGAGGGGTTGTCAGAGGTGAATTGGGGTGATGACTTTCCCAAAAGTCATCATTCAGAATAGGTGTTGTAGACCCAATATCCACATCCTCATCTTCTTCAGTTCCTTCGACGCCTGCCTCTTCAGCTGTGAACTAAGGCATGGGCGATGATACCAGTGGGGTTGAAGAGAAAGTATCCACTTCAATTTCTTCATCCATCTGCTCTGTCGAAGCAGCAAAAGGATCTTCTTCATCAGATTTACTTGGAATTTCATATTCCTCACCAAAGGGAATGATCTCCTTTGATGGCATGCTTGATATTGGAATAGCATCAATTGGGTTTTCAGATGAACTCGTCAAAGTCTTCAATTTCTTGGGAGCTGAAGACTCTGAAGATGCAGATGCTTTCCTTTTCTTCACAGCTGCTCGCTCTGCAGCCTTGGTTTTCTTCGCTTCTGATGCAGAAGGAAGGTTGATGCTTGTCATCGGTGCAGGAGGAGCAGAGGAAATTGGTTGAATTTCTTCAGGCACAACTGATGCAGTTGCCCTGGCTTGTTCAGATTCCTCAGGCACAGTAGCAGATGCTTCAACTGGCCTGGATTGCTCTTCAGGCGCAATATTGGAGGTTGCCCTGGCATTTTCTTCAGAGACTAGAATTTCTTCATCAGCTCTGGCGCTTTCATTTTCTTCAGCAGACTGAACAGATGTTCCAGTCTGAGGAAATTTGGGTTGCGATGAAGCTGCAACACTTGGAGTAAATCCTTTTGCCATTTTGACGAATCTGACTTTGGCACATAGCCAATCTGCATGTAATGCATGAAAGTCATCACTGAGTGCTTTGATCTCAGCCTGCATAGACACAAGTTCTTCAGGAGACATTTTCACAACATTGTTCTTCAGAAAACGCTCCTTCTTGTACTGAGCCTTCTTCACCTGCCTGGCCTTTTCAAATTTCCATTTCTCTTCATTTATGAAGGCCATCAACATGTGACTTTGACCAGGAGTGAGGTTTAATTCAGGCAAAGGTGTATTTGGATCCTTGTGCCATAGATCGATGAAATCAAGGATCTTCCTTGGATCCAGCATGAGGGGCACAGCACTGCCTTTGGCTCTAGCGGCCCTTTGTTGTCGATCTCTGATGATCTCAGCTAATTCTTCATCATCAGCTTCGTCTTCGCTTGACGGAACCTGAAAGGCGACTTGCTTCTTGTGAGGACTTGGCCTTGTGCCTCGTCCAGCAGTGGCCTTTTTCTTCAGCAAGGTCAGAGTTGTTGAAGACTGAGGTGGAGCTGAAGAACTTGCAGAGACTCCTGAAGCAATTGAGATTCCAGTAGTCCTTTGGCATGTGGCAAGATGCACAGGTGCTGAGGACTTTGCAGGAGCAGCTGAGGATTTTGCAACCGAGGGAGTTGGAGCTGCTTTTGAGGAATTTGCTTGAGGAACAGGCCGTGAGGGCATTGCAGCTGAGGAACTTGTCTTAACAGCTGATTTCTTCAGCATAGCCTTCTTAGGCTTGATAGCAGAGGCCTCAGCGGCGGCAGCAACAGAATCTTCATTGAATTTCTTTACTGCCTCTTTAGCCACTTTGGCCAGCTTGGCTTGACGCTTAGCCCACTCCTGAGGAAATTCCTCACCTCTTCTAATGCTAGTGGGATCAGCTTCTTGGCCAGGAGCCAATGGAGGTCTTGGACATGGAGGGTTAACAGCAAATTTCTTCATGTACTTGGGAGTGACATAGCGATATTCCCTCCATTCTCTTGCCCATCTCCTCTCAATCTTCTGAATGCGCACTTTGCGCTGATTTTTGTTCTCCTTGCCATGAGTTGCTTCATCAGGAGTACAATATTCATCATAGATGTCATCAGGGATCTCAAAAGCAGTATTTGTTTCTGGCCTCTTTCCTCCCTTCTGAGGTCTTTTACCATCAGCCATTTTCTTCACTTGAGGGTTTTGAACAATCGAATTTTCTGATGAGGTATGCAATTTTTCTTCAAGGAACGCTGCAAATGAGTTAAGTTGATGAGAACCTAGAGATTCAGCAGCGGACATGTGTACCTGTGAACAGAATATAAGTGCGAAGAGTTTTGGAGAGGTCATATGCATTCTCAGAAGATTTTCAAAAGTATCAAGTTTGAGGAAGATGACCAGGGGTGTCTTGAGGAATTTCACTAAGCATTTTGACTTAGGTTCCAGAGTTGTGTAGATTGAAAATCCACACAATTGAGGAATCTTGAAGAAAAACGTTGCTTAGAGAAACTGATCAAGGACAGAAGCAAGTTGGTGTTTAAGAACATGAAAGTTGAAGAATAAACACCTTTTGAAGATTTTGTGGAAATCATCAGAATCAACAAGGGCAGTAAAAATAAATTTTATGTACCCTTGACGAAGAACACGACGAACTGAGAGTGGCAGTGGAGATGTTCGTCCGTTCAGATCTTCCACGCCCTAACTTGGCGATGGAAAATAGCTACGGCGGCGGCAGAGTGAAGATTTCCGCGGCCGGCGTGAGTACGACGGCGACGAGGTCAAGGCAGTGAAGCTCTTCCTCACCGGCGACGATGGAGTGTAGCAGCGGCGCTAGGTCTGAGAGCTCGAGCGAGGGAGTAAGATCGAGCGGGGTAAATGAGCTCTGAGGAGGGTGAGGGGTATTTAGAGCCGAGGTGAAAAAAAAAACCGCTCGTCCGAGGAAAATGGACGAACCTGCCCCTGACCCTTCTCATCCTAGCGACATGTATCACCCACGTACTGTGAAGTGGAGATCGTGGGTGAATAGATAAATCTTATCGAGGGATAAGGAACGGTTTGAGCGGCAAAAGCCGAAAATTCAGATAAGAATATTTTAATGTTTTGTTCGCAAATTCTTCAGCTGTCAAGGACACAGTGAAGACTTTGAACGGGTTTCAAATAGAACGCACATGAAGAATTTGTGAACGGACTGGATTGAGTTTAGCATAGAGGGGGAACGGGTCCGATCACATTCACTTAGAAGAAACACAACTTGAAGAATTAGCAATAAGTGAATGCTGTAGAGGACAGAAAACTCAAATATATATATATAGTCAATGAAGAACACAGTCGGAAAGAGTGAAGATTTTGCAAAGTTGAAGAATTTGAAAATTTGAAGAATTTGCACAATGATGAAAGACTCAGATTTTGAAGATTTTCAACTTTTTGTGGTGGCGTGACCCACCGTGTAAGAATGATGATTTCAGACACTGCGTACAATTATCGTAGGGTTCTGAGAATCAAATTCTTCATTAATTTCTTCACACTTAGAGGGTTAGTCTTCATTGATTGAAGAAAAATGTTTCTTCGTGTGTTGCACACCTAAGTCATCAATTTGCATAAGTGTTAGGATGTGTGTCCTTTTCAAAGGACATTCGAAGATTCTAAGATATTTAGCTCACACCGCAACTTGCTAAATCTCTTCTCATCCAAGGGCTTTGTGAAGATATCCGCTAGCTGTTCTTCAGACTTCACGGGATCAATAGAGATGTCACCCTTCAACACATGATCTCGAAGAAAATGATGACGAATCTTGATGTGCTTTGTCTTCGAGTGCTGAACTGGGTTATGAGCAATTTTGATGGCACTCTCGTTGTCGCAGTAGAGTGGCACATTCTTCACATTGATGCCGTAGTCCTTGAGGGTTTGCTTCATCCATAGCAATTGAGCACAGCAAGAACCAGCAGCAATATACTCAGCTTCAGCAGTAGAGAGTGATACGCAGTTCTGCTTCTTCGAGGACCAACATACTAAGGATCGTTCGAGGAAATGGCATGTGCCTGAAGTTGACTTGCGGTCCACACGATCACCGGCATAGTCAGAGTCAGAATATCCAATGAGATCAAAAACCGAGCCCTTGGGATACCATAATCCAAGTGTTGGAGTGTGAGCTAGATATCGAAGAATATGTTTCACAGCCTTATGGTGTGATTCCTTCGGTGTAGCTTGAAAACGGGCACACATGCAAACAC
Source organism: Thinopyrum elongatum (assembly GCA_011799875.1). Lineage (NCBI taxonomy): Eukaryota > Viridiplantae > Streptophyta > Magnoliopsida > Poales > Poaceae > Thinopyrum > Thinopyrum elongatum. Next base: position 330,608,732 of record CM022298.1, on the reverse strand, counting down.
TAAGCATAATATCCGGCCTAGATGCACATAGGTACAATAAAGAGCCAATCATGGAGCGGTATACCTTTTGATCGAAGTCTATTCCATTTTCATCAGTGCATAGATGGCCATTTGTGGGCATAGGGATTTTGACGCCTCTGCATTCTTGCATACCGAATTTCCTCAGAACGTCCTTGAGGTATTTCTCTTGAGAAATGAAGATGCCATTACGTCATTCATGAGGAATTCCTTCAGAGTATCATACCACGCCCGAGGGGCCTGCTTGAGGCCATAGAGGGCCTTATTGAGTCTGAAGACTTTGTCAGGATGCTTAGGATCTTCAAAACCTGGGGGTTGAGCAACATATACTTCTTCCTCAAGCTTACCATTGAGGAATGCACTTTTCACATCCATTTGATATAAGATGATATTATGATGGTTAGCATAAGCAAGCAATATGCGAATAGCCTCAAGTCTAGCAACAGGTGCAAAAGTCTCATCGAAATCAATTCCTTCAACCTGTGTGTAGCCTTGAGCTACAAGACGAGCCTTGTTCCTCACCACTAGGCCATTTTCATCTTGCTTGTTGCGGTAGATCCATTTGGTACCGATGATATTGTGCTTGCATGGGTCCGGTCGCTTGACAAGCTCCCACACATTGTTCAGCTTGAATTGATGTAATTCCTCTTGCATTGCTTGAATCCATTCAGGCTCCAGAAATGCCTCATCAACTTTGGTGGGCTCTGTGATAGAGACGAAAGCAAAATGCCCACAAAAGTTAGATAAATGTGAAGCTTTTGAGCGAGTCAGAGGACCTAGTGCGTTGATGTCGTTGATGATTCTCTCAATCTGTACTTCATTTGCAACGCGGGGATGAGCAGGTTGACGACTTTGATTTGGCTCAGCATTTTCTTCAGAGCCATTTTCTTCAGATGCACCAGCATGCTGTTCTTCATGTTCTGGAATGATTTCTTCAGCAATTCTTCAGTAGGAATGACATCCTCAGTAGCTTTGAACTTGATGGTTTCCTCAGGCGTCTTTTCATCTAGCACAGGAGGTAGGTGCTCTCTTTGCGAGCCGTTAGTTTCATCGAACCGCACATCTACAGTTTCAACAACCTTGTTGTGATAGGTATTGAAGACCCTGTAGGTGTGCGAGTCCTTTCCGTAACCAAGCATAAAACCTTCATGTGCTTTCGGTGCAAATTTAGAATTGTGATGTGGATCTCTAATCCAGCATTTAGCACCGAAGACTTTGAAATAACTCACATTGGGTTTCTTGTCAGTGAGGAGTTCATATGAGGTCTTCTTGAAGAATTTGTGAAGATATACCCTGTTGATGATGTGGCATGCAGTATCAATTGCCTTAGGCCAGAAGTGAAGAGGTGCCTTGTATTCATCAAGCATGGTGCGAGCCATCTCAACAAGAGTCCTGTTCTTGCGCTCCACAATGACATTCTGCTGAGGAGTGTATGGGGCAGATAGCTCATGAGTAATACGAAGTTCATCAAGATAGTCATCAAGACCAGTATTCTTGAACTCAGTCCCATTGTCACTACGTATATGCTTGATCTTCACGCCGAAATTCGTCGAAGCCCTTGAGGAAAATCGTCTGAAGACTTCCTGCACTTCAGTTTTGTAAGTAATGACATGCACCCATGTGTAACGAGAATAGTCATCAACAATGACAAAGCCATATAGAGATGCTGCATTTGTTAGTGTGGCATAATGAGTAGGGCCAAAGAGATCCATATGAAGCAATTCAAAAGGACGAGAAGTAGTCATGATAGTCTTCGAGGGGTGCTTGGCTCTGGTCATCTTTCCAGCCTCACAAGCCCCACAAAGATGATCTTTGAGGAATTTGACACCCTCGATGCCAATGACGTGCTTTTTCTTCACGAGCGTGTGTAAGTTCCTCATGCCAGCATGACCCAGTCGACGATGCCATAGCCAGCCTTCTGAAGCTTTAGCAAGTAGACAAGTGGCAGGCTGTGGTCCTGCAGAGAAATCAACAATATACAAGTCTCCTCTCCTAAAGCCTTCGAAGACTTTGGAATTGTCAGATTACATGAGCACTAAGCAACGATATTTGCCAAAGACAACAACCATATCAAGATCACAAAGCATTGAGACAGACATGAGGTTGAATCCGAGGGACTCGACAAGCATGACTTTATCCATGTGTCGATCCTTTGAGATTGCAACCCTACCTAGACCCAATACCTTGCTTTTGCCTTTGTCAGCGTAGGTGATATGCTTCAAGTGTGATGGAGATAAAGGAGTGTTCATCAGTAAGCTCTTGTCACCGGTCATGTGATTTGTACATCCACTATCGAGGACCCACTCAGTAGCTTTGGGTAAATCATCCTGCAGATGAATTAGTGCATCTTACGAACTCATATACTTCAGAGTGAAGAATATGACATCAAATTCATCAGACATATTTCATTAATTAAAGCAACATATGTATATATAGCAATGTGAGGACGTGAGAAATGAATAAATCATTTCTTCATGATTAGCTTGCGTCCTTTCAAGCATTTCAGGTCTCCAGCTGTCGGGGACGAATCCGCGATCACCTATGGGACCCAGGGAAGGACCCCTTTACGTTCGGCAGGGAGAGATGGTCGCACGAAGAGCAAATCTAGCGAAGAACACGACAGTGCACGAGAGAGATTTACCCAGGTTCGGGCCGCACGGATGCGTAAAACCCTACTCCTGCTTTTTGGTTTATTATCTGTATGATTGTTCTAGCTCCAGGAGCGCTACAGTACCCTGCCACACACGCTTGGAAGGACCCAGAGCGCCACGCTGGCAGAGGCACCGGAGCAGCACAGTAGCACAGTGGTACAGTAACGCTTGCCGCGGCAAGACCTTGCCGCACCTGACAGCTTGCCGCAACCCATAGCTTGCCGCGCAAGGTAACTTGCCGGGGCAAGTACCTTGCCGCAGCTGCTATCTTGCCGCAGCCAATACCTTGCCGCAGCCAATGACTTGCCGGGGCAAGTACCTTGCCACGGCAAGTACTCTGCTACAGCAAACCTCAGGCTGGGCCTCAACTGTCCCTCCCGGCAAGCTCCTCTTACCGGGGCCTTAACTCTTGCTTTGTATACTTTGTTCTTGAATGGCTTAATAATCTTGAGCTTCTCTCTGGCTGTCCTCCCGCAAGCCTGGCCACGGGATGCTACTACTGCCCGTGCACAAGTACGGGGTACTAGGGTACCCCTATTCTAGTACACCGACAGGAGCCCCCGGGCCTGGGCCACACACGGTGCCGGGCGTTGTTGGGCCAGGCCCAAACAGTGCACGGGCACGCGTGGCTGGGATAAGCCGAAACGTCTCTATGCTGTTTAATTGCACGCTCTCCCACGCGTCGCGCGTTAAAGATGTCGGGGACGAATCCGCGATCACCTATGGGACCCAGGGAAGGACCCCTTTACGTTCGGCAGGGAGAGACGGTCGCACGAAGAGCAAATCTAGCGAAGAACACGACAGTGCACGAGAGAGATTTACCCAGGTTCGAGCCGCACGGATGCGTAAAACCCTACTCCTGCTTTTTGGTTTATTATCTATATGATTGTTCTAGCTCCAGGAGCGCTATAGTACCGAGTAGCTGCGTACAATACTGGAGTTCTCCATCTCCCGTTCCTCCCTCTCCATGTTGCCTATGGGCCTCCTTTTATACGCACAAAGGGGTCACCAACAGGTGGCAAACAGTAAAGGTAGAGGTGAAAGTTGCTACAGTAAGGCCATTATTACCAGGATGACATGTCCTACCTACCACAGACGGCAGGGGACAAGGGCATTAAATGCCCATGCCTTTGCTGTCCACATACATGTACCCGGACGTCTTGGGCGTGGGAAAAGCCTATCCCACCTGCTCCTGCACCGCTAGCTACAGTGTACCGCCGTCTACACAGTGCCCTACCACACACGCTTGGAAGGACCCAGAGCGCCACGCTGGCAGAGGCACCGGAGCAGCACAGTAGCACAGTGGTACAGTAACGCTTGCCGCGGCAAGACCTTGCCGCACCTGACAGCTTGCCGCAACCCATAGCTTGCCGCACAAGGTAACTTGCCGGGGCAAGTACCTTGCCGCAGCTGCTATCTTGCCGCAGCCAATACCTTGCCGCAGCCAATGACTTGCCGGGGCAAGTACCTTGCCGCGGCAAGTACTCTGCTACAGCAAACCTCAGGCTGGGCCTCAGCTGTCCCTCCCGGCAAGCTCCTCTTGCCGGGGCCTTAACTCTTGCTTTGTATACTTTGTTCTTGAATGGCTTAATAATCTTGAGCTTCTCTCTGGCTGTCCTCCCGCAAGCCTGGCCACGGGATGCTACTACTGCCCGTGCACAAGTACGGGGTACTAGGGTACCCCTATTCTAGTACACCGACACCAGCAAATTCTTCAGATGATTTAGTTCGTCTGGAGACCTGACCCTGCATAAGAGATTAGTTCCTTTTCTTCACCACCCACATCTGGAGGGGTGGCAAAGAGTTCATCATTCTGCGAGCTCCATAAGAGAAAGGTGGCATAGACGCCAGACCACTTCGTTTCACATAAGAGGGGTTAGGGTAAGCATATGAATAAGCAGAGAAATTCTTCGAGGACTTATGAACATAATGATTTGAAGAATAATGCACATATTCATAGCCCTTAGGCTTTCCCTACGAAACAGAAGTGTTAGCATGATGATGTTCATGTGAGGACTTGGATCCATGTGAGGAATTTGATCCATAAGAGGACTTGGATCCATATGAAGACTTTGGTTCATATGAAGAATTTGATCTGGGGTTCTTATTCTTCACAGGTGGTGTCATGAGGACATTCACCTGAAGACTTTCAAGGCACCTTTTGGGAACCCAGATTTTCTTCATAGGGGGACCATTCCTGCAGTTAGATCCAACATATCTAGCAAATACCTCACCATTCTGATTTTTGAACAGTTTATAGTTGGAGTCAAATGACTCATCAGATGAATATGAGGATTCACAAGTAAAGCCAGATAAAGTGGATGGATCTACGGGAGGTCCCTTCGCAGCAACCCATGAGGTTTTGGGATACTGCTCCGGTTTCCAGTAGGTTCCATCAGCATTGAGTTTCCTCTCAAAGGCAATACCCTCTTTCCTATGGTTCCTGTTCAAGATCTGCTTTTTGAGCACATCACAAAGAGTCTGATGCCCTTTGAGGCTTTTGTACATGCCTGTCACATACAATTCCTTCAACCCTGCATTTTCGTCAGTGATACTAGTGGTATCCTCAGATGAGGAATTTGTGACCACAGAGATAGTTGAAGAATTTGCAGCAATGGAAGCATTTGAACATTCAGGTGAAGAATTAGCAGTTTCACGTTCAATGCATTTCAAGCATGGTGGAATAAATTCTTCCTGAGCGGAACTGATCTGTTGAGCAAGCAAAGAATCATTTTCCTTCTGAAGATCTTCATGACTCACCCTTAGCTTCTCAAGATCTTGCTTTCTTTGAAGAAATTCATAAGAAAGCTTCTCATGATCGGCTAGGAGAGTTTCATGACGACCTTGAAGGTTGTCAAATTTAGACTGTAGTTGCTGAAGATTATCAGTCAGTGTTTGAGTTCGATCCATTTCCTCACCTAACAGATCATCGCTTTTGTCTAGCATATTTTGAACCTTTTCCAAAGCCTTTTGTTGTTTAACAGCAATATTAGCAAGTTTGGAATAGCTGGGTTTGAGGTTATCATCAGATTCATCCTCACTTGATTCAGAGGAGGGATATTTGAGTACCTTGGCACCTTTTGCCATGAAGCAATAGGTGGGAGCATAGTCATCGTTGCCGTCATCAGCAGTGTTGGGGAAGCCATTTTCCTCAGTGTTGAAGATGGACTTGCTAACGTAAGCAGTAGCGAGGGCTAGGCTCGCCACACCAGAGTCTGACTCCTCAGATGCCTCCTCTTCCTCATGTTCCTCAGATTCAGCTTCAGAGTCCATTTCCTTGCCAATGAATGCCCGAGCTTTCTTGGAGCTGCTCTTCTTGTACGATGAGGACTTTGAAGATTTCTTCTTCTTCGATTCCTTCTCCCACTGAGGACAATCAGTAATGTAGTGACCAGGTTTCTTGCATTTATGGCAAGTTCTCTTCTTGTAATCACGGGATGAGGAATCTGATTTCATGTCATCACCTTTTGAGGATTTTCCAAATCGGCCACGTCTAGAGAACTTCTGGAATTTCCTCACGAGCATTGCTAGCTCCTGACTCAGTTCTTCAGGATCACCAAGGCTGCTACCAGAATCTTCATCTTCAGATTCAGAGACTGCCTTGGCTTTCAGTGCACGAGATCTACCATAGCTCGGTCCGTAGAGATCTCTCTTCTCAGCTAGTTGGAATTCATGAGTATTTAGCCTCTCGAGGATATCAGCAGGATCAAGTGACTTGTAGTCTCCACGTTCTTGAATCATCAGTGCCAGTGTATCGAATGAAGAATCGAGTGACCTCAGCAATTTCTTCACCACCTCATGGTCGGTGATGTCAGTGGCACCCAGTGCTTGAAGCTCGTTTGAAATGTCAGTGAGGCGATCAAAGGTTTGCTGAACATTTTCGTTGTCGAGTCTTTTGAAGCGGTTGAAGAGATTGCGAAGAACGTCAACTCGAGAGTCACGTTGAGTTGAGACTCCTTCGTTGACCCTGGACAGCCTATCCCAGATAAGCTTAGCTGTCTCCAAAGCACTCACTCTGCCATACTGCCCTTTGCTCAGATGGCCACATATGATATTCTTCGCTTGAGAGTCGAGTTGCTTGAATCTCTTCACATCAGCAGCGTTTACGGAAGGAGTGACAGAGGGAACACCCTTTTCCACAACATACCAGAGATCGTTGTCAATTGCCTCAAGATGCATGCGCATCTTGTTCTTCCAGTAGGGGTAGTCCGTCCCATCGAAGGTAGGACACCCAGCTGAGACCTTGATCATGCCTGCAGTCGACATAACTAAAACTCCAGGTGGTTAAACCAAAATCACACAGAACAAGGGAGTACCTTGCTCTGATACCAATTGAAAGTGCGTTATATCGACTAGAGGGGGGGTGAATAGGCGATTTTTACAAATTCGTCACTGAGGAATTTCAAGGTGAGGAAATTCCTAAGCAACGAACTACTTAGCAGCGGAATAAGTACTCAAATGCAAGCATAACACATCAGTAGCACAGTCATCATGATGAAATGAAAACAAGCACAGAGTACGAGTAGCGTAAACACAGGATAAGCAGGCTGAAGACAAACTGACTGAAGAAATTGAACTGAGGAAATTGAGAAAGTCTTCAGTCAAAGTCTTCAAACAGTAATGATCAAATACATAGCAAGTATGCGAGGAAATGAAAGGGTTGAGGAAATAGAACCAGTAGCTCGGTGAAGACAATGATTTGGTAGACCAGTTCCAACTGCTGTGACAGTTGTACATCTGGTTGGAGCGGCTAGGTATTTAAACCTGAGGACACACAGTCCCGGACACACAGTCCACACCATATTCTCCTTGAGCTAAGGTCACACAGACCTCGCCCAATCACTCGTGGTAAGTCTTCAGGTGACTTCCAAACCTTCACATACTCGGTCACTCGGCAATCCACAATTTCCTCTTGGATGCTCTAGACCATGACGCCTAACCGTCTGGAGGATGCACAGTCCTCAAAGGTAACAAGCGTCGGTTCCACACAGGAACAATCTCTTCAGTGATGCTCAATCACTTTGGGTTTGTAAGTGTTTGGGTTTTTGGGTTTTTCCTCACTTGATGATTTTCGCTCAAAGTCCTCGGAGGATGGGATGCTCTAAATGACAAGTGTCAATCTATTTCTTGGAGCAGCCAACCAGCTAGTGGTTGAGGGGGGCGGCTATTTATAGCCTAGGGAGCAGCCCGACATGATAAGACATAAATGCCCTTCAATGATATGACCGTTAGGTGGGTAGGATATTTGGACAGCTGGCGCGTAGCACAGCAACGGTCGGAAATTTGAGTATTGAATTCCTCAGGGCTATCATGTTCCTCACTTGTAGGCAATCCGCACTGGCGAATTCCTAACTCCTCAGTCAGAACAAATTCCTCAGAGAACAGAAGAACTTCGTCTCTGTCACTGAAGAACTTGACTAAACTGTATGAGATTTCCAATGGCTTCACTCGAAAGGATTGGGTAGGTGTAGGATTTTGAGTTGAGCATCACTTGGAAACTTTTCCTTAGTTTTACCTCGACCCCCTTTAACAATACGGTGTTTCCTATGACTCAAGAAGAAGAAAATGAAACTACGAAAACAAAAGTCTTCACGCTTCATAATCCTCGCATGAATATCAAGTCTTCAGGGTCACACCAATTTCTTCACTTTCAAAGTCTTCAAGAAAACCAAAGTCTTCAGTTGAAGACATTCATTTTTAGGGGTCGACATTCATCGTAAATAACAAACTCCTCATAGACTTATAGACCTGTGTACACTCACAAACACATTAGTCCCTTAACCTATAACTATTCAATACACCAAAATCACTAAGGGGCACTAGATGCACTTACAACCGTTGCTGCTGTATCTGGCGGCGACAAATCAAGTGGTTAGTGCTGCGCTGGTGGCGCAGAGGGAAGCTGATGAGGAGGCAACATCAGTGGCAGGACCGCCAGATGACGTGGCAAGATCTTCCCCGGCAAGGGTTGATCCCGGCAAGACAGGATCTGCGCAAACAGAAGAGCCCGTGCAGAAGAAAAAGGTGGTGCAGTGCCCAGTTTATTTTGTTAGCTCCCTCTTACAAGGGGCTAGGTCAAGATATTCTGGTGTTCAGAAGTTGCTTTTCGGCCTCCTTATGGCCTCGAGAAAGCTGCGCCATTATTTTCAAGCACATGAGATCACCGTCGTCACTCGCTTTCCGTTGCAACGGATTTTGCAAAATCCGGAGGCAACCGGCAGGATCGTGGAGTGGGCGTTGGAGCTGTCCAGCTTTGGTCTTAAGTTTGAAAGCACTTCAACATTTCAGAGCAGGGCCTTGGCGGAGTTCATTGCAGAATGGACCCCGACGCCAGACGAAGAAGTTCAAGAAACAAGTCTCCCCGGCAAGGAAATCGATCAGCAATGGGTTATGTACTTCGACGGGGCTTTTTCGCTGCAAGGCGCCGGTGCGGGTGTGCTGCTTGTCGCACCCACCGGAGAGCACCTCAAGTATGTAGTCCAAATGCATTTTCCCCAGGAGAGTTCAACCAACAACACTGCAGAGTACGAAGGTTTGCTTGCCGGTCTTAGGATCGCGGCAGACTTTGGTATTAAAAAGCTCATTATCAAAGGTGATTCATAGCTTGTCGTCAGACAGGTCAACAAGAACTATCAAAGCCCATTGATGCAGGCCTACGTAGATGAAGTGAGGAAATTGGAAGAGCGCTTTGACGGTCTGCAGATGGAGCACGTTCCTCGTGCCGAGAACAGCGTTGCTGACGACCTGTCAAAGCGTGCTGCCCTCAAGTTGCCTGTGGAACCAGGAACTTTTGTGCTCCAATTGACTCAACCATCCGTGGTGCCATCAATGCGGCGAGAAAAGAGAAGAAAGTTGAACTCTGGCCAGTACTTCCCGGCAGAGCTCCCTGGAGCCGCCGGCAAGGAAGTTGCCAGGATCGACACGCCTGCCGGGGAACAACAGGCTCCGGCAGGGCCTCAGGCCCTTGCTGTCGAGACAAATGTTCCCCCGGCGGACGAGATGCCTTTAGTCCTAGTTGTCGAGCCTCAGGCTCCAGCATGGGCGCAACACATCATCCATTTCCTTCAGACAGGTGAACTCCCTGAGGAACAAGAAGAAGCGGAGAGAGTAGCCCGTCGGTCTGTTATGTACAAGTTCGTCGATGACGTCCTGTACAGAAAGAGACCAAACGGTGTGAAATTGAAGTGCATTCCTCGGGAGGATGGACTAGAGCTGTTGGCAGAGATACATGGGGGCATGTGTGGCTCTCACATAGGGTCAAGAGCGCTTTCCGGGAAGGCATTCCGGCAAGGTTTCTTTTGGCCCACCGCCCTCCAGGATGCGACTGCACTAGTAACCAGGTGTGAAGCGTGCCAGTTTCATTCGAAGAAATCACATCAGCCAGCTCAAGCTCTTCAAACAATCCCTCTCTCCTGGCCATTTTCGGTCTGGGGGCTCGACATACTGGGCCCCTTCCCCCGTGCTGCCGGGGGCTTTGAGTACTTGTACGTTGCTATCGACAAGTTCACAAAGTGGCCGGAGGTGGAAGCAGTGAGGAAGGTGACAGCGCAGTCGGCTGTCAAGTTCTTCAAAGGAATTGTTTGCCGTTTCGGTGTGCCTAACAGGATCATCACCGACAACGGCACGCAGTTCACAAGTCACACCTTCATGCAGTACGTCCAAGACCTTGGCGGCAAGATTTGTTTTTCCTCTGTTGCTCACCCGAGAAGCAACGGCCAAGCGGAGAGGGCTAATGCTGAAGTGCTGCGCGGTCTCAGGACCAGAACTTTTGACAGGCTGAAAAAGTGCGGAAGACGCTGGATTGATGAGTTGCCGGCGGTTCTTTGGTCAATCTGAATGACACCAAATCGAGCCACCGGCCAGACGCCCTTCGCTCTAGTGTATGGAGCGGAAGCAGTTCTCCCCACGAAACTCATATACGAATCTCCTCGAGTGCTCGCTTATGATGAGCTTGAGCAAGAGCAACTGTGGCAAGATAACGCTGTGCTCCTTGAGGAGAATCGTCTTCAGGCTGCTGTGCGAGCTGCACGCTACCAGCAAGCTTTGCGCCGCTATCATAGCCGCAAAGTTCATGCCCGAAGCCTTGAGGAAGGCGACCTTGTTCTTCGACGGATTCAGTTCGCCAAGAATTCAAACAAGTTGACGCCAAAGTGGGAAGGCCCTTATCGGGTAGTACGAGTCACCAGGCCTGGCGCTGTCCACCTGGAGACCGAGGATGGCGTTCCAGTGAGTAATTCCTAGAATATCGAACATCTTCGCAAGTTCTATCCATAAGGCGCGGTTGCCGGGGGCTCCCGGCAACCACCTTTTTGTACAAGTCTTGCCGGCAAGGCATGTGATCCTTTGTACAAAGCCAGGCGCAGACCCTGAGCACAGATGAATAAATTTAAGTGTTGTACATTTCCTTATTGATTCTCATGTTCACATTCATATATGCATGTTTGTTTAAGATGATATATAACACCTGATCCCGGTAAGTTCTAACGAACCGCCAAGGTATCATCTCTTCATTTTCTCTTCTTTCTTTTTCTTAAAGACAGAAGGATTCCTCGCGTGCACATTTGCCGGGGGGGGGGGGAAGGGAGACATGAATACCAGTTGGTGATGTTCGGAATCATATGCTTGCCGGAGGAAGGACGAAGACAGAAAGCTAAGTCCTAAAAACTCAGAGCAAGTTTTTCTTTTATTACCAAGTTAGTTCCTTGGACGATTCCGACCCTTGTATGGAAAATCTGCACGCGAAGGAACCCTTGTTGTAATCAGTCGCGCCCTTATTTTGTTTCGAGTCCGCTCAACAATTTAAGTGGCTGCATTGAGAATGCCAAGGAGTCTTGCCGGCCGCTGCGCCTCCGGCAGGCTGCTGAAGTCCCGCACCCAGCGCTCGCGGCAGGTTGCGCGCTGGCAAGTTTTTCAGTAAGCGTAGGATGAACTCCATACATAAAGGAATCAGACAAGGAAATTAACTAGCATGAGCCTAAACATAGTTAAATTATATTACATCCATGAGTTGCCGCAGTCCTAACTCGAGACTTAACTGTCTTTTACATGAGATGATGGCGGCAAGAATAAAAGGGAAGCACTCAATCCCTGCGCTGGCCTTCGATCCTTTTGATGGAGTCCACCTTCTCAAGGATCGGCGCGATGCACTTCTCAAGCGCCTCAACATTCGCATCCTTTGGCAGGTGGCCGAGTGCGCTGGAGAGGTCGATGCCGGGATTGCTGTGCACCACCTTGAGGAGCACCTTGCGAAGGACGGCCCGGCAAAGCCGGCGGGTCTCATTCGCCAGTTGGGTCGCCCGGCTGGACTGGAGCGCCCTCAACGCGTTGATGATGCTTTCAAAGAACATCGTCAATCTCGCGCTTGGGGATATTCTTTCCTCGGAAGAATATCTGAAGTTCGACAAGCCCATGGTTGATAGTTCTGCGGTAAGCTTCTCCGCGGCAGCGATGAGACGACCAGTCCAGATCTCCACTCCCTTCTCGTACTCGTTCTGGGCAGCGGCGGCGCTCTTAAGCAGGTTCCTCTCTCCTTGGAGATCCTTGAGTAGAGCCCTCTCATGGGCCCTGCCGGCCTCGAGAGATTTCTGCAGCGTGGTCAGCTTCAGCTCCAGAACCGCAATATCATCAGCCGCAGAGGAGAGCTGCTTGGTCTTGTCGGACAGGGCGACTTGCATCTCCGCCAAGGAGTGGAGGGTTTTTTCCCTGTCCCCCTTGAGCGTCGAGAGCTCCTTGCCATGCTCGTCGAGATCTGTCTCCAGCCTCTTCACTTTGTCGCTCAGCTCGTTCTTGGCGGCCTCTGCAACTTCGGCAGCATCGACGGCCTACTTGAGCTTGCCGGCGTGACTTGCAGTTAGAGCTTCGAGCGCCTCCTTGTGCTTCTGCTCTAGCTCCTGGGTCTGCCACGCGACAAGATTTTCAATGTCTTCATCCTTGCTACAAAGCTTGGCGGCGAGCGCCTGCTCACAAGCAGTGAGATCTTCCTCATGAGCATCAAGAGCAACGCGACGCCCCGTCAGGAGGGCATCTTTGGCAGCAATCCTTTGAACAGCTTCATCATGCGCCTTCTCCATGTCTGATTGCTTCAGGAGGATCTCATTCCACTGCTGGCTCACTTGTTCCCGGCCGGCAACCAACTCTTGGAGGGCCTCGGTGTGCCAGATCTGCATTTGTGCGACGTGCCTTTGGAAATCTGCTTCGGCCGCCTCAACAACTGCCATTCTGGAGTCCGCCTTGTCTTTCCGGGCGCGATGGAGAGCCTGGAGTTTGCGGAAGTTCTCGCCCATGGCCTGAAGGAGCTGATCCTCTTCAGATTTGCCGCTGCTAGTGCTGGGATTGTCGACAATTTCAAGCCCGGCAGCAGCGATGATTTCTTTGAAAACTTCTCCTTCGGCTAGTGCCCCAGCGCTTGCCGTCCCCGGCAAGTTGATGAACAGGTTCTCGCCAACCTTGAGGTACTTGCTGGATGAGGGGCCTTCAGATGCTGATGGCTGGTCTTCAGTGGCCGCCTCACCAGTGACAGGGGGCTCTGTGGCCGGTGTAGCGCCTGGCGCTCCTGTGGCAGGAATGCTATCAGTGCGGTCCTCAGCCTCCCTGTCGCCCCCTTCAGCAGGTTCTTCGGCGGTTTCCTCTTGTACTGTCTTGGCGGCCTCCCCGTCAAGAGCACCACCAGCCTCGACAACGTCATCCTTGGTGGCCTCGCTGGCAGCGATCTTGTCTGCTTCGGCGGCGGCATCCCTGGCGGTCTCCTCGATCACAACGTCGACGTCCATGTGTTCCATCACAGGGAACTCTGAAGGACGAAGGAGGAAAACAGAATAAGATCAAGGTTGAAGTTTGAAGTGAGCAAAGATGAAGAAGTAAGGGAAAAAGAATAACTAGCACTCTGAGGCGATCGAGTACCTACGTCGGGCTGCCGAGAGGTGGCTTCGCCTCTCCCAGCAACTCCGGTTGCCGGGGGTGGGTTGCCGGAGTCCGTGCTTGTCGGCTCCTCCTCAATCTGGACAGGCTCGTCGGCAGGATCTCTTGCCGGAGATGTGCTTGTGGGCGGAGCGGTCGATGAAGGAGGCACAATGGGGCAATCTTCTCCTTGTTGCCGTTCTTCTCCTGCGAACCCAAAGATATCAGCGACAAGAATGAAAGCCTCGGCACCAGCCAACAGAAAAAGGGACAATGAACCTACGCTGGGGGCTGTGCTGGGGGTTGCGCTGGGGGCTGCGTTGAGGACTGGACTCCGGGCTCATGATGACGGTCTCTGGCACGCTAGTGGAGCCTGCCGGGGGCTCGTCGCTCGTAGAAGTCCTTGACCTCTTCGCCATCCTCTCCAGCAAGGTTTCTGTGTCACTTCAGAAACAATACAAGTAAGTCAGTAAGACTGATGCAGATTGGAAGGTGGAGGTTGTGACAGGTACTCACTCTTCTTCCTCTCACTCCGGACTAAAGCCGGAGATGTCGAAGTCGACCTCCGTTGCGGTGTCTGAGTGGGGAGGCGGAGGAGGGGTCCTGGGCCGCTTGGCTGCGGTAGGCGCTGGGGCAGCTTCTGGCACGGTTGCGTGAGACCCTCCTGCCGCTCCGGCTGTGGCCGCTGGTGTGGGTCTCGCGCGCCGCGCGGGCTGTTGACGGGCCCCCTGCCGCGGTCCGGTCTTGCTGGGGGATTCGCCGCTCGATGTAGGCTGGCTTGCCGGGACGCCCGATGCGGCTTTCCGAAGGACACGCTTTGTCTTCTTCGGGGGCGAGGGCTCTTCTCGCGTCTCCTCTTCGGCCATGTCGTCGCCGGATGAGCTTTCAGCGACTGCGCCGCCTTCTTCCCCGGCAACCTTGCTCTCCTCGGCAGGTTTTGCCTCCACCACCACCTCTGCATCGCTGGCTTCCCACTTTGTGAAGCCAACGCTGCCGGCCTCCGCGGCAAGATTCGCTTCCTCCACTCTGGTAGCAATGTATGCTACCTCCTGATCTGTGGTGGCGCGAATAAGATCTGGCTCTTGCCGGACAGGCTTCTCCGTCAGATTATCGAAGAATTTCTGCGCTTCTTCCTCGCTTGGCTCGACCCAGGTTGGGTCAAGGCCGTGGGCGTTGAACATCGGCAAGAAGGCAATGATCGACCCCAGTGCAGAGTTGTTGCACAAGGGGACGATCCTTGCCGGCAGCCGGTGCTTGTCTTCGCGTTGGAATAACTTCTGGCGGAGAGCGCCAAGCTGCATAACAGTCATGTTGTTGTTCAGCCCGGGGCGCAGCCTCATGACATCCGCTGCATTCTTATACTCCCAGGCTGGCCTCCCCCTATTCTGCAGAGGGGCGATGTGACGGCGGAGGAAGTCGAAGCCGATCATCTCCATTGTCAGCCCGGCAGCCTTCAAGCGGAGGATTCTGGTAGTGGCGATTGTGAGCTTCTCGTCTTCTGCGGCGAGATCGCCCCAATCCTTGCCACGGACCACCTTCTGTCGCCGGGGATGGCAAAAAGGATGAGGATCTGCTTCCTGAATCCAGCACCATTCGGCCCGCCACTCGTCCCACTTTTCGCGGTAAACTCCATCTGGGTATATCTCTTTGTTCCAGGCCCTTGGAATCCAAGCGATAGATCCAGAGAGAGCCTCTCCTTTTTGGATTCGAGGATAGAAATAGTGGCGGAAAAGAGCAGAATTGGGGATCACGCCGGCAAAATTTTCACAAAGATGGGCAAAGATCGACATGCAAAATACGGCATTCGGCGTGAAATCAAGAAGGCGGAAGCCGTATGTATACATGATGTCATTGAAGAAATCGGAAAAAGGTGGACAGAGCCCGCAATAAAAGTACGCAGTGAAGAAGGGGTGTCTGTCCGATCCGCCTTTGGAACTAGCACCTGGGATTACGCGTGTGGCGGGGTGAGCTTGTGTTCCCTTCGCCCACATGCATTGGTATCGTCCCTTCAAGGTTTCGGCGTCGAGCGTCGGAGGGAAGACGACGAGCCTCTTCCGCATCTTCACCAGTTCGCTTTCCGGAACTTCGGCCTTCGACTCCTTGTCCGTGCCCTTGCCTTTGCTGGCCTTGGGCGGCATGGCGACTGTGGAGATGGACGCCGGAGGATGGAACGAGCACGGGAGCGGCGAGCAGAAGGGGAAGAAGGTTTCGCTCTGAGCTCGAGCAGAGGAAGGCGATGGCGATGGCCAGATTGGGAAGCAGAGGGGGGTGAATGGGTTTGCGCCTCCACGACTTCTCCTTTTTATGGGGAAGGAGCGGGGCCACCTTGTTTATCCCCCAGTATGAATGCGCCTCTGTGGGCGCGAAACAGTTTGCAGCCTTTTTGGCACACTTCCCACATAGCGCGCTCCGTGCGCGTAGTGGGGGCACAGTAAAACAAGATCTTTACGAGCAGTTAATTCCCTGCCACGCGTGCCCGTGCACTGTTTGGGCCTAGCCAACAACGCCTCGCACTCGTGTATGGCCCAGGCCCGGGGGCTCCTGTCGGTGTACTAAGTATTGGGCCACTAGTACCCCTTACTTGTGCACGGGCAGTTGTAGCCGTCCTCGCGGCAAGGCTTGCCGGGATCAGCTCGAGGTTGATTTAAGTCATCAAGGAAATCATCAAGTCAGAGATCTGAGGATCAGCAGATAAGCAAAGCTGGAAATCGAAGGCCAGCTTCCCCGGCAAGATCCCTGCCGGGATGGCCCGTGGAGCCCGGCAAGCCTCGGCGCCTAGCAAGGCTTGGTTCCCAGCAAAGCCCTGGCGCCCGGCAAGGATTGGTGCCCGGCAAGGATCGGCGCCTGGCGAGATTCTGCCACTATGCCACCGCTCCAGCACAGCGACAAAGCCTAACATTCTGGGTCCTTCTCTGGATGCGTGGCAACGCGCCAGTGGAGGAGAGCTTAAGCGGTGCTGATGGGATGGCCCCTTTTTCCATCCCCAAGAAAGCAAGGACACCTAAACGGACACCTCACGGTGCATTAAATGCGCTTGTCCTAATCCGTCAGGGGTTAGGTATGATACCCTGTAGCTACTTTACACCTCAATGTATGTACATTTTGCCACTGTGGAGACCCCTTTGAGCATATAAAAGGAGGCCCATGGCAACTGCTACAGAGGAGGAGAACTTGTGGCCCATTCTGCATGCGTAGCTGCTCTTTGAATGCACTGTTCATTGCGAGCGCTCCTGAAGGCTGGGCTCAAGAACATCAATAAGAACATAAAGCAGGAGTCGGGTTTTACGCTGATCTGCGGCCCGAACCTGGGTAAAAACCTTCCCGCGTCGATCACTGGTTCTGCTCTTTGCGTATACCTCTCCCCCCGCCGAATCGTAAAGGGGTCTCTCGGGATCCCATAGGTGTCGTGCCCCGACACTAATGGTTTGGTTATGTGATCTGAGTAGGCCTCTGGCCTTTTTCGCACTGACCACCACGCGGGAATAAGTATGGGCACTCTGCATCATACGTTTCTCCCGAAAGCTCTTCAGATGCCACAGTTGAGCGGCACGCGCCCAGGTGGTCCGCGTAAGCACCTGCCTTGTATAAGGAGGTAGCCAGGACTGATCCTGACCGTCCTTGCAACGCGCAGGATTACAAAGGACGATTGGCCCATGATCCCTTTGCATTTAGGATGTAGACCGGCATGTGACCTCTCTGCTGAGCCTAGGTAGGACTACGGCGTGTTAATCGGCCGAGGCTGGTCATGACTTGATGGTGTGTCCGGCCAGAGTTGATCGAGTGTGTTGGGTAAGTTTGTGCACCCCTGCAGGGAAGTATTATCTATTCGAATAGTCATGTCCACGGTAACGGACACTCGGAGTTGTATCCCGATCGATACAACTAGAACTGGATGCTGGGGCATGAAAAGGATATGATGGCTCCGGGATTGCTTTCTCCAGGGAGTCGAGAAAGGATCTCTGGACGCTAATGATACAATATACTTGCTAAATATAATATGTTATTCTTTACTCTTCTAAATGCTGCAAGATGCTTGAAGATGCTAGTCTTCGATAGGCTAGGCCTTCCCCTCTATTCTGGCATTCTGCGGTACAGTCCACAGATACATCCCTTCCCTTGATAACAATGCATACTTAGTATAGATCTGATGCTTGCGAGTACTTCGGATGAGTACTCACGGTTGCTTTGCTACCCTTTTCCCCCGTCTTTCTTCTTTCCGGTTGTTGCGATCAGATGTCGGATCCCAGGAGCCAGACGCCACCACCGACGACTACTACTACCCCGATGGAGCCTACTACTACGTGGAGGCCAACGACGACCAGGAGTAGTTAGGAGGCTCCCAGGCAGGAGGCCTTGCCTTTTCGATCGTTGATACTTTTGTGCTAGCCTTCTTAAGGCAAACTTGTTTAACTTATGTCTGTACTGAGATATTGTTGCTTCCGCTGACTCGTTGGTATTCAAGCTTATGTATTTGAGCCCTCGAGGCCCCTGGCTTGTAATATAAAGCTTGTATTATTTTATTTGTGTCTAGAGTTGTGTTGTGATATCTTCCCGTGAGTTCCTGATCTTGATCGTACACATTTGCGTGTATGATTAGTGTATGATTGAATCGGGGGCATCACAAAGACCCAGCAGCAATGTATTCAGCTTCATTAGTAGAAAGTGATACGCAGTTCTGCTTCTTTGAAGACCAACAGACAAGTGATCGACCAAGGAAGTGGAAAGTGCCTGATGTAGACTTGCGATCCACCTTGTCCCCAGCATAATCAGCATCTGAGAATCCAACTAGACCAAAATCTGATCCCTTTGGATACCATAATCCTAGCGTTCGGGTGTGAGCCAAATGTCAAAGTATTCGCTTCACC
Source organism: Thinopyrum elongatum (assembly GCA_011799875.1). Classification (NCBI taxonomy): domain Eukaryota; kingdom Viridiplantae; phylum Streptophyta; class Magnoliopsida; order Poales; family Poaceae; genus Thinopyrum; species Thinopyrum elongatum. The sequence continues at coordinate 330,590,302 of CM022298.1, read as the reverse complement.
GCGAGGTGATGCGATTCCTTTGGTGCCGCTTGGAATCGGGCACACATGCAAAGGCTAAGCATTATATCTGGCCTAGATGCACATAAGTACAACAAAGAACCAATCATGGAGCATTATACCTTTTGATCAAACTCTTTACCATTGTCGTCGGAGCCCAATTGACCGCTGGTTGGCATTGGAGTCTTGTAACCCTTGCAATCTTGCGTTACAAACTTCTTCAGACAATCCTTGAGATACTTTTCTTGAGATATGAAGTTGCCATTGCTTTGTTGATGGATTTGAAGACCAAGGAAGAATTTTAGCTCCCCCATCATGGACATCTGGTATTGCTCTTGCATCATATCACTAAACTCATCACTGTATCTTTTGTCAGTACAGCCGAAGATAATGTCATCCACATAGATTTGGCATACAAACAGTTCTCCATCATATGTCTTTGTGAAGAGAGTGGGATCTAGAGAACCAGGTTTGAAGCCTTTGCTATTCAGAAATTCTTTGAGTGTGTCATACCAAGCATGAGGGGCTTGTTTGAGGCCATATAGTGCCTTGTTGAGCTTGTAGACCATGTCAGGATGCTTTGGATCTTCAAAACCAGGAGGCTGTGCAACATAGACTTCTTCTTCAATTTTTCCATTCAGGAAAGCACTCTTCACATCCATTTGATATAGGAGGATGTCATTGTGATTTTCATAAGCGAGCAGTATGCGAATGGCTTCAAGCCTTGCACAGGAGCAAAGCTTTCATCGAAGTCAATTTCCTCTACTTGTGTATATCCCTGAGCAACGAGACGAGCTTTATTTATGACCACTTAACCATGTTAATCTTGTTTGTTGCGGTAGGTCCATTTGGTGCCAATAATATTGTGCTTGCATGGATCAGGACATTTGACTAGCTCCCACACATTATTGAGCTTGAATTGCTGATGCTCTTCTTGCATAGCTTGAATCCATTCTGGTTCCACGAAAGCTTCATCATCCTTTTTGGGTTCGGATATGGATACGAATGCAAAGTGCCCACAAAATTTTGCTAGTTGCATAGCTCTTGATCGAGTGAGTGGACCAGGTGCATTGATGCTATCAGTTATCATCTCAATCTGAACTTCATTAGCTACATGAGGATGAACAGGGTGAAGACTTTGCTGTTGCTAATCATTGTCTTCATTTTCAGCAAGGTCTTCAGGTTCAGCATTGTCTTCACACTGAACAGGAGCTAGAATCACGACTTCATCATCACCTTGTTCCTCAGTGGGTATGATATCTCCAGTACCCATTAGCTTGATGGCTTCACTTGCTGGAACTTCATCTAGCACATTTGGCAGGTGCTCTCTTTGCGAGCCGTTAGTTTCATTGAACCGCACATCTACAGTTTCAACCACTTTATAGTGAAAGAAGTTGAAGACCATGTAGGTGTGCGGATCCTTTCCATAGCCAAGCATAAAACCCTCATGTGCTTTCGGTGCAAATTTGGAAGTGTGATATGGATCCCTTATCCAGCACCTTGCACAGAAGACTTTGAAATAACTTGCATTTGGTTTCTTACTAGTGAGTAGTTCATCAGATGTCTTCTTGAAGAACTTGTGAAGATATACTCTATTGATAATGTGGCATTCAGTATCAATGGCTTCAGGCCAGAACTTTCATGGAGTCTTGTACTCATCAAGCATCATACGGGCCATCTCAATAAGAGTCATGTTCTTGCGCTCCACGACGCCATTCTGCTGAGGAGTATATGGAGCAGATAGCTCATAAGTGATGCCTAGAGTGTCAAGATAAGTGTCAAGGCCTGTGTTCTTGAACTTAGTGCCATTATCACTCCTGATGTGCTTGATCTTGATGCCATAGTTGGTCATGGCACGATTGGCGAAACGCCTGAAGACATCCTACACTTCATTCTTATAGAGAATTATGTGCACCCAAGTATATCTTGAGTAATCATCAACAATCACGAAGCCATATAGATGTGCAGTAGTAGTAAGGGTAGAGTAATGAGTAGGGCCAAATAAGTCCATGTGAAGCAGCTCGAAGGGATGTGAAGTATTCATGATTATCTTCGAGGGATGTTTTGCCCTAGTCATCTTCCCAGCTTCGCAAACACCACATAGATGGTACTTCTTGAACTTGATGCCCTCAATCCCAATGATGTGCTTCTTCTTCACAAGGGTGTGCAAGTTCCTCATGCCTGCATGTCCTAGCCTTCGATGCCAAAGCCAACACTCTGAAGCTTTTGCTAGAAGACATACGGGAAGTTGTGGTCCTACAGAGAAATCTACCATGTACAGATCACCTCTTCGATAACCTTCGAAGGCTTGGGATTCGTCAGAAGCCATTAGCACAAGACATTGATATTTTCCAAATATCACAATCATATCAAGATCACAAAGCATTGAGATAGATATTAGGTTGTATCCAAGGGATTCAACAAGCATCACTTTATCCATCTGTTGATCCTTTGAGATAGCAGCCCTACCTAGACCCAATACCTTGCTTTTCCCAGTGTCAGCAAATGTGATATGGATTTTTGAAGATGGTCGAAGAGTAGTGTCCATGAGAAGACTTCAATCACCAGTCATGTGGTTAGTGCAGCCACTGTCCATGATCCATTCAGTGGCTTTCGGAGTTGTACCCTATAGAGCAGTTAGTAGGATAGTGTTCTCCAAGAGTGTTGTGAAGAATAAACATGCATCTATAGAGACGTTCATCATAGGTAAGTGTAGTTGAGGATATGGTAGGACGATCATCAAAGAAACCATGGACGAAATAAATGCTAAGACCATTTTGACATTTTATCTTGTGTCCAACAAGATTTTTCAGGTCCCCAGCATTGTCTTCAGAAGTCAATGTTTTTCGGCTGGAGACCCGACCCTGCAAGAGAAGTTAATTCTTCTTAACCACCCACATCTGAAGGGGTGGCTTAGAAGCAATAAGTCTAAGTGCAGCATCTGAGAATTTTGGCTTTGAAGCCCTAGCAAATAGTTTGGCAGGAGGTGAATAGTACTCTAATGAATAAGCAGAAAAGTTCTTCGATTTGTGAACATAGTGGTTCGAAGAAACGTGCTCATATTCATGAGCCTGATGATAGTCTCCCTACAAAACATTGGCGTTAGGGTGACCATATGAGGTCCTCTTCCAGTATGAAGGCTTTGGGCCATATGACTCCTTTGGTCTGGGGTTTGTCTTCTTCCCTGGTGGTGTCATGATGACATTCACTGGAAGCTTTTCAAGAAGACTTTTAGGCACCCAGATCTTCTTCATAGGGGACCCATTCCTGTAGTTACTTCCAATAAACCTGGCAAACACTTCACCATTCTGATTTTTGAATAGTTTATAATTGGAGTCAAAGGACTCATCAATGATGATGGGGTTAGCACAGTTATAGCCGGATAATGTGGATGGATCCACTAGAGGTTCCTTTGCAGCAACCCATGTGGTTTTGGGGTACTGTTCGGGTGTCCAGTATGAGCCATCAACATTCATGTTCCTTTCGAAACCCACACCCTCTTTCCTAGGGTTTCGGTTCAGAATCTGCTCCTTGAGGACATCGCATATAGTCTGATGCCCTTTGAGGCTTTTGTGCATGCATGTTTCAAGCAATGTCTTAAACCTAGCATTCTCATCAGCAATAATAGTGGCATTCTCAGAAGAGGGGTTAGTTACCACATCAACAGTTGAAGATATGGCTATCTCAGAAGCATTTGAACATTCGGTTGAAGACATAGCATTATAACGCTCAAGACATTTTAAGCAGGGTGGAACAAATTCTTCCTGAGCAGTATTGATCTATTGAGCGAGTAGTGAATCATTTTCTTTTCGAAGATCATCATGAGATGCTCTCAGTTTTTCTAGATCTTGCTTCCTTTGAAGATAATCGTAGGACAACTTCTCATGATCAGCTCAGAGGGTTTCATGATGACTTTCAAGTTCCTCATACTTAACACGAAGGATTTTTATGTCTTCGATTAAGGATTGACTTCGATTTATTTCCTCGTCCAACAGGTCATCGCTTTTGTCTAACAGTTAGCAATTTGTTGCTTAGTTGCAATTTTAACAAGTGTCTTATAGCTGGGTTTGGATTCACAGTTAGAGTCATCTTCACTAGAGGTCTGAAAGTAGGCATCGCGCGAGTTTACCTTTGTGCTTCTTGCCATGAAGCAGTAGGTAGGAGCAGAGTCTTCGTCATCATCGGCCTCAGCATCGGCGACATGACCATTGTCTTTAGTGCTGAAGATGGACTTGGCGATGAATGCCAAAGCTAGTGCTAGGCTTGCAATGCCTAAATCAGATTCCTCCTTCGACTCCACCTATGCCTCCTCAAGAGCAGGCTCCTCCTCTGAATCCATTTCCTTGCCGATGAATGCATGAGCTTTGCCAGATGAGCTCTTATTGTGAGATGAAGATTTTGAAGAAGACTTTCAGAATTTCTTCTTCTTCTTGTCGTCAGAGTCACATTCCTAGCTCTTCGTCTTTTTCTATGTTTCCTTTTCCCATTAAGTACATTCAGATATGTAATGGTCTGGCTTCTTGCATTTGTGGCAGGTTCTCTTTTTGTAGTCACAAGTGGAAGCCTCTGCATTCTTTGAGCTGGACTTTGAAGACTTTCTGAAGCGTTTTTCCTTGGAGAACTTTTGGAACTTCCTCACAAGCATTGCAAGCTCTTTGCCAAAATCTTCAGGGCCACTTGAACTGCAATCAGAGTCTTCAGATGAAGATACATCCTTTGCCTTCAATGTGCGGGATCGCCCATAGTTAGGGCCACAGATATCTCTCTTCTCAGATAGCTGGAATTCATGTGTATTGAGCCTCTCAAGTATATCAAACTGGTCTAGTTCCTTGAAATCTGGGCGTTCTTGGATCATCACTGATAGGGTGTCAAATGAGCTATCAAGTGACCTCAATAGCTTCTTCATGAATTCATGCTTGGTTATCTCAGTGGCGCCAAGTGCACGAAGCTCATTGGTGATATCAGTAAGATGGTCAAAGGTGAGCTGGACATTCTCATTGTCAAGCTTCTTGAAGCGGTTGAAGAGATTGCAAAGAACATCGATTCTTGAGTCTCTTTGAGTTGAGACGCCTTCATTGACCTTGGACAGCCAATCCCAGACTACCTTCATAGATTCCAGAGCACTCACACGGCCATACTGTCCTTTGGTCAGATAACCACAGATGATGTTCTTGGCAGTTGAATCCAGTTGTGCGAACCTCTTGACATCCGTAGCGGTGACACCTTCACCAACTTTGGGAATGCCTGTCTTGACGACATATCAGAGGTCGTTCTCAATGGCTTCAAGGTGCATGCACATCTTATTCTTCCAGTAGGGGTAATCAGTGCCATCGAAGACGGGGCACGCAGCGGCGACCTTGATTATCCCTGCAGTCGACAAAGCTAAAACTCCAGGTGGTTAAACCGAATCACACAGAACGAGGGACCACCTTGCTCTGATACCAATTGAAAGTGCTAGTTATCGACTAGAGGGGGGTGAATAGGCAATTTTTTATGAAAGTCTTTAAGACAGGCAATGTCTTTGAAGACAGGCAGTTAAAACAATAAGTAAACAGGATACAGCGGAAGATAAACTACACTAGCAATGCACGAGAGTCAAGTACAATATAGGTCATGCACAAAGACAAGTAGCAACTAGGTAGAATAGATTAGAATTGGAAGACAGTGTGAAGACAAATATGCAATTAGAGTGAATGTCTTCACACAATGTCTTCAAACAGAATAGGCAAGCAAAGACTTCACGAAGCTAAACAGTGAGTAAAGGAGTGAAGTGATAGAACCAGTTGCTTGGTGAAGACAATGATTTGGTAGACCAGTTCCAGTTGTTGTGCCAACTGTACGTCTGGTTAGGGAGGCTGAGATTGAACTCACAAGATCGCATCCTCACCTTATTCCCCTTGAGCTAAGATCACTTAGACCTCGCCCAATCACTCAGGTAAGACTTCAAGGTAGACTTCCAAACCTTCACAGACTTCGTTCACCAGCGATCCACAATGACTCTTGGATGCTCAGAACCCGACACCTAACCAACTAGAAGATCACAGTCTTCAAGTGTAATAAGTCTTCGGTTCACGTGGAACAGAAAGACTTGAGTGATGCCAAACACTCTTTGGGCTCTGGCTGTTTTGGGTTTTGTCCTCGCAAGGATTCTCTCTCAAAGGCTTCGGAGGTGGGTTGCTATCAAACGACAAAAGCCGTACTCTTAGCTTGGAGCAGCCACCAATTTATGGTGGAGGGGTGGCTATTTATAGCCAGGGCAACCCGACATGATTTGTCCGAAATGACCCTAGGTCATTGGACAACCGACACTTGTCCAACGGTCGGATTTCAATCACACGCGGCAGCTTGACTTGGGCTCCAAGTAAAGCTGACTTATCCAACACGAGAGAAGATTTTCTCTTATTTGTCTTTGCTCGAAGACATAGGATTTTAGGTTGAGCATCACGTCAGTTTTCTGACTTTATTCACCTAGACCCCACTTGACAGTTCGGTGGTTCCTATGACTCAGGAAAGAAGATGAAACTATGAAAGAAACTATGTCTTCGCACTCCATTGTCTTCAAGAGAATGTCTTCATGTGTCATTATCTTCGACAAAAGTGTCTTCGTGAACCACCAATGTCTTCATACATTTTTAGGGGTCATCTTCGATGGGTAAACCGAATCAATAGGGACTTCTACCTATGTTCTCATGTGAATCTCATAAACACATTAGTCCCTCAACCAAGTTTGTCATCAATACTCCAAAACCAACTAGGGGTGGCACTAGATGCACTTACAGTCTTCCAAAAGTAGCTTATGAACTTGGCATCGCGGTCTGACGCAATCATCTTGGGCACTCCATGCAATTTCAAGACTTCCCTACAAAAGAGATTGGCAACATGTGAAGCATCGTCTATCTTGTTGCAGGGAATAAAATGTGCCATCTTAGAGAATCGGTGCACAACGACAAATACCGAGTCTTTGCCATTTTGGGTCCTAGGCAAACCAAGAACAAAGTTCGTACTAATGTCTTCCCATGGGTGGTACGGAATAGGAAGTGACATATGTAGGCCATCTGATTGAGCTTGTGACTTAGCTTTACGGCATGTGACGCACTGGTTGGTGTAGCGTGAGACATCACAAAACATCTTTGGCCAATTGTAGTTTCTGGAGAGCATGGTGAAGGTCTTGTCGCGGCCGAAGTGTCCCATAAGTCCTCCACCGTGAGCTTATTGCAAAAACAACAAACGAAGAGAAGCCTCAGGTATACAGAGTTTGTTAGCGTGCATAAGATATCCATCTTTGAGATAATATCGCTCCCAAAAATTGTTATCTTGGCATTAGGCATAAGGAATCACATACGAAGTATCATGCGCATACAAGTATTTAATGTGCTCAAAACCAATAACATTCAATTCAAGTTGAGCAACTAATATGCACTTGAGGGAAAGAGCATCCGCTACTACATTCTCTTTACCCTTGATGTACTTAATGACATAAGGAAAAGATTCAATGAATTCACTCCATTAGCATGTTGTGTATTCAACTTGGTTTAACCTTTAAGGTACTTAAGCGTTTCATGATCCGTATGTAGGGCAAATTCACGTGGGCGAAGATAATGTTCCGAGACATGCAAGACTCTCACCAAAGCATATAACTCTGTCATATATGGGCTAATTAAGTTGTGCGTCGGAAAGTTTCTCACTAAAGTATGCAATGGGTCGCTTTTCTTGCATCAACACGCCACCTATGCCAATACCACTAGCGTCGCAATGCACTTCAAATGTTTTATCAAAATTAGGTAAGGCAAGTAATGAAGCATCTGTAAGCAAGTTTTTAAGCTCATTAAATGTGGTATCTTGGGAAAGTCCCCAAACAAATGGTGCATTCTTCTTACTCAATGCGTGCAATGGTGATGCAATAGTGCTAAAATCCTTAATGAATCGACGACAGAAACCGGGTAATCCAAGGAAGCTACACACTTGTTGCATGTTGGTTGGTTGTGGCCAAGTTTTAATAGCATGAATCTTAGACTCATCAACTTGAACACCCTTAGAGGAGACAACAAAGCCCAAGAAAATAAGCTTATCAACACCAAAGGTGCACTTTTCCATGTTCGCATAAAGTCGCCCATTTCTAAGAACTTGCAAGACGTCTCTAAGATGTGTGACATGGTCTTCAAGAGATTGACTAAACACAAGTATACCACAACACAAATGCCAATATATTTTTGAAGGACATAATGCATGACCTGCATAAATGTGCGAGGCGCTTGAGATAAGCCCATAGGCATGACTAACCATTCATAGAGACCAAACTTGGTTTTAAAAGCCATTTTCCATTCGTCACCCGTTTCCATGCGAATTTGATAGTAGCCACTTTTAAGATCAATTTTGGAGAAAATAGTGGCACCGCTAAGCTCATCTAGAATGTCATCAAGGCGTGGAATGGGGTGATGATACCGAAGGGTGATAGCATTAATGGGACGGAAATTGGAGCACATACCGAAACTACCATCTTTTCTTAGGCACAACGATAACAAAAATGGCACATGGACTTAAGCTCTCGCGTACATACCCGTTTTCTAGGAGGTGTTGTACTTGCCTTTGAATCTCTTTTGTCTTGTCGGGGTTGACGCGATAAGATGCCTTGTTCGGTAGTGGTGCACCGGGGATGAGGTCGATGCAGCGCTCGATTCCATGCAAAGGAGGTAGTCCCGGAGGTACCTCATCGGGAAAAACAACCGCAAATTCCTTTAATAAATGAGACAAAACCAAAGGTAGATGTTGTGAAGTCTTAGTTCGCGTGACTTAATCTTTGCACACAAGTGAAGTACACTTGATGGGCACTCACTCACATCCCTCAAATCTCTTTTGGTGGCTAAAAGCACTATGTTTTTCTTGTCGCTAATCTTGGAGTCACTCAATTTTGGCTTGTGGTGCTCACTCTCTTTGTGGTGGTTCACTCTCTCACTAGTCTCTCCATGATGGCTTGGTGCTTTCTTGTCGGTGATCACTTGAATTGGCGACATGGTTCGAAGCACGTACTCCTTGCCCTTCATCTTGAAGCTATAGTAATTGGTTTGTCCGTTGTGGATGGCGCCGCCATCAAATTGCCAAGGTCTTCCTAAGAGGGGATGGCACGCGGACATAGGTACTACATCACACTCCAAGGTGTCTTTGTATGTGCCGATCTTGAATGACACTTGGACTGTATGCTCCACTTGAATGTTGCCGGAATCACTTAGCCATTGGACTTTGTAGGGGTGAGGGTGCTTCTTCTTAACCAATTGTAGCTTGGAGCATAATTCTTCACTTGCCAAATTGTGGCAACTTTCACTATCAATGATCACCTTGACGGATCGTCCTTGGATGCCCGCTTTTGTGTGGAAGATGAGGCAACGTTGGTCTTCATCTTGTTTTTGTTGAAGTGTCAACATCTTGGAAACAACAAGAGCGGGGCTCGGGTCGTTGTCACAAAAGATTTTTGAATCTTCATCTTCATTCACTTGGCGATGCATGGCCACGTGCCCTAGTGCTTCCATTTCTTCCTCGCTCATGGAGTCATAGGTGATGTCTTCATTAACAATCATGGTGCACCGAGTGGGGCACTCGAACATCTTATGGGCACTGTCGGGGTTCACAAACAGGGGTGTTTGTTCCCCCTGACTTGTGCACGAACGAAGAACCTCCGTCCCAATGGCAAGGGCATGCAGGAGGAATAATTACCTCAACACAAATTCAAGACCAAGCAAGGCCAAGCAGCTTTTCGTGAGATCAAGGGGCATGTCAAGAATACCAAGCTAAAGCATACAAGTCAGATTCCAAGAGGAGTGTCCCTTGCCGGCCAGGCGAGGCCGGCAAGGTTGATACCACAAGCAAGAGCAAAGGCAAACCCCCGCCAGCTATGCCTCCGGGGCAACCGGAGACCGAAGCGCACACCCCTCCAAGATGGCCCGGCAAGCCCTGCCCCCGGCAGGCGCAAGCCAGCTACCACCGCTCCACCGCATCGCGACGCCAGTCACTTGTCGATGCGGTGTCGAGCTCTCCAGGTGATTAAGTGGCTCTCACTAAGCACATGGCAGCTCAATGATAAGCAGATCACACCCACTTGACACCCGTCCAAGGGCGTGTCAAGATGATAAGCAGAAGATGGTTAAGCGGCGACATAAGCTTGCCGAGGATGCACCCCTACACGCCACCTAAGGTAGCATTTATGGCATTTTGTCCCAAGTGCGAGAGTTAGGTATGATAGCACTGTTAGCTATCTAATAATGAGATAATGTCTGTTTTGCCACTGTGGTTACCCCTTGAGCTATAAAAGGAGGCCCAAGGCAACCTAGAGAGGGATTCAGATCCCTCACACTTGTACGCGCGTAGCAGCTCTCCCTGAGGCCACCTTGCGGGCTTGAGCGTTGTGTGCTGTTGTGTTTCCCCCATCCAATCCACCCATAGCAGGAGTAGGGTTTTACACTTACGAGTGGCACGAACTTGGGTAAAAATGACCAGAGCCCCATCGTCGTGCTGCCTCATGGCTTCCGCTCTTTGTGTAACGTGATCTCCCCCTTTCTGAACCACAAAGGGGCTCATGGCCCCATAGGTGATCGTGCTCACCCACGACATCTTTGGTGCGCCAGGTAGGGGAGATCACTTGCGTGAACCCGAAGTTGTGAACAGTGCGCCGATCTTCATCATCGCCTTCTTCATGGATGAAGAAGAGGAGCAGTGCAGCTCCTGAGCCACCTCATTCCGAAACTCCATCGCACATTTCCACCACAGCAACGGCGGCGGAGAGGACGAGGGACGTCGGTGCTGTGGTTGGCACGGATAGACACAGATGACATGGCCGCCGTGCCACCCATAGTCAGAAGATCGGGCAGGCTGAGTAACGGCGCCACCCTTATCACGATCCTCGATCGAGCACACTTGATCCCAAGCGGCGCCGCTCGGTTTGGCACACCAGAGAACGGTGTGTACTTGGCATCCCTTCCTTCCTCCCTCGCCAATGATCGGGATGCCCAGTGGCGATGCCGCTGGCGTCGATGAGTTCACACGAAGCTCGGTCCTGCATTTGTCCTGCGAAGGATAAATCTGAGCTGAATGTTAGAGTGAATCCATCGGTTGGCACCCCCGGCAAGCAAACCACGGCAAGGCCCCGTACGCTCGCGTGTCCACCACGCTGGTTGCTGAGGGGTCATTGGCTAATAGGGAAAAGAGGGTGGGACCAGATTCTTCTTTTCTTCCGTGATATTTTCGTTAAGTTACGAATGTTTTCATCGACCCCTCGGCCCGTGTCGGGGGTGAGCGCGTGACTAACGAACCTCCAAGTTCCCCCATTTTGTTCCTTCCTGTTTTTTCCCTTCCTCTCCGCGTGAAAGCGGATATACGTGAGCAATTTTGTCAGGGAATGCAAGGAGGAGGGGACGACCACGCGAGAAGGGGGAAATGATATGTACGAGCAAATGTGCACCCTCGGCAGAAGGGGAGCATGAACAAAAGCTAAGTTGGCGTGCCTGTGAACTATCTTTAGAACTCACGCATGCACATCCCTCGAACAACCAAGGTTTCGTATGGCAGGTCTCCCGCGTGGTGGAACCTTACTGTCGGCGTTCTGGTATCGGGGGTACCCAGATCTGCCTGCATGTGGCCCAGCGCGTGGGCCCATCGATGGCCCTGTATGGCCCAGCTACACAACTCCGAGGCAAGACCCTCGCGAGGCGAATGACATCAAGATCTCCAGAGGAGGGGCCTCCCTAGGCTGCTTCCCGAGGGGCGGAGACTTCTATGCAGGTACCTAGCCTCACGAGGCTACGATGACGTCAGTGACGACCAAGGCCAGGCGGGCGCCAGCGAGCACAGAAGGTATAGTTTCCTCTTCGGTGCTAAGGAAGCAAGGGCAGGCGCAGGTTCCCGAGGAAGGCCCCAAAGCTTTCCTCTCTGGTGCAACGAGACCGAGACCACGAGCTCGGCAGGACAGATGTCATCGCTGAGCCCACCGCTGCATCACGGCCAGAAGCTTTGTAGGCGAAGACCACCTTTCGTCAGGATAAGATGTACTCCTTGTCCCCCTTCAAAATTGGCCATAATGGAATCCCTTCCCGCCTAAGCTATGAGGGAAGAGGACCAGGGCCACTATAAATATAGGCTAGCCATCACCATAGGTGGGATCCCCGATCGGACCCTTGACCAATCCACCCTCACCACTCGAGCCCTCGCGAGGTAGCTCATCAAGTGTACTAGTTCATCCTCTACCTCCTCATGAGGCCAATCCACCACAAAGAAGGGGTAGGGTTTTACACCGCAAGGTGGCCCGAACCTGGGTAAATCTCTGTGTTGTTCCTTTCCGCACGATCCAGCGTACTCGTCGAGATCAGGTCATGGGCATGGCGAGCTAGCGTGGTTGAGAAGCGAGATCCTTCATTCACGCCCCTGAGTTCGAACCTTCTTGGGTCTGTGGAGCCCTGAATCTGACATTTGGCATGCCAGGTAGGGGCGTGTCGAAGCTCCGGCTCTTCGTCAACCGCGCTCCGTTCTTGCTCCACTGTGTCAATGGCTGATGCTCGCCGAGTCCGCGCTGAGCGCTGGGTCGCTCGCGTCACTCAGACGGCGCCCATGGGCCGCGGTGTCCCACACCGCTCTGCCTCTCCCATGGCTAACGCTGCTCATGAGCAGCAGGACTCGTCGCTGCCACCATCCATGCGGCACGATGGCCGCACCACCACTCCTTCTCTCACTCCCGCCATGGCGTCGTCCTCCCACGTCCGCCGTGGGCCGGCGAACGCGCAGGCTGCGCTGCTCATGGCGTGCGAGCTGCTGCATTACCGTCCCGTCGACAAGGCTACGACGCCTCGCTCGGCCGCATCACCGAGCTCGTCAATGCCGCTAGCGAGGCCCCGGCGCCCTCCCACTCGCTTCGTCCCCCGCCATCCCGGGCGGGCGACATGGCCCATGGCGCGCCTCCTCCTCCTCCTCCTCTGCGCGGCACCAACCCTGAGATCAGGCCTGACGTGCCCCAGCGCGACCCGCCGCGTGGGGCACCGGTGTTGGCACGGGATGAGGCAAGCTGTCAGGTGGTGCAGTGGCCACAAGGCGACGTCCGTGCGCTCCCCGCACTGCCGCGCCAGCATCATGACCACGCGCCGCTGGAGGCAGTGGCGCGCAGACATCAAGACCGAGCTCCCCCCACGCGTGCTACGCCTGTGAGTGCGGCGGGCTACCGCGCATTCACCCCTGAGCTACACCGCGTCGTCTGGCCAGGCAAGTTCAAGCCGGATCTGCCCCCACGCTACGACGGCATCCCCGACCCTGCAGAGTTCCTTCAGCTCTACTCGTTGAGCATCGAGGCAGTGAATGGTGATGACAAGGTCATGGCAAACTGGTTCCCCATGGCTCTCAAGGACAGGGCGCGCTCCTAGCTCCTTCACCTCCTGGAGGGATCGATTTCCTCCTGGGACGAGCTTCGCCAGCGCTTCATCGCCAACTTCCAAGGCACTCATGATTGCGCCCCAGCAGTGAATGATCTGCGGCGCGTGAAGCAGCAGCTAGGCGAGACTCTGCACAAGTACATACAATGCTTCATGAATGTTCGCCTCAAGATCCCGAAGGCGTCGGACGAGGCCATCATCTCGGCGTTCACAAATGGCGTCAGAGATGTCAAGATGAAAGAGGAGCTCGCCATCCATGACGACTTGTGCTCGGCCCTGGAGACGTTCAACCTAGCGAACAAGTGTGTGAGGCCCGAAGAGGGCTGCCTCTCCCTCCTCGAGCTTCCGGAGGCTGACCCTGAAGACAAGAAGGCCAAGGCTAAGGAGGCGAAGCGCAAGGGCCCCGTCATGCTGGCAGCGGAGCTTGAGATGAAGTGCGGCCACGACCACGATGAGCCTCCCAGGGGCAACCGCCCGTTCTACATCTTCCACAACGTACACAGCCACAACACCAACGATTGTCAGGAGCTCAGAGCACTCCGTGATGGGCGCCTCGGCCACCGCCCCGAGCACGGAAACCGCGGCTACGGTCGTGGAGGAGGCCGCGGCGGAGGACACTGGGACAACCGCGACCCTCGCCAGGACTGGCATGACCAGCCTCGCAAGGACCGCTGGCGGGATCAGCCTCGCGACGGCCCCTGGAGCGACTAGCCTCGTGAGGACTGTCCCCAGGGCAACGCTGGCCTCCCTCCGCTGCCGTTGCCGCCAAGGAGAAATGACGACAACTGGCAGGATGATGGGGCTGGGGGCTTCCGGGAACCCCGTGCAATCGCTTGCATCCTGGGTGGTGCCCAGGCCCCTGCTTCGAACCGCATCTTCAAGCAGTTCTCTCATGAGGTGAACGCGGCGCTCCCCAAGCTTGAGGCCGCGCGTCCCCTTAGGTGGTCGCAGTACGCGATTACTTTTGACTCCAAGGACCACCTCAAGTGTTCGGCCGCCGCAGGCGTGCTTCCCATGCTCTGCACACCCACCATCAGCAACATCCTCGTCACCAAGACCCTCATCGACGGTGGCGCTGGGCTCAATGTCCTCTCTATGGAAACATTCGACACGCTCCAAGTGCCTTATGACCAGCTCCTGCCCACCAAGCCCTTCTCGGGGGTGACTGGTGGCTCCACCACACCCCGGGGCAGGTGCGCCTTCCCGTCACCTTCGGCAAGCGCGACAACTACCACACCGAGCTCATTGACTTTGACGTCGGCCACATCGGCCTCCCGTACAATGCCATCCTCGGGTACCCTACCCTCGCCAAGTTCATGGCAGTGACCCACCATGGTTACAACGTCCTCAAGATGCTAGGGTGCAGCAGCATCATCACGGTCGCCTGCGATGAGAAAGACGCTGTCTGTTCCCTTGAGCATGCCTACCGTGCCGTTGCGGCCGAGAACTCTGATGACGAGGGTGGCATTCTGCCTCCTGAGACCACCCCTGCCAAGAAGAAGCAGCTCCTCCCCAAGGGTCCTCCGAAGACCAAGAAGCCCTCTGGCGGCACCTCAGGCCCCGCGCCTGCTGTCGGGGCACCTCTTCCTCCCACATAAGAAGGCGCGCCCGACACTTCCCTTGGGACAAGCTCAGGGGCTCCCATCTGGAGGGCTTCTGGCCTGACCAATGCGACAAGGGAGGTGCTCGGGCACCACTTGGAGGCGTGCCTCGATGCGCGCCCCCACAAGGAAGGAGCGAGGCGCGAGGCGCCAGGGATGCGAGAATTCATCACCAAGGCGATCGAAGAGCTTCAGGAGGCATAGGCCATGCGTGGCGAGCGTCGCCCCTCACCACCCAGTGCAGCTGCAGCCCCCGGTGCGGGCGGCGAGCTGCGCGTCTGCGTCAACATCCCGGGCCTCAACAGGGCCGCTTCACAGGATCTCTTCTGGCCGTCATGTGTTGACCGAAGTGGGGGCTACCCTGCAACTACATCTGCATGCCGTTCGGCCTGCTGAACATGGGCGCCTCGTACGAGTGCCTGGTGCAGCGTGCTATGGCATCTCACAAGGCCAGGCGCTCGGCGGTCGCGTCTCAGGAGGTCCTGGATCCTCACGAGCCCCTCGGGCCTCGCGGGCCTCACTAGTCTCCGGAGCCGCCCAGCTCATGAGGAGCCATCTTCACGCCACGCATCTTCAGCTACCTCGACATGTCTACAACGCTAGTGCCAGGTGACTTTTTGGTTTGTTCAGTTGAGAGCGCCCCTCAGGCTACATTATCCTCAAGCTGTCAGGGCCCGCCCCTGCAGCTGTATCATTTTGCGCATGTATCAGAACTGGCTCTGCCTTTTATGAATTTCTTTAGTATTTCAACTTGCATGCTCAGTGCTTCGTCACCATGAATGTCGTTGCGCCCTCACAACCCCCCCCCCCCCCCCCGCGACCGCCTCATGATTAAGGACTCGCACGGCGTCTGTGCTCGGGTCCGTCCCTGCAGCGTTGTTAAATCCAAGAGATCGAGCTCTGTCTCACGGGCCAGCTCCCGTGTACGTCACCTCCCGGGGTCCTTGGTGCCTTGTTCTCGCATGAGCTAATCGTGAGTGGGTGAGTCAGGGCACGCGGCCTGGTTCATCTAACCGCAGTCCGGCGCTCCGCCGTCGCGGGAGCCGCACGTCGGGTGTCCTTCCTCGGGATTGTTGCATGAGAAGACTGGGCACGGCGTCTGTGCTCGGGTCCGTCCCTGAAGCGTCGATAAACCCAAGCGACTGAGCTTTGTCTGGAGGGCCGGCCGCGTTCACGTCACCTCCTGGGGTCCTTGGTGTTCGGCCTTCTCATGCGATGGCCTCTGAAGGTTCATTCGGCGCAGGTCCCCCCACCACACAGGTTTTATAAGTGTGCTCCGCGCCAGAAGATTCAGGCGCAACCCGCCTTGAGGTAGGGCCTCGTGAGTCTCGCGCTGGCTCACGGGTGCCCAGATACACCTCCTCCAGTTCTGCCATGCCACTCATGCATACGAACAAAATTGGGTTGTACACGCCCAGAGACTCTAACACAGAGCTCCCATCCCATGCCAAGTGGAAGCTCCATGCTCCGCTCTTGCGGACGATACGGTCAAACAATGACTATGCCCACGCCCAAGTGGAAGCCCCATGCTCCGCGCTAGCGGACGACACGGTCGAGCAGCGACTATGCCCATGCCCAAGTGGAAGCCCCATGCTCCGCGCAGGGGGATAAATAACTAAGGGTGCCCTAGTGGCCGCACCAACCTCAGGATAGCCTTTCGGCTCATCACACGGTCGTATCGTGCAGCATTCCCCCGGGAGGAACGCGTGAGGGGGCTGGACACGGGGGCTATGCTCAGGTCAAGCCTGGGCACACGCCACCTCACCAGGTCCCTTGTACCTGGTCTTCTCGCACCCCTCCCAGGTGAAGGCTGGTGAGGAAAGGTATGGAGGAATCCGGACTAACCTCGCCGCTGCCCATGTTTCCTTCATGAGGGCTGCTTGCATGTCAAGAGGGACCCTTGAGCATCGCGACTCAGGGGCCTCACTAGTCACGTAGCCCCTCGCCCCTTGGTGTCGTCCTGGTGATCCGGACGCCCCAACGGCGGTCGAGGTATGCGCGGGGCTGGGCCCTACCAACGCAGAGCACAAAAGCAAACAAGAAGGAAACCAAGCACGAAAAGGGAATAACGGAGTTCAAACGATTATTACAAGCATCAAATGTTCTGCAAATTCAAGCAAAGTCTTATGCCTCCTCGAGGCATGATAAATGTCGCAGGGTAAAACCTAGGAGGAAGGGTCATCATCGCCATGGCCGTCGCCGCCACCTGTCCCAGCCACGAGAAGCCCGTCGTCAACGTCACTGCCGCCGTCGTCGCTGCCGCTGGCCTCGACCGCCGGAGGCTCGGTGTCGGGAATGCAGGTGAACTTCTTCAGTAGCGCGTCCATGTTGGCCTTCACGGTAGCTGTGGTGGCCACGCGGGACTCAGGAGCAATCGCGTGGATCACCGCATCGAAGTTGAAGCCCGAATTCTGGAGGTAGAGGTGGCTGAAGACGCGCGTCGCAGCCGCGGAGAATAGTGAGAGGCACTCCTCCTCCAGGATGGAGTCCACCTCGGCGGCAGCACCCTCGAGTGCTTCGGCAAGCCTGGAGGAGAGCCCTGTATAACCGCTCTCAGGGGTCGCCAGTGGCTCCTCGAATCCTCCCCTACAGATGGAATGTAACACCTGACGAGACATGAGCTCGAGGGAGGGGAAGACATCGCGCTCCGCGACCGCCTTCTTCTCGGCGGCGACGAGGGTCTTCTCCCTGGCATCCAGCTGAGCTGTCGCCTCGGAGACGCGCTGGGCGTGGGACGTCTGGGCTTTGGCCACTTCCTTCTTCAGCTTGGTCAGGCGGTCGCGCTCCGCGGCTTGATCAGCGGCCGCCTTGGATAGCGTGGAGTCGCAATCCGCGAGCCTTGCCTCGCGGGCCCTGAGGTCATCTTCCTTCTGCTGGAGTTGCTGAGCGAGCGTAGCCTGCTCTTCCCGAAGGGCCTTCAGGTTGGCCTCTGCCTCATCACGACGCTTCTCAGCAGATGCTGCGCTGGCTAGTGCCGCGTCGCGAGCCTCCTTGGCTTCGGCGGCCTCCTTCTTGCTTTCCGCGATGGTAGCTTCGGCCCAGTCCCAGGCCATCTTGCTGGCTGGGTCGGCCTGGAGCCACCCCGAGACGAGCCCAAGGCGCTCCCTCACGAGGCACCTGTCAGCATCTTGAAGATCGGCCCGGATCTGGCCAAGCGCGGTGTAAGCTTCATCCAAGGCTCTGGGCCGGATCAAGGGGCCGCAGTTTGTGAGTGCGAGGGCCTGGAGAGGGGGCGGCGTTGGCACGCCGACTGGCGCTCTGGCCAAGGAAGTGGCGGCGTGGCTGGCTTGGGGCGCCGGAGGCTTCAGGCTCCCCTCGGCCACCACGAGGGCGGACGACTTTGTAGCCTGCTGGCCCATGAGGGCTGGCTCCTCCTGAGGTTGCATCGCTGCATCATCAGGGGTCGCCCCCTCCACCAGTGCCGGGGTTGCCGCAGCCGCGATGAGGAGTGTCGCCTCGTGGACCCCTGCGCCTTCAGTGGTAGGTTCCCCAAGTGGTGCCGGTGAAGCGCCAGGAGCTGGCGGCGCACCTGTATGCCTAGGTGCGAAGCCGCCTGAGCGCCCAAGAACGGCATTGGGCTGGCGCGACGCACTCTCGCGCCTACCGCGGCCGCGATTGGAGGCTAACGGCGCCCTCAGGACAGGGGGCTCCTTCGGCTGGGTGCTCACGTTCTTCTTCTTCACCTCATCGCCACTCCTGGTCATCAAGAGGGGAGTGTGGTGAGCACAAATGCAATCTATGCTTGACCAAGAGCAAGGTAGTTACTTACTCTTCAGGGGTGATCCACTTCCTCTTCTTCTCCTTCTCGGTGAAGGTCAGGGTGCCCCTGCTTTTCTTTGGCGTGGCCTTGGCCGCGTCCGGAGGGCAGGCGGGGTGCTACTTGATGGACCCCACCGTGGCGCTACCACCTGGAGAAGCGAGGGGGTCACCCTGAGGGGTCACGGCCGATGGGGCCACGTCCGCCCCAGCAGTGGCCGTCCTGTCCCCTGTTCGCGGTTTAGGCGGAGACAGGACCGACATCTGGATCACCCTGCTGGAGCTTGTGGAACCCTCCGGATGGGGCGCAGCCGCACCTTTCTTTGGGGTCACTCGGCCTGATGCTTGCGTGGTCCGTGGTGTGGGCCCTAACCCCCTGAGACCCTGGTGGGGCGCGGGGAGTCCGCGGCCGGGAGCTCGTCGGTGTCGTCGTCATCCTCGAGGTTGCGAAGGAGCTTGCTCTGCGACGGAGGGGATACTTCCTCCAGGTCGTCATCCTTGGTCTCCTCTGAGTCATCTTCCCCGCCGCTGTCGCCGGAGGACACCGGCACGGGGGAGTTGGGGTGCTCAGACGGCATGAGCCCCAGCTCGTTGAAGGCGGGCATGGCGGTGACTAGCTCCTCCCTGTCTTCGTGGCGGTACAGCGGGGTGCAGGCCTCAGGGAGGTCCCCCGGATCACCATTTAGCAGGACGGCCATGGCCTTGTCCAGCTCTTCACCCGTCAGGCTGGCAAGGCGTAGCCTCGTGTCGTCCCATGCACCCTGGAATTCCCCAAGGGCTGCGTGTGCGACTGGAGCAATGCCAGGCGCTACGTCAGGAACTCCTTCACGAGCACTCCCCTCGTCAGCCGCTTGGCCTCCATATCTGAGGTTATCCTCCTCAAGACAGGCTCTGCCCGGGGGTCGGTAAGCTTTGCATGGCCCCACCTCTTGAGCCGCTCAGGCAGCTCTGTTGGCAGCTCTAGCCGTGGGTTGAGACCCTTGGTATCCAGGAAGACTCAGCGGTGCCGGAAGCCCTCTACCTTCTTCCCGGCCTTCAAGAGGACATTTCCCTTTTGGACCGCATTGAAGGACATGCAAGCAGAGCGCTGCGTCCGGTCGTGCAGCCGCAAACTGAAGAAATGGCGGAGCAGCGCCACGGAGGGCCTCGCACCCACAAAGGCCTCGCAGTAAAAGGCGAAGATGGACATGAGGAGGATAGAGTTGGGTTGTAGATGAAGGGCCTGGATCTTATTGTGGCACCCCGGCTCAGAGGAAATCGGAACGCCCCGTATTCCAGTCCCAGGGACAAGTCCACTGGAATACGGCACTGTTGGCATAGAACAAATCAGCTCTTTATTGCTATAAATATGGTTACAAAGATTACATCAACACGGCGACACTACGCCTGCTCAAAATAGCTCTATGCTAACAGTGGATCGACCTAAGGATGCGGAGTATCTCTCGGCAGCGGAACAGCGTCGGCGGTGATGGACTCCACTCCGCAGGGACTCTGGCTGGAACGCGTATCCTAGCTCGCGCACGCAACATCTCCAACAAACAATCAAACATGGCATGACCTGCAAATTGGCATGACACGCCAGGTGAGTACTTTGAATGTACTCGCAAGCTCACAACAAACATCAGCATTAAGGCAAGACAACATCACAACAATCAAGATTAAGTTAAGATTTATTGTTACCGAAGGAATGGTTGAAATGAGCAATAACAGGCTACTCTTCCTGCATTCTGGTGACCAACTCATGATCACTACAAGAACATCCAACGATCATCCTCGAGATCGTTACCAATACTTGCCCATGGCATAATATCCGACTGTTACCATACTCAGATGAGTTCCTTCCTTATCACTGTCATTATAACGGTTGATCTCCTATAGAGGTCTGGACGGGCTGTCCAATTCCGTGGACACGGCTATTCGAATAGATTTTACACTCTGCAGAGGTTGTACACTTTACCCACACCACGGAACTCATGGCCTCGTACTCCCATTCGGGTGGACCAACGACGTTCCGACGAAACCTGTCTGACCCGTGACTCTTCCATCGTACGACCGGCAATCATACTCCCTCTGGGAGTCAAGCCCTGGGTGGCCCCGTGTCCTCAAGACACCTACCAGCGTCCTGGCCAAACAAACTGTCCCAAACGGGGACCTGGATCCAATAACTCAACTGGGCTCACAGGGTTATCGCCGCCTACCTGGCCAGGGTAGCGCGCGCGCATAACCCTCCCTCTTTGGAGGTACCGGTGGAAGAGCACGCGATTAGACCAAGTCAAGGCCGTCCCATACCGGCAAATGTGGCTGCACGAATAAGCCCGGACAGGTGACTCTCGATCAACCAACTAAGTTCACTTATTACCAGGTTGTTTCATCAAGTTAACATAGTTGGTCAAATTAGGCATCTTATCCCCGAACAATCTTTCTGTCACAGTTGATACTCCGATATCATAGTAATCCAATAACCGGCATGCTTAGGCTACTGCTACTAGTTCATATCCACAAATGCCGGATGGAATCCCAAAATAATCATAGACGGTAATCTCAGCATCATAACCTCAACGAGTGGGTAAACTACTAGTCATTAACAATCCGGTATTCAACATCTACTCATGCATGTCATAATCCAATCCATGCTACAGATAACATTCTTGCTATTAAAGTAATTAATTAAACTATGATATTGCATTGCAATTATGCAGATGAGGGTTGTGCCTTGCCTGGAGATGAAGGAGTCATTGGAATGAAGTGCGGAAATGTCGCGGGGACGAATGCCGGAAACAGTACTCGCTCGGAGGGCTGTTTACGGACAAGGGCAAAAGGGTCATTTCTGCTGTGTCAACACAGCATGAGAATGATACCATCGGAACGGGCTCGATGAGACGAAGACGTGGGCGTTGGATTCACCTCGATCGGAGTTACGAGCAAAAAGTTATAAGGGTTTCTCTGCCAAGGACCTTTCTGTAAATATTTTATTTACTTTGGGGTCCCTGTCAGCTCGGCTGGTCGCGCACTTTACTGAAATACGTTTCCCAACGAAGGAAACGGAAACACAGCGGGCGCGTCCACTTATCCGAGCTGGCGGGTGCGGGGCCGGGCTCTGTGCAGCTGACCGGTGGGGTCGGGGCGATGTGGGGCCCGCCTGGCCAGCTGGACGGGCGTCGTCCTCTTCCTCTCGCTCGCCCGAGGAGCAGAGGGAGGAGGGCGGTGCCGGCGCTCGTCCGGCCGGCTCCGGCCACCTCTGGTGGTGCTCGGACCACCGGAGTGTTCTCCGAGGCGCGGCGCATCCATCCATCCCACCCACGGACTCCAACGGCGATGGGAGAGATGGCGAGCTCGAGCACGGCGGACGGCGGCGTCGGTCAGATTTGGGTGTGGCGCCATGAGTCGCCGGAGTCGAAGATGAAGTGCGGGGAGGAGTTACTGGCGTCTGGGTGTTCTACTGGTGGTGGTGGAACAGAGGAAGAGGCTCGGCAGCGAGCTAATTTAGGAGGTGGAGGGCGGCGGCCATGGCGGTGAATCGGGGCAGGGAGGAGCTCTGCAGCTCGAATGAGGGATTGGGGAGGGGTAGTCGAGGATGGGGAGTGCGGTGGTGAGCTAGGGAGAGGCTCGGAAGGCCCTTATATAGGCGAGAGACGAGGAGGTCCGGGCACGGCCACGCTGCCACGTGCACCGGCGTCCCGATGCTTCGGGAGCTCGCCTGGAGGGGAGGAGAAGCATCCATGAGCTTCACGGAGGGCGGAGAGGGTCAGGAGCGGCCGGGGAGGTTCGGGAGAGCTCGGGGCGACGGGACTCGTCGACGGCAGAAGCGGACAGGGAGCGGCGCGGCTGTGCACTGCGCAGGAAGAGACGGGAGAGGGGGGAAGACTGGTCCAGGGAGGAAGAAGACAGCGAGGGAGAGCTGTTGGACATGACTACTCGCGCAGAACCGACGAGGAGAAGAGGGGCCCGAGCTGACTAGTACGCAGCTCACGTCCATGTCATGCCAGGGCGGCGGTCACCGCGTGGACTCGGTGTTTCCACGTGTCCTGGTCAACTCCATCATGTCAACTCGATCAGTCACTCGTAGGAAGAGGTCAAGGAGGAAAGAAACGAGCATAGTGGCACCTGAGTTGACCACAGCTTGCAGGTTTTGTCTGGAACAGTAAGGTGTTTGGAGTGGGCTGGGGGAGATCGAGCAGGATCTAGACTCCGATATTTGGCATGGGATGATCAAATGCTAAGGTGACCATGTCTGCAAATTTGCAGCTTATTTGGATGAAGATAAATAGCACTTGCTGTTCAAAGGGCCTCACTGACCAGATTTGCAAAGTATGAAGTAGCACTCACATACTTCATTGGATTGAGCTAAAATTTGTCAAGGCAGGGTTATTTGGACATATGAAGATGCTGTAAAAATTTCATACCAAATGGACAAGCCATAATGGTACTTGCTTCACAAGCATCCTCTCTGTCCAGAAACTTGCAAAATTTGCACAGGGCAATTGGATTACTGAATTGGGCCAAAACTTGGTGGAAGGAGTTGAAATGGATTTAAGAATGTCCTGGTAAATTTTCAGCTTAAATGAAGCAATATAAAATATAGTTGCTTCACAACTGAAAAATATGGCCAGAATCTAAGAATTGATGCTCTGCTCACTAAGATGATTGGATAGGGTTGAAACTTGTGTAAGAGTCATTATTTGGGCAATTGGAGGTGCTTGCAAAATTTCAACTCATTTGGATACTCCTAGCTAGCACTTGCTTCACAAAGATTCTAGTTGCCCAGAAATTTGGAAATTAGCCAAGGGAGTTTTAATATC
This sequence comes from Thinopyrum elongatum, assembly GCA_011799875.1. NCBI lineage: Eukaryota > Viridiplantae > Streptophyta > Magnoliopsida > Poales > Poaceae > Thinopyrum > Thinopyrum elongatum. The sequence continues at coordinate 330,566,746 of CM022298.1, read as the reverse complement.
CAAATAAAGTTGCATTTTGGCATGTGGCAATGATATGGATAAGAAAGAGTGCACAAAAAGTTTGAGAGCAAGCAAGCAAATATAAATGGTACTTGCTTCACAACCTGCCAGCTGGGGCAGAATCAGAAAAGGAATATTTGTGAAATATTTTTGGACATGGCAAGGAATATTTTGACATATCTGGATAAGATATGTCCCAAAGGATTTATGAGAATTATTTGGGAATTTTGGGAATGATAGAAATATGAGTTGCTTCACAACTCAGAGCTGACAGGGTTATTCCTTTAATAGAAAAAGGAATATTCCCAAGAAAAGAATATTGGGATTGGTCCAAGATGGAAATTACAAGGTCTTGGGATGATTTTGAGGTTGGCAAGCCACTTGGGAGAGGAATCAAGGGTGATCTCTCCAGGTTTCAGGACTACTAAGCCACAGAAAAGCAAATCCAGACCAAAATAAAAAGGAAAAAGAAATGGGCAAAATCCAGGGTGTCACAAACCTACCCCCCTTAAAGAAATCTCGTCCTCGAGATTTGGTTGCTCAGGGGTTAAACCTGAATATTCCCCTTTGAGGAAACCGTTTCCCACTCGGGTTTCCTTTATACCTTTGTATTCTGCTCCCGCTGGTTACTCGGACTGACTGCCTGGCCCTGATGTGATTCGTTTCACTGGATCCTTATTCTGACAGGTCTTTCCCCATATATTATTCTGATTTTAATCCTTTTATGTCTAATGGCCTGCCTAGGTGCAATGAATTATCCTGACTACAATACCCGTCCTTCTCGCAAGCCCGAGAGTTGTTCCTTATGGACGTGTTGTGATGAAGTCCAATACGGATGATCGTCAATTGACTCATGAACAGATCCTCTCGAGGGACATGAAATCTTTTACTCATCGTGCTTGGGTGTCCTCAAAGGGCTGTATGTCCACCAAGTTTGAAACAGTACTGTGATTCATATCGTTCTCCTTCTCGCATGGTTTACTGAATCATCTTTGGTATCTGTACTATCTCAGGTATCACATTTGCACCGAAGATTTAATTGTCACCTGTCGTGACCAGCATAAAGGCGTACGGTGATATTATCCATAGACTTGACTGACAGTGGTCCTGGCAGCAGAATCTTGTTCACGGCAGGTTATTCTTTATCTGTTTCCCATATGTGAGGACATGTGCTGCGAGACTGTTGCTCATCCTTCTGAGTGCTCAGTCTGACAGGCTTGATTATTCTCTTCTGATGATTCTGGGAATATTTAGTTGGCTGAGCGGGTTGACTCGATATGGGGTCCTTGCAAATAGATTAGACCCCGTGGTGTGTATCCCCATGGTGACCAGTATCGAACCAGTCTATTCTGGCATTTGTACCAAGTTGATCATGTAACCATTATCATATCTGTATGGCCAATCTTGCTCCTTCATTATGGTTTTCTTTACCTGGATCCTTAGCTAAAAGAGCTTGGCCTTATGTATTCTCGATTCTTCGGGTGACCATGGGTACTGCCAGATGCAACATTCCGGCAGGCATATTACTTTACAAGTTGTAGCTGTAGGGTAACGACTGTCTGAACCCTTGGATGAAATCGGCAATTAAACCAGTAGCCACCAGAACGGTCTTTACAACTCAGATCTGGGACATTACTGGAGTAACTCAACCCCGACTCAAGACGGCTGAAAAGCAGCTCAGAGCATGAGACGGTGTCGATAAGAAGAAAGTAGCAGCTCCCTAAGACGGCCGAGAAACAGCTCAGAGCATAGGGTCACCGCTACGGAAAGAAATTCAACAACTGTCCGAGACGGCCGAAAAGCAGCTCAGAACACGGGCTAGTTACTGACAAAAGAAATAACAATCGGCATCCACCCCGGATGGCCGTAACAGCTCAGTACACAGGCGTGGTGCCGTTACTAAAGAAAGGCAGGCAGGGGTTCAGTAGCGTCCCATACAGCTTGCTACTATGCAGACAAGCACAGGTATGTTAATTGAAACCGGGCTGACATCCTGGTCTGAGTAACTCATGTAACCTTGGCAACATGTTCATCATTTCCATAAAAACATGTGTAGCTGGCACTTGATTTCTGAGGCAGGCTTGTGTCCTGACTGGTTCTTGCATTCCGACCAACGGTTGCGGACCTGACTCTTGGGATGCATTGTCATATGCTACCAACTGTCTGGGGAGTATCTTGTACTCTGAGGCTTCCTTTTTGCCACATACGGACTGAGTGCATATATCTATTCCTTAATGTTTCTGCTGTCAGTTACTTGTTGTAAGCCACATGGTATTCAGTTATCCTTCTTGCTGAACACCGCACTCATAACATATTCTGGCTTACTTCCGGGATATATCAGGGTTCAACCTGCACTCATAGCAGACTCAAACCGTATATGGTAACCATACCTTTGACATGAACTGTACTGTGGATCAGCACACAATTTGTCGTCTTGCTGATCCGATGATTTCTGCTGTGAAGCTTGCAATGATGCATGCTGGATGCTAATAATCAATCCCAAAATACCATTGGTAGTCAGGCCAGGTATTTCCCGATATCAGGCAGTCAGCGGAAAATTCCATATTGTTGAGCTGAGCCTCCAACTAACTGTCTCTTCACTGATTTCTTTGAGTCCGGTGTCGGGGAGCAACTTCCATAAGGGGAAATAAGGTAACACCAAGGGCCCAACGAAAGAAACAAAAGCACACAAAGCACTAAGATCACACACAAGCAATATCATATATTACAGCTATCCACAGCAATGATATGCATGCCTACCTAAGCACACAAATCTCGCGGAGACTCCGGTACTACGGTCTAACATGCTGTGGCGATGTGCACGAAAGGAAGTCAAGGTGTGGAAGGAGTTGGTGTAAACAAAGGTACACCAAACACGGCTTAACTCTGGTTGCAGCTGGAAGGATACTGAGGCAAGGACGGACTTGATGATCGTGGATCGGGACACAGAGGTCACGACCACATCGTCATCAAGCGTACGGAAGAAACCGTACTTGTCCTGGGAACGGATAGCGATGAAAAGAAAGGCTCGCTGGCATTGCCCTTTTCTGATAACCAAGATCAGTAAGGGTTGCCAAGGCGGCTAGAGGGATGGCACGATCCGGGATAGAGACATGTCTATCACCGAGCCATAGGGGTGGCTGAAAAGGATGCAATGGTGTGGTACCGGTGTATCAATCCTGCAAGGGATCGACATTGCCAAGTACCTTGGCATCTCTCTGCTGGGACAGAGATGACACCACACACCGAGGAACAATATGCAACTGGAGGGTACAGGTAGTGGATTGCTACCTATACTCACCAGATCAATCGTTAGTGATAACTAGTCTATATGCATGCTATGCAGCAAACAAATGCGACAAACAAGTGCAGCAAACCAACTAGACTCTATACTACCGGTTCTAACGCTCGCACCTAGACTGCGCGTCCTATAGCCAAACCTGCTCTGATACCAACTCCTGTGGCACCCCGGCTCAGAGGAAACCGGAACGCCCCGTATTCCAGTCCCAGGGACAAGTCCACTGGAATACGACACTGTTGGCATAGAACAAATCAGCTCTTTATTGCTATAAATATGGTTACAAAGATTACATCAACACGGCGACACTACGCCTGCTCAAAATAGCTCTATGCTAACAGCGGATCGACCTAAGGAGGCGGAGTATCTCTCGGCAGCGGAACAGCGTCGGCGGTGATGGACTCCACTCCGCAGGGACTCTGGCTGGAACGCGTATCCTAGCTCGCGCATGCAACATCTCCAACAAACAATCAAACATGGCATGACCTGCAAACTGGCATGACACGCCAGGTGAGTACTTTGAATGTACTCGCAAGCTCACAACAAACATCAGCATTAAGGCAAGACAACATCACAACAATCAAGATTAAGTTAAGATTTATTGTTACCGAAGGAATGGTTGAAATGAGCAATAACAGGCTACTCTTCCTGCATTCTGGTGACCAACTCATGATCACTCCAAGAACATCCAACGATCATCCTCGAGATCGTTACCAATACGTGCCTGTGGCATGATATCCGACTGTTACCATACTCAGATGAGTTCCTTCCTTATCACTGTCATTATAACGGTCGATCTCCTATAGAGGTCTGGACGGGCTGTCCAATTCCGTGGACACGGCTATTCGAATAGATTTTACACTCTGCAGAGGTTGTACACTTTACCCACACCACGGAACTCATGGCCTCGTACTCCCATTCGGGTGGACCAACGACGTTCCGACAAAACCTGTCTGACCCGTGACTCTTCCATCGTACGACCGGCAATCATACTCCCTCTGGGAGTCAAGCCCTGGGTGGCCCCGTGTCCTCAAGACACCTGCCAGCGTCCTGGCCAAACAAACTGTCCCAAACGGGGACCTGGATCCAATAACTCAACTGGGCTCACAGGGTTATCGCCGCCTACCAGGCCAGGGTAGCGCGCGCGCATAACCCTCCCTCTTTGGAGGTACCGGTGGAAGAGCACGCGATTAGACCAAGTCAAGGCCGTCCCATACCGGCAAATGTGGCTGCACGAATAAGCCCGGACAGGTGACTCTCGATCAACCAACTAAGTTCACTTATTACCAGGTTGTTTCATCAAGTTAACTTAGTTGGTCAAATTAGGCATCTTATCCCCGAACAATCTTTCTGTCACAGCTGATACTCCGATATCATAGTAATCCAATAACCGGCATGCTTAGGCTACTGCTACTAGTTCATATCCACAAATGCCGGATGGAATCCCAAAATAATCATAGACGGTAATCTCAACATCATAACCTCAACGAGTGGGTAAACTACTAGTCATTAACAATCCGGTATTCAACATCTACTCATGCATGTCATAATCCAATCCATGCTACAGATAACATTCTTGCTATTAAAGTAATTAATTAAACTATGATATTGCATTGCAATTATGCAGATGAGGGTTGTGCCTTGCCTGGAAATGAAGGAGTCATTGGAATGAAGTGCGGAAATGTCGCGGGGACGAATGCCGGAAACAGTACTCTCTCGGAGGGCTGTTTACGGACAAGGGCAAAAGGGTCATTTCTGCTGTGTCAACACAGCATGAGAATGATACCATCGGAACGGGCTCGATGAGACGAAGACGTGGGCGTTGGATTCACCTCGATCGGAGTTACGAGCAAAAAGTTATAAGGGTTTCTCTGCCAAGGACCTTTTTGTAAATATTTTATTTACTTTGGGGTCCCTGTCAGCTCGGCTGGTCGCGCACTTTACTGAAATACGTTTCCCAACGAAGGAAACGGAAACACAGCGGGCGCGTCCACTTATCCGAGCTGGCGGGTGCGGGGCCGGGCTCTGTGCAGCTGACCGGTGGGGTCGGGGCGATGTGGGGCCCGCCTGGCCAGCTAGACGGGCGTCGTCCTCTTCCTCTCGCTCGCCCGAGGAGCAGAGGGAGGAGGGCGGTGCCGGCGCTTGTCCGGCCGGCTCCGGCCACCTCTGGTGGAGCTCGGACCACCGGAGTGTTCTCCGAGGCGCGGCGCATCCATCCATCCCACCCACGGACTCCAACGGCGATGGGAGAGATGGCGAGCTCGAGCACGGCGGACGGCGGCGTCGGTCAGATTTGGGTGTGGCGCCATGAGTCGCCGGAGTCGAAGATGAAGTGCAGGGAGGAGTTACTGGCGTCTGGGTGTTCTACTGGTGGTGGTGGAACAGAGGAAGAGGCTCGGCAGCGAGCTAATTTAGGAGGTGGAGGGCGGCGGCCATGGCGGTGAATCGGGGCAGGGAGGAGCTCTGCAGCTCGAATGAGGGATTGGGGAGGGGTAGTCGAGGATGGGGAGTGCGGTGGTGAGCTAGGGAGAGGCTCGGAAGGCCCTTATATAGGCGAGCGACGAGGAGGTCCGGGCACGGCCACGCTGCCACGTGCACCGGCGTCCCGATGCTTCGGGAGCTCGCCTGGAGGGGAGGAGAAGCATCCGTGAGCTTCACGGAGGGCGGAGAGGGTTCAGGAGCGGCCGGGGAGGTTCGGGAGAGCTCGGGGCGACGGGACTCGTCGACGGCAGAAGCGGACAGGGAGCGGCGCGGCTGTGCACTGCGCAGGAAGAGACGGGAGAGGGGGGAAGACTGGTCCAGGGAGGAAGAAGACAGCGAGGGAGAGCTGTTGGACATGACTACTCGCGCGGAACCGACGAGGAGAAGAGGGGCCCGAGCTGACTAGTACGCAGCTCACGTCCATGTCATGCCAGGGCGGCGGTCACCGCGTGGACTCGGTGTTTCCACGTGTCCTGGTCAACTCCATCATGTCAACTCGATCAGTCACTCGTAGGAAGAGGTCAAGGAGGAAAGAAACGAGCATAGTGGCACCTGAGTTGACCACAGCTTGCAGGTTTTGTCTGGAACAGGAAGGTGTTTGGAGTGGGCTGGGGGAGATCGAGCAGGATCTAGACTCCGATATTTGGCATGGGATGATCAAATGCTAAGGTGACCATGTCTGCAAATTTGCAGCTTATTTGGATGAAGATAAATAGCACTTGCTGTTCAAAGGGCCTCACTGACCAGATTTGCAAAGTATGAAGTAGCACTCACATGCTTCATTGGATTGAGCTGAAATTTGTCAAGGCAGGGTTATTTGGACATATGAAGATGCTGTAAAAATTTCATACCAAATGGACAAGCCATAATGGTACTTGCTTCACAAGCATCCTCTCTGTCCAGAAACTTGCAAAATTTGCACAGGGCAATTGGATTACTGAATTGGGCCAAAACTTGGTGGAAGGAGTTGAAATGGATTTAAGAATGTCCTGGTAAATTTTCAGCTTAAATGAAGCAATATAAAATATAGTTGCTTCACAACTGAAAATAATGGCCAGAATCTAAGAATTGATGCTCTGCTCACTAAGATGATTGGATAGGGTTGAAACTTGTGTAAGAGTCATTATTTGGGCAATTGGAGGTGCTTGCAAAATTTCAACTCATTTGGATACTCCTAGCTAGCACTTGCTTCACAAAGATTCTAGTTGCCCAGAAATTTGGAAATTAGCCAAGGGAGTTTTAATATCCAAATAAAGTTGCATTTTGGCATGTGGCAATGATATGGATAAGAAAGAGTGCACAAAAAGTTTGAGAGCAAGCAAGCAAATATAAATGGTACTTGCTTCACAACCTGCCAGCTGGGGCAGAATCAGAAAAGGAATATTTGTGAAATATTTTTGGACATGGCAAGGAATATTTTGACATATCTGGATAAGATATGTCCCAAAGGATTTATGAGAATTATTTGGGAATTTCGGGAATGATAGAAATATGAGTTGCTTCACAACTCAGAGCTGACAGGGTTATTCCTTTAATAGAAAAAGGAATATTCCCAAGAAAAGAATATTGGGATTGGTCCAAGATGGAAATTACAAGGTCTTGGGATGATTTTGAGGTTGGCAAGCCACTTGGGAGAGGAATCAAGGGTGATCTCTCCAGGTTTCAGGACTACTAAGCCACAGAAAAGCAAATCCAGACCAAAATAAAAAGGAAAAAGAAATGGGCAAAATCCAGGGTGTCACACTTATAGTGGGCGAGGATGTCATAGAAGAACTCCGAGAGGGGCGGGACGAGCCCCACAAAGATGATGTGGAGGAAGAAGGGATAGACCGTCCGCGCCAAGGTGCTCCGCTCGGTGGAGCCGGCCCAGATCACGGTCTCTCCCCACTTGTTGCCTTCGCCCACCGTCTGCGGGAGCACGGGGTCGAGATGCCCCTCCTCGGCGATGGTGGACACGTCAAGTGCTGGAGAAGGAGAGGAGGAGGTTGCGGCCTGGACCGCGGGCTTCGACTTCCTGGGCGCCATTCGCGGGGTCGCCGGTGTTGCGGAAGGGGAAGGAAGGAGGCGGAAATGCGATTGGATCTGGAGAAGCTCTTGGCTGGAGAAGGGCATCGGGAGCAAGGCGAGAGAGAGCAATGATGGCTATGCGGCGGGCGCCAGTCTTTTGTCAGCATGGGCAGTTGCTGAGGCGACGTGGGGAGCGGAGGCGTCCGCGTCCCATCGTGCGCCACGCGTCGAGCCTGGACCGTGGGCGATTGGGGACCGCGGTGCTTCGGCCTACTCTCCTTGGCTTCGCCTCGAAGCCAGACCGAGAGCGCCTTGGGCCTAGGGGCTACTGTCGGCATTCTGGGATCGGGGGTACCCAGATCTGCCTGCCTGCGGCCCAACGCGTGGGCCCATCGATGGCCCTATACGGCCCAGCTACAAAACTCTGAGGCAAGACCATCGCGAGGGCCCTGGCCTCGCGAGGCGAAGGACATCAAGACCTCCAGAGGAGCGGCCTCCCTAGGCTGCCTCCCGAGGGCCGGAGACTTCTATGCAGGTACCCAGCCTCATGAGGCTGCGATGACATGAGCCATGACGACCAAGGCCAGGCGGGCGCCAGCGGGCGCAGAAGGTACAGTTTCCTCTTCGGTGCTAAGGAAGCAAGGACAGGCGCAGGTTCCCGAGGAAGGCCCCAAAGCTTTCCTCTCTGGTGCAACGAGACCGAGACCATGAGCTCGGCAGGACGGATGTCATCGCCGAGCCCACCGCTGCGTCACGGCCAGAAGCTTTGCAGGCAAAGACCACCTTTCATCAGGATAAGATGTACTCCTTGCCCCCCTTCAAAATTGGCCATTGTGGAATCCCTTCCCGCCTAAGCTATGAGGGAAGAGGACCAGGGCCACTATAAATATAGGCTAGCCATCACCATAAGGGGGATCCCCGATCGGACCCTTGACCAATCCTCCCTCACCACTCAAGCCATCGCGAGGTAGCTCATCCAGTGTACTAGTTCATCCTTTACCTCCTCGTGAGACCAATCCACCACAAAGCAGGAGTAGGGTTTTACACCACAAGGTGGCCTGAACCTGGGTAAATCTCTGTGTTGTTCCTTTCCACACGATCCAGCATACTCGTCGAGATCAGGTCATGGGCATGGCGAGCTAGCGTGGTTGAGAAGCGAGATCCTTCATTCACGCCCCCGAGTTCGAAACTTCTTGGGTCTGTGGAGCCCTGAATCCGATACTTACCATATTTGTTTGCGCCCTTGCTTTGTTTCAAGCCTGCTCAATGAAGCAGGCAGCCGCATCAAAGACTATTAAAGAAAAACCCACCGGCAGCATGTCCTTTCCAGCAGAATGCTAAGGACTCGCTCCTCAAGGCAATCATGGCAGCATGCTGTTGGTGGGCAACCAAAATGCGCAAAGAAACTAGCCATATAAGTATCAGTGGAGAAACGAAGGGGATGGCATACACGTGCACATAAACATCTATTCAGCAAGCATGAAAACAAAAATAGTGCAGAACTTAATACAAGATACATATTGTGTCTTAGTATAGGGCAGCACGACAACAAGAATGGCTTAAGGCTGGGTGCGGCAACCTCCTTGGACTCTTGGGATGGATAGGACCTTGTCGGCAAGGGGGCCGGCCTTCGCCACGGCAACAAAGACGTCGGCACCTGGCGGCAGCTTCTTGAAGTCGTCGGAGAGGTTGAGGTCTGGATGGAAGAAGGCGAGGTTGCTCAAGACCAAGAAAAGGGCGTCACGGGCAAGCTTCCAGGATTCGTCGCAAAGCAGGCGGCCCTGTCGTCTTCGTACATCTTCAACCCTTCGATCAGGCCTTCGAAGAAGAGCGTTAGCTTGACATTTGGAAACTCATGGTTACCGACGGAGAAGGCCTAGCTCTTCATGTCCATGTTTGCAATCTGGGCAGTGAGGCGCTCGGCGATGTCAACCATGTTCTTGATCCAGAGGTCACGCTGGTGGATTTGGTTCTCCAGCTTGTCCTCTGCATCTTTTTGGAGAGTTCTTGCATTGGTCAAGTCCTTCATCAACAACTTCTCACGGCAACTGGCAGATTCAAGCTCCTTCTCCAGGGATCCGAGCCTGGCTTTCATGTTGGAGATGGTGCCATTGGTAGTATCAAGATCTTGGCTCTTGGAGGAAAGCTGCGATTGCGCGCCCTCCAGAGTGGCCTCTGCTTTCCGTGCTTCCTCTTTGAGGGCCAGGATCTCCTTGTTACTCCCGGCAAGGTCCTCTGCCAGTTTGCTCACTTGGTTTTCAAGATCTCTCTTAGCAGCAGATGTGGCAGCTAGCTCGTCGGCAACCTTCTTTAGCTGAGCCATGGACTCGAGGGTGAGGACGTCGAGTGTGGCTTTTTGGCCATCTGCCAGCTCCTTAGTGCGTTGCTGAACAAGGGCCTCCAGCTCCTCATCCTTGCCGTGGAGAGTAGCTTCAAGAGCCCCTTCCCGAGCGGAAATGTCCTTCTCCTTGGCGTTTAGAAGCGCTTTGCGCTCTGCCAACCGGACCTCCCGGGCAGTAACGTCCTCCTTGGCCATGGTCAGCACCTCCTCTTGCCGCAAAAGGGAATGGGACTACTTCTTGAACCATTCGCGCAGTTCATTGCCCTTGTCCTTCAGCTTCTGGTCCATGAGATCGACGGAGTCGTGCTGCTCCTTGATTGCCCGCCATCTATGGCTATCACTGTCCTGCACATCCTTGAGCCCTGCCGCCACAGATTCCAGGAATGCCAAATCCTTGGCGCCATTGTCTGAATCGCCGGCTTCTCCAATTCTCTAAGACAGCAGCGCTAGTATGCGACTAATCTCCTCATCAAAATCTACGCCCGCTTGCTTGGGGAAGAATACGGGGCTGCTACCAAAGGATTGTTCATGGGAAAGGGCCCCATAGATTGGAGAGGAGCCTTCTCCTCGGCGACTGTGTCCAGGCCAGATATGCTGCCGGGGATCCTCGCTACTTCTTCCGAGAGTTCCTGAATATCCTCGGCAGCCCGTTTGTGGCCCTCCGCGACAACAATCTTGACCGCGTCTTCAGTAGCACTCTTCCCAATGTTGGCCACTTCCTCCAGAAGCTTAGTTTCTTCGGTTAATAAAACTGCGAAATCAGCAGATGGAATGATGAGGAGCCTGACGCCACTAAATCAAAGCCAGGAGATAAATAATTCAAGCAAGTAGAAACAAGGACAAGAGGATGACCCGGTGGCGGTGGTTGTGAGGTGGCATCCCTATGCCCGGCAGCACCAGTTGCCGGCGCGCAGTCCACAACCACCCCTTCGGTGGTTGTGGCCTCGACGCAAGCAGGCCCCTCGATGGAGGCCCTTGCCGGTGATTCCTCTGCCTGAACCTTGGTCTGCGGGGACCCTTGGAGGGTGAACCCTTCTTGGTGGGCTCCGCCTTGCTGGCTCTCGCCCGACCCCTTGCCGGGGAATGAAGGGCACTCCTCCACGTCTCCACACGTGGGCGAAATGTGTCCCGTGCCTTCGTGCCGGGGGCTGGACTGGGGCTAGGCACGGGATCCTCTGCCCTATCCCTCGCCAGACATGTGCTTGCTGAATGGCCAGGCACCATCACATGCTTGGCCCGCTTGGCCCACTGGGCGAGGGATTCTTCATCTCTGCCAAGTCAACAAAACAAGATTGAATCAACAACCAAGTGCGGACTGCTTCAACAAGAGGCTTAGTCGTTCTACTTACTCTGGATCCATGAGCATGGAGCCCAACTCGTACGCCGCAGGTGGCGGGGTCGCCCAGTCCCTTTTCAGAGTCGGAGGGGCAGAACTTCCCGGCAGCAATAAACTCGCCGATGGGGCCGAGACCTCTGGCGGGATCGGGCGTGGCGGGGAAGTTGGGCTTGCCTGGGGGCTAGGATCTACCCCTGTGACCACTCGTCGCATGGCGGGCGGGGTCTTGGCCTCAGAAAGGCGAGTGGATTGGCGGCGTACCACTTCTTGCTTGTCGCCCTTAGTCGCTGTCTTCTTCACCCTTTTTGTGGCCCACGAGGAAGCAGGGACCACTGGTTCACGACTGGCCCGCTTATGAATGCGTCGACATGGCTCTGGGGCTTGAGGACCCATTTCGAGCCCTTCCTCCTCCACCTCGGGCTGCTCTGCTTCCTTAGCATCGCCTCCTTCTCGGGCCCCTGCTGCCGTGGCATGAAGAATTCCAGCCCCGGCAGGATCAAGCCCAGCAGCATTCTTCGTGGCACATTCTTCACTCCCTTCGTCAGAAGAGCCCACACCTTCAACATCTTCCTCCTCTTCCTCTTCGGGCCTCATTGCTGAGGACATCAATACCATTGTTACACCCACAGCCCCTGCTGCTATACATACTGGACCAATTACTAGAGCTCCCGCACGCCAATTAAATTATCAGGTACTTTTGTTTCTTGGTAATGATTCTAATGTTCATGAGAATATGATGCTGCCTAAATTGGATACATTTGTTTTGCTTACAAATGAAGGGCCTAGCTTGGACAAGAAAGAGGAACCTTGGAGCAAGTTCAAGCATGGAGATGATGGCATGCGCAAGGGGAACAAGAACGGAGTTACAAGTGATGATTTCAGGACTTTGAAGCCACCATAATGAGTGCAGGAAGCCTTGGACGAAATATACAAGATGCCACTTCATAAATTTCGTCCAGAGGCTATTATAGGTGATGCGTCACCTTATTATTGGGCCAGGCCCATGTAATTTCGAAATACTTGATTATAGGCTGTTTTTAGAGTCCGTATGTGTGGGGAAACAAGAGATAGGGTTGGTTTCGGACCCCTCCTTCAAGGGCCACGAAATCCCCCCCCCCCTCTTCCTCCATATATACAGCCCTTAGGGCACCGTTTAGACTTTGGGTTTTGTTTAGATTAAAAGTTCGCCATAGCTGCAACTTCGCGTACTTCGTTTGTGTTCAACGACCAGACCAAGACGTCACAGAACCCCACCTTGATCAATAAAGCTTTCATCTTATATTCGCAATATCTAGATTGCAAATCTTAGTTTCTTGCTTGTTCTTCGTTTGCTTGCAGGAGATAGACCCTCGTGGTCAGGTTGATTGTGCTCCGGCGTGGTCAATAACCTCTCGGAGTTGGTTTAGCGATTGCTAAGGTGCGACGTCCTCGCACGGTCGTAGTCGGATCGTCAAAGTCTACTCCACCAAAAACGATAGCTATCATCTCATCGAAAGATCGGGACACCCTCGCCTCTATCAAGTGGTATCAGATTTTCAGGTTGCTCGGTGAGATTTTACAGTTTTTCGTAGTTTAGATCGAGTCTGTTCTTCATACCTACAGTCCACGAAAAAGCCAAAAAAAATAGGGTTAGTTCATCATATCCGAACCAATCTGAGCCTTTGCATAATCTTTTTAGGGTTTTTGCTTTGTTGAATTTGCGGTTGCATCGTCGTGTCTAGTTGCTGGTCTTAGCGTCTAGTCCTTTAGAGTTTCGAGTTCTGGTAATAAGTTGTCACGCCGCCGCCGCACCATCATCATCGCCCCTGCCATCTACCACCACCGCTTATCCGCCACCGCTCTGAATCCATATACCATCACCGTATCCACCACCAATCAGAGTTCTTTTCATATTAGGTTTGTTTTCGAGATCCATCTAGTTTTCGATTCGTGTTTTCCTTGCCTGAGTAGGTTTCGGAAAAAAAAAGTCTGGAGACCCCCGGGCAGTTTTTAGGCCAAAATTTTGGCAGTCAAAAATATTTTTTCCTTGTCCTATTTTTAGGTCCCAGGGAGCGTTTTGAGACACTCGCCATCATAGTGATTTTTTCTCGCACTTTTTCGTCGTCGCTGCCCTGATTTCCGAAAAAAAAAATTGTCAAAAAAAATTTCGTGCCAATCCTGTTAATTTGACTTGGGAAGAGTTTTGAGACACTCGCCATTATAGTGATTTTTTGCAAAAAAAAAAGGAGCGCAAAAAAAACGATTTACATCTAGGCTCTTCCCTTGTTTACGTGCCGCGCCGTGATTTTGTTAGTGTTCTAGGCTCGGGTCTCTAGTACGGTCTAGCCTAGGACCAGCACAGTACCGTCGTTGAGCGTTTATTAAACTTTGCATCTCTGAATTGATTATTGCTGACATTTTTGCTACCATATCATAAGCCTTCCCAACACCACATACATCTACGTCGTGCGTTTGACACCACCTGGCAATCGCTCTGTCCAATCTTTAGGAGTTTTGACTACAACGGTTGCCGATCACCACCTGCTGCTAGGTAAGAACTGGTAAGCATTTGAGATTCGCTTGACGGTTTTGTGATACACCACCACTTCCCAGTAGTCTGTAGGATCATATTCTTATGTGTTTCTATTGCTGCTAACCATGGCAGGATCACAAGCCGATGAGACTGATTGGGAGAACATGACGAACAAACAGCTAGATGATAAATTTCAGCAAATGATGAGTGGACAGGTGCAAGATGTGCTAAACAGATTTGAAGAGGCCATGGAGAAGATGGATGGAATTGAGAAGACGTTCGAAACAAAGCTCGATAACAAGTTTAATGAATTGCTCGCGCGTCTTCCACAACCACCGCCGGCTGCACCTGTCGCACCTCTACAACAACAACAACGTCGCCTTCCAAATCAAGTGGGACGAGCACAGCGCGTTCCCCTTGAGCCTGGTCAAACTTCTGGTGCCGCTGCACCTACTGTTGATGCTTCTATGGCTCCTGTTGCCACTGAGGAGGACGATTATGCGGGCGATTACGAGGATGAGGTTGATCAAAATCAGAACTACGTACCAGCACCAGGTCGTCCACATGCCAATAATCACAATGGTAGGGCTGCATTACCAGCTCAGGTACGAGATCATGACCATCTTCCTAAACTCAAATTGAATATTCCACCATTTGAGGGTAGATATGTTCCTGATATATATCTTACTTGGGAGTTAGAAACTGAACAACGTTTTACATGTTTACAATATCCCGAGGAGAGACGTGCTACTGCTGCTGTTTGTGCTTTTACTAGTTTTGCATGTGTATGGTGGTCTGAACATTGTAGATTATATCCTATTCCAGCTACGTGGGCTGCTTTGAAAACTGCTATGCGTACTCGTTGGGTTCCACCATATTATCAACGTGAATTACTTCAAAAATTGCAGCGCTTAAGACAAGGAAAAATTTTTGTAGAAGAATATTATCAGGAATTACAAACTGGCATGATTAGATGTGGTATTGTTGAGGAGAATGAAGCTATGCTTGCACATTTCATGGGTGGATTAAATAGAGAGATTCAGACCATTCTAGAGTATAAGGAGTATAATAATATCACTCGTTTATTCCATCTTGCTTGTAAAGCTGAACGTGAAGTGCAGGATCGACAGGCATTGGCGCGAACTAATTTTTCTGCAGGTCGATCTTCATCATGGACACCGCGTGCCTCCTCTACTCCCACACGTCCTACTGCGGCACCACTGACTTCAGCTGCCAATTCCAACCGAGATACAAGAAAACAGGCACCACCACCACCATCTGCCAAGAGTACACCTTCTGGGCCTGCCCAGAGCTCTTCTTCATCTATGGCATCAACAGGGCACACACATGATATTATTTGTCGTCGTTGTAAGGGAAGAGGTCATTATGCGAGAGAATGCCAATCTCCGTGTGTTATGATTGCTACTGAGGATGGTGGGTATGAGTCCGCTAGTGACTATGATAAGGAGACTTTGGCTCTTATTACAAGTGAAGAACACGGTGGAGATGATTCTGATCATGAGACGCAATACATGGCTCCTGAAGACGCTGACAGGTATGAATGTTTAGTTACTCAACGTGTTTTGAGTGTGCAGGTCACACAAGCTGAGCAAAATCAGAGGCATAATTTGTTCCATACAAAGGGAGTTGTGAAGGAACGTTCTGTTCGCGTCATCATAGATGGAGGGAGCTGCAACAACTTGGCTAGCATGGAGATGGTGGAGAAGCTATCTCTCACCACAAGACCACATCCACATCCTTACTATATCCAATGGTTCAACAACAGCGGCAAGGTTAAGGTAACACGTACTGTTCGTGTGCATTTTAGTATCTCTACATATGCTGATTATGTTGATTGTGATGTGGTACCCATGCAAGCATATTCATTATTACTTGGTAGACCATGGCAATTTGATAAAAATTCTGTACACCATGGTAGAAACAATCAGTATACTCTTGTTCATAAGGATAAACATATTACTTTGCTTCCTATGACTCCTGATTCTATTTTGAAAGATGATATTAATAGAGCTAGTAAAGCAAAACAGGAGAAAAATAAGAGTGAAAATCAGATTGTGGCAAAAGAATTTCAGCAACAAATGAAGCCTAATAATAAACCATCTAGTGTTGCTTCTGAAATTAAATTGAAAAGTGCATGCTTACTTGCCACCAAATCTGATATTGATGATCTAGATTTCAGCAATTCTGTTTGCTATGCTTTTGTGTGCAAAGAGGCGTTATTTTCATTCGAGGACGTGCCTTCCTCTTTGCCTCCTGCGGTCACTAACATTTTGCAGGAGTTCGCTGACGTCTTTCCACAAGACGTGCCACCGGGATTACAACCTATTCGCGGGATTGAGCATCAGATTGACTTAATTCCCGGTGCTTCGTTGCCAAACCGTGCGCCATACCGTACCAATCCAGAGGAGACGAAGGAGATTATGCGTCAAGTACAGGAGTTGCTCGACAAAGGTTATATACGCGAATCCCTTAGTCCTTGTGCTGTTCCTGAGAATATGATGCTGCCTAAATTGGATACATTTGTTTTGCTTACAAATGAAGGGCCTAGCTTGGACAAGAAAGAGGAACCTTGGAGCAAGTTCAAGCATGGAGATGATGGCATGCACAAGGGGAACAAGAACGGAGTTACAAGTGATGATTTCAGGACTTTGAAGCCACCATAATGAGTGCAGGAAGCCTTGGACGAAATATACAAGATGTCACTTCATAAATTTCGTCCAGAGGCTATTATAGGTGCTGCGTCACCTTATTATTGGGCCAGGCCCATGTAATTTCGAAATACTCGAGTATAGGCTGTTTTTAGAGTCCGTATGTGTGGGGAAACAAGAGATAGGGTTGGTTTCGGACCCCTCCTTCAAGGGCCACGAAATCCCCTCCTCTTCCTCCATATATACAGCCCTTAGGGCACCGTTTAGACTTTGGGTTTTGTTTAGATTAAAAGTTCGCCATAGCTGCAACTTCGCGTACTTCGTTTGTGTTCAACGACCAGACCAAGACGTCACAGAACCCCACCTTGATCAATAAAGCTTTCATCTTATATTCGCAATATCCAGATTGCAAATCTTAGTTTCTTGCTTGTTCTTCGTTTGCTTGCAGGAGATAGACCCTCGTGGTCAGGTTGATTGGGCTCCGGCGTGGTCAATAACCTCTCGGAGTTGGTTTAGCGATTGCTAAGGCGCGACGTCCTCGCACGTTCGTAGTCGGATCGTCAAAGTCTACTCCACCAAAAACGATAGCTATCATCTCATCGAAAGATCGGGACACCCTCGCCTCTATCACATCAACAGGGCACACACATGATATTATTTGTCGTCGTTGTAAGGGAAGAGGTCATTATGCGAGAGAATGCCAATCTCCGCGTGTTATGATTGCTACTGAGGATGGTGGGTATGAGTCCGCTAGTGACTATGATGAGGAGACTTTGGCTCTTATTACAAGTGAAGAACACGGTGGAGATGATTCTGATCATGAGACGCAATACATGGCTCCTGAAGACGCTGACAGGTATGATTGTTTAGTTGCTCAACGTGTTTTGAGTGTGCAGGTCACACAAGCTGAGCAAAATCAGAGGCATAATTTGTTCCATACAAAGGGAGTTGTGAAGGAACGTTCTGTTCGCGTCATCATAGATGGAGGGAGCTGCAACAACTTGGCTAGCATGGAGATGGTGGAGAAGCTATCTCTCACCACAAGACCACATCCACATCCTTACTATATCCAATGGTTCAACAACAGCGTCAAGGTTAAGGTAACACGTACTGTTCGTGTGCATTTTAGTATCTCTACATATGCTGATTATGTTGATTGTGATGTGGTACCCATGCAAGCATGTTCATTATTACTTGGTAGACCATGGCAATTTGATAAAAATTCTGTACACCATGGTAGAAACAATCAGTATACTCTTGTTCATAAGGATAAACATATTACTTTGCTTCCTATGACTCCTGATTCTATTTTGAAAGATGATATTAATAGAGCTAGTAAAGCAAAACAGGAGAAAAATAAGAGTGAAAATCAGATTGTGGCAAAAGAATTTGAGCAACAAATGAAGCCTAATAATAAACCATCTAGTGTTGCTTCTGAAATTAAATTGAAAAGTGCATGTTTACTTGCCACCAAATCTGATATTGATGAGCTAGATTTCAGCTAATCTGTTTGCTATGCTTTTGTGTGCAAAGAGGCGTTATTTTCATTCGAGGACGTGCCTTCCTCTTTGCCTCCTGCGGTCACTAACATTTTGCAGGAGTTCGCTGATGTCTTTCCACAAGACGTGCCACCGGGATTACCACCTATTCGCGGGATTGAGCATCAGATTGACTTAATTCCTGGTGCTTCATTGCCAAACCGTGCGCCATACCGTACCAATCCAGAGGAGACGAAGGAGATTATGCGTCAAGTACAGGAGCTGCTCGACAAAGGTTATATACGCGAATCTCTTAGTCCTTGTGCTGTTCCTATTATACTAGTGCCAAAAAAGGATGGTACGTCACGTATGTGTGTTGATTGTAGAGGCATTAATAATATTACTATTCATTATCGTCATCCTATTCCTAGGCTAGATGATATGCTTGATGAATTGAGTGGCTCTACAATATTCTCCAAAGTTGATTTGCGTAGTGGATACCATCAAATTCGTATGAAATTGGGAGATGAATGGAAAACAGCATTTAAAACTAAGTTTGGTTTATATGAGTGGTTAGTCATGCCTTTTTGGTTAACTAATGCACCTAGTACTTTCATGAGATTAATGAACGAAGTTTTACGTGCTTTCATTGGACGATTTGTGGTAGTTTACTTTGACGATATATTGATTTATAGCAGATCTTTGGAGGAACATTATGAACATTTACGTGCTGTTTTTATTGCTCTACGTGATGCATGTTTGTTTGGTAACCTTGGGAAGTGCACCTTTTGCACCGACCGAGTATCTTTTCTTGGCTATGTTGTTACTCCACAGGGAATTGAAGTTGATAAAGCCAAGATTGAAGCTATTGAGAGTTGGCCACAGCCCAAAACGGTCACACAAGTGAGGAGTTTCCTTGGCCTCGCTGGTTTCTATAGGCATTTTGTGAGAGATTTCAGTACCATTGCTGCACCTCTCAACGAGCTTACAAAGAAGGATGTGCCTTTTGTTTGGGGTACCGCACAGGAAGAAGCCTTCACGGTGTTGAAAGATAAGTTAACACATGCTCCTTTACTCCAACTTCCTGATTTTAATAAGACTTTTGAGCTTGAATGTGATGCTAGTGGAATTGGATTAGGAGGTGTGTTATTACAAGATGGCAAACCTGTTGCATACTTTTCTAAAAAATTGAGTGGGCCTAGTCTGAATTACTCTACTTATGATAAGGAATTATATGCTCTTGTTCGGACTTTGGAAACATGGCAACATTATTTATTGCCCAAAGAATTTGTTATTCATTTTGATCATGAATCTTTGAAACATATTAAAAGTCAAGCCAAACTGAACCGTAGACATGCTAAATGGGTTGAATTCATTGAGACTTTCCCTTATGTCATTAAACACAAGAAGGGTAAAGAAAATGTTATTGTTGATGCATTGTCTAGTCATTATACTATGCTTTCACAACTTGACTTTAAAATATTTGGTTTGGAGACCATCAAAGATCAATATGTGCATGATGCTGAATTTAAAGATGTATTGCAGAATTGTAAAGAAGGGAGAACATGGAACAAGTTCGTCGTTAACGATGGATTTGTGTTTCGTGCTAACAAGCTATGCATTCCAGCTAGCTTCGTTCGTCTTTTGTTGTTGTAGGAGGCGCATGGAGGAGGATTAATGGGACACTTTGGCGTAAAGAAGACGGAGGATGTACTTGCTACACATTTCTTTTGGCAAAGATGAGACGGAATGTTGAGCGCTTTGTTGCTCGCTGCACTACATGTCAAAAAGCTAAGTCACGACTCAATCCTCATGGTTTATATATGCCTTTGCCTGTACCTAGTGTTCCATGGGAGGATATATCTATGGACTTTGTTTTGGGTTTACCTCGAACAAAGAAGGGGAGGGATAGCATATTTGTTGTCGTGGATAGGTTCTCGAAAATGGCACACTTTATACCATGTCATAAAAGCGATGATGCTGCTAATGTTGCTGATTTGTTCTTTCGTGAAATTATTCGCTTGCATGGTGTGCCAAATACTATTGTTTCAGATCGTGATACCAAATTTCTTAGCCACTTTTGGAGATGTTTATGGGCTAAGTTGGGGACTAAACTGCTTTTTAGTACTACTTGTCACCCCCAAACTGATGGACAAACTGAAGTAGTCAATAGAACTTTGTCTACTATGCTTAGGTCTGTTTTGAAGAATAACAAGAAAATGTGGGAAGAATGCTTGCCTCATATTGAATTTGCTTATAATCGTTCGTTGCATTCTACTACTAAGATGTGCCCTTTTGAAATTGTATATGGTTTCCTACCTCGTGCACCTATTGATTTGTTGCCTCTTCCATCTTCGGAGAAGGTTAATTTTGATGCTAAACAACGTGCTGAATTGATCTTAAAAATGCATGAGTTAACTAAGGAGAACATTGAGCGTATGAATGCTAAATATAAACTTGCTGGAGATAAGGGTAGAAAACATGTTGTGTTTGCACCTGGAGATCTTGTTTGGTTACATTTGCGTAAGGATAGATTTCCTGATTTGCGCAAATCAAAGCTAATGCCACGTGCTGATGGTCCTTTTAAGGTGTTAGAGAAAATAAATGATAATGCATATAAACTTGAGCTGCCTGCAGATTTTGGGGTTAGTCCCACTTTTAACATTGCAGATCTGAAGCCTTATTTGGGTGAGGAAGATGAGCTTCCGTCGAGGACGACTTCATTTCAAGAAGGGGAGGATGATGAGGACATCAATACCATTGTTACACCCACAGCCCCTGCTTCTATACATATTGGACCAATTACTAGAGCTCGCGCACGTCAATTAAAATATCAGGTACTTTCGTTTCTTGGTAATGATTCTAAAGTTCATGAGAATATGATGCTGCCTAAATTGGATACATTTGTTTTGCTTACAAATGAAGGGCCTAGATTGGACAAGAAAGAGGAACCTTGGAGCAAGTTCAAGCATGGAGATGATGGCATGCACAAGGGGAACAAGAACGGAGTTACAAGTGATGATTTCAGGACTTTGAAGCCACCATAATGAGTGCAGGAAGCCTTGGACAAAATATACAAGATGTCACTTCATAAATTTCGTCCAGAGGCTATTATAGGTGCTGCGTCACCTTATTATTGGGCCAGGCCCATGTAATTTCGAAATACTTGAGTATAGGCTGTTTTTAGAGTCCGTATGTGTGGGGAAACAAGAGATAGGGTTGGTTTCGGACCCCTCCTTCAAGGGCCACGAAATCCCCTCCTCTTCCTCCATATATACAGCCCTTAGGGCACCGTTTAGACTTTGGGTTTTGTTTAGATTAAAAGTTCGCCATAGCTGCAACTTCGCGTACTTCGTTTGTGTTCAACGACCAGACCAAGACGTCGCAGAACCCCACCTTGATCAATAAAGCTTTCATCTTATATTCGCAATATCCAGATTGCAAATCTTAGTTTCTTGCTTGTTCTTCGTTTGCTTGCAGGAGATAGACCCTCGTGGTCAGGTTGATTGTGCTCCGGCGTGGTCAATAACCTCTCGGAGTTGGTTTAGCGATTGCTAAGGCGCGACGTCCTCGCACGTTCGTAGTCGGATCGTCAAAGTCTACTCCACCAAAAACGATAGCTATCATCTCATCGAAAGATCGGGACACCCTCGCCTCTATCAATATGCTTGATGAATTGAGTGGCTCTACAATATTCTCCAAAGTTGATTTGCGTAGTGGATACCATCAAATTTGTATGAAATTGGGAGATGAACGGAAAACAGCATTTAAAACTAAGTTCGGTTTATATGAGTGGTTAGTCATGCCTTTTGGGTTAACTAATGCACCTAGTACTTTCATGAGATTAATGAACGAAGTTTTACGTGCTTTCATTGGACGATTTGTGGTAGTTTACTTTGATGATATATTGATTTATAGCAGATCTTTGGAGGAACATTTGGAACATTTACGTGTTGTTTTTATTGCTCTACGTGATGCACGTTTGTTTGGTAACCTTGGGAAGTGCACCTTTTGCACCGACCGAGTATCTTTTCTTGGCTATGTTGTTACTCCACAGGGAATTGAAGTTGATAAAGCCAAGATTGAAGCTATTGAGAGTTAGCCGCAGCCCAAAACGGTCACACAAGTGAGGAGTTTCCTTGGCCTCGCTGGTTTCTATAGGCGTTTTGTGAGAGATTTCAGTACCATTGCTGCACCTCTCAACGAGCTTACAAAGAAGGATGTGCCTTTTGTTTGGGGTACCGCACAGGAAGAAGCCTTCACGGTGTTGAAAGATAAGTTAACACATGCTCCTTTACTCCAACTTCCTGATTTTAATAAGACTTTTGAGCTTGAATGTGATGCTAGTGGAATTGGATTAGGAGGTGTGTTATTACAAGATAGCAAACCTGTTGCATACTTTTCTGAAAAATTGAGTGGGCCTAGTCTGAATTACTCTACTTATGATAAGGAATTATATGCTCTTGTTCGGACTTTGGAAACATGGCAACATTATTTATGGCCCAAAGAATTTGTTATTCATTCTGATCATGAATCTTTGAAACATATTAAAAGTCAAGCCAAACTGAACCGTAGACATGCTAAATGGGTTGAATTCATTGAGACTTTCCCTTATGTCATTAAACACAAGAAGGGTAAAGAAAATGTTATTGCTGATGCATTGTCTCGTCGTTATACTATGCTTTCACAACTTGACTTTAAAATATTTGGTTTGGAGACCATCAAAGATCAATATGTGCATGATGCTGAATTTAAAGATGTATTGCAGAATTGTAAAGAAGGGAGAACATGGAACAAGTTCGTCGTTAACGATGGATTTGTGTTTGGTGCTAACAAGCTATGCATTCCAGCTAGCTCCGTTCGTCTTTTGTTGTTGCAGGAGGCGCATGGAGGAGGATTAATGGGACACTTTGGCGTAAAGAAGACGGAGGATGTACTTGCTACACATTTCTTTTGGCCAAAGATGAGACGGGATGTTGAGCGCTTTGTTGCTCGCTGCACTACATGTCAAAAAGCTAAGTCACGACTCAATCCTCATGGTTTATATATGCCGTTGCCTGTACCTAGTGTTCCATGGGAGGATATATCTATGGACTTTGTTTTGGGTTTACCTCGAACAAAGAAGGGGAGGGATAGCATATTTGTTGTCGTGGATAGGTTCTCGAAAATGGCACACTTTATACCATGTCATAAAAGCGATGATGCTGCTAATGTTGCTGATTTGTTCTTTCGTGAAATTATTCGCTTGCATGGTGTGCCAAATACTAATGTTTCAGATCGTGATACCAAATTTCTTAGCCACTTTTGGAGATGTTTATGGGCTAAGTTGGGGACTAAACTGCTTTTTAGTACTACTTGTCACCCCCAAACTGATGGACAAACTGAAGTAGTCAATAGAACTTTGTCTACTATGCTTAGGGCTGTTTTGAAGAATAACAAGAAAATGTGGGAAGAATGCTTGCCTCATATTGAATTTGCTTATAATCATTCGTTGCATTCTACTACTAAGATGTGCCCTTTTGAAATTGTATATGGTTTCCTACCTCGTGCACCTATTGATTTGTTGCCTCTTCCATCTTCGGAGAAGGTTAATTTTGATGCTAAACAACATGCTGAATTGATCTTAAAAATGCATGAGTTAACTAAGGAGAACATTGAGCGTATGAATGCTAAATATAAACTTGCTGGAGATAAGGGTAGAAAACATGTTGTGTTTGCACCTGGAGATCTTGTTTGGTTACATTTGCGTAAGGATAGATTTCCTGATTTGCGCAAATCAAAGCTAATGCCACGTGCTGATGGTCCTTTTAAGGTGTTAGAGAAAATAAATGATAATGCATATAAACTTGAGCTGCCTGCAGATTTTGGGGTTAGTCCCACTTTTAACATTGAAGATTTGAAGCCTTATTTGGGTGAGGAAGATGAGCTTCCGTCGAGGACGACTTCATTTCAAGAAGGGGAGGATGATGAGGACATCAATACCATTGTTACACCCACAGCCCCTGCTGCTATACATACTGGACCAATTACTAGAGCTCGCGCACGCCAATTAAATTATCAGGTACTTTCGTTTCTTGGTAATGATTCTAATGTTCATGAGAATATGATGTTGCCTAAATTGGATACATTTGTTTTGCTTACAAATGAAGGGCCTAGCTTGGACAAGAAAGAGGAACCTTGGAGCAAGTTCAAGCATGGAGATGATGGCATGCGCAAGGGGAACAAGAACGGAGTTACAAGTGATGATTTCAGGACTTTGAAGCCACCATAATGAGTGCAGGAAGCCTTGGACGAAATATACAAGATGCCACTTCATAAATTTCGTCCAGAGGCTATTATAGGTGATGCGTCACCTTATTATTGGGCCAGGCCCATGTAATTTCGAAATATTTGAGTATAGGCTGTTTTTAGAGTCCGTATGTGTGGGGAAACAAGAGATAGGATTGGTTTCGGACCCCTCCTTCATGGGCCACGAAATCCCCCCCTCTCTTCCTCCATATATACAGCCCTTAGGGCACCGTTTAGACTTTGAGTTTTGTTTAGATTAAAAGTTCGCCATAGCTGCAACTTCGCGTACTTCGTTTGTGTTCAACGACCAGACCAAGATGTCACAGAACCCCACCTTGATCAATAAAGCTTTCATCTTATATTCGCAATATCCAGATTGCAAATCTTAGTTTCTTGCTTGTTCTTCGTTTGCTTGCAGGAGATAGACCCTCGTGGTCAGGTTGATTGTGCTCCGGCGTGGTCAATAACCTCTCGGAGTTGGTTTAGCGATTGCTAAGGCGCGACGTCCTCGCGCGGTCGTAGTTGGATCGTCAAAGTCTACTCCACCAAAAATGATAGCTATCATCTCATCGAAAGATCGGGACACCCTCGCCTCTATCACTCATTCCTCCGGCAGCCCGGAACTCCCTGTCCTCTGCAATCCGCTTTGCAATGAACGCTGCTTCCGCCTTAGAGGTGCGCTTGATAAGGTCGTCCTCCACCCTGGAAGCTCTTTCTTCCAAACCGGAGACCCAATCTATCTCTGCATCTAATTCGGGCAGTTGCTAATCAGCCTCAACTCTGTAGGCATTGCAATCAGGCATCCATTTCAGAATATGGTCCCGGGCGGAGTTGAGGTGTAGAGGGACAACCTTTGCCAGTAGATGGAATGGCCCAAGGTTGCCAAACAGTTGTTCGCATAACCAGCCATGGCCATACACCGACAGGTTGTTGGCGGGGCCAGGGTACAGTCACATCCTGTCGGCAGAGTTTCCGTTTTCCCAGGCAAACTTGTCCCTTTTCTGCAGCGGCGCAATGCGGCGCCAAAGGAAGTCAGCCCCCACATGCTCAACGGTTAACCCGACAGCTTTGAGGCGGGCGATCCTGTTCAGCGCCGGGCGAAGCCTG
The DNA here is from genome assembly GCA_011799875.1 of Thinopyrum elongatum. NCBI lineage: Eukaryota > Viridiplantae > Streptophyta > Magnoliopsida > Poales > Poaceae > Thinopyrum > Thinopyrum elongatum. The sequence goes on along the minus strand of CM022298.1, from coordinate 330,541,229 downwards.
TCGTCGGTGAGGCCCAATTTGCTCCAGTCGCTTCCGCGCGTGACACATCCAACCCGCGCCGCGCAGAACTCAGGGGCCTCCTTGTCCTGGATCCAACACCAATCCGACCTCCATTCCTCCCACTTGCTATGCTGCTGGCCAGAAAGATAATCCCAATCTTCCTTCTTCCCCCGGGGAATCCAGCTTATGTTTCCCGAGTGGTGAGATTTGTCTTCTATCCGTGGGATGAAGAAGTGCCTGAACAGGTCCACATTGGGGGCGATTCCAACAAAGTTCTCGCACAGATGGGCGAAGATTTCCATGCACGCCATTGCGTTGGGTGTGAAATCTAGAAGATGGAACCCATACACTGTCATCATAGCACAGAAGAAATCGGAGAAGGGGGAGGTGAGGCCACAGAGGAAGTACGCGCAGAAGAAGCGGTATGAGTCCGATGGAACCTTGGCCCCCTTTGGCAAAACCACGGGCGCTCCATGCCCTTTCGGGACTTCCCTTCCCCACATATAGGCATACCTCGCGATTAAGGTATTGCCATCCAGGTTCGACGGGAAGAAAACCACATCTTCCTGTTACCGCTTGTCCAGTTCCTCCGCCTTCTTCTTCCTCTCCTCCGCTGCGGCGTCTCTGGCGGCGGCCGCCTGCTTCCCCTTTACGGCGCCCGTCTTTCGCCCCATCTCTTGGACTCACAGGAGAAGCAAGAGATCTAGCAGAGCTCTGGGGGTGGATGACGGCGGTGGAGGAGGTTTATTGGCTTGAGGAAGAAGATGAAGGGAGGAGGAACAGATGTGAATGAGCAGTGCCCCTTCGTGTTGCCTTTTTATTGGGAACACGCGCGGGGGGTGGCTCTTCACTATCTTTCTTCATGAAGTTACCATTTTTGCAGGCGCACATTTTACTAACGGCTACTGTTCCACGACCCCACGACCTGCGGTAATTACGCGGAGTGGACATTGGATTGACTGGTCATCATGACAACCGCCGCATGGGCAGCATTTCTTCGACACGTGTTCGTGCACTGTTTGGGGCCTAACCCAACATGCCCATTGACATGTCTGGCTCAGGCTCGGGGGCTTCTATCGGGGTTCACAAACAGGGGTGTTTATTCCCCCTGACTTGTGCACGGACGAAGAACCTCCGTCCCAATGGCCAGGGCTTGCCGGAGGAATAAATACCTCAACACAAATTCAAGACCAAGCAAGGCCAAGTAGCCGCTCTTCATGAGATCAAGGAGCATATCAAGAAGACCAAGCTAAAGCATACAAGTCAAGATTCCAAGAGGAGTGTCCTTGCCGGCCAGGCGAGGCCGGCAAGGTAGATACCACAAGCAAGAGCAAAGGCAAACCCCGCCAACTGCGCCTCCGGGGCAACCGGAGACCGAAGCGCACACCCCTCCAAGATGGCCCGGCAAGCCCTGCAACTGGTAGGCGTAGGCCAGCTACCACCGCTCCACCGCATCGCGATACCAGTCACTTGTCAATGCGGTGTCGAGCCCTCCTGGTGATTAAGTGGCTCCCACTAAGCACGTGGCAGCTTAATGATAAGCAGATCACACCCACTTGACACCCGTCCAAGGGCGTGTCAAGATGATAAGCAGAAGATGGTTAAGCGGAGACATAAGCTTGCTGGGGATGCACCCCTGCATGCCACCTAAGGTAGCATTTATGGCATTTTGTCCCAAGTGCCAGAGTTAGGTATGATAGCACTGTTAGCTATCTAATCATGAGATAATGTATGTTTTGCCATTGTGGTTACCCCTTGAGCTATAAAAGGAGGCCCAAGGCAACCTAGAGAGGGATTCTGACCCCCTCACACTTGTACGCGCGTAGCAGCTCTCCCCAAGGCCACCTTGCCGGGCTTGAGCGTTGCGTGCTATTGTGTTTCCCCCATCCAATCCACCCAAAGCAGGAGTAGGGTTTTAAGCTTATGAGCAGCCCGAACCTGGGTAAAAATGACCAGAGCCCCATCGTCATGCTGCCTCATGGCTTCCGCTCTTTGTGCAACATGATCTCCCCCTTTCCGAACCACAAAGGGGCTCATGGCCCCATAGGTGATCGTGCTCACCCACGACAGGCATGACCCTTGCAAGTGAAACATTGGATGGAACTTGTCTTGGCAGTAGCATCCATTGGAGTTGTAGATGTGGAAGCTCTTGACTTGTAGGTGCTTGTAGGAGGACGACTTGAAGATGTTGTAGGTTGCTTGTAACTTGACTTGTCACCGGTGTTTAGTGAAGCTGGATTAGTAGTTGGAGGTGCCGTAGTTGTGGAAGGTTGGGAGTAAGAGCCGTACGTTTTGGAAGAGTACTTGGCGTACTAGAAGTCATCTTGCACTTGTTGCTCTGCCTTGGTCGCTTGGTGCCCTAGCTTGGGGAGATTGGAGTAGGGATGGAAATCTGCAATTTTCTTGATTGGGTGATTTAGGCCATTCAAGAAGCACGCCATAGTTTGCTCCTCGTCTTCCTTGACATTTGCTCGAATCATGGCAATCTCCATTTCTTGATAGTAATCTTCAACCGACTTTGTGCTGTGCTTGAGAAGTTGTAACTTTTTGAAGATATCACGGCTATAGTGGGTAGGCACAAAACGAGCTCTCATGACATCCTTCATTTGGTTCCAAGTCGTTATGGGTGTGTTGCCTTTCTCCCTTTGGCGCTCGATCACTTGCTCCCACCAAATGGGAACATAATCTTGGAACTCAAGGGAGGTCATTGCGATCTTCTTTTCCTCTTCACAGTTGTGAAGACGGAATATCTTGTCAACCTTCAATGCCCATTGATGGTGTCCTGGATTAGGGGGTGCTAACCTAGTTGGCCCGCCTCCTCGGGTTGGGCCGATGGGCCCTCATTTGTGATCAAGATGGACTCCAGAGGTCGTACGCAGGAGGTGTGATCAAGACTACCGTCACCGAAGACTTGACGTCCACTCCAAGATTTCTCCTGCCGCCTTGCTCCTAGATACCGACCTTGTAACCCTAGATACCCTACGTGGCGTGTATATAAGCCATGGGGTTTAGCCCATAGAGGGGACATCAATGCAATATCATTCACCTAGCCTTAGAGTTAGACCACATCTCACAATCTAGAGGTAGACCAACTCTATACTTAATACATCTCCATTGATATAAACAAGAGCAGGAAGTAGGGTTTTACCTCCATCAAGAGGGCCCGAACATGGGTAAACATCGTCTCCCTGTTCCTGTTACCATCTATTCGAAGATCCACAACTCGGGACCCGCTACCCCGAGGTCTGCCAGTTTTGACACTGACACTGGTGCTTTTATTGAGAGTTCCACTGTGCGATCATCAGAAGGATTGATGACTCATCCGCAGATCAACTGCGCCAATGGTCGTGGGAGCGTTTACGCCCCCGGCTAGCTTTTTGTGTTCAGCAGCATGATCTTCTGCGCCGACTTGATGGGCCATCTGGGTTCTGTCGAGAACTACGCCCCAGGTCAGATCGTGACTTTCGGTGGCCTTGAGTACATTGAGGACTCCCGCGGTGAACTCGTCCTATCATGCTAGACTCCCAGCCGAATTGAAAACTTGCCCGGCTCCGGAGGCTCGACTCCGGAACCGATCTCCGTCATGGCATCAGCCAAGACCTCAGGCGTAATAACCCCAGAGGATCCCCTTCTGATCTCCTGTCCGAACGTAGATTCGGCTCCCACCTCTGAAGAGGCGTCAGCCTTAGAGCTGACCTCGGTGTGGGACCCGGGATCGCTTCCAGATCCTCTTCGCGCCGAAGATACGTCAAGTTACACACCGGGCATACTTCGAGCCAACCCCGCCTATAACCAAGCGATGAATTCCGAAGAGCTGTCTCACCTCAATGAGATGCTTAATCGTATCTAGAGCATGTCTATCTCAGACGACAAGGCTTCATTTTTTTATCAGATCGGACTTAAAGCCGACCATCGGGAAATTTATATCCCACCCACCCACCCACCTAGTCGCCACGGTCGATGATTTAACAGACGTGCTAGACCATGGTGAGGCCACAGACATGGACGAAGATGTCGATGGCCCCACAGAAAACACCTCGCCTCTAGTAAACACCGGCAGGTGGACTGCGACATCCACTTATGATGTCTACATGGTTGACACCCCCAATTCCCCTCCAAGATGTCAGCATAGACGCCGAAGGGCTAACAATGGGGAACCCAGTGGTCACAATGCTACCACTGACAACAGCGATGCAGCAGCAGGGGATGCTGATGACCCTGGGGAGGAACCTCAAGCTTCCCCAGTGCAGAATGGCACACCCGAAGGACATCCCGAGGACTTAGATCCCGATGACCTCTTTGAAGGGGCTGATGACAACTACATGCCAGAATTCGAGGAAGACGAGAGCCTCAGCACTAAGGACTATGTCATCCTGAAGACCCTTCCAAACAAGAGCGCTTCCGGTGGAGCCTTATTGACATGGCTCGGAGCATGAAGCGCAAGCAGCAGCTGCTGCAAGCCAACACCGATGTACTAAATGAAAAGTGGGTCGAAGTGCTCTCTACCGAGCAAGATATGGAAGACCAGCGTCGTAGTGCGGCGAAATCATACCCACGTAGGCGTCTGCTGCCAGAGTTCTATGAGGAGCTAGCCGCCGACAAGCCCGACCGACCCCCTAGAGGTCTGTACAGGCCAATGCGGGAAAACCCCAACACTCGGCCACCTCCCCGCCGTTATGGCAAGGACCCGATGGACTACTTAAACCCTCGCTATGTTTGATGTCACATCGAGGCAAACAGGGCACCTTCTTAGTCCATCTACGGATCCAGAGGACGTGCGCCCACCGGGCCGGACGGCTATGACACCTGGATGGACAGGAACGGTCGCGCCTGAGATCAAGCCTACACACGGCTCTCAGCCGACCTTTGACGGGACACCACCTGATTCCGAGGTCCATCCCACCCCATCTGTTTCATAGATAGGGTAATGGAACATCAATTCCTCAAAGGATTTAAGCCCATCAATATAGAATGATATGATGGCATTACCGATCCAGCAGTATGGATTGAGGACTTCCTTCTCCATGTACACATGGCCAACAGAGACGATCTCCACGCCATTAAATATTTGCTGCTCAAGCTAAAGGGGCCGGCTAGGCATTGGCTTAACAGCCTGCCTCCTCATTCTATTGGCAGCTACAAGGCCCTCGAGGATGTTTTTCGGGCCAGGGCACGTATGTCCGACCTCCGGACGCTGATGACCTCAGCCGTGTCACCCAGCAGCCAAGCGAATCAGCCCGGAAGTTCTGGAACAGGTTCCTCACCAAGAAGAACCAGATCATAGACTACTCCGATGCCGAGGCCATCGCTGCATTCAAGAACAATATCCGAGATAAATGGCTGGCCTGCCAGCTCGGCCAGGATAAGCCAAGGACTATGGCAGCCCTAACTTCATTGATGACACGCTTTTGCATGGGAGAGGACAGTTGGCTCACCCGCAGTACACACAACGGTGAGGAAGGCACCTCGGAAACTCGCGAGGCCAATGGAAAACCCAAATGCAATAAAAATAAGCGTAGGTATAAAAATGGCGGAAGCAACACAGAAGATGTGGCAGTCAATGCAGGGTTCGCCGGAGCTATATCCGGACAGAAGAGAAAACCTTTTAAAGGGAACAAATATGGACCTAGCCAGCTTGACAAACTCTTGGACCGACCATGCAGAATCCACGACACTCAGGACAAACCAGCAACCCACACCAACAGGAATTGCTGGGTCTTTAAACAAGTAGACAAGGTATTAACAGAGGGACAAAATAAAACCCAAAATCGCAGCAAGGATGAGGATGAACCTCGACAGCCCAATATGGAGGCCAAAAGAAGTTTCCTAACAAGGTAACGGAGGTCAATATGATCTATGTTACCCACATCCCCAAGGGGGAGAGGAAACGTGTACTTCGGGATGTATACACATTGGAGCCAGTCGCCCCGAAGTTTAACCCATGGTCAGCTTACCCGATCACATTTGACAAGCATGATCACCCGACCAGCATCAAGCATGGCGGATCAGCGGCACTCGTCCTGGACCCAATTGTCGATGGTTATCATCTGACACGCGTCTAATTGCTTGTATCTGCATTGGTATTTCCCCGAAGAGGAGAGGATGATGTAGCACAGTGATGGTAAGTATTTCCCTCAGTTGTGAAACCAAGGTTATCAATCCAGTAGGAGAACCAAGCAACACTATGTAAGCGGTACCAACACACAAATAACAAATACTTGCAACCCGACACATAAGAGGGGTTGTCAATCCCTCCTCGGTATTGAGATAGATTAAATTGTATGAGATTGGATAAATAGATCTAGCAAAAACACAAAATAAAATAAAGAAAGAAAAAAGTGCTGCAAGGTATTTTTGGTTTTTTGGAATAATAGATCTGAAAACAATATGATAGAAAATAGACCCGGGGGCCGTAGATTTCACTAGTGGCTTCTCTCGAGAAAATAGCATATGGTGGGTAAACAAATTACTGTTGGGCAATTGATAGAAGAGCAAATAATTATGATGATATCCAAGGCAATGATCATGTATATAGGCATCACGTCCAAGATTAACAGACCGACTCCTACCTGCATCTACTACTATTAATCCACACATCGACCGTTATCCAGCATGCATCTAGTGTAGTAAGTTCATGGAGAAAGGGAGTAATGCAATAAGAACGATGACATGATGTAGACAAGATCTATTCATGTAGGAATAGACCCCATCTTTTTATCCTTAATAGCAAAGATACATGCGTGTCACTTCTCCTTCTGTCACTGAGATTGAGCACCGCAAGATTGAACCCGTCACAAAGCACCTCTTCCCATTGCAAGAAAAATCAATCTAGTTGGCCAAACCAAACCAAAAATTCGGAGAATAAATACGATGCTATAACAATCATGCATATAAGAGATCAAAGAAGACTCAAATAATATTCATAGATAGAATTGAGCATAAACTCACAATTCATCGGGTCCCAACAAACACACCGCAAAAAGTCATTACATCAAATAGATCTCCAAGAACATCGAGGAGAACATTGTATTGAGAATCAAAAAGAGAGAAGAAGCCATCTAGCTACTGCCTACGGACCCGTAGGTTTGTGGTAAACTACTCACACATCATCAGAGGAGCACCCATGAGGATGATGAAGCCCCCCGTGATCGTGTTCCCCTCCGGCAAGGTGCCGGAATAGGGCTTTAGATTTGATCTCGTGGTTCTGGAACTTGCGGCGGCTGGAATTGTGTTTTGTCGACTCCCCTAGGGTTTCTGGAATATTTGGGTATTTATAGAGCTGAGAGGCGGTGGAAAGGACTCCCATGGGCCCCACTACCCACCTGGGCGCGCCAGGGGCCTCTGGCGCACCCTGGTGTCTTGTGTGCCCCATGGGCCTCCCCTCATGCACTTCCTTGGCTCCCAAGTTGTCTTCTGGGCAAAAAATTCTCCAAAAAGTTTCGCTGCGTTTGGACTCCGTTTGATATGGATATTCTGCGAAGTAAAAAACAAGCAAAAAATAGCAACTAGCACTGGGCACTATGTCAATAGGTTAGTCCAGAAAAATGATATAAAGTTGCTATAAAATGAATATAAAATATCAAAGAATGATAATATAATAGCATGGAACAATCAAAAATTATAGATACGTTGGAGACGTATCAGCATCCCCAAGCTTAATTCCTGCTCATCCTCGAGTAGGTAAATCATAAAAATGGAATTTTTTATGTGGAATGCTGCCTAACATGTTCATCACATATTCTTTTCTTTTGTAGCATGGGCATTTGGACTTTTAGATGATTCAAAGCAATAGTCTTATTTAACATAAAGATTTCAATACTCAAGCATATCAACAAGCAACCATGTCTTTCAAAATATCAACACTAAAGAAAGTTATCCCTAGCCCATCATGCTCAATCATTGATCCATTCATGAAACACAGTCGAATATTAGCTACATCCAATGCACAAGTATGATCATAGTGCTCCCTAGTTGGTGCTTTATAAGAGAAGATGGAGACTCAAATAAAAATAAAAATTGCATAAACTAAATAGATAGGCCCTTCGCAGAGGGAAGCAGAGATTTGTAGAGGTGCCAGAGCTCAAAGCTTAAATTGAGAGATAAAATATTTTGAGAGGCATGCTTTTCCTATCAACGAAAACGACCGAGATTTCCCAATACTTTCCATGCCAGATACATCATAGGCGGTTCCCAAACATAAAATAAAGTGTATTCCTTTTTCCACCATCTTTCACAATCCATGGCTAGGCGTATCCACGGGTGCCTTCCATACCAACACTTTCCAAAGAATTTATTATTTGACAACATAAAGTAAATTTCTTTTTCATTTCGGGACTGGGCATCCCTATTACCGCCACACTCTCGTGCAATGACAAGTGAATAAACACTCATCTTGAGAATAACACATCTAGCATGGAAAAATATTGGCCACCCCCTGCCGCTTCATGAGCGGTACGGGCACACAAAAAGGAAATTTATTTTGAAAATTAGAGTTGGCACATATAAATTTACTTGGAACGGCAAGGAAATACCGCATATAGGTAGGTAAGGTGGACTCATTTGGCACAACTTGGTTTAAGGATTTTGGATGCACAAGTAGTATTCCCACTTAGTGCAAGGAAAGGTTAGCAAATAGATTGAGAAGCAACCAACCAAAAAGCAAAAAATTCTCATAAACGAGCATTAAACATAACTAACACCGAATAATGCACCACAAGTAGGATGTAATTTCATTGCATAACTATTGACTTTCATGCTTGCATAGGGAATCACAAACCTTAACACCAATATTCTTACTAAAGCATAATTACTCACCAACATGACTCACATATTACTATCATCATATCTCAAAACTATTACAAAGAATCAAGTTTATTTTGTCCAATGATCTTTCATGAAATTTTTTATTATATCCCTCTTGGATATCCATCACTTTGGGACTAGATTAATATATTACCATTGCTTTTCACAAGCTCTCAAATAAATTTAAGTGAAGAACATGAGCATATAATTTTTTCCTTCTCTCAAAATAATATAAGTGAAGCATGAGAGTATTTCTCAAAAAATTAAAGCACCGCCGTGCTCAAAAAGATATAGGTGAAGCACTAGAGTAATTCCATAGCTCAAAAAATTTAAGTGAAGCACATAGAGCAATTCTAACAAATCATAGCATCATTATGGCTCTCTCAAATAGGTGTGTACAGAAAGGATTATTGTGACAAACTAAAAAGCAAAACAAGCAAATACTCATATAATACAAGACACTCCAAGCAGAACTCATGGCATGTGACGAATAAAAATATAGCTCCAAGTAAAATTACCGATGGTTGTCAGAAGAAAGAGGGGATGCCTTCCAGGACCTCCCCAAGCTAAGGTGCTTGGTTCTTCTTGAATATTACCTTGTGGTGCCATGGGCATCCCCAAGCTTAGGCTCTTTCCACTCCTTATTCCTTCATCCATCATGATCTCACCCAAAACTTGAAAACTTCAATCACACAAAACTTAACAAAATCTTCGTGAGATCCTTAGTATAAGAAAACTAATCTTTGCTTTAAGTACTATTGCAAACTCATTCATATTTTATTATTGCATTATACCTACTGTATTATAACTTTACCATGGCTTATAACCCCTGATACAATCCATAGATTCATCAAAATAAGCACACAATGCAACGAAAATAGAATCTATCAAAAATAGAACAGTCTGTAAAGACTCGAATTTTACTCATACTTATGTAACTCCAAAACCTCTGAAACCTTAGGAAAACAAAGGAAATTTTTAAATAAATCTTGTGTAAAAAAATCAGAATTTTTTGTCGCTTCTGTGATTTTAACAATTCAGCTACTGGACACAAAAGTTTCTGTTTGTTGACAGGGTCAAATCAACTATCACCCAAAGCTATCCTAAAGGCTTTACTTGGCATAAACACTAATTAAAACATAAAAACACAATCATAACAGAGGCACAATTGTGTGAACACACAAATACAGAAAGAAAAAGAGAGAAAAATATTTTATTCATTGGGTTGCCTCCCAACAAGCGCTATCGTTTTCTGCCCCTAGCTAGGCATAATGCATAGATTCAAGTATTGTCATCTTTGGTTTTTGCCCCATAGGTTGCCCTCATAATTGATTCATAGCATGGCTTAATTATTGTTCTAGGGAAGTGTTCCATACCCTTTCTTAATGGAAATTGAAACTTAATATTACCTTCTTTCATATCAATCCCGACACCTATAGTTTGTAGAAACGGTCTACCAAGTATATTGGGACAAGACAGATTACAATCAATATCAAGAACAATAAAATCTATGCGCACATAGTTTCTATTTTCAAGAATAATAACATAATTTATCCTTCCCAAAGGTTTTTTAATAGTAGAATCCGCCAAGTGCAAATTAAGAGAACATTCTTCCAACTTGGTAAAACCTAGAACATCACATAGAGATTTCGGAATTGTGGAAACACTAGCACCTAAATCACACAAAACAAAGCACTCATAATTTTTTATCTTGACTTTAATGGTAGGTTCCCATTCATCATATAGTTTTCTAGGAATTGAAATCTCTAATTCCAACTTTTCTTCTAAAGCTTTCATCATTGCTTCTACAATATGTTTAGTAAAAAGCTTTATTTTGTTCGTAGGCATTGGGTGAATTTAACATGGATTGCAACAAATAAATACATTCAATCAAGGAGCAACTATCATAATTAAAATCTGTGTAATCCAAAAGAGTGGGCACATCACTAGTTAAAGTTTTGACCTCTCCAAACCCACTTTTATCAATTTTTTCAACAAGATTTTCACCCTCCGAATTATGGGGACGCCTTCTAGATAAAGTTGACTCTTCATCATACCCTTTATCATCAAGTTTAATATTACTAAACAAGGAATCAATAGAAGAAACACCAATCATCTTAAGATCTTCATCATTATGGTGAAAGCAATTGGTGGAAAACACTCTTTCTAGAAATTCTCTTTTAGCTCTAAGCATAGTGGTTCCTTTCTTACTTTCATCCATGGAAACATATAAAGCTTTAATTGATTCATTGACATCAACTTTGGGTGCAAAAATTTTAATCTTGAGATTTTCTACATTGTGTGAAATTCTATCAATACTTCTAGACATATCTTCAAGTTTACTCATTTTTTCTTCTATCATTGTATTGAAAAAAAATTGAGAATTGATAAATTCTTTAATGTTACTCTCAAGATCAGAGGGGTTCCTATTATTATTGTAAGAAGAAATACCATAGGAATTGCCATAATTATAAGAGGAATTTCCAGCAAAAGGCCTAGGATTAAAATTACCTCTATAAGCATTGTTATTAAAATTATTCCGCGAGACAAAATTCACATCTACGGGATCATGATTTTTCTCAATCAAAGTAGACATAGGCACATCATTAAGATCAATAGGAGCATTTTTACTAGCAACCAATTTCATAAGTGCATCAACTTTTTCACTCAAAGTACTAATTTCTTCAACCGAATTAACATTTTTACTAGTAGGTGCTCTTAAAGTATACCATTCTGAATAATTTGCAATAATATTATCAAGAAATTTAGTGGCTTCACCCAAAGTAATTTCCATAAAAGTACCACCCGCGGCGGAATCTGAAAGATTTCTAGAAACATAATTCAATCCCGCATAAAATTTTGTATAATCATCCAAAGATTTAAACCATGAGTAGGACAATTTATTAGCATTAATTTCATTCTTTCCCAAGATTGCACAGCATGTTCATGCTCAAGTTGCTTAAAATTCATAATTTGATTTCTAAGGGAAGTAATTTTCACGGGCGGAAACTACTTAGTAATAAAAGCATATTTGCACTTATCCCAAGAATTGATACTATTGCGAGGCAAAGAAGAAAACTAAATTTTTGCATGATCCCGCAAAGAGAAAGGAAACAATTTTAATTTCACAATATCATTGTCCACATCTTTTTTGTTTTGCATATTACACAATTGTACGAAAGTGTTTAGATGGGACGCGTCATCCTCATTAGGAGTACCGGAAAATTGCTCTTTCATAACAAGATTCAACAAAGCGGCATTAATATCATAAGACTCCGCACTAGCGGCGGGAGGAGCAATTGGAATACTAATAAAATAATTATTATTGGTATTGGAAAAATCGCACAACTTGGTATTTTTTTGAGACATCGTAACTACGCAAATAAGATCACACGCAAACAAAAGATCGAACAAAAAAAGGCAAACAAAAAGAAGGCAAATATTTTTGTGCTTTTCGCAAAAACATATTAGAAGTGGGGGAGATGAAAATGAGAGGCAAATGGCAAATAATGCAAATTACAAGGAGATGAGATTTGTGATTAGGAACCTGATAGATGTTGATGATGTCTCCCCGGCAATGGCGCCATAAATTCTTCATGATTGCTTGTATCTGCGTTGGTATTTCCCCAAAGAGGAGAGGATGATGCAGCACAACAATGGTAAGTATTTCCCTCAGTTATGAAACCAAGGTTATCAATCCAGTAGGTGAACCAAGCAACACTATGTAAGCGGTACCTGCACACAAATAACAAATACTTGCAACCCAACGCGTAAGAGGGGTTGTCAATCCCTCCTCGGTATTGAGATAGATTAAATTGTATGAGATTGGATAAATAGATCTAGCGAAACACAAAATAAAATAAATAAAGAAAAAAGTGCAACAAGGTATTTTTGGTTTTTTGGAATAATAGATCTGAAAACAATATGATAGAAAATAGACCCGGGGGCTGTAGATTTCACTAGTGGCTTCTCTCGAGAAAATAGCATACGGTGTGTAAACAAATTACTGTTGGGCAATTGATAGAAGAGAAAATAATTATGATGATATCCAAGGCAATGATCATGTATATAGGCATCACGTCCAAGATTAGTAGACCGACTCCTACCTGCTTCTACTACTATTACTCCATACATCAACCGCTATCCAGCATGCATCTAGTGTATTAAGTTCATGGAGAAACAGAGTAATGCAATAAGAATGATGACATGATGTAGACAAGATCTATTCATGTAGGAATAGACCCCATCTTTTTATCCTTAATAGCAACGATACATGCGTGTCACTTCTCCTTCTGTCACTGAGATTGAGCACCGCAAGATCGAACCCGTCACAAAGCACCTCTTCCCATTGCAAGAAAAATCAATCTAGTTGGCCAAAACAAACCAAAGTTCCAGAGAAGAAATACGAGGCTATAACAATCATGCATATAAGATATCAAAGAAGACTCAAATAATATTCATAGATAGAACTGATCATAAACTCGCAATTCATCGGGTCCCAACAAACACACCGCAAAAAGTCATTACATCAAATAGATCTCCAAGAACATCGAGGAGAACATTGTATCAAGAATCAAAAAGAGTGAAGAAGCCATCTAGCTACTGCCTACGGACCCGTAGGTCTATGGTAAACTACTCAGGCATCATTGGAGGAGCATCAATGAGGATGATGAACCCCTCCGTGATCATGTTCCCCTCCGGCAAGGTGCCGGAATAGGGCTCTAGATTGGATCTCGTGGTTCTGGAACTTGCGGTGGCTGGAATCATGTTTCATTGACTCCCCTAGGGTTTCTGGATTATTTGGGTATTTATAGAGCTGAGAGGCGGTGGAAAGGACTCCCGTGGGCCCCACTACCCACCTGGGCGCGCCAGGGGCCTCTAGCACACCCTGGTGTCTTGTGGGCCCCACGGGCCTCCCCTCGTGCACTTCCTTGGCTCCCAAGTTGTCTTATGGGTAGAAAAAAATCTCCAAAAAGTTTAACTACGTTTGGACTCTGTTTGATATGGATATTCTGTGAAGTAAAAAACAAGCAAAAAAACAGCAACTGGCACTAGGCACTATGTCAATAGGTTAGTCCCAAAAAATGATATAAAGTTGCTATAAAATGAATATAAAACATCCAAGAATGATAATATAATAGCATGGGACAATCAAAAATTATAGATACATTGGAGACGTATCAGCGTCCTGATGGACAGAGGAAGCAGCCTCCACCTCATTTACGAGGACACGGTTAGGAAGATGGTCATCAACTCATCCCGGATCAAGCCGAGCACCACCACCTTTAAAGGTATCATCCCAAGTGTTGAAGCCCGTTGTACCGGAACGGTCACCCTGGAGGTAGTCTTCGGCTCGCTCGAGACCTTCAGAAGCGAGGAGTTAATCTTCGACATCGTCCCCTTTTGAAGCGGATACCACGTGCTCTTAGGGCGCACAGCCTTCGCACGCTTCAATGCAGTCCGACATTATGCTTATCTCAAGCTTAAAATGCCAGGACCCAACAGTGTTATCACAGTCAATGGTAACACCGAGCACTCACTCCGGACGGAGGAGCAGACCGCAACTTCCGCAGCCGAGGTACAGGCATCCGAGGAGGCGGCCCGCAGTGATAAATGCACCACAAGCTCTTCGAAGCGCACACGGGCTACTCAAATCAACCTCTGCCACGTACCCCCGCACCCTAACTAGGGATGTGGGCTCCTTGCGTGCCCTTTCTGGATGGGGCGCTACGTCCCCAGGGTGCATAATTTCGCACTCAAGATTCCCTGGGCCGCCGAGGAGCCAAAATTTACTGAAACGTTAGGACGGCTTGACCAAGGACCGACGTCGATTCGAGCCTTCAATCAACAGGTCTCTGTCAAAGAGCCGGCCAGCATGACTTCATCAATGTGGCTTAAACCACACAACAGACTCCTGCAAAGACCTCCTTAAAGGGGCTCGGATAATAAACGCTCGAAACACATAAAGGGCCGAGACTGCACCAATCCCATTTGATCCCCACCGTTCATGACGGCAAGCTGGTCAATAGCTCGGAAGCACAGACATACGACAGGATGGGCCCGGGCTCCTAAAACCCAATGTCAATATCCGCCCTATTTTTTCTTCCTTCCTCATGCACTCTTTTATGTTGTATTCTTTTTAGTTTCTCTCGTAGTATCTCGGCATGTAAAAGCTTGATGTTATCAAATAAAGAAATCATGCCCTCTGAAGGTATTGCCTACATTTCCATTCAAGCATTGCCTTTGCACTATAAGAATGTCTTTAAAGATACAACCATTAAGGGGCCTCGCTCCCCTACCTTGCAATTCCGAAGTATTCGGCGTCTCGGATTTAGACTTTATATGCATCAGTTTCGAACCTAGATTTTGTTCAATAGTTGGGTTGCCCGGCTCCTACGTGTACCCCTTACATTCCCGTTGAATTCGGCTAAGGGTGTAACGGGAGAACCACTGTGATTGTGCCGCCAGGTTAATTGGCAGAGCGCCTCAGTGGAGAAAGCCAAAAACTGGCTATCTGGGTAGGCGCAAACTGGTCGGCCATCCGCAGACCGCGTTAAGCGACGTGACGATAGAGATCACCCGTGTTAAACGAAGGGCTTTCCTTTTTAGCTGAAGTGTGTCATGGCTTCCTAAGATGGCCACTTCCCACACCGCGGGCTCGCCATCAGCCCCCACAGTCAAACTCCTAAGACTAAGGGAAAGTTATCAAGCCATTACAGTCTTATTGCCTGGTTCCTATGAGCAGAGACCGCCTCCAGGTACAGAGACATCGTCCAAGGGTCAAAACTGCATCTCGGAACACCCTTTGTATATTCTACACTGGGGCAGAAGCCGACGACTGGCCACTTTCAGTTTAAATTGATCGCACATGAGGTAAAAATATTCAAAAAAAGTACTCATATATGACGGAATTTAAAAACCATACTCATTCCATCAACTGATAAGTTTTGCACATTACACAACTTTGGCATCCTGAAGTGCTACCTAGAAATACAACATGTCCTTTGGACACATGGCCTCGGTAACCCAGGCTCCCTCCTCCACCTCGAGATAAAATTGCTCCACTGTGCACGGCTTGTCTGCAGGGGGCCCATGGAAACTGTCACCGCATCAACCTTTCGGAAGTGCGTCTTCACGCATGCATATGCCCTCCACGCTCCTTTAAAGCACGCGGACCTCCTCCAGCTATTCACCCGAGGGACAGCATCTCGCAGATGATCCGAAAGGCCGAAGAAGCTGGTCGGCAGGGCTTTGGTTGGCCACAGCGCGACACAGAGGTCCTGGAGCGCCAGTCTCGTCATGCGAAATAACTCCATCATCTTTTTCACTTGATGATTTAGCAGCTGCGATGACGGAGACCCTGGGAACTGCCCCCAGAATGCCTTCTCCACCTCATGATCCGCCAGCTGGTCGAAGTGCGCCACGGCATCCGCCACGCTCTGCGGGAGATCTGTGAAGACTTCTGTGGAATGCCACAACTTGGTGAGCTCGACGCACCCTTTTGTGCCAAACACACATTGTAATAAGTATAGCTTACCCGAGGCGATTTGCTCCAACTGCTGGAGCATCTCGTGCTCAGCCCGGGCCATGGTCTTGAGCTCGACGTGGGCAAGCTGGAGCTTCTCGAGCTCCTCGTTTGCTTGTTTCCCCTCTACGTGAAGCTTGTCGCATGCCTCGAACACGCCCTTCAGGGTCTCCTCAACCTCCTGAACCCGCGTCCGGTCCTTCTCCGCGGCCACCTTCTCGGCAGCGCGGGCCTCCTCCGCCTTCGTGGCCGCAGCCTTATGCTGCTTCACCTCTTGCTGAGCTTTTTTGAGCTCGGCCTTGAGCGCCTCAAGCTCGGCTAACGCTGTTGTCATTAAAACAGCTCGGCTTCAGCTTTCCTCCCAACATAGATATATTACAACTTTTTCATGCAAAAATATCACATATAGAACGCAAGTCCAAGTTGCTTACCTTGAGACTGCTCGAACCTCTGGTTCACCAGGTTGAGGTCCTCCTGGGACCTCTCGAGCTTCTGGTTCATCTCCGCAACCTCCTCAGAGTTGGAGTACGGAACCGAGGTCGAAACCTGCCAACAATAATCCTTATTACAAAGCCCGCAATCAAAATGTTGAAATTCCGGGACGACGTTCTCAGGCAGCGTCCTAGGGGCTGCATGACAAGCTCCTTCTAAGTTATACAACCCCAATGCCGGTTTCTTGAAACTAGCTTTGGGCTCGAGGGCTACTCACTCACCAAGCTGTTTAGAAGGTCATGAGGACATGTCTTCGGACAAGGCGCATAAATCTCTAAACCTAAAAAAAGCTAAAAGGATGGAAGCATACCTCAAAGCTCGAGACGAGGTTCTTGAAAACCTCATGCAGGATGGCCCCCATGGACCAGAAACCTTGCAGCGCCGCAACTATTAATTAAGGCACGGTGCTCTTCCTTGAGAGAGGAGCCCTTCAAGGCCTCCTCCACTTCTTCTGTCCAACCCGTGCTAGCCTGCCCTTGAGCAGGAGGTGGAGGTGGCGGGACGACCTTGTACCTGGGTGCCGGGGGGCTGGGTCGAGCAGCCTCCAGCTGTGATGGTGGAGCTGGAGTAGACGTCGGCTGGGCCAATGACTGGCCCAACCTTTCTTGACAACCTTGGGGGTCTTCTCCCCTAGGTCTAGTTGGGCCGAGGTGTCAACCTCGGCCATGACTACCGACTCTGCGGCCCCTGTCGTGCTGGCCTATGGGGCAGAGTGGATGTCGCCTCCCCCAGCCCATCATGAGCTGGTGGAGAATCGACGGGCTCCGGAGTCCCGCTGGCAGGCGGCAACCCACTCGAGGGACCGCTGGGGATCACCCTCGGCGGACTGTGTAAAGAAAGGCACTTTATGAATTCACCATTACTAAGAAGACTTAACAAGAATGCGAGACATAGAGACAATGGCTTACCCTAGGGGTGCCGGTTTCTTCCTCCCCATAGAGAGGAGGTCTTCCTCTGAGTCATCGGAGAGCTCGATTCCCACTGATGACTTGCCGGCTACCCTGGCCGAGGTTCTCCTCGGCCTCTTCGAGCCCTTGGGCTGCTTGCTGGCTTCGGCATCCTCTGACGCCTCCCTCTTCCCTTTCGGGGGAGGGTTCTCTTCTTCGTCATCCTCCTCCATGTCACTGTCATGGGCAGATGAAGCGTGGGTATCCTCGGACCGGGTGACCGAGGTCTCCCGGGCCCGAGCGCTCGCCTTGCCCTTTAGGGACTTCGTCCCTTTGGGGGGCACCACGTGCGGTGCTACTTCTTGAGCTTGCTTTGGTTTTTTCCATGAAGAGGAAAGGGTGATGTAGCAAAGTAGAGATAAGTATTTCCCTCAGTTGAGAACCAAGGTATCAATCCAGTAGGAGGAACATACAAGTCTCCAATAATTGCACCTACACAAACAAACAAATACTTGCACCCAACGCGATAAAGGGGTTGTCAATCCCTTCACGGTTACTTGCAAGGATCATATCTGATAGTGATAGATATAAAAGATAAGTAAAAGTGCTAAATAAAATAAAAGTAAATAAATTGCAGCAATGTATTTTTTTATTTTATAAATCTGAAAATAATATGATAAAAGATAGACCCGGGGGCCATAGCTTTCACTAGAGGCTTCTCTCTTGAAAGAAAGCATACGGTGGGTAAACAAATTAGTGTTGAGCAATTGATAGAAAAGCGAATAATTATGACGATATCCAAGGCAATGATCATGTATATAGGCATCACGTCCGTGACAAGTAGACCGACTCCTGCCTGTATCTACTACTATTACTCCACACATCGACCGCTATCCAGCATGCATCTAGTGTATTAAGTTAACAAGAACGGAGTAACACCTTAAGCAAGATGACATGATATAGAGGGATAGATCCAATCAATATGAACAAACCCCATCTTTTTATCCTTAATGGCAACAATACAAATATGTGTCATGTCCCTTTATATCACTGGGAATAAGCATCGCAAGATTGAACCCACTACAAAGCACCTCTCCCATTGCAAGAAAAATCAATCTAGTTGGCCAAACCATATCAATAGACCGGAGAGAAAAACAAAGCTATCTAATCATGCATAAAAGAGTTCATAGAAGACTCAAATAATATTTATAGATAATCTTATCATAAACCCACAATTCATCGGATCTCAACAAATGCACCGCAAAAGAAGATTACATCGAATAGATCTCTAAGAACATCGAGGAGAACATTGTATTGAAGATCAAAGAGAGAGAAGAAACCATCTAGCTACTAGCTATGGACCCGTAGGTCTGTAGTAAACTACTCACACATCATCGGAAGGGCAGCAAGGTAGATGTAGAAGCTCTTCGTGATCGAATCCCGCTCCGGCAGAGTACCGAAAAAGGTCCCCAGATGGGATCTCACGAAGACAGAAAATTGCGGCGATGGAAAAGTATTTTTGGTGTGCCCCTGGTCTACAAGGAATATTTGGATATTTATAGAAGAAGAATTAGGGTTGGAAGTGCCACGGGGGGCCCACAAGATTGCAGGGCGCGCCCCCCCTAGGGCGCGCCCTGTGAGCTTATCGCCGCCTCGTGGCCCTTCTGGCCTCCTCCCAAAGCTTACAGGGTGTCTTGTGGTCCAAGAAAAATCGTCAAAAAGTTTTGTTCCGTTTGGAATTCGTTTGGTACTGATTTTCTGTAAAGACAAAAACAAGGAAAAAAACAACAACTGCACTGGCACTAGGTTAATAGGTTAGTCCCAAAAAATGATATAAAGTAGCATAATAATGCATATAAAAATCCAAGATAGATAATGTAATAGCATGGAACAATCAAAAATTATAGATACGTTGGAGATGTATCATGTGGCTCCTCGACCAAGAGCGCCGTGAGCAGAGGGGTTCTTTGCTCCTCTCGTAGTGGGGTCGGGCACTGCACTTTTTGCGCCCAGGCCAACCACTTCTACAGACATCAAACATAAGCGATTTGTTAGAATCTTTTCCTCATCGTGGAAGACAAAAATTTAGGTTTGTGTGTTAGAACACTCACCGAGGGGGCTTCATGGCCATCCTCGAAGCTGAGCTCCTTCCCCTCCTCGGGGATCTTGCCCTTGGCCAGCTTTAGGAGCCGTGTCAACATGGCTGCCAAGGTAGAGCGAAAGAAGGCGGTGAGGGGGGTGATAACCCACAAGTATAGGGGATCGCAACAGTTTGCGAGGGTAGAATATTCAACCCAAATTTATAGATTCGACACAAGAGGAGCCAAAGAATATTTGCAAGTATTAGCAACTGAGTTATCAATTCAACCACACCTGGAGATTAATTATCTGCAGCAATATGATCAGTAGCAAAGTAATATGATAGTTTTGATAGTAGTAGTAACAGTAGCGGTAACGGTAACAGTGATAGCAATAATTTTGTAGCAAGTGTAACAGCAGCAATAGCAGTGGTAACTTAGCAGAAACAATATGTGGAAAATTCGTAGGCATTGGATCGGTGAATTCGTTGGATGATATTCATCATATAACAGTAGCAACCTAGGGCGATACAAAACTAGCTCCAGTTCATAAATATAATGTAGGCATGTATTCCGTAAATAGTCATACGTGCTTATGGAAAGAACTTGCATGACATCTTTTGTCCTACCCTCCCGTGGCAGCGGGGTCCATAAGGAAACTAAGGGATATTAAGGCCTCCTTTTAATAGAGAACCGACACAAAGCATTAGCACATAGTGAATACATGAACTCCTCAAACTACGGTAATCACCGGAAAGTATCCCGAGTACTATCACTCCGGGGTTTACGGATCATAACACGTAATAGGTGACTATAACTTGCAAGATCGGATCTAGAACATAGATATAATGGTGATAGCATAAACGGTTCAGATCTGAAATCATGGCACCCGGGCCCAAACTGACAAGCATTAAGCATGGCAAAGTCATAGCAACATCAATCTCAGAACATAATGGATACTAGGGATCAAGCCCTAACAAAACTAACTCGATTACATGATGAATCTCATCCAACTCCCTCACCGACCAGCGAGCCTACGAAGGAATTGTTGGGGAACGTAGTAATAATTCAAAATTTTCCTACGTGTCACCAAGATCAATCTAGGAGATGCTAGCAACAAGTGAGAGGGAGTGCATCTTCATACCCTTGAAGATCGCTAAGCGGAAGCGTTACAAGAACGCGGTTGATGGAGTCGTACTCGCGGCGATTCAAATCGCGGAAGATCCGATCCAAGCGCCGAACGGACGGCGCCTCCGTGTTCAACACACGTACAGCCTGGGGACGTCTCCTCCTTCTTGATCCAGCAAGGGGAGAGGAGAAGTTGAGGGAGAACTCTGGCAGCACGACGGCGTGGTGGTGGAGCTTGCGGTTCTCCGGCAGGGCTTCGCCAAGCACTACGGAGGAGGAGGAGGAGTTGGAGGGGGGAAGGGTTGCGCCAGGGGCAAGGGTTGCAGCTCCCATGCACCTCCCCACTATATATAGGGGTGGAGGGGGCTGGTTTCTTGCCCTCCAAGTCCATTGGGGCATTGGCAAAGGTGGGAGGAAAGAAATCCCATCCTTTCCCTTCCCCACTGATTGTTATCCCCCTTTTTAGGGATCTTGATCTTATCCCTTCGGGATATGATCTTATTCCTTCTAAGGGGGGATCTTGGTGCACCTTAACCAGGGGTGTGGGGCCTTTCCCCCACTACCCACGTTCATGTGGGTCCCCCCATGCATGTGGGCCCCACTCCGGAACCTTCTAGAACCTTCCTGGTACAATACCGAAAAATCCCGAACATTTTCCGGTGGCCAAAATAGGACTTCCCATATATAAATCTTTACCTCCGGACCATTCCAGAACTCCTCGTGACGTCTGGGATCTCATCCGAGACTCCGAACAACTTTTGGTAACCAAATACAATTTCCCATAACAACTCTAGCATCACAGAACCTTAAGTGTGTAGACCCTACGGGTTCGGGAACCATGCAGACATGACCGAGACACCTCTCCGGCCAATAACCAATAGCGGGATCTTGATACCCATATTGGCTCCCACATGTTCCACCATGATCTCATCGGATGAACCACGATGTCGGGGATTCAATCAATCCCGTATACAATTCCCTTTATCCATCGGTATGTTACTTGCCCGAGATTCGATCGTCGTTATCCCTATACCTTGTTCAATCTCGTTACCGGCAAGTCTCTTTACTCGTTCCATAATGCATGATCCCGTGGCTAACTCCTTAGTCACATTGAGCTCATTATGATGATGCATTACCGAGTGGGCCCAGAGATACCTCTCCGTCATACGGAGTGACAAATCCTAGTCTCGATTCGTGCCAACCCAACAGACACTTTCGGAGATACCTGTAGTGCACCTTTATGGTCACCCAGTTACGTTGTGACGTTTGATACAACCAAAGCATTCCTACGGTATCCGGGAGTTGCACAATCTCATGGTCTAAGGAAATGATACTTGACATTAGAAAAGCTCTAGCAAATGAACTACACGATCTTGTGCTATGCTTAGGATTGGGTCTTGTCCATCACATCATTCTCCTAATGATGTGATCCTGTTATCAACGACATCCAATGTCCATGGTCAGGAAACCACAACCATCTATTGATCAACGAGCTAGTCAACTAGAGGCTCACTAGGGACATGCTGTGGTCTATGTATTCACACATGTATTACGGTTTCCGATTAATACAATTATAGCATGAACAATAGACAATTATCATGAACAAGGAAATATAATAATAACCATTTTATTATTGCCTCTAGGGCATATTTCCAACAGTCTCCCACTTGCACTAGTGTCAATAATCTAGTTACATTGTGATGAATCGAACACCCATAGAGTTCTGGTGCTGATCATGTTTTGCTCATGGAAGAGGTTTAGTCAACGGATCTGCGACATTCAGATCTGTATGTACTTTACAAATATCTTTGTCTCCATCTTGAATATATTCACGAATGGAGTTGAAGCGGCGCTTGATGTGCTTGGTCTTCCTGTGAAACATGGGCTCCTTGGCAATGGCAATAGCTCCAGTGTTGTCACGGAAGAGAGTCATCAGGCCCGACGCATTGGGAATCACTCCTAGGTCAGTGATAAACTCCTTCATCCAGACTCCTTCCTGAGCTGCTTCCGAAGCAGCTATGTACTCCGCTTCACATGTAGATCCCGCCACGACGCTTTGCTTGCAACTGCACCAGTTGACTGCCCCACCATTCAAAATGTACACATATCCGGTTTGTGACTTGGAGTCATCCAGATCTGTGTTAAAGCTAGCATCGACGTAACCCTTTACGACGAGCTCTTCGGCACCTCCATAAATGAGAAACATATCCTTAGTCCTTTTCAGGTACTTCAGGATATTCTTGACCGCTGTCCAGTGTTCCATTCCGGGATCACTTTAGTACCTCCCTACCAAACTTTTGGCAAGGTTCACATCAGGTTTGGTACACAGCATGGCATACATAATAGAGCCTATGGCTGAGGCATAGGGGATGACACTCATCTTTTCTCTTTCTTCTGCCGAGGTCGGGCGTTGAGCTGCGCTCAATCTCACACCTTGCAATACAGGCAAGAACCCCTTCTTGGACTGATCCATATTGAACTTCTTCAATATCTTGTCAAGGTATGTGCTTTGTGAAAGACCAATGAGGCGTCTCGATCTATCTCTATAGATCTTGATGCCTAATATGTAAGCAGCTTCTCCAAGGTCCTTCATTGAAAAACACTTATTCAAGTAGGCCTTTATGCTTTCCAAAAGTTCTATATCATTTCCCATCAACAGTATGTCATCCACATATAATATGAGAAATGCTACAGAGCTCCCACTCACTTTCTTGTAAATACAGGCTTCTCCATAAGTATGTATAAACCCAAACGCTTTGATCATTTCATCAAAGCGAATGTTCCAACTCCGAGATGCTTGCACCAGCCCATAGATGGAGCGCTGGAGCTTGCATACTTTGTCAGCATTCTTAGGATCGACAAAACCTTCCGGCTGCATCATATACAATTCTTCCTTAAGGAAACCATTAAGGAATGCCGTTTTGACGTCCATTTGCCAGATCTCATAATCATAGAATGCGGCAATTGCTAACATGATTCGGACGGACTTCAGCTTCGCTACGGGTGAGAAGGTCTCATCATAGTCAACCCCTTGAACTTGTCGATAACCCATAGCGACAAGCCGAGCCTTATAGACGGTCACATTACCATCCGCGTCAGTCTTCTTAAAGATCCACTTATTCTCTATGGCTTGCCGATCATCGGGCAAGTCCGTCAAAGTCCATACTTTGTTTTCGTACATGGATCCTATCTCGAATTTCATGGCTTCAAGCCATTTGTTGGAATCCGGGCCCACCATCACTTCTTCATAGTTCGAAGGTTCACCATTGTCTAACAACATGATTTCCAGGATAGGGTTGCCGTACCACTCTGGTGCGGAATGTGTCCTCGTGGACCTACAAAGTTCAGTAGCAACTTGACCCGAAGTTTCATGATCATCATCATTAACTTCCTCTCTAGTCGGTGCAGGCACCACAGAAACATCTTCCTGAGCTGCGCTACTCTCCGGTTCAAGAGGGGGTACCTCGTCAAGTTCTACTTTCCTCCCACTTACTTCTTTCGAGAGAAACTCTTTCTCCAGAAAGGATCCATTCTTGGCAACAAAGATCTTGCCTTCGGATCTGAGGTAGAAGGTATACCCAATAGTTTCCTTAGGGTATCCTATGAAGACGCATTTTTCCGATTTGGGTTCGAGCTTTTCAGGTTGAAGTTTCTTGACATAAGCATCGCACCCCCAAACTTTCAGAAATGACAGCTTAGGTTTCTTCCCAAACCATAATTCATACGGTGTCGTCTCAACGGATTTAGACGGTGCCCTATTTAAACTGAGTGCGGCAGTCTCTAAAGCATAACCCCAAAATGATAGCGGTAGATCGGTAAGAGACATCATAGATCGCACCATATCCAATAGAGTGCGATTATGACATTCGGACACACCATTACGCTGAGGTGTTCCAGGCGGCGTGAGTTGTGAAACAATTCCACATTTCCTTAGGTGCGTGCCAAACTCGTGACTCAAGTATTCTCCTCCATGATCTGATTGTAAGAACTTTATTTTCCTGTCACGTTGATTCTCTACCTCGCTCTGAAATTCCTTGAACCTTTCAAAGGTCTCAGACTTTTGTTTCATTAAGTAGACATACCCATATCTACTTAAGTCATCAGTGAGGGTGAGAACATAACGATAGCCACCGCGAGCCTCAACGCTCATTGGACCGCATACATCAGTATGTATTATTTCCAACAAGTTGGTTGCTCGCTCCATTGTTCCGGAGAACGGAGTCTTGGTCATTTTGCCCATGAGGCATGGTTCACACGTGTCAAATGATTCATAATCAAGAGACTCCAAAAGTCCATCTGCATGGAGTTTCTTCATGCGTTTGACACCAATGTGACCAAGGTGGCAGTGCCACAAGTATGTGGGACTATCATTACCAACCTTACATCTTTTGGCATTCACACTATGAATATGTGTAACATCACGTTCGAGATTTAATAAAAATAATCCATTGACCAGCGGGGCATGACCATAAAACATATCTCTCATATAAATAGAACAACCATTATTCTCAGATTTAAATGAGTAGCCATCTCACATTAAACAAGATCCAGATACAATGTTTATGCTCAAAGCTGGCACTAAATAACAATTATTGAGGTTTAAAACTAATCCCGAAGGTAAATGTAGAGGTAGCGTGCCAACGGCGATCACATCGACCTTGGAACCATTCCCGACGCGCATCATCACCTCGTCCTTCGCCAGTCTCCGCTTATTCCGCAGCTCCTGTTTTGAGTTACAAATGTTAGCAACCGCACTGGTATCAAATACCCATGAGCTACTACGAGCGCTGGTAAGGTACACATCAATAACATGTATATCATATATACCTTTGGCGTTGCCGGCCTTCTTATCCGCTAAGTACTTGGGGCAGTTCCGCTTCCAGTGACCATTTCCCTTGCAATAAAAGCACTCAGTCTCAGGCTTGGGTCCATTCTTTGGCTTCTTCCCAGCAACTGACTTACCAGGCGCGACAACTCCCTTGCCGTCCTTCTTGAAGTTCTTCTTACCCTTGCCTTTCTTGAAAATAGTGGTCTTATTCACCATCAACACTTGATGTTCCTTTTTGATCTCCACCTCCGCTGATTTCAGCATTGAATATAACTCAGGAATGGACTTCTCCATCCCTTGCATATTGTAGTTCATCACAAAGCTCTTGTAGCTAGGTGGAAGCGACTGGAGGATCCTGTCAATGACCGAGTCATCTAGAAGATTAACTCCCAGCTGAGACAAGCGGTTGTGCAACCCAGACATCTTGAGTATATGCTCGCTGACAGAACTGTTTTCCTCCATCTTACAACTGTAGAACTTGTCGGAGACTTCATATCTCTCGACCCGGGCATGAGCTTGGAAAACCATTTTCAGCTCTTGGAACATCTCATATGCTTTGTGTTGCTCAAAATGCTTTTGGAGCCCCGGTTCTAAGCTGTAAAGCATGCCGCACTGAACCACGGAGTAATCATCACTACGCGACTGCCAGGTGTTCATAACGTCTTGAGTTGCTGGGAAAATGGGTGCGTCACCTAGCGGTGCTTCAAGGACATATGCTTTCTTGGCAGCTATGAGGATGATCCTCAAGTTACGGACCCAGTCCATATAGTTGCTACCATCGTCTTTCAGCTTGGTTTTCTCTAGGAACGCGTTGAAGTTGAGGGCAACATTAGCGTGGGCCATTGGATCTACAAGATAGATTGTAAAGACAATTTTAGACTAAGTTCATGATAATTAAGTTCATCTGATCAAATTATTTAATGAACTCCCACTCAGATAGACATCCCTCTAGTTATCTAAGTGATACATGATCCGAATCGACTAGGCCGTGTCCTGTAATCACGTGAGACTGACTAGTCATCAACGGTGAACATCTCCATGTTGATCGCATCTGCTATACGACTCATGTTCGACCTTTTGGTCTCTCGTGTTCCGAGGCCATGTCTGTACATGCTAGGCTCGTCAAGTCAACCTAAGTGTTTCGCATGTGTAAATCTGGCTTACACCCGTTGTATGCGAACGTTAGAATCTATCACACCCGATCATCACGTGGTGCTTCGAAACAACGAACCTTCGCAACGGTGCACACTTAGGGGGAATGCATTTCTTGAAATTTTTAGTGAGGGATCATCTTATTTATGCTACCGTCGTTCTAAGCAAATAAGATGTAAACATGATAAACATCACATGCAAATCATAAAGTGACATGATATGGCTAATATCATCTTGCGCTTTTGATCTCCATCTTCGAGGCGCGGCATGATCACCATCGTCACCGGCATGACACCATGATCTCCATCATCGTGTCTTCATGAAGTTGTCTCGCCAACTATTACTTCTACTACTATGGCTAATGGTTAGCAATAAAGTAGAGTAATTACATGGCGTTTACATTGACTCGCAGGTCATACAATAAATTAACAACTCCTATGGCTCCTGACGGTTGTCATACTCATCGACATGCAAGTCGTGATTCCTATTACAAGAACATGATCAATCTCATACATCACATATATAATTCATCACATCCTTTTGGCCATATCACATCACATAGCATACCCTGCAAAAACAAGTTAGACGTCCTCTAATTGTTGTTGCATTTTTTACGTGGCTGCTATGGGTTTCTAGCAAGAATGTTTCTTACCTACGCAAAAGCCACAACGGTGATATGCCAATTGCTATTTACCCTTCATAAGGACCCTCTTCATCGAATCCGATCCGACTAAAGTGGGAGAGACAGACACCCACTAGCCATCTTATGCAACAAGTACATGTCAGTCGGTGGAACCTGTCTCACGTAAGCGTACGTGTAAGGTCGGTCCGGGCCGCTTCATCCCACAATGCCGCCGAATCAAGATAGGACTAGTAACGGTAAGCAAATCGAACAAATCATTGCCCACAACTACTTGTGTTCTACTCGTGCATAGAATCTGCGCATAGACCTAGCTCATGATGCCACTATTGGGGAACGTAGTAATAATTCAAAAATTTCCTACGTGTCACCAAGATCAATCTAGGAGATGCTAGCAACAAGTGAGAGGGAGTGCATCTTCATACCCATGAAGATCGCTAAGCGGAAGCGTTACAAGAACGCGGTTGATGGAGTTGTACTCGTGGCGATTCAAATCGCGAAAGATCCGATCCAAGCGCTGAACGGACGGTGCCTCCGCGTTCAACACACATACAGCCCAGGGACGTCTCCTCCTTCTTGATCCAGCAAGGGGAGAGGAGAAGTTGAGGGAGAGCTCCGGCAGCACGACGGCGTGGTGGTGGAGCTTGCGGTTCTCCGGCAGGGCTTCGCCAAGCACTACGGAGGAGGAGGAGGAGTTGGAGGGGGGAAGGGCTGCGCCAGGGGCAAGGGTTGCAGCTCCCATGCACCTCCCCACTATATATAGGGGTGGAGGGGGCTGGTTTCTTGCCCTCCAAGTCCATTGGGGCATTGGCAAAGGTGGGAGGAAAGAAATCCCATCCTTTCCCTTCCCCACCGATTGTTATCCCCCCTTTTTAGGGATCTTGATCTTATCCCTTCGGGATATGATCTTATTCCTTCTAAGGGGGGATCTTGGTGCACCTTGACCAGGGGTGTGGGGCCTTGCCCCCACTACCCACGTTCATGTGGGTCCCCCCATGCATGTGGTCCCCACTCTAGAACCTTCTAGAACCTTCCCGGTACAATACCGAAAAATCCCGAACATTTTTCGATGGCCAAAATAGGACTTCCCATATATAAATCTTTACCTCCGGACCATTCCAGAACTCCTCGTGACGTCCGGGATCTCATCCAAGACTCCGAACAACTTTCGGTAACCACATACAATTTCCCATAACAACTCTAGCGTCACGGAACCTTAAGTCTGTAGACCCTACGGGTTCGGGAACCATGCAGACATGACCGAGACACCTCTCCGGCCAATAACCAATAGCAGGATCTGGATACCCATATTGGCACCCACATGTTCCACGATGATCTCATCGGATGAACCACGATGTCGGGGATTCAATCAATCCCGTATACATTTCCCTTTGTCCATCGGTATGTTACTTGCCTGAGATTCGATCGTCGGTATCCCTATACCTTGTTCAATCTTGTTACCGGCAAGTCTCTTTACTTGTTCCGTAACGCATGATCCCGTGGCTAACTCCTTAGTCACATTGAGCTCATTATGATGATGCATTACCGAGTGGGCCCAGAGATACCTCTCCGTCATACGGAGTGACAAATCCCAGTCTCGATTCGTGCCAACCCAACAGACACTTTCGGAGATACCTGTAGTGCACCTTTATGGTCACCCAGTTACATTGTGATGTTTGATACACCCAAAGCATTCCTACGGTATCCGGGAGTTGCACAATCTCATGGTCTAAGGAAATGATACTTGACATTAGAAAAGCTCTAGCAAACGAACTACACGATCTTGTGCTATGCTTAGGATTGGGTCTTGTCCATCACAACATTCTCCTAATGATGTGATCCCGTTATCAACGACATCCAATGTCGATGGTCAGGGAACCACAACCATCTATTGATCAACGAGCTAGTCAACTAGAGGCTCACTAGGGACATGTTGTGGTCTATGTATTCACACATGTATTACGGTTTCCGGTTAATACAATTATAGCATGAACAATAGACAATTATCATGAACAAGGAAATATAATAATAACCATTTTATTATTGCCTCTAGGGCATATTTCCAACAGGAATTACTCACTCCCGGTGGGGAGCATCATGGAATTGGCGATGGAGAAGGGTTGGCGATGATGAAGATCGAAGATTCCCCTCTCTAGAGACCCAAACGAGCTCCAGATCTGGCCTCCCGATGAAGAACAGGAGGTGGCAGCGGCTCCGTATCATGAAACACGATAATTCTTTTTTCTTTGATTTTTTCCTCTGAAAATGTGATTTTATAGCGTCGGAGATAGCGTCAGCGGGGCCACCAGGTGGGGACAACCCACCTGGGCGCGCCAGGAGGGGGGCGCGCCCTGGTGGGTTGTGCTCACCCAGGGGGGCCCCTCCGGTGGTTCTTGGCTCCAGTATTTTTCTTTTATTCCATAAAGAATCTCCAAAAAGTTTCGTTCCATTCCGAGAATTTTTATTTTTGCAAAAAAAACAACACCATGGTAGTTCTGCTGAAAACAGCGTCAGTCCGGGTTAGTTTCATTCAAATCATGCAAATTAGAGTCCTAAACAAGAGCAAAAGCGTTAGGAAAAGTAGATACGATGGAGACATATCAACTCCCCCAAGCTTAAACCTTTGTTTGTCCTCAAGCAATTCAGTTGATAAACTGAAAGTGAAAAAGAAAAACTTTTACGAACTCTTTTGCTCTTGTTTACATAAACAAGCTTAAGTAGCACCCAGGTTTTCAGCAAAATTATGACTAACCATGTCGACAATAACTCTTAAAAATTATATTAACTCATGTCAATGGCATAATCAACTAGTGAGCAATAATAAGATATCTCAAATGACAACACTTTGTCAAAACAACCATGATATAATATGATAACAGTGGTATCTCACTAGCCCTTTCTAAGACCGCAAAACATAAATGCAGAGCACCACCAAAGTTCAAGCAGTGACTAAACTTTGTAATTCATGGTAGAAAAGATCAAGTCATGATGCATTCAACATTAACTATACACAATGCGTGAGGATGACAATAGTGCTCTTAGATCTGGTGCTTGTTTGAGAAGGTGATGACTCAACATAAAAGTAAATAGATAGTCCCTTCACAGAGGGAAGCGGGGATTTGCAGCGGTGCCAGAGCTCGAAGCTTTAAAATAGAGATAAATGAAATTTTGGGAAATGCACCCTTCCTATTTACTTCACGACCAAAAGTTATCAATATCTTCCATGCTAAACACATTAGTGGCGGTTCCCAAGCGATAAGAGTAAATGTTTACTCCCCCTCCACCAACAAACACACTCCACGGCTAGCCTAATCCATGGGTACCGTCCATACCAACATCAGTCCTGGGGGAGTTTTGTTTAATTATTTGCAATTTTTGATTTCGGGACTGGGAATCCCTATTACTGTCCTTCTCGTGCAAGGACGAGTGAATAAACACTCATCATGAGAATAACCCGCTTAGTATGGAAGATACTGACTACTCCCTGTCGCTCTATAAACAATCCAGGCACACAAAAAATAGGTGTTCATTTGAAGTTTTTGAGGTGGCACATGCAAATTTACTTGGAATGGCAGGGTAATACCGCATATAGGTAGGTATGGTGGACTCATCTGGAATAACTTGGGTCTTAGGATTTTTTATGCACAAGCAGCATTTCCGCTTAGTACATGCGAAGGCTAGCAAATAGGTTGAGAAGCGACCAGCTAGAGAGCGAAAACGGTCATGAACATGCATTATGCATAATAAACATTGAATACTAGCATGAGTAGGATATGAACACCATGAACATAAATATCATAGAGGCTATGCTGGTTTTGATTCAACTACATGTGTGAACATGTGCCAAGTCAAGCCACTCGAAGCATTCGGAGGAGGATACCATATCATCATACCATATCACAATCATTTTAATGCATGTTGACATCCAAGATAAATCATTATCCACTCCTAGCTACTTAAGCATGGCATGATAAACTATAATCTCTAATTGTCATTGCAAACATGTTTGATCATAATATGCCGAATCATGGATACTAGGTTAAACATATTTACAAAAATAGAACAAGTTGAGTTCATACCCGTTTCTCTCTGCCACAGCCACTTCATCGAATATTGTCATTATTGCCTTTCACTTGCACGACCGAATGATATGAAAATAATAATAGTGCAAGAGTGTCGTGGACTAAGCTAGAATCTGCAAACATTTTATTCAAGAGGAGAAGACAAGGTTCTATGGGCTCTTTGTTAGATCAATATCAATGCATATGAGAGCCACTCAACATTTTCATCGTGGTCTTCTCCTCGGTATGACTCAATAAAAAGAAAAGAATTTTAGAGAAACACACTAAAATATTTTTGGAGTTTTTAGTTTTTCTAGAAGAAAGCAAGTTAAAGAAAAGGGAAAACAAAAACGAGAAAAACTATTTACAAGGGAGAACTCCCAACAAGCAAAAGAAGAACAAGGAAATCTTTTTGGATTTTCTTTTTAATACTACACCTAGATAAACTAGAAGGAAAAACCGAAAAGAAGCAAGCAACTTTTTTTGTGATTTTCTCAAAGTTTTCCAAGCACACAAGAAGAAAGCGAGGAAATAAATCTAGCATGGATAATAGAATGAAAAAGTGAGGACACCGACAATTGGAATGAAATGTGTGAACATGAATGTAATGTCGGTGGAAATACGTACTCCCCCAAGCTTAGGCTTTTGGCCTAGCTTGGTAATCACCGTCTACAGCGTGCGTAATAATCGGAGTGATAGCTCACGGAGGCTCTTGGTGCAGCCTCCTTAGCCCGCCGAGCAGCCACAACCTCTGCATTGTGTGCGCAGGCCTCGCTCTCAAGAACATAATACCTTCTTTTGCTGTGATAATCAAAGAGAACAGGCGCAGGCAAAAAGGTGTGCACAACGGAAACTTTATTGAACAGCAATCTGTGTGCAACAATTGCTCCAAGGTTATAACATTTAACACCAGTGAGAGCAGTGTGTATGAGGCTCAAGTCAGGAGCACATAATGTACTACAGTCTTGTTTGCCTATGATGCATTTTCCATTAAACAGTGCAAAGTATTGAATTGATGGGAAATGAATACTTTTTATTCTACCTTGTGTCACCCCTCTATTCTCACCGTAGCAAAGACTAGTCAAAAATGACTCATACTCAGACCTTGGTGGTTCATCCAACGAACCCCAAAATGGAATTTTACACACACCACTAAATGCGTCTAGAGGCATGGTAATTGGACGGTCATAAAGTTTGAACGAAACTCTAGACTCATGAGGATGAAATTTAAACTCTTTAGTAAACGATTCTGTTAGACTGAGATGCTGGTTGCACTTATCTTCAATGTAGGGACCGAGCTCGGCATTGTGAACATATTGCTCAAATTCTTCCTTAATACATGCCATCATCTTGAAATCGTCGCATGGCCATAAACATGATTTGGTGGTGGCGTCCCGTATTGAACTTGCACTTGGTTCAACATAAGACTGACGGGTTGAGCCACTACTAGAAGATGCCTCCGAGGACCTCCGCCTCGAAGAACTCCTTCCAAAGTGGTTCATCATATTTGCATACAATTTTCTGAAGAAAAAAATTGGGTCACAATTTTTCGTCAACAAAACTTCACAAGATTGATAGCAACTACTCAGAGGGATGCATAGAGGCCATATTAAGCATTCAAACTACTTAGAACTCTAAGAATTCAACATGCAAGCTTATCTACAGTAGCACCAAGAGTAGCTAATTATTCAAAATATAATCCACTAACGCAAGAAAGAATTGGAGCAATAGAGGAGTCACATACCAAGTAGCAATCCCCCAAAACAGTTTCGGAAATGGAGCTTCGAGCAAAGAGATCGAAATCCACGGGGTTGAGAGCAAGAACACGAGAGAGAGAGAGCAATGGTGATTTTTTTTCTGGAGGTAGGTGATGATATGGGGTAAAGAGATAAGTGAGGGGGGCCACGTGGGGACTACAACCCACCAGGGCACGCCTGGGGCTGCTGGCGCGCCCAGGTGGGTTGTGCCCACCTGGTGCACCCCCCCCCCCCCCACTGATGTTATTTGCATGGTTTTCTAGGTACTCCATCCTTAAAAGAATAATTAGCAAGCATGGTGGATATTTCAGCTTCAGGTATCTTTCTTTTATTAGAGATGATGTCTTTCATATATTTTGCATAAGGGGCCATCTTTAAAATATCGGTCAAGCAAGTATGCAAAAAGACTGGCCTAAGCATTTCAGCAAAACGTTCAAATTCTTCATCATCCTTTTTCTTAGTTGATTTAGGTGGAAAGGGCATGGGTTTTTGAACCCATGGTTGTCTTTCTCTTCCATGTTTTCTAGCAACAAAGTCTCTTTTATCATATCTTTTATTTTTAGATTGTGGGCTATCAAGGTCAACAGCAGGTTCTATTTCAACATCATTATCTGGTTGTTTATCATTGTTTGGTTGAGTGGCTTCATGAACATCAGCATTATCTTTTTCATTATCACTAGGTGAATGTTCATTACCAGACTGAGTTTCAGCATCAAAAATTGAAACATCATTATTATTTTCACGAGGTTTTTCTATCTCAGGTTCACTAGCGGCATGCAAAGTTCTATCATTTTTCTTGTTCTTCATCTTTTTAGATGGACTAGGTGCATCAGTGTTGATTCTTTGAGACTCTTGTTCAATTCTTTTAGGGTGACCTTCAGGATAAATAGGTTCCTGAGTCATTCTACCTCCTCTAGTCATTACTCTAACTACATGATCATTCTTATTATTATTCATTTCATCAAGCAGTTCTCTTTGAGATTTAGCAACTTGTTCTAACTGAGTATGAACCATGGAGGCATGTTTTCCTACACCTCTAACATCATTGGAGATTCTAAATAACAAGTCACTCAAGCAAGCAATCATATCAGAGTTGTATTTCAATTGTTTCATAACATTTTCATTGAAGTGATCTTGCTTTCTAATGTAATTGTCAAACTCATAAAGGCATTGACTAGGATGTTTATTGTAAGGGATGTCACTTTCATCAAATTTCATTAAAGAATTTACCTCTACTACCTTTGGTGGTGGTGTGTCAAGTCCATGTATTTCTTCAATAGGAGGTAAATTTTTAACATCCTCTGCTTTAATACCTTTTTCCTTCATAGATTTCTTTGCCTCTTGCATATCTTCCAGACTGAGATATAAGATAACCCTCTTCTTTGGAGTGGGCTTAAGCGGTGGTTTAGGAAGAGTCCAATCATCATAATTTTTCAATATATTATTCAATAATTCCTCAGATTGTCCAACAGTCCATTCCCTGAAAACACAACCAGCACAACTATCTAGTAAGTCCCTAGAAGCATCAGTTAGTCCATTATAGAAGATATCAAGTATTTCATTTTTCTTAAGTGGATGATCAGGCAAAGCATTAAGAAATTGGAGAAGCCTCCCTCAAGCTTGTGGGAGACTCTCTTCTTCAATTTGCACAAAGTTAAATATTTCCTGTAAGGCAGCTTGTTTCTTATGAGCAGAAAAATATTTTTCAGAGAAGTAATAAATCATATCCTGGGGACTGCGCACACAACCAGGAGCAAGATTATTGTACCATATCTTAGCATCACCCTTTAATGAGAACAGAAATAATTTGAGGATATAGTAGTAGTGAATCTTCTCATCATGAGTAAATAGGTGGCTATATCATTTAATTTAGTAAGGCGTGCCACAACAGTTTCTGTTTCATAACCATGGAAAGGATCAGATTCAACCAAAGTAATTAACTCTGGGTCGATAGAGAATTCATAATCCTTATCATCAACAAAGATAGGTGAAGTAGCAAACTTAGGATCACATTTCATTATAGCATGCAAAGATTTCTCTTTCAGTTTGCATAATAATTTCTTAAGATCATCTCTATCATTGCAAGCAAGAAAATCTCTAGCTGTCTCCTCATCCATAACATAACCTTCATGTATCTTAGGCAATTCATAGCTAGGAGAGCTAGGTCTAATAGGTGTTTCAAGATTTTCAGTTTCAGGCATTTCATCAGTGTCAACAATTTCATCAGTTTCAGCATTCTCAATATCTTTAGCTCTAGTAATTTGTTCATCAAGAAAATCACCTAGTGGCACACCATAATCAAGCAAGGTACTAGCATCATCATGAGTAGCATTCATAGAAGTAGCATCATAAAAAACTTGTGACATATCAGGATTAATAGCATGTGCTGGTGTTGCAAGTCTACTCCAAACAGAAGGTGAATCAAGTGCAGAGTGTGATGGTAGTTCCTTACCTCCCCTCGTCCTAGAGGGAACGATCTTGGTTTTTGTATCCTTCAGATTCTTCATAGTGATAAATAGATAATAATCCCAAGTGACTCAACAAATATAGCTATGCTCCCCGGCAACGGCGCCATAAAAAGGTCTTGATAACCCACAAGCATAGGGGATCGCAACAGTTTTCGAGGGTAGAGTATTCAACCCAAATTTATAGATTCGACACAAGGGGAGCCAAAGAATATTTGCAAGTATTAGCAGCTGAGTTGTCAATTCAACCACACCTGGAGATTAATTATCTGCAGCAATATGATCAGTAGCAAAGTAATATGATAGTTTTGATAGTAGTAGTAACAGTAGCGGTAACGGTAACAGTGATAGCAATAATTTTGTAGCAAGTGTAACAGCAGCAATAGCAGTGGTAACTTAGCTGAAACAATATGTGGAAAATTCGTAGGCATTGGATCGGTGAATTCGTTGGATGATATTCATCATATAACAGTCACAACCTAGGGCGATACAAAACTAGCTCCAGTTCATAAATATAATGTAGGCATGTATTTCGTAAATAGTCATATGTGCTTATGGAAAGAACTTGCATGACATCTTTTGTCCTACCCTCCCGTGGCAGCGGGGTCCTTAAGGAAACTAAGGGATATTAGGGCCTCATTTTAATAGAGAGCCGGAACAAAGCATTAGCACATAGTGAATACCTGAACTCCTCAAACTACGGTCATCACCGGGAAGTATCCCGACTACTGTCACTCCGGGGTTTACGGATCATAACACGTAATAGGTGACTATAACTTGCAAGATCGGATCTAGAACATAGATATAATGGTGATAACATAAATGGTTCAGATCTGAAATCATGGCGCCCGGGCCCAAAGTGACAAGCATT
Organism: Thinopyrum elongatum; assembly: GCA_011799875.1. NCBI lineage: Eukaryota > Viridiplantae > Streptophyta > Magnoliopsida > Poales > Poaceae > Thinopyrum > Thinopyrum elongatum. The sequence continues at coordinate 330,504,543 of CM022298.1, read as the reverse complement.
AAGCATGGCAAAGTCATAGCAACATCAATCTCGGAACATAATGGATACTAGGGATCAAGCCCTAACAAAACTAACTCAATTACATGACGAATCTCATCCAACTCCCTCACCGACCAGCGAGCCTATGAAGGAAATACTCACTCCCGGTGGGGAGCCTCATGGAATTGGCGATGGAGAAGGGTTGGCGATGACGTAGATCGAAGATTCCCCTCTCCAGAGCCCCAAACAGGCTCCAGATCTGGCCTCGCGATGAAGAACAGGAGGTGGCGACGGCTCCGTATCGTGAAATGCGATAATTCTTTTTTCTTTGATTTTTTTCTCCGAAAATGTGATTTTATAGCGTCGAAGATAGGGTCTGCGGGGCCACCAGGTGGGGACAACCCACCTGGGCGCCCCATGAGGGGGGCGCGCCCTGGTGGTTATGCTCACCCAGGGGCCCCCCTCCGGTGGTTCTTGGCTCCAGTATTTTTCTTTTATTCCATAAAAAAACTCCAAAAAGTTTCGTTCCATTCCGAGAACTTTTATTTCTGCACAAAAAACAACACTGTGGTAATTCTGCTGAAAACAACGTCAGTCCGGGTTAGTTTCATTCAAATCATGCAAATTAGAGTCCAAAACAAGAGCAAAAGCATTAGGAAAAGTAGATACGACGGAGACATATCAGGGGGCCATGTCCTCGGGATTTTGCACCCACGTCGGAGTAGCCCGAAGCTGGAGCGGAAGCATACGGCGGTTGAGCATGACGTTCATGACATCGGCGAGCTCGAGGTTCTTCGTGGTGGACCACCACTTGATCCTCTTGATCATGGGTTCCACCTCGGCTGGGTTCCACCAGGTGATGCCCTTCTCCTTCCAGGACCTGAGCTTCTTCGGAGGCCCGGCCAAAAAGGTGGGGACCTTGGCTTGGCCAGGGATGAGCGGTTCAGTGTTGTAGAACCACTCCTGTTGCCACTCCTTCACTGTTTTGATGAAGGTGCCCTTGAACCATTTGCCCCCCTGGTTCTAGCTGATCATGGCCCCTCCGCACTCCGTGAGGTCGGAGCCGCTTGACTTCGGTTTATCCCGAAGATCTTCAGCCATAGGCCAAAGTGCGGCTCGCAGCGGAGGAAGGCCTCGCAGACCATGATGAAGGAGGCGATGTGGAGAAAGGAGTTTGGGGCCATATGGTGGAAGTCAAGGCCATAGTAGAACATAACCCCGTGCACGAATGGGTGCAGTGGGATCCCTAGCCCTTGGATAAGGTGGGGGACGAAGACCACCCGCTCCCCTGCATTGGGAGCGGGCACCTGCTGGCCAGCGGCTAGAGCACGGGCGACGATGTTGGCGGATAAGTACCCTGCGCTGCGTAGCTCTCGGATGGTGCCATCCGTCATGATGGAACCACCCCAACGCCCCTTTAGGGTGTCATCCATGCCTGGTGGGGGAGGTTGGACTCGCTAAAGAAGAAGGTGTCGGATCGGATCTGGGCGCTGGAGCTAGACGAAGCAGTAGATGAGGAGAATGGGAGCGTGGTCGGTTGCGCTGTCCTCCCTTTTGCTCTTATAGGTCAGTGAAAGGCCAAGAGTCCCCCTTACGGTGCCAATAAAAATGCTACTCCCACCAAAGATGCCATTAAGCATATGGGGGGAAACAAAATCTTGATGATATCCCTAAGAAAATGGGCATGATCTCCACCTCGATGGGACGTGTCAGTAAAAAGGCTGCCTCGGGCCGCGGTTTGAGGGAAGCAGTAACTGCCCAGCCCATCGCGGGGCGAACCACTTCGATAAAGTTGTCATACTAGGTGTGACTGGTCATACCTAGATGGTTGGTCTTTCAAGCTAAGTTGCCCGATCTCTTAGGGTGGGGTACAAGCTCGATCCAAGAATTATAAGGAGGAACTCGTCTATCAAGCCAAGGACTCTGGATTCGAGGTGGTCATCGACAGAAAGGTCGTCCTCGGCATAGAAGACTAGTTCAGGGGCTACTGATGGTGTCCTGTCGAGAAGATTGCTCTGGAAGTGGCCTTTGGTGATGAGTTTAATTACAGAGCAGAGGCATTGTGGTTTGAGGTGATCAAGATCAAAAGTTCGTATCATGCATCGTTTGGACGGCTGGCTTATGCCAAGTTCATGGCTCGCCCTTGTTACATATATTTGCAGCTTAAGATGCCCGGGCCACGAGAGACAACCACGGTTCATGGCAATCGCAAGATAGCCTTGGAGTGCGAAGAAGGAGATGTTGCTTATGCTGAGACGGCTTGTGCTGCTGAAGAGCTTAATTTCTACAAGGACAATGTTGACCCGGCCGACATGACCCCTCTTAAGAAGCCCACCACCGAGAAGGACCCTCTACTCAAGTTTCAGTCGGCAAAAGACATGAAGCAAGTTGACTTTGTCCCCGGAGATTCTTCTCATCAGTTCACCATTGGGATGGGGATGGGCCCCAAATAGGAAAGCGCGCTCATCAAGTTCATCCGTGAGAATCGGGACATCTTTACATGGAAACCTTCTGACATGCCAGGTGTACCGAGAGAATTCGCTGAGCACCACCTTAATGTGGATCCTAAGATGAAACCGGTCAGACAGTTCCTCTGTCGTTTTAACGAGGAGAGGCGTAAGGCTATTGGAGAAGAAGTGGCCCGGCTCTTAGCCGCCGGGTTCATAGTAGAAGTTTTTCACCCTTAGTGGTTGGCTAATTATGCACTTGTGCTCAAGAAAAATGGCACTTGGTGTATGTGTGTTGATTACACAGATCTCAACAGAGCTTGTCTAGCTGATCCCTTTGCTCTCCCCTGGATCGACCAGATCATTGATGCAATGGCGGGTTGTGAGAGTCTATGTTTTCTGCATACTTACTCTGGTTATCATCAGATCAAGATGGCAGTTGAGGATCAGGAGAAAACAGCCTTTATCACACCCTTTGGAGCTTTCTGCTATGTTTCTATGCCTTTCGGGCTCAAAAGTGCCCAGACGACTTGCCAATGTTGTGTTCAGAATTGCTTCCATGAGCAGATTGGACGCTGTCGGTGTATTAAGTATTGGGCCACTAGTACCCCGTACTTGTGCACGGGCAGTTGTAGCCATCCTCACGGCAAGGCTTGCCGGGGAACAGTTCGAGGTAGATTCAAGCCGCCAAAGAAATCAACAAGTCAGAGATCTGAGGATCAGCAGATAAGAAGAGCTGGAATCCGAAGGCCAGCTTCCCCGGCAAGATCTTGCCGGGGTGGCCTGCGGAGCCCGGCAAGGATAGGCGCCCGGCAAGGCTTGGTGCCCGGCAAGCTTCGGCGTCCGGCAAGGTTTTGTTGCTGTGCCACCGCTCTAGCACAGCGACAAACCCAACATTCTGGGTCCTTCTTTGGACGCGTGGCGACGCGCCAGTGGAGGAGGGCTTAAGCGGTGCTGATGGGATGCCCCCTTTTTCCATCCCCGAGAAAGTAAGGACACCTAAACGGACACCTCACGGTGCATTAAATGCGTTCGTCCTAGTCCGTCAGGGGTTAGGTATGATTACCCTGTAGCTACTTTACACCTCAATGTATGTACATTTTGCCACTGTGGTGACCCCTTTGAGCGTATAAAAGGAGGCCGAAGGCAACTGCTACAGGAGAGGAGAACTTCTGGCCCATTCTGCATGCGTAGCTGCTCTTTGAACGTACTGTTCACGGCGAGCGCTCCTGGAGGCTGGGCTCAAGAACACTAATAAAAACACAAGGCAGGAGTAGGGTTTTACGCTGATCAGCGGCCCGAACCTGGGTAAAATCTTCCCGCGTCGATCGTTGGTTCTGCTCTTTGCGCATACCTCTTCCCCCGCCGAATCGTAAAGGGGTCTCTTGCGATCCCATAGGTGTCGTGCCCCGACATCTTCGGCGCGCAGTTCACAAGTCGCACCTTCATGCAGTACGTCCAAGACCTTGGCGGCAAAATTTGTTTTGCCTCTGTTGCTCACCCGAGAAGCAACGGCCAAGCGGAGAGGGCCAATGCTGAAGTGTGCGCGGTCTCAGGACCAGAACCTTTGATAGGCTAAAAAAGTGCGGAAGACGCTGGATTGATGAGTTGCCGGCGGTCCTTTGGTCAATCAGAACGACACCAAATCGAGCCACCGGCCAAACGCCCTTCGCTCTGGTCTACGGAGCGGAAGCAATTCTCCCCACGGAACTCACCTACGGATCACCTCGAGTGCTCGCTTATGATGAGCTTGAGCAAGAGCAACTGCGGCAAGATGACGCTGTGCTCCTTGAGGAGAATCGTCTTCAGGCTGCTGTGCGAGCTGCATGCTACCAGCAAGCTTTGCGCCGCTACCATAGCCGCAAAGTTCACGCCCGAAGCCTTTAGGAAGGTGACCTTGTTCTTCGGCGGACTCAGTCCGCCAAGAATTCAAACAAGTTGACGCCAAAGTGGGAAGGCCCTTATCCGGTAGTACGAGTCACCAGGCCCGGCGTTGTCCGCTTGGAGACCGAAGATGGCGTTCCAGTGAGCAATTCCTGGAATATCGAACATCTTCGCAAGTTCTATCCATAAGGCGCGGTTGCCGGGGGCTCCCGACAACCATTCTTTTGTACAAGTCTTGCCGGCAAGGCATGTGATCCTTTGTACAAAGCCAGGCGCAGACCCTGAGCACAGATGAATAAATTTAAGTGTTGTGCATTCCCTTATTGATTGTCTAAGATGTTGTATGACACCTACTCCCGATAAGTTCTAACGAACCGCCAAGGCTTCATGTCTTTATTTTCTCTTCTTTCTTTTTGAAAGACAGAAGGATTCCTCGCGTGCACATTTGCCGGGGGGAAGGGAGATATGAGTACCAGTTGGCGACGTTCGGAATCGACGCTTGCCGGAGGAAGGACAGTGACGGAAAGCTAAGTTCTAAAAACTTAGAACAAGTTTCTTTTATTGCAAAGTTATTTCCTTGGACGATTCCGACTCTTGTATGGAAAATCTGCACGCGAAGGAACCCTTGTTGTAATCAGTTGCGCCCTTATTTTGTTTCGAGTCCGCTCAACGATTTATGTGGCTGCACTGAGAACGCCAAGGAGTCTTGCCGGCCGCTGCGCCTCCAGCAGGCTGCTGAAGTCCTGCACCCAGCGCTCGTGGCAGGTTGCGCGCCGGCAAGCTTTTCAGTAAGCGTAGGGTGAACTCCATACATAAAGGAATCAGACAAGAGAAATAGCATGCATGTACCTAAACATAGGCGAGTTATATTACATTAATGAGTTGCCACAATTCTAACTTGAGACTTAATTGTCTTTGACATGGAATGACGACGGCAAGAAAAGGGGGAGCACTTAATCCCTGCGCTGGCCTTCGATCCTTTTGATGGAGTCTGTCGGGGATGAATCTGCGATCACCTATGGGACCCAGGGAAGGACCCCTTTACGTTCGGCAGGGAGAGACGGTCGCACGAAGAGCAAATCTAGCGAAGAACACGACAGTGCACGAGAGAGATTTACCCAGGTTCGGGCCGCACGGATGCGTAAAACCCTACTCCTGCTTTTTGGTTTATTATCTGTATGATTGTTCTAGCTCCAGGAGCGCTACAGTACCGAGTAGCTGCGTACAATACTGGAGTTCTCCATCTCCCAGTTCCTCCTCTCTCCCCACGTTGCCTATGGGCCTCCTTTTATACGCACAAAGGGGTCACCAACAGGTGGCAAACAGTAAAGGTAGAGGTGGAAAGTTGCTACAGTAAGGCCACTATTACCAGGATGACATGTCCTACCTACCACTGACGGCAGGGGACAAGGGCATTAAATGCCCATGCCTTTGCTGTCCACATACATGTATCCGGACGTCTTGGACGTGGGAAAAGCCTATCCCACCTGCTCCTGCACCGATAGTTACAGTGCACCGCCGTCTACACAGTGCCCTGCCACGCACGCTTGGAAGGACCCAGAGCGCCACGCTGGCAGAGGCACCGGAGCAGCACAGTAGCACAGTGGTACAGTAACGCTTGTCGCGGCAAGACCTTGCCGCACCTGACAGCTTGCCGCAACCCATAGTTTGCCGCGCAAGGTAACTTGCCGGGGCAAGTACCTTGCCGCAGCCACTATCTTGCCGCAGCCAATACCTTGCCGCAGCCAATGACTTGCCGGGGCAAGTACCTTGCCGCGGCAAGTACTCTGCTACAGCAATGCCCAGGCTGGGCCTCAGCTGTCCCTCCTGGCAAGCTCCTCTTACCGGGGCCTTAACTCTTGCTTTGTATACTTTGTTCTTGAATGGCTTAATAATCTTGAGCTTCTCTCTGGCTGTCCTCCCGCAAGCCTGGCCGCGGGATGCTACTACTGCCCGTGCACAAGTACGGGGTACTAGGGTACCCCTATTCTAGTACACCGACAGGAGCCCCCGGGCCTGGGCCACACACGGTGCCGGGCGTTGTTGGGCCAGGCCCAAACAGTGCACGGCACGCGTGGCTGGGATAAGCCGAAATGTCTCTATGATGTTTAATTGCACGCTCTCCCACGCGTCGCGCGTTGAATGCGGAGCGTGGGAAGCGTGCGCAGCTATCTCGAATGACGAAGGGGCGGATGGTTCCGCATCTTTCCCCATAAAAGGAGGGACCTGCAGAAGCACTCACACACCCCTCTCACCATTCTCGATCTCCAAATCTCCGCCTTCTTCTTCCTCCGCTCTAAAACAAAGCGGTTTCCCAATCCTCCGCCACCGCGCGCGTCTGCATCTCCCTCGGTCCTTAGCTCCGCCTTCGCCATGCCTCCCAAAGGAGAAAAGGGGAAGACGGGGAAGTCCTCAAGGACGGAGACCCAGGCGCAGTTGAAGAGGCAGAAGTACGCGCTCTTCGCTCCGACGCTCACGGGGGCGGATCTGAAGGCCAAGTTCCAAGGCATGTGGGCCGCGAGGACCAAGGCGCATCCGGCCACCCGCGTTCGCCCAGCCACCGACGAGAGCGAAGTGAGCAAGTACCCCTTCTTCGCTTGCTACTTTTGGTGCGGGCTCTGCCCACCGTACTCGGATTTCTTTAGCGACGTCATGTACACCTTCAACCTCTGTCTGCTGGATCTCACACCGAATGCTGTATCCACCATGGCAATATTTGCGCATCTGTGCGAGAACTTCGTCGGCGTCGCACCCAACATTGCGCTGTTCAGGCATTACTTCACTCCCCGTGCTGAAAAGGGGGAGCCTCTCACTGTTGGCGTCTCGTTCGTTTCAAGATTGGGCGCCAAGGAGCATTATCTGAAGGGGGATCTCCGCCCAAGATGGGGAGAAATCCGGTCTGAATGGTGTTGGATCATTGACGACGAGCCGCCACCATACTGTGCGCTTCGCAAGACCCCAGCAGCGCGTGGCACAGACTGGAGCGATCTGGATCCCCAGGACAAAAAGCTGGAGATTGCCGCTACCAGGATCATACGGCTCAGGGAGGCCGGGCTCACCATAGGGATGGTTGGCGCAGACTTCCTCCGCCGCCGCATTGCTCCTCTGCAGCAGAGAGGAAGGCCGGCCTCTGATTGGAAGAACCCAGCCGATATCATGCGGCTGCGCCCTGGACTGATCAACAACTTCACAGTTCTGCAGCATGACTTCTTCATGCGAGAACTGTTCAAGCAAGAGACAGATCCAGAGAAGCGCGACAAGGCGTTCACGCTGCCGAAGCACATCGTGCCCCTTTGCAACAACTCCGCATTGAGTGCAATCATCGCTATGATGCCGCTCTGCAATGCGCACAGCGTTGAAGCAACTTGGGACGTGCCGCTCGAAGAAGACGTGCGGCGATTCTTTGACTCCACGATCGAAAAGCAGGTCCGGGTGGAGGAGTGGCTCGTCCGCAACACCACTGAGCAAGAAATAGAATTCATTGCTCGAAGAGTGGAGGAGGACAGGCTCGCCAGGGAAGCTGGCGATTTTGGTTATACTTTGGCGGAGCTCGACGAGGCACAAAAGGAGAGCCTTGCCGAGCAGGGGATGCTTGCCGGGAAGGGCGAGCTCGCCGCACCCGGCAAGGATGTCGGGCCAAGCCAGCCTGCCGACGAGTCAGGCAGCTCGGAGGATGAGGGCTCCTCTTCCGAGGAGGGCACCGAAAGCCCACCGCAGTCAGAGTCCCCAGCCCCTCTGAGGAGGAAACGCCTTCACAGGCTTGGCAAAGTGGCTGAGCGGCAAGAAGTTCAACAACCGCCGGAGCGCCGTTCGACGCGCTCGACCGCGGCAAGGGCTGGTGCTGCGGGAGCGTCTCACGCGGCCCCGGCAACTGGAGCAGGGTAATCAAAGACCGCTGCTACTACCCCCGCCAAGCGGCCAAGGAGCCCAGCTCCCCCTCCTCCCCCTCCTCACACGGAGGCGGACTTTGATTTTTCCGCTCTCAGCGAAGAGGACGACGAGGAAGAGTAAGTTCCCTTGCCGCGACCCTCAATCTTTGTAAGGTTTTGCTACTGTCCTCACTTGTCGCGCTCCGGCCTTGCTTCCGCAGGGAGGAAACCTTGGCGGAGAGGACAAGGAAGAGAGCTAAGGTCTCGACGAGCGAGACCGTGGTGGTCATCGAAGATGAGCCCACGGCAACCACCGGGGGAGCGTCTGAGACCATCCCGACCAGCTCGGAGCCCAGCCCTCGTCGCAGCCCCCAGCGCAGCCCCCAGCGTAAGTATTTCAACTACCTTTCGCTGGCGGTCGCTGAGGAACAAGCATTTGTCACTGACATCTTTGGGCATGTAGGAGAGGAGCAGCAAGTGGAGCCATCTGAAGGTGCTCCAGAAGTACCACCCCCCTCGACCACACCGCCAAGGAGAAGATCTCCGGTAAGGGCTCCCACTAGCGAGCCGAGCCACGAAGAGGAGCCGGCAAACGCCGAAGTGCCAAGCACCAGCGCTGGCGACCCCACCCCAATGACAAACGTTGACGGGGGAGGGGAGCCCACCGCTCCTGAGCTCAACACGGGTAAACCCACTTGCCGCAAAACTCTTTCTGCTTTCTTTCTTTTGTCTTCTTGAATTTCTTCCTGAAGCTCTTTTTGCCTTACTTCTCGGGTTGGCAGAGCCCTCCTCGGTGGAGCCAATGAACATTGACTCTTCTGCCGAGGAGAACACCACAGGGGCCGTCGACGACGAGGCTGCCAAGGCCGCCGCTGCCAAGGCCGACAAGCTGGCAGCCGACAAGCTTGCCGACGAAGAAACTGCCAATGCTGCCGAAGAGGCCGGCAAGGCCGCCGAGGATAATACCGCCAAGGCGCCCACCGATGAAGCCGCCAAGGCTGCTAAAGCTGAGGCCGCCCAGAAGGCTGCTGAGGAGGCCGGCGAGGGAGCCGGTGGTCGTACTGACGGCCCTGAGGCCACAGGAGCGCCAGGCGCTACTCCGACCACGGGTCCCTCAACCACTGACGAGGCGGCAGCGCCCAACTCGCCTCCGCCAAGCAAATACATCCGGGTCGGCGAGAACGTCTACGTCAGCCTCCCCTGGACGGTGGGCTCCAAAGCGCCAACCGAGGAGGATGTTGTGGACGAGGAGATCCTTGCCGCTGCCGGGCTCCAGCTTGTGGATGCGCCAGGTGCCAGCAGCAGCAGCACGTCTGAAGAGGAGCAACTGCTTCAAAAGCTGCTGAATCTTCATCGCGCCCGACGGGAGAAGCTAGCTTCCAGGGAGGCGCTCATCGAGAAGGCCGAAGCTGACATGTTGAGGCGCGCGGAGATCTTGGCGGACGTCCGCGCGCGATCTCTTAATGCGTTAGAGGCCAAGCGGGCACAGCTGGCCGAAGAACGGCAGGCCCTCCTCCTGATGAAGCAAGACATTGAACAAAAACAGGAGGAGACCGCCCAGGAGTTGTCTGCTCAGGCCGGTGATCTGAACCAGCGGAAAGTGGACCTTGATGCCCACGAAGAAGAACTTGCCGAGCGCAAGAGGAAACTTGCCGAAACCCTCCGACAGAAAGACGAGGAGGTGGCAAGACTTGTCGCAGAGCGGACCCAGGGGCAGGCACAAAAACACCAGAAGGAAATCGAAGCCTTGGCCCAAGAGTACGCCAGCAAGTTGGTGGAGGCCACCAACGCTGTCGCTGCTGCAGAAGTGAACAGGAAGGAAACGGAGGAGAAAGTGGCAAGGCTAGAGGCCGCCCTCAAGGCAAACGGTGACAAGCTCTCAACTCTTGAAAGTGAGAGGGCAAAGGTGACCCACACTTTGGCGGAGATGCAAGTTACCATAGCCAAGAAGAACAATCTGCTTGCCGCCGCCAATGACTCCAGAGCAGACCTGAAGCTGAAGCTGACCACGCTGAAGGAGACGCTCGACACCACCAGAAAGCGCGAAGGGCTTCTAATGACAGAGCTCCAGAAGGAAAAGGGTCTGCTTCAAGACGCTATTGCAACCCACAAGAAGTTCAGGGATAACGTGGGGATCTTCATAGACAGGCTTGCCAGCGCTGCCGAGGACATCGACAAGGAGCTGACTGCCTTGAAGGTGCCAGACTTCGGGTACTCCACCGACAAGAACACGCAAACTAGCATCAAGCTAGCCGAGTTCTTCGACGGAGTAGTAGAAGCACTCCAACAGCTCCAAGTCAATCACAAGGCTCAACTGGCCGACGAGTCACGCAGGCTTTGCCGGGGAGTTCTCCGGAGGTTGTTGGTGAAGATAGCATACAGAAACCCGGGCGTCGACTTCAGCAACATCTTCAAAAGCTTGCCGAAGGGATACGACCCCGCGCCACTAGAGGCCCTTGTCGCGCCCATCGTGGAGAGGGTGGACCAAATCCAGAGAGTCGAAGGCGAGCACCGCAATTAGAGAGCCCATTCTTCTCCCTCCTTGCCGCCGCTAGACATGTTAAAGAACAATCTGTTTAAGCCGCGGCAACTTATCTTGTAATATAACTTGCAATATTTTGAAGTTAATGCATGTCATCTCCCTTGAGCAATTTCTTTCTTTGTGTGTACTTGCCCTACGCTTATAGGGAACTTGCTGGTGCGCGCACCATCGCCGCGAGCGCTGGGTGCGGGACTCCAGCAGCCTGCTGGCGGTGCCGCTGCCGGCAAGCAACCTTGTCGCGCTTAGTGCAGCCACTTAGGTTGTTGAGCGGACTCGAAACAAGGTAAGGGCGCGACCGATTACGCTTAGGTTCCGTCGCGCACAGGTTTTCCATACAAAGAGTAGTATCGTTCAAGGAAAATAACCTTGAAAATAAAAAAGAATTTGATTATTCAAACTTTGGCACTTAGCTTTGTCGCTGATCTCTCCGTGGCAAGGTCTTGTCATTGCTTGCCGCTGCCTTCTTCAAGGCAAAGTTTCTTTGAACGACGCCTGGTCCACGCCTGGTCCATATCATTATCCCACCCCCCCCCGGCAAACTTGTGCGCGAGGGAAGCTTCTGTCTCTTTGAGAAAAAGAAAGAAGAGAAAATAAAGATATAGGAGCTTGGCGGCTCGTTAATGCTTACCGGGGAGGCTGTACTGCACAGTATGTCAGATAATCATGCAAAATAAAAGTAAACATGAAATCGTCAAAAACTGCGAAATACAAAAGCTTCATTTATGCACAGGGTCTGTGCCTGGCTTTGTACAAAGGATTACATGCAACAGCGGCAATACTTGTACAAAAGGTGGTTGCCGGGGAAGGGCCCGGCAACCGCGCCTTATTGAAAAAACTTACGAAGATGCTCAATGTTCCAGGAATTGATCACTGGAATGCCATCCTCGGTCTCCAGGCGGACAGCGCCGGGCCTGGTGACTCGTTTCACCCGATAAGGGCCTTCCCACTTCGGCGTCAACTTGTTTGAATTCTTGGCCGACTGAACGCGCCGAAGAACAAGGTCGCCTTCCTCGAGACTTCTGGCATTAACTTTGCGGCTATGGTAGCAACGCAAAGCTTGCTGGTAGCGAGCAGCTCTCACAGCAGCCTGAAGACGATCCTCCTCGAGGAGCACAGCGTCATCTTGCCGCAGTTGCTCTTGCTCAAGCTCATCGTAAGCGAGCACTCGAGGTGACCCGTATACGAGTTCCGTGGGGAGAACTGCCTCTGCTCCATAAACTAGAGCAAAAGGCGTCTGGCCAGTAGCTCGATTTGGCATCGTCCTGATCGACCAAAGAACCACTGGCAGCTCCTCGATCCAGTTCTTGCCGCACTTGCGCAGCCTGTCGAAAGTTCTCGTCTTGAGCCCACGCAGCACTTCAGCATTTGCCCTTTCAGCTTGACCGTTGCTTCGGGGGTGAGCAACAGAAGCGAAACAGACCTTGGCGCCAAGGTCTTCGACATACTGCATGAAGGCGTGGCTCGTGAACTGGGTACCGTTGTCGGTGATGATCCTGTTAGGAACACCAAAGCGACAAACAATTCCCTTGAAGAACTTGATGGCTGATTGTGCTGTCACCTTCCTCACTGCTTCCACTTCTGGCCACTTCATAAACTTGTCGATGGCCACATACAAGTACTCGAAGCCCCCGGTGGCACGGGGAAAGGGGCCGAGGATGTCGAGCCCCCAGACCGAAAATGGCCAGGAGAGAGGGATTGTCTGGAGAGCTTGAGCTGGCTGATGAATCTGCTTGGAATGAAACTGGCACGCTTCACACTTGGTTACTAGTGCAGTTGCATCCTGGAGGGCGGTGGGCCAAAAGAAACCTTGCCGGAAAGCCTTTCCAGCAAGGGCTCTTGACCCTATGTGGTGACCACATATGCCTCCATGAATCTCCGCCAACAGCTCCTGTCCTTCTTCCCGGGGAATACACTTCAATTTCACACCGTTTGGTCTTTTTCTGCACAGCATGTCATCGACAAATTGATACATATTGGACCGTCGGGCTACTTTCTCCGCTTCTTCCTGCTCTTCGGGAAGTTCTCCTGTCTGAAGGAAACGGACGATCTGCTGCGCCCACGCTGGAGCCTGTGGCTCGACAACGAGGACTAAAGGCATTTCTTCTGCTGCGGGAACATCAGGCCCTACGGCAAGAGCTCGTCGCTCTACCAGAGCCTGCCGTTCCCCGACGAGCTTGGCGGGAACAGCCGCTTCAACGACAAGAGCCTGGGGCCCTGCTGGAGCGTGATGTCCTTCAACAAGCTCGTCGGGAGCGGTTGCTTCAACGACGGAAGCCCAAGGCCTCGTCGGAGCATCTTGCTCCTCAGTGCTTCGATCAGGAGCACCTGCTTCAACGACAAGGACCCGAAGTCTTGTCGGAGCAAGTTGCCCCTTTGCCTCTTGCCTAGGAGCACCCGCTTCAACGACAAGAGCGTGAGGCCTTGTCGGAGCAAGTTGCCCCTCTGCATCTTTGGCGCTGGCTTTGGCAGCCTTCTTGCCGGCAGCTTCGGGGAGCTCTGCCGGGAAGTAGTCGCCAGAAGCCAACTTCCTCTTCCTGCCTTGCCCTACTGATGGCGTCACGGATGGCTGAGTTAGTTGGAGCACAAAAGTGCCTACTTCCACAGGCAATTTGAGTGCGGCGCGCTTTGACAAACCATCGGCAATGTCATTTTCAGCACGTGGGACGTGCTCCATTTGTAGGCCGTCAAAGCGTTCCTCCAACTTCCTCACCTCATCTACATAAGCTTCCATCAATGGGCATTGGTAGTTCTTGTTCACTTGCCTGACGACAAGCTGCGAATCTCCCCTGACAATAAGCTTCTTGATCCCAAGGTCTGCCGCGATCCTGAGACCGGCAAGCAACCCCTCATATTCTGCAGTATTGTTCGTCGCCTGTTCCTTGGGAAAGTGCATTTGGACCACGTACTTGAGGTGCTCTCCGGCGGGTGCGACAAGCAGTACGCCAGCACCGGCGCCTTGCAGTGAAAAGGCACCATCAAAGTACATAAGCCACTCTTCGCTTGTCTCCTTGCCGGGGAGAGTCGTCTCTGGGATTTCTTTGTCTGGCATTGCTGTCCATTCTGCGACAAACTCTGCCAAAACTCGGCTCTGTATGGTTGATGTACTCTCAAACTTGAGACCAAAGCTCGACAACTCCAACGCCCACTCGACAAAACTCGGCTGGCAGCCGACTCCTCTTCTGGATTTTACAAAATCCTTTTCAGCGGGAAGCGAGTGACGACGGTAACTTCATGTGCTTGAAAGTAATGGCGCAGCTTTCTCGAGGCCATGAGAAGGCCGAAAAGCAGCTTCTGCACACCAGAATACCTTGACCTAGCTCCCTGCAGAAGAGAGCTCACAAAGTAGACCGGGCGCTGCACCATTTTCTTCTTTTGTATCACTTCGCCTGACTGCGCAGACGAATCCTTGTCGGCAGCAAAACTTGTCGGGGGAGCCCCCAGCTTGTCGCTGGTCGTGCTTGCCGCAGTTACTGCCTCCTCATCCACCTCTCTCTCCGCTACCAGCGCAGCACTAACCACTTGATTGGTTGCCGCTAGATACAACAACAACTTCTCTTGTGGTTTAGGTGCGACAAGTATTGGAGGAGAGGAGAGGTATCTCTTCAAGTCTTGCAGCGCTGCCTCCGCCTCCGGAGTCCATTTCAATGGACCTGCCTTTTTTAAGATTTTGAAAAATGGCAGGGCGCGCTCAGCTGACTTGGAGATAAACCTACTGAGGGCAGCAACACAGCCGGCAAGTCGTCGTACATCCTTGACGCGCTTCGGTGCTTCAGTTTGCTCAATGGCTTTGATCTTGTCAGGATTGGCTTCAATTCCACGATGAGACACAAAGAACCCGAGAAGCTTGCCGGAGGGAACTCCAAACACGCACTTCTCGGGGTTGAGCTTCAGGTTGATCTTGCGCAGATTTACAAAAGTTTCTTCTAGATCTTGAACCAAAGTAGCCCTGTCTTTGCTTTTGACCACTATATCATCCATATAGGCTTCCACATTTCTGTGCAGCTGAGGCTCAAAAGCAATCTGGACGGCTCTTGCAAATGTCGAACCAGCATTTTTCAAACCAAATGGCATACGTACGAAACAGTATGTGCCACAGGGTGTGATAAATGCGGTCTTTTCCTCATCTTCCTCAGCCATGAAGATTTGATGATACCCCGAATATGCGTCAAGAAATGAAAGCAAATCACATCCTGCCGTGGAGTCAACAATCTGGTCTATGCGGGGCAAAGGAAATGGGTCTTTGGGACAAGCTTTATTGACATCAGTGAAATCAATACAAAGCCTCCATTTTCCATTCACTTTGCGCACGACAACGGGATTGGCCAACCACGTAGGATGGAGCACTCCTCTGACGAGGCCTGCTGCTTCCAACTTCTTGATTTCTTCCGCAATAAACTCTTGCCGCTCCACAGCTTGCTTTCTGGCTTTCTGTTTGACGGGCCTCGCGTGGGGACAAACGGCAAGGTGGTGCTCAATTACTTTCCTGGGAACACCGGGGATGTCAGACGGTTGCCATGCAAATACGTCGACATTCGCCCGCAGGAAAGCAACGAGCGTGTTTTCCTATTTGTTGTCAAGTGTGGCACTGATGGTGAAGGAACCACCAGTGCCGTCCTCCTTGGCGGGCACCTTCTTTGTCGCCGGCGGAGCGGCTTTGTTCTTCTTGCACTTGCCGGTGGAGCTCTCTGGTGCGTCCTCGACGGCAGCGCAGCACTCCGAAGAGGTGCGCTTGCCGGAGTGGGCACAGGAGCTCTTGCCGGACTTCCTCTTGTTCTCCCCCCCGAGAGCTTCAGCGGCAAGTGCCTTGGCGGCAGTTGCGGCAGCTGCTTCCCGGTAGATCTTGTCGGCGCAAATAAGCGCATCCTTCTTGTCGCAGGGAACTGTGATAACACCTACTGGACCTGGCATCTTCAACACGTTGTAGGCATAATGAGAGGCTGCCATGAACTTGGCGAGCGCTGGACGGCCAAGTATCCCATTATAAGGCAATGGAATATCGGCAACATCAAAGGTGACCTTCTCGGTCCGGTAGTTCAGCTCGCCGCCAAATGTCACTGGCAGCGTGATCTTCCCTTTCGGCTTGCTCCTTCCTGGATTGACTCCTTGGAAAGTACCAGTTTCCTCAAGCTCGCCGTCAGAGATTTGAAGTTTCCGGAGCACAGCGGGCGAAATCAGATTCAAGCCGGCCCCACCGTCAACTAACATCTTCGTGACCTTGAGGTTGCGGATCGTTGGTGAAACCAACATCGGCAAGCACCCGACCGCCGTTGTGCGGTCAGGGTGGTCCTCAATGTCAAATACGATAGGCGTGTCGGACCACTTCAGAAGCTTTCTGGCGTCAATAGATGGTTCCACCGCATTGATCTCTCGCGCCCACTGTTTAAGTTGGCGGTGAGAAGAATGCAACGAAGCACCACCGTCAACACACAAGACTTCTGCGGCTTTCTGAAATTCGTGCTCACTGGATTCTTCATCATCTAGATCATCATCTTTGTCGCGGCCACGAGGAGGCCTGTCTCTCTGCTGCTGCTTGGCCTTGCCGCGACGCCCTCCTCGGGCAGTGCGCTTCTTGCCGGACCCGCCAGCACCTTCTGGGGCCTTCTCCTTGTCGCGCCTCTCATACTCAGCTTTCTGCTGTTCGACAAGCTGCTCGACTCGTCGACAGTTCTGGAGATCGTGTCCCTTGGTGCGGTGGATCTTGCAATATTGCTTGTCGGAGCCGTCCTGCTTGTCGGCAGCCGCCAAGGCCTGACAGTTGGCGCACGCGGCAATCTCCTTGCCGGAGCCCTCGACTTTGGCCTTGTCGGCGCTGCCGTTGCCGCTGGACTGCTCGACGGCAAGCACAGCTTTGCCCTTTTTCTTCCTGTTGTTCTGCCGCCGGCCCTTCTTTGCCGGGGCGGTACCTTCGCTGTTAGAGCTCCCCCCTGCGCCAACACCTTCACCGGGAAGTTTCCTTCCCTCTTCAGCGCGCGCACACTTGTTGGCGAGAGCATATAGCTGGCCAATGTCTCTGACCTTGGTCATCGCCATTTCCTCCCGCATCTTGCGGTTACGCACGTTCTGATGGAACGCGCTAATAACCGCAGCGGGGTGAACATCTGGGATGTTGTACTGTATGCGGCTGAACCTTTGAATGTATTTGCGCAGGGGCTCTCCTTCCTTCTGGGGGATGAGATGAAGATCGCTCTCCTGGCCATGAGGTTGATGACCGCCAGTAAAGGCACCAACAAACTGATGGCACAGGTCCGCCCATGAAGAAATGGAGTTCTCCGGCAAGTGCATGAGCCACGAGACGACGTTGCGCTTTAACACGAGCGGGAAGTAGTTAGCAAGAATCTTGTCATCTCGTCCCCCGGCAGCTTGCACCGCAATGG
Source organism: Thinopyrum elongatum (assembly GCA_011799875.1). NCBI lineage: Eukaryota > Viridiplantae > Streptophyta > Magnoliopsida > Poales > Poaceae > Thinopyrum > Thinopyrum elongatum. The sequence goes on along the minus strand of CM022298.1, from coordinate 330,487,448 downwards.
TGTAAATGCTGAGGAACTCCGACGGGTGTGTCTTGCCATCATACTTCTCCGGCACGTCAGGCTTGAAAGCCTTTCGATTGGGCCACTGGACCTGCCGCAGCTCACGGGTGAACGCTGGACAACTTACCGCGTATGGCAAGTCGCCAGGATCCCCTGGCGCATGCATGTCAACAGCGGGCCCTGCGCGTCTGTCGGACTGACGATGCGCTTCTCTCCTTCGCTCGATAGTGGTACGAGCGTCTTCTCCTCTACGTTCCTGAAGAACGAGGCACTGGTCACGACGAGCTCGCGGGTCAGACGACGCCGTGGAATCATCGCCACGGGCGTCGTTTCGACGTGTCGGCGACCGAGGCCGTCTGGGTGGGGAGTGTACGGTTGTTGCCCCCTCGCCGTTCTTGTTGGTGACAGCATTGTCACCAGTTCTCTTGTCGGCCGCGCGCACCGGGTCGGCATCAGCGAAGCTGAGAAGGCTCTGAATGGTTGCCCTCCACTCGTCAAGCTTATCTGTTGGTGGAGGGAAGTTCAGGAGCAGCTGCGCACGCGCCAACACTTCTGCTGGTGAGGGAGGTATCGAGTGGCGTGAGGACTGTGGGATGCTCTTACTCCTAACAGTGTTAGAAGGAGCATCTCCACGCCCAGGCGACCGCACCTCGACCCCGCCAACGTGTTGTTGCGTATGGTGACCCCGCGCATCTCGAGATCGATGCGCAAGTTCATTATCCAGGGAGCGCCTGGCACCTGGGGCGTCAGGACGCTGCCTGTCACGGGCTTCTTGCGAAGGCCGCGGCGTCTGAACCGGCGCAGGAGTTCCAGAACGCGCAGCACCGTTTCTGGAGCTTGCAGGGCCAGCAGCAGCGAGCAGCGCTGCGTTCCCAGACCCAGCAGCGCCAAGATTGGCGTTGCTGGCCCAGTTTTGGACAGGTGGAGGTAATAGGAGCTCTCGCTCTCCAGTCCCCCCAGCAGCCGCAATCACGTCGGCACCCTCCTGCATGGGAGCAGGCGGGTTGGACGTAGACGCACCGATGGCTGAAGTCTTCTTTTTTGGAGCCATAAGACGGAGGATGGCCCAAAAACTAACGCGCAAATCGCTAGATTAGGTTCACACAACCTCCTCTCCCCTACCTAGCGTGCCAAAGATGTCGGGGACAAATCCGCGATCACCTATGGGACCCAGGGAAGGACCCCTTTATGTTCGGCAGGGAGAGACGGTCGCACGAAGAGCAAATCTAGCGAAGAACACGACAGTGCACGAGAGAGATTTACCCAGGTTCGGGCCGCACAGATGCGTAAAACCCTACTCCTGCTTTTTGGTTTATTATCTGTATGATTGTTCTAGCTCCAGGAGCGCTACAGTACCGAGTAGCTGCGTACAATACTGGAGTTCTCCATCTCCCAGTTCCTCCTCTCTCCCCACGTTGCCTATGGGCCTCCTTTTATACGCACAAAGGGGTCACCAACAGGTGGCAAACAGTAAAGGTAGAGGTGGAAAGTTGCTACAGTAAGGCCACTATTACCAGGATGACATGTCCTACCTACCACTGACGGCAGGGGACAAGGGCATTAAATGCCCATGCCTTTGCTGTCCACATACATGTATCCGGACGTCTTGGACGTGGGAAAAGCCTATCCCACCTGCTCCTGCACCGATAGTTACAGTGCACCGCCGTCTACACAGTGCCCTGCCACGCACGCTTGGAAGGACCCAGAGCGCCACGCTGGCAGAGGCACCGGAGCAGCACAGTAGCACAGTGGTACAGTAACGCTTGTCGCGGCAAGACCTTGCCGCACCTGACAGCTTGCCGCAACCCATAGTTTGCCGCGCAAGGTAACTTGCCGGGGCAAGTACCTTGCCGCAGCCACTATCTTGCCGCAGCCAATACCTTGCCGCAGCCAATGACTTGCCGGGGCAAGTACCTTGCCGCGGCAAGTACTCTGCTACAGCAATGCCCAGGCTGGGCCTCAGCTGTCCCTCCCGGCAAGCTCCTCTTGCCGGGGCCTTAACTCTTGCTTTGTATACTTTGTTCTTGAATGGCTTAATAATCTTGAGCTTCTCTCTGGCTGTCCTCCCGCAAGCCTGGCCGCGGGATGCTACTACTGCCCGTGCACAAGTACGGGGTACTAGGGTACCCCTATTCTAGTACACCGACAGGAGCCCCCGGGCCTGGGCCACACACGGTGCCGGGCGTTGTTGGGCCAGGCCCAAACAGTGCACGGGCACGCGTGGCTGGGATAAGCCGAAATGTCTCTATGCTGTTTAATTGCACGCTCTCCCACGCGTTGCGCGTTGAATGCGGAGCATGGGAAGCGTGCGCAGCTATCTCGAATGACGAAGGGGCGGATGGTTCCGCATCTTTCCCCATAAAAGGAGGGACCTGCAGAAGCACTCACACACCCCTCTCACCATTCTCGATCTCCAAATCTCCGCCTTCTTCTTCCTCCGCTCTAAAACAAAGCGGTTTCCCAATCCTCCGCCACCGCGCGCGTCTGCATCTCCCTCGGTCCTCAGCTCCGCCTTCGCCATGCCTCCCAAAGGAGAAAAGGGGAAGACGGGGAAGTCCTCAAGGACGGAGACCCAGGCGCAGTTGAAGAGGCAGAAGTACGCGCTCTTCGCTCCGACGCTCACGGGGGCGGATCTGAAGGCCAAGTTCCAAGGCATGTGGGCCGCGAGGACCAAGGCGCATCCGGCCACCCGCGTTCGCCCAGCCACCGACGAGAGCGAAGTGAGCAAGTACCCCTTCTTCACTTGCTACTTTTGGTGCGGGCTCTGCCCACCGTACTCGGATTTCTTTAGCGACGTCATGTACACCTTCAACCTGCGTCTGCTGGATCTCACACCGAATGCCGTATCCACCATGGCAATATTTGTGCATCTGTGCGAGAACTTCATCGGCGTCGCACCCAACACTGCGCTGTTCAGGCATTACTTCACTCCCCGTGCTGAAAAGGGGGAGCCTCTCACTGTTGGCGTCTCGTTCGTTTCAAGATTGGGCGCCAAGGAGCATTATCTGAAGGGGGATCTCCGCCCAAGATGGGGAGAAATCCGGTCTGAATGGTGTTGGATCATTGACGACGAGCCGCCACCATACTGTGCGCTTCGCAAGACCCCAGCAGCGCGTGGCACAGACTGGAGCGATCTGGATCCCCAGGACAAAAAGCTGGAGATTGCCGCTACCAGGATCATATGGCTCAGGGAGGCCGGGCTCACCATAGGGATGGTTGGCGCAGACTTCCTTCGCCGCCGCATTGCTCCTCTGCAGCAGAGAGGAAGGCCGGCCTCTGATTGGAAGAACCCAGCCGATATCATGCGGCTGCGCCCTGGACTGATCAACAACTTCACAGTTCTGCAGCACGACTTTTTCATGCGAGAACTGTTCAAGCAAGAGACAGATCCAGAGAAGCGCGACAAGGCGTTCACGCTGCCGAAGCACATCGTGCCCCTTTGCAACAACTCTGCATTGAGTGCAATCATCGCTATGATGCCGCTCTGCAATGCGCACAGCGTTGAAGCAACTTGGGACGTGCCGCTCGAAGAAGACGTGCGGCGATTCTTTGACTCCACGATCGAAAAGCAGGTCCGGGTGGAGGAGTGGCTCGTCCGCAACACCACTGAGCAAGAAATAGAATTCATTGCTCGAAGAGTGGAGGAGGACAGGCTCGCCAGGGAAGCTGGCGATTTTGGTTATACTTTGGCGGAGCTCGACGAGGCACAAAAGGAGAGCCTTGCCGAGCAGGGGATGCTTGCCGGGAAGGGCGAGCTCGCCGCACCCGGCAAGGATGTCGGGCCAAGCCAGCCTGCCGACGAGTCAGGCAGCTCGGAGGATGAGGGCTCCTCTTCCGAGGAGGGCACCGAAAGCCCACCGCAGTCAGAGTCCCTAGCCCCTCTGAGGAGGAAACGCCTTCACAGGCTTGGCAAAGTGGCTGAGCGGCAAGAAGTTCAACAACCGCCGGAGCGCCGTTCGACGCGCTCGACCGCGGCAAGGGCTGGTGCTGCGGGAGCGTCTCATGCGGCCCCGGCAACTGGAGCAGGGTCATCAAAGACCGCTGCTACTACCCCCGCCAAGCGGCCAAGGAGCCCAGCTCCCCCTCCTCCCCCTCCTCACACGGAGGCGGACTTTGATTTTTCCGCTCTCAGCGAAGAGGACGACGAGGAAGAGTAAGTTCCCTTGCCGCGACCCTCAATCTTTGTAAGGTTTTTTTACCGTCCTCACTTGTCGCGCTCCGGCCTTGCTTCCGCAGGGAGGAAACCTTGGCGGAGAGGACAAGGAAGAGAGCTAAGGTCTCGACGAGCGAGACCGTGGTGGTCATCGAAGATGAGCCCACGGCAACCACCGGGGGAGCGTCTGAGACCATCCCGACCAGCTCGGAGCCCAGCCCTCGTCGCAGCCCCCAGCGCAGCCCCCAGCGTAAGTATTTCAACTACCTTTCGCTGGCGGTCGCTGGGGAACAAGCATTTGTCACTGACATCTTTGGGCGTGTAGGAGAGGAGCAGCAAGTGGAGCCATCTGAAGGTGCTCCAGAAGTACCACCCCCCTCGACCACACCGCCAAGGAGAAGATCTCCGGTAAGGGCTCCCACTAGCGAGCCGAGCCACGAAGAGGAGCCGGCAAGCGCCGAAGTGCCAAGCACCAGCGCTGGCGACCCCACCCCAATGACAAACGTTGACGGGGGAGGGGAGCCCACCGCTCCTGAGCTCTACACGGGTAAACCCACTTGCCGCAAAACTCTTTCTGCTTTCTTTCTTTTGTCTTCTTGAATTTCTTCCTGAAGCTCTTTTTGCCTTACTTCTCGGGTTGGCAGAGCCCTCCTCGGTGGAGCCAATGAACATTGACTCTTCTGCCGAGGAGAACACCACAGGGGCCGTCGACGACGAGGCCGCCAAGGCCGCCGCTGCCAAGGCCGACAAGCTTGCCGACGAAGAAACTACCAATGCTGCCGAAGAGGCCGGCAAGGCCGCCGAGGATAATACCACCAAGGCGCCCACCGATGAAGCCGCCAAGGCTGCTGAAGCTAAGGCCGCCCAGAAGGCTGCTGAGGAGGCCGGCAAGGGAGCCGGTGGTCGTACTGACGGCCCTGAGGCCACAGGAGCGCCAGGCGCTACTCCGACCACGGGTCCCTCAACCACTGACAAGGCGGCAGCGCCCAACTTGCCTCCGCCAAGCAAATACATCCGGGTCGGCGAGAACGTCTACGTCAGCCTCCCCTGGACGGTGGGATCCAGAGCGCCAACCGAGGAGGATGTTGTGGACGAGGAGATCCTTGCCGCTGCCGGGCTCCAGCTTGTGGATGCGCCAGGCGCCAGCAGCAGCAGCACGTCTGAAGAGGAGCAACTGCTTCAAAAGCTGCTGAATCTTCATCGCGCCCGACGGGAGAAGCTAGCTTCCAGGGAGGCGCTCATCAAGAAGGCCGAAGCTGACATGTTGAGGCACGCGGAGATCTTGGCGGACGTCCTGGCACTTAGCTTTGTCGCTGATCTCTCCGTGGCAAGGTCTTGTCACTGCTTGCCGCTGCCTTCTTCAAGGCAAAGTTTCTTTGAACGACGCCTGGTCCACGCCTGGTCCATATCATTATCCCACCCCCCCCCCCCCCGGCAAACTTGTGCGCGAGGGAAGCTTCTGTCTCTTTGAGAAAAAGAAAGAAGAGAAAATAAAGATATAGGAGCTTGGCGGCTCGTTAATGCTTACCGGGGAGGCTGTACTGCACAGTATGTCAGATAATCATGCAAAATAAAAGTAAACATGAAATCGTCAAAAACTGCGAAATACAAAAGCTTCATTTATGCACAGGGTCTGTGCCTGGCTTTGTACAAAGGATTACATGCAACAGCGGCAATACTTGTACAAAAGGTGGTTGCCGGGGAAGGGCCCGGCAACGGCGCCTTATGGAAAAAACTTACGCAGATGCTCAATGTTCCAGGAATTGATCACTGGAATGCCATCCTCGGTCTCCAGGCGGACAGCGCCGGGCCTGGTGACTCGTTTCACCCGATAAGGGCCTTCCCACTTCGGCGTCAACTTGTTTGAATTCTTGGCCTACTGAACGCGCCGAAGAACAAGGTCGCCTTCCTCGAGACTTCTGGCATTAACTTTGCGGCTATGGTAGCGACGCAAAGCTTGCTGGTAGCGAGCAGCTCTCACAGCAGCCTGAAGACGATCCTCCTCGAGGAGCACAGCGTCATCTTGCCGCAGTTGCTCTTGCTCAAGCTCATCGTAAGCGAGCACTCGAGGTGACCCGTATACGAGTTCCGTGGGGAGAACTGCCTCTGCTCCTTAAACTAGAGCAAAAGGCGTCTGGCCAGTAGCTCGATTTGGCGTCGTCCTGATCGACCAAAGAACCACTGGCAGCTCCTCGATCCAGTTCTTGCCGCACCTGCGCAGCCTGTCGAAAGTTCTCGTCTTGAGCCCACGCAGCACTTCAGCATTTGCCCTTTTAGCTTGACCGTTGCTTCGGGGGTGAGCAACAGAAGCGAAACAGACCTTGGCGCCGAGGTCTTCGACATACTGCATGAAGGCGTGGCTCGTGAACTGGGTACCATTGTCGGTGATGATCCTGTTAGGAACACCAAAGCGACAAACAATTCCCTTGAAGAACTTGATGGCTGATTGTGCTGTCACCTTCCTCACTGCTTCCACTTCTGTCCACTTCGTAAACTTGTCGATGGCCACATACAAGTACTCGAAGCCCCCGATGGCACGGGGAAAGGGGCCGAGGATGTCGAGCCCCCAGACCAAAAATGGCCAGGAGAGAGGGATTGTCTGGAGAGCTTGAGCTGGCTGATGAATCTGCTTGGAATGAAACTGGCACGCTTCACACTTGGTTACTAGTGCAGTTGCATCCTGGAGGGCGGTGGGCCAAAAGAAACCTTGCCGGAAAGCCTTTCCAGCAAGGGCTCTTGACCCTATGTGGTGACCACATATGCCTCCATGAATCTCCGCCAACAGCTCCTGTCCTTCTTCCCGGGGAATACACTTCAATTTCACACCGTTTGGTCTTTTTCTGCACAGCATGTCATCGACAAATTGATACATATTGGACCGTCGGGCTACTTTCTCCGCTTCTTCCTGCTCTTCGGGAAGTTCTCCTGTCTGAAGGAAACGGACGATCTGCTGCGCCCACGCTGGAGCCTGTGGCTCGACAACGAGGACTAAAGGCATTTCTTCTGCTGCGGGAACATCAGGCCCTACGGCAAGAGCTCGTCGCTCTACCAGAGCCTGCCGTTCCCCGACGAGCTTGGCGGGAACAGCCGCTTCAACGACAAGAGCCTGGGGCCCTGCTGGAGCGTGATGTCCTTCAACAAGCTCGTCGGGAGCGGTTGCTTCAACGACGGAAGCCCAAGGCCTCGTCGGAGCATCTTGCTCCTCAGTGCTTCGATCAGGAGCACCTGCTTCAACGACAAGGACCCGAAGTCTTGTCGGAGCAAGTTGCCCCTTTGCCTCTTGCCTAGGAGCACCCGCTTCAACGACAAGAGCGTGAGGCCTTGTCGGAGCAAGTTGCCCCTCTGCATCTTTGGCGCTGGCTTTGGCAGCCTTCTTGCCGGCAGCTTCGGGGAGCTCTGCCGGGAAGTAGTCGCCAGAAGCCAACTTCCTCTTCCTGCCTTGCCCTACTGATGGCGTCACGCATGGCTGAATTAGTTGGAGCACAAAAGTGGCTGGTTCCACAGGCAATTTGAGTGCGGCGCGCTTTGACAAACCATCGGCAATGTCATTTTCAGCACGTGGGACGTGCTCCATTTGTAGGCCGTCAAAGCGTTCCTCAGACTTCCTCACCTCATCTACATAAGCTTCCATCAATGGGCATTGGTAGTTCTTGTTCACTTGCCTAACGACAAGCTGCGAATCTCCCCTGACAATAAGCTTCTTGATCCCAAGGTCTGCCGCGATCCTGAGACCGGCAAGCAACCCCTCATATTCTGCAGTATTGTTCATCGCCTGTTCCTTGGGAAAGTGCATTTGGACCACGTACTTGAGGTGCTCTCCGGCGGGTGCGACAAGCAGTACGCCAGCACCGGCGCCTTGCAATGAAAAGTCACCATCAAAGTACATAAGCCACTCTTTGCTTGTCTCCTTGCCGGGGAGAGTCGTCTCTGGGATTTCTTCGTCTGGCGTTGGTGTCCATTCTGCGACAAACTCTGCCAAAACTCGGCTCTGTATGGTTGATGTACTCTCAAACTTGAGACCAAAGCTCGACAACTCCAACGCCCACTCGACAATCCTGCCTGTCGCTTCTGGATTTTGCAAAATCCTTTTCAACGGGAAGCGAGTGACGACGGTAACTTCATGTGCTTGAAAGTAATGGCGCAGCTTTCTCGAGGCCATGAGAAGGCCGAAAAGCAGCTTCTGCACACCAGAATACCTTGACCTAGCTCCCTACAGAAGAGAGCTCACAAAGTAGACCGGGCGCTGCACCATTTTCTTCTTTTGTATCACTTCGCCTGACTGCGCAGATGAATCCTTGTCGGCAGCAAAACTTGTCGGGGGAGCCCCCAGCTTGTCGCTGGTCGTGCTTGCCGCAGTTACTGCCTCCTCATCCACCTCTCTCTCTGCTACCAGCGCAGCACTAACCACTTGATTGGTTGCCGCTAGATACAGCAACAACTTCTCTTGTGGTTTAGGTGCGACAAGTATTGGAGGAGAGGAGAGGTATCTCTTCAAGTCTTGCAGCGCTGCCTCCGCCTCCGGAGTCCATTTCAATGGACCTGCCTTTTTTAAGATTTTGAAAAATGGCAGGGCGCGCTCAGCTGACTTGGAGATAAACCTACTGAGGGCAGCAACACAGCCGGCAAGTCATCGTACATCCTTGACGCGCTTCGGTGCTTCAATTTGCTCAATGGCTTTGATCTTGTCAGGATTGGCTTCAATTCCACGTTGAGACACAAAGAACCCGAGAAGCTTGCCGGAGGGAACTCCAAACACGCACTTCTCGGGGTTGAGCTTCAGGTTGATCTTGCGCAGATTTACAAAAGTTTCTTCTAGATCTTGAACCAAAGTAGCCCTGTCTTTGCTTTTGACCACTATATCATCCATATAGGCTTCCACATTTCTGTGCAGCTGAGGCTCAAAAGCAATCTGGACGGCTCTTGCAAATGTCGAACTAGCATTTTTCAAACCAAATGGCATAAGTACGAAACAGTATGTGCCACAGGGTGTGATAAATGCGGTCTTTTCCTCATCTTCCTCAGCCATGAAGATTTGATGATACCCCGAATATGCGTCAAGAAATGAAAGCAAATCACATCCTGCCGTGGAGTCAACAATCTGGTCTATGCGGGGCAAAGGAAATGGGTCTTTGGGACAAGCTTTATTGACATCAGTGAAATCAATACAAAGCCTCCATTTTCCATTCGCTTTGCGCACGACAACGGGATTGGCCAACCACGTAGGATGGAGCACTCCTCTGACGAGGCCTGCTGCTTCCAACTTCTTGATTTCTTCCGCAATAAACTCTTGCCGCTCCACAGCTTGCTTTCTGGCTTTCTGTTTGACGGGCCTCGCGTGGGGACAAACGGCAAGGTGGTGCTCAATTACTTTCCTGGGAACACCGGGGATGTCGGACGGTTGCCATGCAAATACGTCGACATTCGCCCGCAGGAAAGCAACGAGCGCGTTTTCCTATTTGTTGTCAAGTGTGGCACTGATGGTGAAGGAACCACCAGTGTCGTCCTCCTTGGCGGGCACCTTCTTTGTCGTCGGCGGAGCGGCTTTGTTCTTCTTGCACTTGCCGGTGGAGCTCTTTGGTGCGTCCTCGACGGCAGCGCAGCACTCCGAAGAGGTGCGCTTGCCGGAGTGGGCACAGGAGCTCTTGCCGGACTTCCTCTTGTCCCCCCCCCCCCCCCGAGAGCTTCAGCGGCAAGTGCCTTGGCAGCAGTTGCGGCAGCTGCTTCCCGGTAGATCTTGTCGGCGCAAATAAGCGCATCCTTCTTGTCGCAGGGAACTGTGATAACACCTACTGGACCTGGCATCTTCAACACGTTGTAGGCATAATGAGAGGCTGCCATGAACTTAGCGAGCGCTGGACGGCCAAGTATCCCATTATAAGGCAATGGAATATCGGCAACATCAAAGGTGACCTTCTCGGTCCGGTAGTTCAGCTCGCCGCCAAATGTCACTGGCAGCGTGATCTTCCCTTTCGGCTTGCTCCTTCCTGGATTGACTCCTTGGAAAGTACCAGTTTCCTCAAGCTCGCCGTCAGAGATTTGAAGTTTCCGGAGCACAGCGGGCGAAATCAGATTCAAGCCGGCCCCACCGTCAACTAACATCTTCGTGACCTTGAGGTTGCGGATCGTTGGTGAAACCAACATCGGCAAGCACCCGACCGCCGTTGTGCGGTCAGGATGGTCCTCAATGTCAAAGACGATAGGCGTGTCGGACCACTTCAGAAGCTTTCTGGCGTCAACAGATGGTTCCGCCGCATTGATCTCTCGCGCCCACTGTTTAAGTTGGCGGTGAGAAGAATGCAACGAAGCACCACCGTCAACACACAAGACTTCTGCGGCTTTCTAAAATTCGTGCTCACTGGATTCTTCATCATCATCATCATCTTTGTCGCGGCCACGAGGAGGCCTGTCTCTCTGCTGCTACTTGGCCTTGCCGCGACGCCCTCCTCGGGCAGTGCACTTCTTGCCGGACCCGCCAGCACCTTCTGGGGCCTTCTCCTTGTCGCGCCTCTCATACTCAGCTTTCTGCTATTCGACAAGCTGCTCGACTCGTCGACAGTTCTGGAGATCGTGTCCCTTTGTGCGATGGATCTTGCAATATTGCTTGTCGGCAGCCGCCAAGGCCTGACAGTTGGCGCACACGGCAATCTCCTTACCGGAGCCCTCGACTTTGGCCTTGTCGGCACTGCCGTTGCCGCTGGACTGCTCGACGGCAAGCACAGCTTTGCCCTTTTTCTTCCTGTTGTTCCGCCGCCGGCCCTTTTTTGCCGGGGCGGTACCTTCGCTGTCAGAGCTCCCCCCTGCGCCAACACCTTCACCGGGAAGTTTCCTTCCCTCTTCAGCGCGCGCACACTTGTCGGCGAGAGCATATAGCTGGCCAATGTCTCTGACCTTGGTCATCGCCATTTCCTCCCGCATCTTGCGGTTACGCACGTTCTGATGGAACGCGCTAATAACCGCAGCGGGGTGAACATCTGGGATGTTGTACTGTACGCGGCTGAACCTTTGAATGTATTTGCGCAGGGGCTCTGCTTCCTTCTGGGGGATGAGATGAAGATCGCTCTCCTGGCCATGAGGTTGATGACCGCCAGTAAAGGCACCATCAAACTGATGGCACAGGTCCGCCCATGAAGAAATGGAGTTCTCCGGCAAGTGCATGAGCCACGAGACGACGTTGCGCTTTAACACGAGCGGGAAGTAGTTAGCAAGAATCTTGTCATCTCGTCCCCCGGCAGCTTGCACCGCAATGGTGTAAATGCTGAGGAACTCCGACGGGTGTGTCTTGCCATCATACTTCTCCGGCACGTCAGGCTTGAAAGCCTTTCGATTGGGCCACTGGACCTGCCGCAGCTCACGGGTGAACGCTGGACAACTTACCGCGTACGGCAAGTCGCCAGGATCCCCTGGCGCATGCATGTCAACAGCGGGCCCTGCGCGTCTGTCGGACTGACGATGCGCTTCTCTCCTTCGCTCGATAGTGGTACGAGCGTCTTCTCCTCTGCGTTCCTAAAGAACGAGGCGCTGGTCACGACGAGCTCGCGGGTCAGACGACGCCGTGGAATCATCGCCACGGGCGTCGTTTCGACGTGTCGGCGACCGAGGCCGTCTGGGTGGGGAGTGTACGGTTGTTGCCCCCTCGCCGTTCTTGTTGGTGACAGCATTGTCACCAGTTCTCTTGTCGGCCGCGCGCACCGGGTCGGCATCAGCGAAGCTGAGAAGGCTCTGAATGGTTGCCCTCCACTCGTCAAGCTTATCTGCTGGTGGAGGGAAGTTCAGGAGCAGCTGCGCACGCGCCAACGCTTCTGCTGGTGAGGGAGGTATCGAGTGGCGTGAGGACTGTGGGATGCTCTTACTCCTAACAGTGTTAGAAGGAGCATCTCCACGCCCAGGCGACCGCACCTCGACCCTGCCAACGTGTTGTTGCGTATGGTGACCCCGCGCATCTCGAGATCGATGCGCAAGTTCATTATCCAGTGAGCGCCTGGCACCTGGGGCGTCAGGACGCTGCCTGTCACGGGCTTCTTGCGAAGGCCACGGCGTCTGAACCGGCGCAGGCGTTCCAGAACGCGCAGCACCGTTTCTGGAGCTTGCAGGGCCAGCAGCAGCGAGCAGCGCTGCGTTCCCAGACCCAGCAGCGCCAAGATTGGCGTTGCTGGCCCGGTTTTGGACAGGTGGAGGTAATAGGAGCTCTCGCTCTCCAGTCCCCCCAGCAGCCGCAATCACGTCGGCACCCTCCTGCATGGGAGCAGGCGGGTTGGACGTAGACGCACCGATGGCTGAAGTCTTCTTTTTTGGAGCCATAAGACGGAGGATGGCCCAAAAACTAACGCGCAAATCACTAGATTAGGTTCACACAACCTCCTCTCCCCTACCTGGCGCGCCAAAGATGTCGGGGACGAATCCGCGATCACCTATGGGACCCAGGGAAGGACCCCTTTACGTTCGGCAGGGAGAGACGGTCGCACGAAGAGCAAATCTAGCGAAGAACACGACAGTGCACGAGAGAGATTTACCCAGGTTCGGGCCGCACGGATGCGTAAAACCCTACTCCTGCTTTTTGGTTTATTATCTGTATGATTGTTCTAGCTCCAGGAGTGCTACAGTACCGAGTAGCTGCGTACAATAATGGAGTTCTCCATCTCCCAGTTCCTCCTCTCTCCCCACGTTGCCTATGGGCCTCCTTTTATACGCACAAAGGGGTCACCAACAGGTGGCAAACAGTAAAGGTAGAGGTGGAAAGTTGCTACAGTAAGGCCACTATTACCAGGATGACATGTCCTACCTACCACTGACGGCAGGGGACAAGGGCATTAAATGCCCATGCCTTTGTTGTCCACATACATGTACCCGGACGTCTTGGACGTGGGAAAAGCCTATCCCACCTGCTCCTGCACTGCTAGTTACAGTGCACCGCCGTCTACACAGTGCCCTGCCACGCACGCTTGGAAGGACCCAGAGGGCCACGCTGGCAGAGGCACCGGAGCAGCACAGTAGCACAGTGGTACAGTAACGCTTGCCGCGGCAAGACCTTGCCGCACCTGACAGCTTGCCGCAACCCATAGTTTGCCGCGCAAGGTAACTTGCCGGGGCAAGTACCTTGCCGCAGCCACTATCTTGCCGCAGCCAATACCTTGCCGCAGCCAATGACTTGCCGGGGCAAGTACCTTGCCGCGCAAGTACTCTGCTACAGCAATGCCCAGGCTGGGCCTCAGCTGTCCCTCCCGGCAAGCTCCTCTTGCCGGGGCCTTAACTCTTGCTTTGTATACTTTGTTCTTGAATGGCTTAATAATCTTGAGCTTCTCTCTGGCTGTCCTCCCGCAAGCCTGGCCGCGGGATGCTACTACTGCCCGTGCACAAGTACAGGGTACTAGGGTACCCCTATTCTAGTACACCGACAGAGTCCACCTTCTCAAGGATAGGCGCGATGCATTCTTCAAGCACCTCGACATTTGCGTCCTTTGGCAGATGGCCGAGCGCGTTGGAAAGGTCGATGCCGGGATTGCTGTGCACCACTTTGATAAGCACCTTGCGGAGGATGGCCCGGCAAAGCCGGTGGGTCTCGTTGGCCAATTGGGTCGCCCGGCTATATTGAAGCAACCTCAAGGCGTCAATGATGCTTTCAAAGAACATCGTCAACCTGGCACTTGAAGATATTCTTTCCTCGGAAGAATACCTGAAGTTTGATAGGCCCATGGTTGACAGTTCCACCGTAAGCTTCTCCGCAGCAGCGATGAGACACCCAGTCCAGATCTCCACCCCCTTCTCATAATCGATTTGGGCGGCGGCGGCGCTCTTGAGCAGGTTCCTCTCTCCCTGGAGATCCTTGAGTAGAGCCTTCTCACGGGCCTTGCCGGCCTCGAGAGACTTCTGCAACATGGTCAGCTTCAATTCCAGAACTGCAATAGCATCAGCCGCAGAGGAGAGCTGCTTGGTTTTGTTAGACAGGGCAACTTGCATCTCCGCCAAGGAGTGGAGGGTTTTTTCCCTATCACCTTTGAGCGTAGAGAGCTCCTTGCCGTGCTCTTCGAGATCTACTTCCAGCTTCTTTACCTTGTCGCTCAGCTCGTTCTTGGCGGCCTCTGCAGCTTCGGCAACATCGACAGCCTCCTTGAGCTTGCCGGCGTGACTTGCAGTCAGAGCTTTGAGCACCTCTTTATGTTTTTGCTCCAGCTCCTAGGTCCGCCGCACGACAAGCTTCTCGATATCTTCATCTTTGCTGCGAAGCTTGGCGGCGAGCGCCTGCTCACGTGCGGTGAGATCTTCCTCATGAGCATCAAGAGCAACGCGGCGCCCTGTCAGGAGAGCATCTTCAGCAGCAATTCTTTCAGTAGCTTCATCCTACGCCTTCTCCATATCAGACTGCTTCAGGAGGATTTCTGTCCACTGTTGGCTCACTTGTTCCCGACCAGCAGTCAGCTCTTGGAGGGCCTCGGCGTACCAGACTTGCATTTGTTCGACGCGCCTCTGGAAATCTGCTTCGGCCGCCTCGACAACTGCCATTCTGGAATCCGCTTTATCCTTCCACGCGCGGTGGAGAGCCTAGAGCTTGCGGAAATTCTCGCCCATGGCCTGAAGGAGCTGATCCTCTTTAGATTTGCCGCTGCTAGCGCTGGGATCATCAACAACCTTGAGCCCGGCAGCAGCGATGATTTCTTCGTCAAAGGCTTCTCCTTCGGCTAGTGCCCCAATGCTTGCCGTCCCCGACAAGTTGACAAACAGGTTCTCGCCAACCTTGAGATATTTGCTGAATGAGGTGCCTTCAGATGTTGACGGTTGGTCTTCAGCAACCGCCTCACCAGTGGTAGGGGGCTCCATGGCCGGTGCAGCGCCTGGCGCTCCTGCGACAGGAATGCCGTCAGTACGGTCATCAGCCTCCCTGCCGCCCCCTTCAGTAGACTCCTTGGCGGGTTCCTCCTGTGCAGTCTTGGCGGCCTCCTCGCCAAGAGCACCACCGGCCTCAATAGTGGCATCCTTGGCGGCCTCGCTGGCAGCGATCCTGTCTGCTTCGGCAGCGGCGTCCCTGGCGGTCTCCTCGATGACAACGTCGACGTCCATGTGTTCCATCATAGGGAACTCTGAAGGATGAAGGAGGGAAACAGAATAAGATCAAGATTGAAGTTCGAAGGGACCAAAGACAGAGAGATAAGGGAAAGAGTAACAAGCATTCTGAGGCAATCGATTACCTGCGTCGAGCTGTTGAGAGGTGGCCTCGCCCCTCCCGGCAACTTCGGTTGCCGGGGGAGGGTTGCCGGTGTCCATGCTTGCCGGCTCCTCCTCAGTTAAGATGGGCTCGTCCGTAGGATCTCTTGCCGGGGACGTGCTTGTGGGCGGCGTGGTCGATGGAGGTGGCACGACGGGGACGTCTTCCGACAACTCCCCTTGTTGCCGTTCTTCTCCTGCGAGCCCAAGGATATCAGCGGCAAGTATAGAAACCTCAGAGCCCGCCAGCGGAAAAAGAGCAATGAACTTACGCTGGGGGCTGCGCTGGGGGCTGCGTTGAGGGCTGAGCTCCGGGCTGACGATAATAGTTTCTGGCACGCTCGTGGAGCCTGCCGGGGGCTTGTCGCCCGTGGAAGTCTTTGCCCTCTTCGTCATCCTCTCCAGCAAGGTTTCTGCATCACTGCAGAGATGATAAAAGCAAGTCAGCAAAGTTGATCCAAGATTGGAAGATGAAGGCTGTGGCAAAGCACTCACTCTTCTTCTTCTCGCTCCGGACTAAAGCCGGAGATGTCGAAATCAGCCTCCGTTGCGATGTCTGAGTGGGAAGGCAGAGGAGGGGTCCTAGGTCGCTTGGCCGTGGCAGGCGCCGGGGCAGCTTCCGGTGCGGTGGTGCGAGACACCCCTGCCGCTCCAGCAGTGGCCGCTGGTGTGGGTCTCGCGCGCCGCGCAGGTTGCTGAAGAACCCCTTGCCGCGGTGCAGTCTTGCCGGCCACTTTCTTGCCGGGAGCCTCGCCACTCGAAGAAGGCTGGCTTGCCGGGATGCCAGATGCAGCCTTCCAAAGAACACGCTTCGTCTTCTTCGGGGCTGGGAGCTCTTCTTGCGGTTCTTCTTCGGCCGTGTCCTTGTCGGACGAGCTCTCAGCGGCTGTGCTGCTCTATTCCCCGGCAGCTTTGTCCTTCCCGGCAGGTTTTACCTCCACTACTACCTCTGCATCGCTGGTTTCCCATTCTGCGAAGCCAACGCTGCCGGCCTCCGCGGCAAGATTTGCCTCCTCCACCCTAGTGGCAATGTATGCTACTTCCTGGTCGGTGGTGGCTCGGATGAAATCTGCTTCTTCCCGGACGGGTCTCTCCGTCAAGTTATCGAAAAACTTCTGTGCTTCCTCCTCGGTTGGCTCGGCCCAAGTTGCGTCAAGACCGTGGGCGTTGAACATCGGCATGAAGGCGATGATTGACCCCAAGCCAGAGTTGTTGCACAAAGGGACAATCCTTGCCGGCAGCCGATGCTTGTCATCGCGCTGGAACAGATTTTGACGGAGAGCGCCAAGCTGCATAGTAGTCAGATTATTATTTAACCCGGGACGCAATCTCATAATGTCCGCCGCGTTTCGGTATTCCCAAGCTGGCCTTCCCCTGTTCTGCAAGGGGGCGATCCGGCGGCGGAGAAAGTCGAAGCCAATCATCTCCATTGTCAGCCCGGCAGCTTTCAGGCGGAGAATCCTGGTGGTGGCGATTGTGAGCTTTTCGTCGTCAGCGGCAAGACTGCTCCAGCCACTGCCGCGGACCGCCTTCTGTTTTCGGGGCAGACAAAACGGATGGGGATCTGCTTCCTTGATCCAGCACCATTCAGTCCGCCATTCATCCCACTTTTCGCGGTAAACTCCTTCTGGGTATATTTCCTTATTCCAAGCCCTTGGAATCCAGGCGATAGAACCAGAGAGGGCCTCTCCTTTTTGGATGCGAGGGAAGAAGTAATGGCGGAAAAGGGTAGTGTTGGGAATCACTCCGGCGAAGTTTTCACAAAGATGGGCAAAGATGGACATGCACAGTACCGCATTCGGCGTGAAATCGAGAAGATGAAAGCCGTATGTGTACATGATATCATTGAAGAAGTCAGAAAATGGGGGGCAGAGCCCACAATAGAAATACACGGCGAAGAATGGGTATCTGTCCGACCCACTTTTGGAACAAGAACCTGGAATCACGCATGTGGCGGGGTGAGCCTGTGTCTCCTTCGCCCACATGCATTGGTACCGCCTCTTCAGAGCTTCTGCATCGAGCGACGGGGTGAAGACGGCATACTTCTTCCGCATCTTCACTAGTTCACTCTCCGGGACATCGGCTTTCGCCTCCTTGCTCTTGCCTTTGCTGTCCTTGGGCGGCATGTCGGCTGTGAGGGCGGAAGCCGGGGGTGAAGCGAGCATGGAAGCGGCGGGCGGAAGAGGGAAAGCTTCGCTCTGAGCTCGAGAGGAGGAAGGCGATGGCGACGGCCAGATTGAGAAGAAGAGGGGGGTAAATAGGCTTGTGCCTCTGCGGCCTCTCCTTTTTATGGGGAAGGAGCGGGGCCGCCTCTTTTACTCCCCAATGTTAATGCGCCTCTGCAGGCACGTTGCAGTCGTAGCCTTTGAGGCACGCTTTCCATGTCGCGCATTTGGCGCGTGTAGTGGGGAGCACAGTAAACGGGATATTTACGAGCAGTTAATCCTCTGCCACGCGTGCCCGTGCACTGTTTGGGCCTAGCCCAACAACGCCTCGCACTCGTGTATGGCCTAGGCCCGGGGGCTCCTGTCGGTGTACTAAGTATTGGGCCACTAGTACCCCGTACTTGTGCACGGGCATTTGTAGCCATCCTCGCGGCAAGGCTTGCCGGGGAACAGTTCAAGGTTGATTCAAGCCGCCAAAGAAATCATCAAGTCAGAGATCTGAGGATCAGCAGATAAGAAGAGCTGGAATCCGAAG
Source organism: Thinopyrum elongatum (assembly GCA_011799875.1). Lineage (NCBI taxonomy): Eukaryota > Viridiplantae > Streptophyta > Magnoliopsida > Poales > Poaceae > Thinopyrum > Thinopyrum elongatum. The sequence continues at coordinate 330,469,399 of CM022298.1, read as the reverse complement.
GCCAGCTTCCCCGGCAAGATCTTGCCGGGGTGGCCTGCGGAGCCCGGCAAGGATCGGCGCCCGGCAAGGCTTGGCGCTCGGCAAGGCTTGGCACTCGGCAAGCTTCGGCGCCTGGCAAGGTTTTGTTGCTGTGCCACCGCTCTAGCACAGCGACAAACCCGACATTCTGGGTCCTTCTTTGGACGCGTGGCGACGCGCCAGTGGAGGAGGGCTTAAGCGGTGCTGATGGGATGGCCCCTTTTTCCATCCCCGAGAAAGTAAGGACACCTAAACGGACACCTCATGGTGCATTAAATGCGTTCGTCCTAGTCCGTCAGGGGTTAGGTATGATTACCCTGTAGCTACTTTACACCTCAATGTATGTACATTTTGCCACTGTGGTGACCCCTTCGAGCGTATAAAAGGAGGCCCAAGGCAACTGCTACAGGAGAGGAGAACTTCTGGCCCATTCTGCATGCGTAGCTGCTCTTTGAACGTACTGTTCACGGCGAGCGCTCCTGGAGGCTGGGCTCAAGAACACTAATAAAAACACAAGGCAGGAGCAGGGTTTTACGCTGATCAGTGACCCGAACCTGGGTAAAATCTTCCCGCGTCGATCGTTGGTTCTGCTCTTTGCGCATACCTCTTCCCCCGCCGAATCATAAAGGGGTCTCTTGCGATCCCATAGGTGTCGTGCCCCGACAGATGCAATGTTCGTGCTTACGTGGACGACATTGTGGTTAAGTCCAGGAAGAAAGAAACCTTGCTTGATGATTTGAAGGAAACCTTTGATAATCTACAGGTGTACAAAATGATGCTTAACCCGGCCAAGTGTGTTTTTGGTGTACCTGCAGGAAAATTGATAGGTTCTCTGGTTTCAGAGAGGGGCATCGAAGCCAACCCAGAGAAGATCGACGCTATCACCTCACTGTCTAAGTCGGCCTGTATCAATGATGTCCAATGCTTGGCAGGTCATATTGCAGCCTTAAGCCGGTTCACAAGCCGCCTGGGTGAGAAGGCGATTCCCCTGTACCAGATGATGAAAAAGACTGATAACTTTGTCTGGAGTGCCGCTGCTAATGAGGCTTTCGAGGCGCTTAAGAAGCAGTTGGCTGCGCCACCTATCTTGGCCGCTCCGATCGACAAAGAGCCTATGCTCCTATACGTGGTAGCTAATAATAAGGCTGTAAGCATGGCAGTTGTCATGGAGCGCAAGGAGGCAGGGAAAGAACACCCAGTCTGGCGGCATGCTTATTATGTCAGTGAGGTCTTGACGGAGTCCAAGCAAAGGTATCCACACTGGCAGAAATTGGTCTTTGGGGTGTTCATGGCCAGCCGCAAGTTGAAGCATTATTTCCTTGGGCATCCAATCACTGTGGTCAGTTCAGCTCCTCTGGGGGATATCATTCAAAATAGAGAAGCCACAGGCAGAGTTACTAAGTAGGCGATTGAGCTTGGGCCACGTCATATGAAATATGTGCCCAGAACCGCCATCAAGTCTCAGGCTCTGGTGGATTTTATCAATGATTGGACGGAACTGCAAGCACCTGAGGAGAAGCTGGATAATACATACTGGACGATACACTTTGATGGATCAAGGCAATTGGAAGGCTCGGGGGCTGGAGTTGTTATATCTTCCCTGTGAGGTGACCAATTTTGTTATGTCTTAAGGCTGATGTTTCCCTATACTAACAATGGAGCTGAGTATGAGGCTTTGCTACATGGGCTCTGTATGGCCAAGGAGATGAACTTGAGCCGGGTTAGATGCCTTGGCGACTCAGATCTCGTTGCACAACAAGTTTCAGGGACTTGGTATTCTAAAGACCCGCTCATGGCGGCTTATCCTCAGAGAGTGACTAATATTGATGGTCACTTCAAAGGTTATCAAGTGGATCACATGGACCGACGGCATAATGAGGCGGCTGATGCGTTGTCCCGGCTGGGTTCTCAATTTAAGTCAGTTCCCCCTAATGTGTTCCTTGATGTGCTGCATAACCCTTCTGATAAGTTACCTTCAGAAGAGGATCTCGCTATACCTGACCCAGAAGGACAGTTGGTGGCGGCTCTATGTGCTATTCCAGATTGGACGATGCCTTATCTGGTTTACCTGACTCGGGGTGAACTTCCAGAGGATAAAATTTTTGCACGACAAATCATCCGGCGTTCTAAGTCCATGACAATTGTCAATGGCAAGTTACCCAGGTGCAGTGTGATTGGCGTGTTTCATCCATGTGTTTCCCCCGAAGAAGGCCATGAAATTTTGCAAGAAATTCATGCAGGAGACTGTGGTCATCATGCCGGGTCAAGATCTTTAGTGGCCAAGGCTTTCATACATGGTTTTTACTGGTTAACTGCTCATGCTGGCGCAGAGGATATTGTCCGTAAGTGTGACGGTTGCCAGAAATTTGCACGACAAGCTCATGTGCCGGCTCAAGAATTGCGGATGATCCCAGTAACTTGGTCGTTTGCGGTCTGGGGGCTTGATATGGTCGGGCCCTTTAAGAGGTCTAAGGATAAAAAGACTCACATGTTGGTGGTGGTTGATAAATTTACCAAGTGGGTTGAAGTAGAGCCAGTCAGCAACTGTGAGGCGGTGACTGCAGTTCAGTTCATGAAAAAGCTCATCTTTCGCTTTGGTTATCCTCATAGTATCATCACTGATAATGGAACAAATCTGTCTAAGGGTGCTATGAAAGAGTTCTGTCAGAGGGAACACATCCGGCTTGATGTTTCATCAGTGGCTCATCCACAGTCCAATGGCCAGGCCGAGCGCACAAATTAGGAGATATTACGAGGGATCAAGCCTCGACTCATGGTTCCCTTGGAGCGTACTCCGGGTTGTTGGGTTGAAGAGCTTCCTGCTGTTCTTTGGAGCATGATAACCACCCCCAACAGATCAACGGGCTACACGCCGTTCTTCATGGTTTATGGTGCAGAGGCGGTTCTCCCAAGTGACATCCGGCATGACTCCCCGAGGGTGGCGGCTTACGTCAAAACAGATAATGAGACGGCTCATCAGAATGCCTTGGATGCCTTGGAAGAAGAACATGATATTGTGGCGGCTCGATCTGCAATTTATCAGCAAGACCTTCGTCGTTATCATAGTTGAAGAGTTCGAAGCCACACTTTCCAGGAGGGCGACTTAGTGCTCCGTTTGATTCAAGATCAAACATGCATGCATAAGCTTTCAACGCCTTGGGAAGGGCCCTTTGTGGTCAGAAAAAACCTCATTAATGGGTCATATTATCTCATTGATATACATGAACACAATAAGTCACGTACCTCTGAGGAGGAGACCAACAGGCCCTGGAACATGCTCATCTCCAGACTTATTACACTTGAGTCACTGGCTCCAGTTATTGTACATACTTACATCATGTATATACCTTTTTAGGATCAAATATAATAAAGTCGGCATCCCTAAAACTCGGGGCCACTATTGTTTCATCTCATATATTGTGCATGAGTCTTTTATTGTTGATCATAGGTCACTTGGGGGCTTCCAACTAACCGAGTTTAGCTTTCTCACCCTCCTGACCCGGCAAAAAATGCCACAATATGTTGGTTAGACCTGCCTGTCTGCTTGATGCTACTCCAAAAAGGTGACCCGCCGTATTCTTGACAGTCAATCTTTATGACCCTGAACCTGTCAAGGTTAAAACGGCGGCTTAAGTCACGTGAGAGCCGGCTTTCAGAAAGCGAGGATAAACCAGGGCTATCATGCCAGCTTCACCGAAGCAAGACTTGAGCCTCGAAAGCCAGTCTTTTTGTCGAGCTTTGAAAGCCGACTTACAATTAATTCGATATATATATCTATACCTACTAATAAAAGAAATAGGTATTCTTAGTCCGTCATGCTATTTTATAGAAAACCCCCTAATGTTTCTCTGACATTAAACCCGCAGTACATATCAAATCAAATATATTTTTAAATACTCATATCTTCTAAACCGTAACTTCAAATTTAAAATGTTATATATGGAATTTGATTAGAAAAATATATAGAATCTGAATATGATGTTATTTTACCTCTTAACCATTTAAAAAAATACTATCTAGGGTGCAATCTTAATCAACAGTGCATTATCCATCTTTCTTTCATATCAATACGGATCCGGATTATGGATGAACATCTCAGCAAAATCAGGATTGGAGGCGAATAGGGCGAAATTGAAGATCACTTGCCCGTTTCTTTGTACGTATTAAATCTACATGCAAGCCGTGTTTAAATAGAAAACATGTGGAATCTTGAACTTGCGCTTTTGTAGGCAAAGACCATCTTTGTTTGGGCCGTAGCTACAAATATTCATATTATAGCCCATTTTTTGTAAATTAAAAGTGTATGGTATTCTTTTCTTCCGTTGCAACGCACGGGCCCTTTTGCTAGTATGTATATTATATATATATATATATATATATATATATATATATATATATATATATATATATATATTATATATATATATATATATATATATATATATATATATTCCTATAGTTTTTCTGCTTTTACAGGAATTTTTTGGCCATTGATCACATTATTGCAATGACTATAAGTCTCCGGGTCAAAAGATTTCCAGGTTAATTGGGATCAGTATTGACTCTTTATCTACCATGAGTCAACCGGGTTATCAACCCGCCTTTTTTTCAGAAGTCAATCATTTCGACTATAAGTCACCGGATTATTTCACACTAGTTATAACTGGGTGGAATTTTTTGCAGGCACAAGGAGTTTCTGCATTTACAAGTTGCTACAGGCGACTTATCAGCCATAAGTGCAAGCAATAGATGTACGATATTAAAAACAAGACATCCAAGGCGGTTTATCCGAACGCGTTGGTTTAAATTCTTCATCAGACTGGTGTTTGAGCAAAAGTAAATGTGCACGAAGGCACGGCAAGGGCAACCAATTGTTTTCTAAAGCTATTACAAGGCTCCAGTTGAGCCCACAATATTGCTTCAAGTTTTCTAAGGAGTATAAACTACTCCTGTAAGCCGGCCTCTGTGTCGTCCGGGTTAGCTCCTTGATGACCTCCAGCAGTTGACGCCTCCGGATTATCCTGCACCGATTCTTCTACGTACTTGATCTGAAGGTTGTCCAGATTCCAGCCGACGTCGGTCAAGGCTTGGAAGACGGCTTCGTCATGCAAGATAGGAGACGGGTCAACATCAGGTGCAAAGATATGCTTACGCCGTTGTGGAGTTAAGTCAAATGATTTCAGCACTGGAGGCAGAATTCGTGTGTTGTTGCCGTCATAAGCTGGCTGATATTTCTTCAATTCCATTCCTGCAACAAGCTGACTCGCTAGTCCTCGGGTCTCCCTCACACAACGGGTATAATCAGCTGGTGAAAATTCAGTCACATCATCTTTGTATTGTGGGAACACACCGGCCATCTCCAAAGGGTCCAACTCGGGTGCATAAGCCAGAGCCCGGCTTAGCGAGCTAATTGCTCCAGCTCGGGTGGCTGATCTCTTCAGTTCTTCGACCTGCTTCGGGATGGTTGACAGTCGCTTCAACACATCTTTTATGAATTGCGCCGGGTCTTTTTCGCCCATTACAGCCCTGAGGGTATGCATGCTTCCAGCATATAATTGCTCTACGAGGGAGTACAAGCCTTCAGCTTCATTAAGTTGTCTTGGAGGTTGTGAGTTCTATCACCTACAAACAGTTGCAATGTGTGAGTCGCAGGCGAATTATTGCCTATGCATGACTCGCCAGGCGAGTTATTAATTATGTATGACTTGTTAGGCGAAAATTTTGGCAAGAACTTAAGGGGTTGCTTACCAAATATGGCCTAGGTCATTTGGGAGATATGGTGCTTTCACCCGGCCAGCTCTTCAGTAACCGGTGCCAATTGGCCTTCGGCGGCTTCTGCACGCTTGATCAGGGTAGCTTTCTCAGTCTCAAAGGACTTCTTTTCTGTCTCAAAGCCCGCCTTGATTTTCTCCAATTCTTCCAAAGAAGATTGCAGGCTTGATTCAGCCTTGGCTCATAGAGCTTGTTCAGATTCAAGTTCTTTTTTCAAGCCGGTCAAATTTGACTTGGCCGTACTCAAAGCTTCCTACAAGATAAAGAGGTCATTCAGTTATCAATTTTTGAATCAAGCCGGCAACAATGTCTTACCCGGCACTTGGAGGTTATGACAAGTAAGTTCATCCTATTATTGAAGTCCCAAGCAGATTGCAAGCAATATGCTTAGCACTTGGGGGCTAATGCATGTCATTTTTTCTTCATTAATAACACAAGAAGACCTGACTCAGTTCATAAAAAGGAGTCGGCCCTTGGGGGCTACAGGTCGCCTCTTCAAGGTCTCTTTATTTAAAAGACACGGCTCATCTCATGAATATGATCCGGCCCTTGGGGACTACCTGATGTTTCTTTTAACAAGATATACATTTGAAGAGCCGGCTTATCGTTGACATGATAACCCAGCCCTTGGGGGCTACATTACAAGATCTCTGGCTTTTTAAGTCTTCTACATACTCAAAGTTTCCTATGTTTCAGACTTGGGGGCTACAGAAGGATATATAATATGGAAAAGGGTTATGTGTTTTCATACCTCATATTTCTTCTTCATCATGTTTACCATGTCGGCTTCCATGTCGCGGCTGGTAGAAAGGCGAGCCAGATAGCCCTCATGCAGTTCTTCTACGCTGAAGTCTTCATAATTGGGCAGCTCAAGTTTGGTTTTTCCCTTCTCAGACAAGGGTGTCTCAACTTTTGCTGTAAGCTTGGTCGGCATAGTGGAGACCTTTGGAGGTTTATAAGCCTCCCCTGTGATAGTGATTTCTTCATTGATCTTCTCATCAAGAAGAACGTCTTCAGCCACCATGGCAGGACTTGAAGCATGAGTCGGACTTGGTGGGTTAAACTCATCCGCCGGGTTAGCCTCGACATCCACATCAGTAGCTGCCGGTTCATTCTGTTGGGGCTGTTCAGCTTGGACATCATGATGATCTTCGGGGATTTTAGTGTGGGCCTCAGGCGTTACCAAGGTCTGATCCTCCGACTCATGAATCTCTAGGGTTGTTGAAGACTCGCCAACCTTTCTTTTCTTGGCTTTGGCTTTAGCCCTGCAGGCAAGACAGCATATTCAAAAAAACACAATAGTGATCATGACAAGCCGCCAACAGTTGATAAAATTATTTACCCTAGATTTATGATCAAAGCCGGCAGCTGAGTGGCAGACGAGTCTCCTAAAGACGGCAGCGACTCTTGATAATTGGAATCAGAGGGATTAAGAGGTTGCCTAATGAGGCCGGCTATTGGAAGAGAAGTTGGACTGTGTGGCACCTCATTACGCCGTTTACGGGCGGATGGTTCATGAGATAAGCCAGCCAGCAGCTCCCCAGAGCCGCTTCGACTGTGGCACCTTGATTCATGCTGGGTTTTCTTCAAAATAAAGTTTGGATCCAAATGAGCATCCGGATGAGAAAATCTTACTTTCCGAACGACCCGCCTTGTTTTCTTGGGAGACAAGGAATCTGAGCCAAAAGAGATGCAAATTACCTCAGCATCATTAGCCCGGCTTGTTGCAGTATCACCCTGAGAATAAGAAACGTCAGCGAGTTCAATAAAAAGACGGACAAGGGAGTGAAGTTCTACCTCCAACTGATTATCAGCTGCTGGTGACTCGCCCATAGCTACCGGCTCATTCACAGCAGCAGGTTTATTCCTTCTTTGAGCCGGCGCAGTTTTAGTCTTGGTTGCATGTGTTTTCCTCTTCTTATTCCAAAAGGGAGAGTCGGTCTGCATGGTTGAACAAGGTTAACAAGTGAAATACTGAATAAATAAAGATTGATAAGCCGGACAAAAGGTTATATGTATACTCACTGGAGGAGCTGGGTTAAGTTTAAAGAACGGTTGCAGCCCCGTCTTGTTATAGCTCTCCTGAGGCTTCCCAAGCAGTGTCTTAACAATCTTATTTATGTCATCAGCCTCTAAGTTCATAGAACTACACCATTGAACATCATTTGAGTTGCCTAAATAGTTGCACATTAAGCCGGGCCGGCGGCTCAAGGGTAGGATTCTCCAAGTGATCCAGCACCGGGTTAAGTCAACCCCCGTCAGACCATTGGCTAATAAGGCCCTGATTTTTGGGTATGCAGAGGCGACTTGAGCACACTCTTCTGGATCCCATCTAGGAAGTGCAAAATCAATGGGAAGACGGTCAGGTCTGTAACCCGGTAAGGGGTTCTCATCAACTGGGGCTGTGTTCTTGCAATAAAACCAAGTTTTAACCCATCCCTTAGTATGACTTGGCAGAGTAACTAGAGGAAAAGAGCCGTCTCTCCACCTCTGAATTGAGACCCCGCCGAGTTCCAGGCTGGGGCCATCAGCACATTCTATCTGACGGTTGATGTAGAAAAACTCCTTGAAGAGAGGGACAGTGGCCTCCGTTTGCAAATATTCTTCACAAAGGACTTGGAATTGGCACAGGTTGGAGATAGAGTTAGGGGTCATATCTTGAGGATGAAGGTTGAAGAAATTTAAGACGTCCCAAAAAAATTTCGACCCGGGCGGAGAGAAGCCTCTGAGAAGATGGTCTGTAAATACCATGACTTCTCCTTTGCCGGGTTGGGGAACATCATCTCCTTGGGCTGCTCGCCAGCTAATTTCCTCTTGAGCCGACAGAAACCCTTGTTCTTTATAATCACTGAGCACGAGCTGGGAAACTTGGGAAGGCACCCAGTTGCAAATTGTGTTCTTTGACATGCTGAGTCGCCTAAGAAAGGGCTAAGAGCTGCAGAAATATAAGTGGCGGGTCATTTATGAAACGACAACTCACCTGGTGGATTATAAAAGATGGCATGATCATTAAAGGAAGAGTGAGCTGCCCAAATTGATGAGCTGGCTTAATAACAGATTAGTGCCTAAAACTGGTAAGCTGCAATTACAATGATGAGCCACCAGAAACATGAAGGTGTCTTATCCTAGGTCGGAGATTGCTAAATTTTCTGCTAAGTACGAGGCTAACAAGTTTCTACCAAAGCACCTATAATCATGGATCTACAGACAGTTCAAAAAGGAAAAATAATTGGTAAATCTAAAGATGAAGCCTTGGAGCAGTGGTTGCCTAACCTACGGATTCCTGAAGGGATCTAATTGTTCTAGATGCAAAAATGGTGCCGTCGCCCATGCCGCCACATTTCTATGAGAAAGCTCATTAAAACTACATCTAGACTAGCAATGGTGATGAAGGAGCGGTGAACTCCGATGAACTCCGACGAACTACAATGGAAATAGTACAGATCTGAAGAAAAGAGGATAGTGCACCTGACGGTTGCAGAGGGCGGCGGAGATGCCTAACCGATCTCCGGCGAATACTGGGTGGCGCCGCGGTCCTGGATGGGTCGACCGGCGGCGGACGAACAAAAGCAGTGGCGCAGCGGAGAGCTTGAACTCGAGGAAGAAGAAGAAGTGGTGGGGTGAGGTAAAAGTTAAAAGAGGGGGCCCCCACGTATATTTATAAGGCGAACAGCCAAAGAGATAAAATGACAAGTGCGTAAATCAAGGAGGCGCAGTAACTTTTTAGGCAAGGTGATGCCTCGATTCTCAGGCTGAGTGGATATGCTTAAGATTTGTTGTGATGTCAGCATGGACTTCCTGAATTTCCAGCAGATGATGTCATCAATAGAGAACAAAAAAAATAACAAGTCCGGAGGTATCCTAAGCCAGCATTTCCTGGCCCGGGAAGATGCAGGTTTGACCAGAAGACAAGCCGCCAGATTATAAGGTCGGAGATTGACGTGAATGAATTCAAATCAATCTGGGGGCTAATGTTGGGGCTATAACCCCACGATATAACCCGCCATATTAGGTCGGGTCATACCGGTGGCGGCTTAGAGAGCATGGCTCAAGACGAGCCGTGGCGCCCGGGTGCAAGACCAGAAGGGCGGATCACAGAGTGGGCCGATTCAAGGCCCGATGTCCAAGGATGGTGGCTCATAGCCAGGAAGGCAAGTCACCGGGAATTTCCTTGCTTAGAGAACAAGGCAAGTTAGAGATAGACTAAGTCACAGATCATAGTATGACCCGGACTCTTGTAAGCCCAGGGCCTCGACCTGTATATAAAGGCGGGTCCCTAAGGCAGATAGGGGGGTTACAATCAATTAATAGCTAGGTCAAGCGAATCCGCTCCCTTATAATTGATCTCCAAGCAATAAGCAAAGAAGCAGGAAGTAGGCTATTACCTCGATCGTGAGGGGCCAAACCTGGGTAAATTCGTGTCTCTCGGTTCTGATCAACCCCGACAAGCTAACTTCCTAGTTGCGATGGCCTCACGACTAAGGCCTCATAATAGGACATCTATCGTGACAAAACCACGACACTAACCTAGTCAGCATGTCTCCTCGGGTTGGGCCGATGGGCCCTCATTTGTGATCAAGATGTACTTCGGAGGTCGTACGCAGGAGGCGTGATCAAGACTACCATCACCGAAGACTTGATGTCCACTCCAAGATTTCTCCTGCCACCTTGCTCCTAGATACTGACCTTGTAACCCTAGATACCCTATGTGGCATCTATATAAGCCATGGTGTTTAGCCCGTAGAGGGGACATCAATGCAATATCATTCACCTAGCCTTAGAGTTAGACCACATCTCACGATCTCGAGGTAGATCAACTATGTACTTGATACACCTCCATTGATATAAACAAGAGCAGGAAGTAGGGTTTTACCTCCATCAAGAGGGCCCGGACCTGGATAAACATCGTCTCCCTATTCCTGTTACCATCTATCTGAAGATCCACAGCTCGGGACCCCCTACCCCGAGGTCTGCCAGTTTTGACACCAACACCCATGAGAGGTAGTCTTCGGGATCGGTGCTACTGGAGAACTTAGGCATGTTTAACTTGAGCTTGTCGTAGTGTTGCTCCTCATTATGATGGTTGTGATGGCGATGTTGCTCTTACCTTGGAGGGGGGGTCTTCAACCTCTTGATCCTCTTGATTAGCTTGACATTGAGTGCGAGGAATTTGTGCCCGGTTCCTGTTGGAGATATGCCCTAGAGGCAATCATGTATGATGATATTTCCTATGTGTTTATGAATAAAGATAGTCCTTGGACATTATCAATGATGTGTATCAGCAAGTATGTGACTTGTTTGTGGGACTATGCATTGTATGATGACTGTCCTAAAAGGTCCCTAGTCGAAAGGGATGTGTGGACGCGCAACCGACTAGACTAGCATATGACACGGTCGATGGCTTGGTCTCACTAGCCATGGAGCATTGGATGCTAACCAGATAATATGGACTCAGAAGGATCTGGTCGGATTCGACATAGTCGGATCGGAGTCGAGATAAGGTCCGAGTCGGACAGGCCCAACTATGAGATGCAACGATATGTCATCTGTGAGTCTGTAGTACAACATACGTTCTATGTCCTAAGACCTGAGCTGGCGCATGTACTCGGGATGGTGACAGACCTGCTTTGGGTCGACCAAACGCTACTCCGTAACTGGGTAGTTACAAAGGTAGGTTTCGGGCTTGTCTAGACCCATGTCGCGAGACATGGTCGAGCAAGATGGGATTTGCCCCTCCGATCAGGAGAGATATACTCTGGGCCCCTCGTGTGATCCGACCAAGATAAGCATGGCCATGCGACAGGGATTATGATATAATCTGGTTAGTGGTCGGCATCACTGGAACGAGAAAGAGGTCGGGCTAGCACAAGGAAGACAGACTCGCCTTGAGCCCGACAACATATATCGTGTAGCAAAGGGAACAGAAGTGTGACATGTTGTACAGGTTTGCCAACCGGCTTCATTGTCTACTTGGTGGTCGGCACGCCTTGCTAGAGGCCGCTACCAACCGAGCAGATCGGAGGTGATCCGACCTGCGACCAAGCCGACTTGAACCTAAGGGGTCGCGCGCTTAAGGGAAGGAACCTATGAGGCCGGATCGGACTCCACGAGTTAGATGTGATCCTACTCAGACTCGGATCCAGGCCGAACAGATTTTGGGCTTTAGGGTCCGTGCGAGGCCCAAGTGTTAAGCCCCCGACAGACGCCTATATATAGTGGAGGTGCGGTACACTCATTTCGTTGATCACTTCGGCGCCGTCACTAGGTCTTGCATGTGTTGGGAATAGCCACCTCCACTCGCCGTCGACTGTGTGATCAGACCTAGCAGTCCGCCTCGCGGTGTTCCTCCTGCACGCGCAGATACCGTTAGAGGCGATGCACTTACGCCGCTCCGTCGAACCTGTACGTGGGATCCGACGACTGGCTGTTCGAGGGAGATCGGACAAGGAGGAGATGATCCACGCGGACGCGCTGCCCCAACTCTTCTTCCGCTGCACGGCACTGCGCGTCTAGTGGTAACGATTTGTGATCCATCTCCCGTAGCATGTTCTTGGATGTTTTGCGCGTAGGAAAACTTTAATTTGCAGTCGACACACCCTACCGTAGATCCCAACAGTGGTATCAGTGCCTCTGCTATATGATTTGGATTAGGATCATATGCATATTAGATATGTGGAGGCGACAGATGAGATCTGTTGTCGTTTATGAGATCGGCTATGTGCACGGTTGATGAGATCAACTGCACATGGGGATTGATGTGGCTATGTTTTCTGATGATCGGAAACGATGAGGTCGTGACACAACCTACCCCTACCAGTCGGTATCCGCCATCGGGGTTAACAGTGAAACGTAAATCCGAATCGGACTCGTGATGATCGATAAGATCGGTCAGATCGGAAAATTCGGCGTGATCGGAATACAGATGCGATCTGTGATTTCTGAAAACGCCGGGCGCTGCCCGCACCCGCGAGGGGTGCTGCCCCTTCGAACCCCGCCCGCTAACCGGCTAGCGGGACCACCGTGTGCGTAGCGCCTTGTACTTCATACACGATCACTCAAACCGGTAGAATCCGATTCTACATAACTTTGTTTTGCAGGTTTGATATGAATAGTATGGCTCATGTGTATGTGATGCATGTGTGTAATTTATACATGGCATGCGTGTCATGTTTGTCAGCCGACAGGAGCCAAAGTGTTGTCATTATAATGTATAATGACCTGCGCGTCGACTTGTGACTCTATGTAAAATTCATTACTAGTTATAGTAGTTGGATAATAGAGATCAGGTTGGTGGCTTGGCGTCCCGGCGTGACAAACAAGATGGAGTTCTTAGATGGTCATCGGAGTCGGAGCCGACCTGGAAGAACATCCATGAAAGAGCCATACTATTTCACAATATATGTTTATTTGTGATTGTTATGCTTCTTTATTTCTATGCATGTTAAAATGGTAGAAAGATCCCTCGTTAATATCAAGTGAATTGCCATCCCCAATGTTGCACCTTCGCACGTCAAGTACGTCTAGTGGTGGGCTCATAAAATTGGGGTGCTTCTAGGTGTCCTTGAACTAATGGGTTCGTGTCGGACACGGACATGCACTGCATCTGGTTAACTTGACAAGGCTATCAAAATGGTTTTGGGCCTTGTGGCAAAGAAGGTTGGGAGCCGGGGTATAAGATACCTACCCAACCGACAGGAGTCTTATAGAGATATGATTAGCAAGGAGTTGCTTACCGGATAGGTATGTTGACTAGCAGTGATGCTAAAGCTCACTAGTCGCATGGGCTAGTCGGGTCCTAAATCACTGAGAGTTTGCAGAGGGATGCTGACTTCAGTGGGAGTATTTCTATTTAGGCTTGAATTACTCTACATAAACACATTGCTTAGTGATTGCATATTTTCTGTTGTAGATCAATGGCACCACCTGCTCAACCCAACTTTGCATTGAAATCAATTCTGGAAAAGGATAAACTAAATGGAACAAACTTTACCACCTGGTATAGAAATTTGAGAATTGTTCTCAAGCACGATAAAAAGGAACATGTTCTAGAGGATCCACTTCGAGAGGAACCTGCCGATAATGCTAATGCCACAACCAAGAATGCCTACCAGAAACTCGTTGCTGAATCAACGGAGATCAGCTGTCTGATGTTGGCTTGTATGGAGCCCGATTTGCAACAGCATTTCGAAAATGTTGAGGCTTACGATATGATCGAGAGTCTCAAGAGCATGTTTCAGACACAGGCTAGGACCAAAAGGTTCAACGTCTGGCGATCCTTGATGGATTGCAAGCTGAAGGAAGGTGATCCACTGAGCCCACATGTGATCAAGATGATCAGATACATGCAAGCTTTGGATCGGTTGGGCTTCCCGCTCTTGGATGAGCTGGCTACTGATGCACTTCTGGGTTCTCTTCTGCCCAGCTATGGGATGTTCATCTCGAACTATCATATGCATGGCATGGATAAGAAGCTCACTGAATTGCATGGGATGCTCAAAGTGGCAGAGCAGGATATTAAGAAAGGCACGCATCAAGTGTTGGTGCAGAAATCGGCTAAGTTCAAGAAGAGTTGGTCCAAGAAAAAGGCAAAGGCAAAGGGCACGGACACGGTAACCTCCGCCGCTGAGCCGAAGTCAGGACTGGACCCAAAGACCATTTGCTATCATTACAAGGAGACCGGTCACTAGAAGAGGAACTATAGCAAGTGGCTTGTAGAGCATGGCAAGAAGGCCGGAAATGCTTCTTCAGGCAAAGGTACGCTTGTTGCATATGTTATAGACATTTACCTTGCTGACATACCTAGTAGCTCTTGGGTATTTGATACCGGTTTGGTTGTTCATATTTGCAAGTCGATGCAGGGGCTGGTAAGAACTAGGTGTGTGGCACAAGGGGAGATTGATATCAGGGTCGGCAACAAAGCAAGAGTTGCTGCGTTGGAGGTCGGCACGATGCAGCTCCAGCTTCCTTCTGGATTTATTTTGGAATTGAATAATTGTTATTACTTTCCTGCACTTAGTCGGAACATTATTTCTGCCTCATGCTTGATGAGTCAGGGTTATGAATTCAATTTAAAGGACAATGGTTGTTCATTTTATTTGAATGGTATGTTCCACAGCTATGCGCCCATTGTTGATGGGCTTTTTATATTGAATCTAGAAATGGAACTGGTCTATAACGTGAATGTCAAGAGGCATAAGCCTAATGAGATAAATCCAACATACTTCTGGCATTGCCGACTTGGACATATTAGTCTGAAACGCATGAAGAAGCTCCATGATGATGGACTCCTAACTTCGTCCGACTTTAGGTCGTTCGAGACATGCGAATCATGCTTGCTCGGCAAGATGACTAAATCTCCTTTTGCAAAGAGTTGTGAGAGGGTGTCCGAGCTGTTGGAACTTATACACAGTGATGTGTGTGGTCCAATGAGCACAACTGCCAGAGGTGGCTATCAGTACTTCGTGACTTTTAATGACAACTTGAGTAGATATGGGTATATCTATTTGATGAGGCACAAGTTTGAAACTTTTGAAAAGTTCAAAGAGTTTAAGAGTAAGGTTGAGAATCAGCTCGGCAAGACTATAAAGCTTCTACGATCTGATTGTGGAGGTGAGTACATGAGTCAGGAGTTTGATGATCATCTGAAAAGTCGAGGTATAGTACCTCAGCTCACACCTCCGGGTACGCCACAAAGAAATGGCGTGTCGAAACGGAGGAATAGGACCTTGTTGGACATGGTCCAGTAAATGATGAGCAAATCGGATTTACCCTTGTCATTCTGGGGATACGCTCTAGAAACTGCAGCTTTCACACTTAATAGGGTACCATCAAAATCCATAGACAAGACACCACATGAGGTGTGGACCGGGAAGAGTCCCAGTTTGTCTTTTCTAAATATTTGGGGTTGTGAAGCATTTTTCAAGCGACTTATATCAGACAAGCTTACACCCAAGTCGAATAAATGCATATTTGTGGGATATCTGAGGGAAACCTTGGGATATAGCTTCTACAACCGGGAAGACAACAAAGTGTTTGTTGCTCAGAACGGGGTTTTCCTTGAGAAAGAGTTTCTCAGTCGGGAAGCCAGTGGGAGGACGGTCCGACTCGAACAAATTTGAGGACCACTAGGGGATCGCTCGGCTGGTGATGAGATCATACCGGAGTCAGTCAGGGAACCCGTAGTGGAAGCTGCACCAGAACCACGGAGGTCGGAAAGATTGCGCAGAGTGCGTGATGTATTGTTGCTAGAAAGCGACGAGCCGGCCACGTATGCGGAAGTGATGGTGAGCCCAGATTCCGAGGCATGGATGGAGGCCATGAGATCCGAGTTAAAGTCCATGGATGAGAATCAAGTCTGGGACTTGGTTGATCCGCCGCCTAGCGTAACAGCCATTGGTTGCAAATGGGTCTTTAAGAAGAAAACCGATGTGGATGGAAATGTTTAGATCCACAAAGCTCGGCTTGTCGCTAAAGGTTATGGACAAGTTCAAGGAATTGACTACGACGAGACTTACTAGCCGGTAGCGATGCTGAAATCGGTGAGGATCATACTAGCTATAGCTGCATATATCAATTACGAGATATGGCAGATGGATGTCAAAACGGCTTTCCTTCACGGAAATTTAACCAAGGACGTGTATATGATACAGCCCGAGGGTTTTGTCGATTTGACTAGCGCTAGTAAGATATGCAAGCTCAAAAGATCCATTTATGGGTTGAGGCAAGCATCACGGAGTTGGAACATTCGTTTTGATGAGGTCGTAACTGGTCTCGATTTCATCAAAAGCGAAGAGGACGCTTGTTTATACAAGCAATTAAGTCAGAGCTCGGTAGTGTTTTTGATCTTGTATGTGGATGACATACTATTGATCAAAAATGATGTTTCGATGTTGAACTCGGTCAAGGAGTCATTGAATGGCAAGTTTTCAATGAAGGGCCTTGGTGAAGCAGTTTATATTTTAGGCATCAAGATCTATAGAGATAGATCGATGAGGCTGCTCGGCTTAAGCCAGAGCACGTACATAGATAAAGTGTTGAAGCAGTTCAACATGAGTGGGGCCAAGAAAGGGTTCTTACCACTCTCACATGGTATAAGGCTAAGCGAGAATCAGAGTCCTTCGACATCTGATGAGCGAAGCAGGATGAGTAGGATTCTGTATGCCTCGGCAATCGGATCCATCATGTATGCCATGATATGTACAAGGCCTAATGTTGCTTTTGAAATAAGCCTAACAAGCAGATACCAGGCCAACCCAGGTGAGAGTCACTGGGCAGTGGTGAAGAATATTCTAAAGTACCTGAAAAGGGACTAAAGAGATGTTCCTAGTTTATGGAGGTGAGGAGGAGCTCTGCGTAAAGGGTTACATCGATGCTAGTTTCCAAACCAACAGAGATGATTGTTGATCACAGTCTGGATTCGTGTACGTCATGAACGGAGGAGCAATGAGTTGGACGAGTTCCAAGCAAGATACGGTGGCTGATTCTACCACAGAAGCCGAATACATTGTGGCTTGTGAAGCTGCAAAGGAGGGTTTGGATCCGGAACTTTCTGGATGATCTTGGTATTTTCCCAGCCTCGGTAAAACCGTTGGACCTTTATTGTGATAATTCTAGTGCCATCGCACAAGCCAAGGAGCCGAGGAATCACCACAAGACCAGACACATAGATCGGAAATATCACCTGATACGAAAGATCGTAAAGAGTGGTGATGTAGAGTTATGGAAAATTCACACGGATGCAAATGTTGCGGATCCGTTGACTAAGTCGCTTCCACAACCCAGGCATGAGGGGCATGTTAGAGCTATGGGCATACGATGTCTATTTGATTGACTCTACTGCAAGTGGGAGACTGTTGGAGATATGCCCTAGAGGCAATCATGTATGATGATATTTCCTATGTGTTTATGAAGATAGTCCTTGGACATTATCAATGATGTGTATCAGCAAGTACGTGACTTGTTTGTGGGACTATGCATTGTATGATGACTGTCCTAAAAGGTCCCTAGTCGAAAGGGTTGTGTGGATGCGCAACCGACTAGATTAGCATATGACACGGTCAATGGCTTGGTCTCACTAGCCATGGAGCATTGGATGCTAACCGGATAATACGGACTCGGAAGGATCTGGTCGGATTCGACGTAGTCGGATCCGAGTCGAGATAAGGTCCGAGTCGGACAGACCCAACTATGAGACGCAGCGATATGTCATCTGTGAGTCTCTAGTACAACATACGTTCTATGTCCTAAGACCTGAGCTGGCACATGTACTCGGGATGGTGACAGACCTGCTTTGGGCCGACCAAACGCTACTCCGTAACTGGGTAGTTACAAAGGTAGGTTTTGGGCTTGTCCAAACCCATGCCGTGAGACATGGTCGAGCAAGATGGGATTTGCCCCTCCGATCAGGAGAGATATACTCTGGGCCCCTCATGTGATCCGACCAAGATAAGAATGGCTATGCGACAGGGATTATGAGAAAATCTGGTTAGTGGTCGGCATCACTGGAACGAGAAAGAGGTCGGGCTAGCACAAGGATGACAGACTCGCCTTGAGCCCGACAACATATATCGTGTAGCAAAGGGAACAGAAGTGTGACATGTTGTACAGGTTCGCCAACCGGCTTCATTGTCTACTTGGTGGTCGGCACGCCTTACTAGAGGCTGCTACCAACCGAGCAGATCGGAGGTGATCCGACCTGCGACCAAGCCGACTTGAACCTAAGGGGTCGCGCGCTTAAGGGAAGGAACTTGTGAGGACAGATTGGACTCCACGAGTCAGATGTGATCCTACTAGGACTCGGATCCAGGCAGAACAGATTTTGGGCTTTAGAGTCCGTGCGAGGCCCAAGTGTTGAGCCCGCGACGGACGCCTATATATAGTGGAGGTGCGACACACTCATTTGGTTGATCGCTTCGGCGCCGTCACTGGGTCTTGCATGTGTTGCGAATAGCCACCTCCACTCGTCATCGACTGTGTGATCGGACCTAGCAGTCCGCCGCACGGTGTTCCTCCTGCACACGCGGATACCGTTAGAGTCGGTGCACTTGCGCCGCTCCGGCGAACCTATACGTGTGATCCAACGACCGGCTATTCAAGGGAGATCGGACGAGGAGGAGACGATCCACGCGGACGCACTGCCCCAACTCTTCTTCCGCTGCACGGCACTGCACGTCTAGTGGTAACGATCTGGGATCCATCTCCCGTAGCATGTTCTTGGATGTTCTGCGCGTAGGAAAACTTTAATTTGCAGTTGACGCACCCTACCGTAGATCCCAATAGTTCCTCCTTTCTTGGCGCTCCTCAAGACGCGTGGTTTCATGTTGTCTCTCTTGCCGGAGTGCTTCTTCTTCTTCTTCACGCACGTGTAGATTGTGCTCTTACACGACGCGAGTGGCTTCGCGAAGGGCTCATTGAACTTTGAGCGCTTGCTCCTCATGGCATTGTTGTTCTTGCCGTAGTGCGGCACCGTCTTGCTCTTCTTGACGTTGATGTTGCCGAGCTTGCCCTATGTCCATGGCATCTTATTCTTGGCGACATTGGCATTCGCGCTCACGAAGGCGGTCTTGAAAACCATTGCCATGGAATGGGTTTTGTGAAGCTTGATGCTCTTGGTCCTCTCGAAGATGAGAATGAGGTCGTGGTAGACTTGCGTCGGAAGAGGTGTCCGAAGAGTGTCTGTTTGAGTGGCGTCGTCTTGACGAGGACGATGTTGAAGAAGCGCGGTTGACCATCATGGCACGAAACTCTTCCATTTGGGTAGTAAGCTTGATGTCAAGGTAATCCCTTGTCCTTGCTTCGTATTGTCACAAGTCGGTGGCGAGTTTCTCGATGCAGTTTCCCAAAGCTTCATTTTCTTGATGCAAAGGTCATTGAACGCCAAAGAGTTGAACCTTTGTGACATAGTCGTTCGGTTCGTCTTGCTCGTCGAAGAGTGGGTTGGAGGTGCTCGGCCTATCCATCATGCTCAAGCAAATGTGAGTGGACGAAAGGAAATAACTAGACCAAATGTACCTTTTCCAATGTTGAAGATGGATCAATGATCACCCAATATGGTATTATGGAAGTAGTGCAATTGGTACTGGATCTTGTCAAACTCACACCTAGTCAAGTAAAGCTTATGGAGTAGCTTGGTGAGGATAAGTGGCACAAAATTGATGCAATTTTTAGCAAGATTCAATAATATTGAAAGCGATTCACAAATTCACAAGTCAAACAAATAGACCAATAGCAAGGAGTGGGACACCAGGACACACACGCGGATAGATAAATGGATTGTGCAACCAAGGAATGAGCATAAAATGTGGAATCCATGGAAAACACTCGTGTTGCACAACTCTAGAGGGACACTAGCACGACTGCTCAAAAAGGGCGAGATACGAAACTTGTGCACAACCTGAGAGACAACTTTCTATCCCAAGTATGCTATGTATGTATGGTTCCTAATGAACTCGCATACGATGACCCAAGATGATCAACGATGTCAAAATGCTATGCCTATTGCTTACAAGCTCTTTGTTTTCTTTTTCTTTTTGCTTAAGAGCTTGTCTTTCTTTATATATACATTCATATTGATTCACTGTGTAAACTTTGGCATAAGAAAAGAAATAGGTCATAAGACCACAAAAATTGCATTTTATGTACATTTTACACTATGTTTTTATATTTGTAATTTTACGTAACATAAAATATTTTTTATGGTGATTATATATTTTCTTACGTTCTCTTTTTACATCTGAAATAAGACAAAATTTACGGAACGTATAATTACGGTCCATGTATATATATATATATATATATATATATATATATATATATATCCAAGATAGCAATTATGTATATGCGGGAACAATCGAGGACACAAGAGATGATACGATGATATATACATGCAATGAAAGCTATGTGGAATATGTATCACTAAAGTGCACAAGTAGCGTTGCCCGGCAGTACTCAATGGCTAGTCTCAGCAGGCAAGTGCGCAAAAATGGCTCGGGGTTAACAATGCAATGGCAAGGAAAATATACTATGATGTCATCGAAGTTACCGTCCTTGCTTACGGTGGGGTGTGAAAAAGATGAAGTGGTCGTTGTCGATGTCGAGTCCGTGGCGATGATGACTGGCGGTCGGGTTGACGTCGAACCATTCCTAAGTAGTCGAAACACCTTAGGAAACGTAAAAGTGCAGCTCAAAATCTCAAATACCAAATGTCAAATGGGGTAGAGGAAATTGTGGTGGTGTATCAGAAGCTTGATGGATTTGCGGAAGTACAATGGTGGGTCTCGGAGCTGGCAACGAGGAAGTGTGGGCGGTGGGCAATTTTGTGTTTGAAAAATTCAGTTTCGTCAGGCTTTGTCGGATGTCTGAAAGATGTCAGACGACCGGCGGCTGAAAGTTGCCAAACGTCTAGAAAAAGCCGGTCGTCCGGTGGCGTGCAATTTTGGGTCAAGATGGACTCAGGGATTTTTGTGAAGAAAGAAATTTTTTGGGAAAATTGGGGAAATTTTGTGGCTGAAAATGGTGGAGAAGGTGTGGGAAAGGTAGATCCACCAGCAACACTTTGAATCCATGGATCAAAATCAACAAAACATCATCAAAACCAACAAATCACAAAAAATTTGGTATGGTTCTTTTTTAGGGATTTTCGAAATTAGGAAACAACAAACAAAATTAGGCTAGAGAGTGGGGGGTGGGGCTCCAAGATGTGAACCAACCTTGCTCTAATCCAAGATGATGTAGGGTGGAACCCTAGTTCATGATCTTTTAACACTTAGAAGTGGGGAAAGGAGCAAATCAAGAGAGAAACACAAGAAAAACACTCTGTTGATCAAGATTCAATCACACATGTGCTAAATCCACATACACATAGAGGGATACTGATGTAGGGTAGAAACCTAGGGCCCGATCTTTCACGATTGGAGGGATCCTACGAAGAACACGAGGGGAAACACGAGGGGAAAACGAGAGAAATCACTCAAACCAACAAGAAACGATCACACATGTGCTAGATCCTCGAAACACAAAGAGATACACGATCCAAATCCAACAAAGGACGATACATAGGGTAACTGGTTCTTCTTCATGAGGAGGTCTTGAGTTCTTCCCGTTAGGGGTCTTGAATCCAAGTGGATCTTCTCCGTAGAGGCACGGTCTCTCTCGGAGGAGTAGATCCGGATGGATGAGCAAAGCTCTATCTCTCAAATGAGCTATCACAATGCTAACCCTAGAAAGAGGGAGGAGGAGGAGTATATATAGTCTAAGGGGCGAAGGAGTACATGGGCTTCGGCCCAGATGCACTGCACGTAGGCAGGAGGGGCCGGATGTCCGGGCGTCGGGCCGGATGTCCGGGCCTTCCCGAGATGCCGGATGTCCGGGCTGTCGGGCCGGATGTCCGGGCTGGCCTGGCGCCGTTCGGTTGCTCTCTGGATAAGGGGGGCCGGATGTCCGGGCGGGGAGGCCGGATGTCCGGGCTGTCGGGGTCGCTTCCGGAGCTCTCTGGATAGGAAGGGGCCGGATTTCCGGGGGTCGGGCCGGATGCTCGGGCGGGGCCGGATGTCCGGAGCCTGTAGGACCTTGACGTCCTTCTTCGTCGAGCTTCTTCATCCATGTACTTGGGGACTTGTCCAATGTTCCGAGCATCTCCATGGTCGTCTCCTCGGTTCCTAAGCACATATAGTATCTTTGCATGAGGTAGCAACCATGTCTCACACGAATGGAAAGGGAAAGCATTTAGGAGCGGGTTCACCTTGTGTCCAATGACGTATGCTTGAGATCTCGTCGTAGGTCCACTTGGGGCTTGAGGAGTAGTCGTAGTGTACATGGGGATGAACGTAGGATGCTCCGCATCATCTCCCCTCCCTTGGGAAAGATCCGACCTCGGATCGAAAACCTCATCACCATGGAAACGGTTGTCGTGGACGGACGTGTAGTTGGACAAAGTGGAAGACATGGCGCAATCCAAGTACTCCAAGGTGTCTCCGGAGTGGTACACATGCAAAAAGAGCAAACACAAATGACACTTGGAAATACAATGGTTAGCGCACACAAGGTGTCCATAAAGTAAACATGAGTCTGTTCGGCAAGATTGTTTGTGACAAAGCGCATGAAGCTTAGTAAGATGATATAGAATGATATGCAAAGCGTTCATGGGATCAAAAGCATTCATTGTGCACACAAATGTATTGTGAATGTGATCAATGCAACCATTGTGCAAAATGATGTCATAATGGGACGGTGTATCAAAAGCATGAACATGGTAATTGGTGCTCAATGTGACTATGTGATCATGCAATTGATGGTGGGCAATCTGATCATGATGTATGAATATGCCATCAAGAAAGATCACAACAAATTTGCTTAGGAAGTGCATAAGCTCATATATCATGGATGACATAGAAATGGAAGATGCAACAAGGCAATCATAATGTGAGTCAATCCATGCATAAGATGCAAACTTGTCATGGGTAGTGTTGTACCATGGCTCGATGTCGTGGTAGAAGTGGTGGTTCGGTGGTGCTTCCAATGTAGGTGCATCCACTAAGTTCGAGCACTCCTCAACTTGAAGGTCCATAGGGTCCAGCTCCAATGTCGGTCCTCCATCCAATATATGTATCATGTAGACAAGAAGAAGGAAACAACAATGAAAGTATGGCCCATCCAATATACATATGTGAAGATGGCTCAAAGGGAAGGAGTTCACCTTTAGTAGTTTCTCGAAAATGTTGGTGTCGCACATCATGTACGCCTTCACATAACCAATATGTCTCGTGATGGTACCGCCTTGTGAATTCCTCAAAATGAAAGAACATGACAAACACTCGGAAAAACAAATGAGGTTAGTGCAAATGCAACATCTATCATTTGAGTGGTGAAATACCCAACAAGTGTTCTCATCATTCTTATCATAAGAAAGGACAAGGTGTGGTATGGTATGAAAGCATATGATGCAACTACAACCAAAGACAATAGGCTCAAACAAGCAAGCATGCATCACAAGTAAGATGTCCAAGTCTCCATGATCAATAAGCATAGTATCAGTGCACGCACGACAAGTGGATATGAATGGTGCAACTAACGGAGACAAGAGACAATGATTAAGACAAATCAAGTGAGAGGCATGAACATATATGTCATCAACCCAAGAAAGCGAGTAAGAATGGAACATGGGTGATGCGACAAAGCAAGCAATAATAGTGATCAAGTCAAGCAAGCTAGTAGTGCGAAGATGCAACGTACTAGAAGGAATCATGGCAAGTATGTCATGTGTGCAAATAGTGGTCATGAATAATGCACATGACAAATCATAAGCATGAAAGCAAGATATGAGTAATATATCATCATTGTATTGGCAAGAGGTTCTATGTAAATAGCAATGGAACATCATGACTCTCCCAACACAAGAATCAGCAATAGCATGTGGCACATGGTAAACATGGCAAATGCAACAAGGATCTCCGCCGAGCATGCAAATACACATAGGAGTAGCATAATGGTGTATCATGGGTAAATGCAAGCAAGGGTCACAATTGCATGGCAAAGGCATAGAAGCAAGCATAACATGCAAAGTGAACACGGCAAAATGAGCATAAGGTGATAAATGGTATATGGCCCATAGCCGTGTGAGAGCCAAGTAGAAGAGATGCGCGTAGTCTTTGCGCGAAGGGAACGGTGGTAAGGATAGTCCACGGGATCCCACTTCATCGTTGCTCTCAAGAGCTCGTTTCGTCAACTCATGGGATTGTGAGGTTGACGAGTGTTCATAAGTACCTACACAAAACAAAGGCAAAGGGAAAATTGTGTGTGCGTGGTATATGTACACATCATCCATCATGATGCATACGTGCATGTGTTGGTTAGCACAAAATATCCAATGCTCAAATAAATGAGATGCGTGATATAGAAACATGTCATCCATCATGAGAGGTTTATTATTATGTATAGCATAATGGAGACTCAAGTGTAATGCATCATGAGAAATATGTAGAGCATTTTTATTCATGGAATGCATATGGTGCACACAATCATGAGAATCATGCAAAGTATGGAATGCATCAAAATTCCTAATATGTATGAGGAAACTATGGGGGTCTCCTCATGAGCATTAGTGGAAACATCACATGGAGAATATTGACAACATCCAAAACAATGCATACTTGGAACAATGTGATCATGGCATGGCATAGTAGATGAATTGCGCAAATCATGTAAAGGAAGCATAGCAATATCATCGCATGAAAAACAAAAGCCAATGACCATCATCTCGTCATTTATGCCATAAGTGCAAATGGGATTTATTTTAATGGGGCATGCATAGTTACTATGTTGAGATTGAAATGATGCAATATGGGAGATCTCACTCATAGTGTATGACAAGTTTAAAGGGTTGTCAAACATGATGTGACCAAAAGAATTTTCACAAGATATCCTATGGAGCATAGCATCACAACTAGGCAAATCAACATGCCCATCATCATATTCATCATAAATAGGTGGCATATCTAAGCATGTAGAAGACATAGTATGTGCGGAATCCATAAGGTGATCATCATCATGCAAGCAATCGATGTGAAGATAGTCCACTAGTGGGACAAGTGAAGTACCATCACCTATGTTACCTTTAGAGCTTCGCTCATGTGTTGTAGGTGAGGTTGCAACAAGATGGTACCATGTGGGGGTGCATCTTCTTCCACCATGGCCATCGGTTTGCCCATTGGAGGGATGGACTCGTCGAGGGTAGGCATGTCGTCATGTAGGAGACCTAGCACCAAAGAAAACACACGCGGAGTAGAGGTTAAGTTGTTAGAAATCATAGTGGCCTCACGTGCCGTCTCAACTACCTCACTCACTAAGTGTTGTGGCTCACTCACTCCCTCTTGGATGCTCTCACTCGTATGGTTGGTGGAGTCACTCAAATGGCTCTCAACCTCACATAGGATGTGTGGCATGCTCTCAAGTGTGGGGCTAGTGGTGGTCACACTCATCCTCTCATAGGGAATGCTCTCAATGTCATATATGGTGGAGTCACTCATCTCACTCATGGGGTGGTGGATCTCCTCACATGGCAATTGGGGCATCTCATCATATTTGGGTGTCGGAGAGATGTATGTGCCAATGTCTCCATGCTCAACTCCTACCGCCGCCTTGGTTGAAGGGATAGTCCCATGCTCAACCTCCTCATCCATAATGCCTCCAAAGATGAATGCCGTAGGAAGTGGCAAATCATCACTCTCCTCCGAGATCAAAGAGAAGGTCTCATGTGCACTCGCGTAGCTTGACTCGGAGTATGAGTCCAATATGGGCGCCGTCTTCATGTTGTTGAAGAGGTCCGTGCTCGTCGCCGTGGTCGAAGGGGATGGCCCTAGCTTGACCTTCTTGTCGCCGTCTTGTTGTAGGAGGCCCATATGATGTGGCACCTCATAGCTCGTCTCCATGACCGAAGGGAATTTCCCATGCTCGGCCATCTTCCTTGAGGGGCTTCCGAAGATGGAAGTGCCGCCCTCACTCGTAGTTTGTCGCCTTGTTGTTGAAGATGTCGATGTAGGCGAACTCGTGGGAAGTAGGCGAAGATGCCGTACGTCCATAGGCGAAGATGCCTTGATAGCACTTGGCGAAGATGCCGAAGTGGAGGTAGTAGCCGTAGCTTCCTTTTGGTGGTGCTTGTCTCGCGGTCTTCTCTTGTGCTCATGAAGGTTGGTCGTAGCTTGATGTAGAGCTTGTTGGGACTTGTAGGTAGGCGCATCTCGAGCATCTTCATGTTGATGGTGTCGTTGTCGTACTTGAGCTCGTAGGAGATGTCGTTCATCGTCGTTGTGCACATGTTGCTTGGAGGTGACTTGCCCCTCATGACGATGTGGATCACGAATGTGATGATGGTCGCCATGGAGATGTGGACGGTGACGAATTGCGCTTGCATCGCTTGGGCGCTCTGTAGATGATCGACTTGCTTGCCGCCGCCTTGACGAAGACAAAGGGGAAGAACGGTTGATCAACAAGGTCCGAATCTCCTCCATCCTTGCATCTTCCTCCTCTTTTAGTGCGGAAAGCTTGTTGTCGAAGTAGTCTCTTGTATGTGCTTCGGAGTGTCGTATGTCGATGGTGAGGTTGTCGATGCGCTCTCGCAATCTTGATTGTGCGCCTTGCATTTGTTGTTGTAGATCGAAGATGGACGCTTTGGTGATGTAGTTGTTCGCGCCGTCGTTGTCGTGGAAGACCGGAGATGAAATGCCTTGCCTATCCATCACAAGACTCGAGCAAATATGAGTGGAAGAAAGGAGAGAACTATACCAAATGTACCTTGACCGATGTTGAAGATGGATCAATGATCACTCAATGATGTAACAAGGAAATAGCACAATTGGTACCGATCTCGTCAATTTCTCACACCTACACAAGTAAGGCTTATGGTGGAGCTCGGTGAGGATAGTGGCACAAAATTTGATGCAAATGTTAGCAAGAGTCAATAATGTTGAAAGAGATTCGCAAATTCGCAAGTGAAACAAGTAGACCAATAGCAATGAATGGCACACGGAAACACACACACGGATAGATAAATGGGGTCGTGCAACCAAGGAACGAGCTCAAAATGTGGAATCCACGGAAAATGCTCTTGTTGCACAACTCTAGAGAGACGCTAGCATGATTGCTCAATAGGCGGATACGACACTTGTGCACAACCTATAGGAGACAAAAATGCAACAACTTCTATCCCAAGTATACTATGTATGTATGGTTCCCGGTGTTCCTCTCAAGATGATCCAAGATGATCTTATATGCAATGTGGTATGATGCTATGGCTATTGCTTACAAGCTTCTTTGCTCTTTCTCTTTTGCTTAAAAGCTTTATTCTTTTCTTTTCTTTTTGATATGGCCACTATGCGAAGTGCACAAACCAAGATAGCAAATGTGTATATGCGGGAACAATCTTGTGACACAAGAGATGATATGATGATACCAATATGATATGGTATGTAAGCAATGGAAGGGCGGATCACTAATGTGCACAAGTAACGTTGCCGGCAATACTCAAAGGCTAGTCTCGATAGGCAAGTGACGCAAAATGGGCTAGGGGTTATCAATGCAATTGCAAGGGGAATATACAATGGTGTTGTCGAGGTTACCGTCCGTGTCGATGATGAGTTGCGGTGTTCTTAATGTCGAACCGTTCCTAATTAGCCGAAACACCTTAGGAAACGGAAAAACCGCGAACTCAAAATCTCAAATGTGAAATGTCAAAATGGTGGTAGTGGGAATGTGGTGGTGGTTTTGGAAGTATTGGTGGAAACCCGGTCAAAATGGGTTATGGTGGTGGACGGGTATGGTGGGGCTATACACGTTATCGGAGTTGAAGTCACGGTCCCTAAGTAGCCGAAACACCTTAGGAGACACAAGCCACAACCCAAACAAAATTGGGTTAAGTTGGGGTGGCGGAAGTGTATGGTGGTCAAGCCTATGCGGTAGTTATGGTGGTGGTTGATGCTCCAGGGGTCGGACATCCGGGGGTGGGGGCCGGATATCCGGGGGCTGATGTCCAGAATCGTGCAGATTTTGTGCTCCAGGAGCCGGATGTCTGGCTTGGGGCCCGGATGTCCGGCCCGATGGCCCGGATGTCCGGCCCGACGATTCCAGATCGGGATTTGGACTTCGAAACTCGATTTGGGGCGGAAATGGATGATTTCGGGGGCAAAATTGGGGAGATTTTGTGGATGGAAGTGAGGGAAAAGATGGGGGAAAGCTAGATCCACTTGAAACCAAGCAAATCCATGGATCAAAATCAACAAAACATCATCAAACCAACAAATCACAAAAAAATTGGGGCTATTTTTGGTGGGGATTTTCGAAATTGGGGAAGAACACAACAAAATTAGGCTAGAAAAAGAGGGGTAGGGGCTCCAAATTCGTGATCAACCTTGCTCTGATCCAAGATGATGTAGGGTAGAACCCTAGGGCCCGATCTTTCACGATTGGAGGGATCCTACGAAGAACACGAGGGGAAACACGAGGGGAAAACGAGAGAAATCACTCAAACCAACAAGAAACGATCACACATGTGCTAGATCCTCGAAACACAAAGAGATACACAATCCAAATCCAACAAAGGACGATACATAGGGTAACCGGTTCTTCTCCATGAGGAGGTCTTGAGTTCTTCCCGTTAGGGGTCTTGAATCTAAGTGGATCTTCTCCGTAGAGGCACGGTCTCTCTCGGAGGAGTAGATCCGGATGGATGAGCAAAGCTCTATCTCTCAAATGAGCTATCACAACGCTAACCATAGAAAGAGGGAGGAGGAGGAGTATATATAGTCTAAGGGGCGAAGGGGTACATGGGCTTCGGCCCAGATGCACTGCACGCAGGCAGGAGGGGCCGGATGTCCGGGCGTCGGGCCGGATGTTCGGGCCTTCCCGAGACGCCGGATGTCCGGGCTGTCGGGCCGGATGTCCGGGCTGGCCTGGCGCCGTTCGGTTGCTCTCTAGATAAGGGGGGCCGGATGTCCGGGCGGGGAGGCCAGATGTCTGGGCTGTCGGGGTCGCTTCCGGAGCTCTCTGGATAGGAAGGGGCCGGATTTCCGGGGGTCGGGCCGGATGTCCGGGCGGGGCCGGATGTCCGGAGCCTGTAGGACCTTGACGTCCTTCTTCGTCGAGCTTCTTCATCCATGTACTTGGGGACTTGTCCAATGTTCCGAGCATCTCCATGGTCGTCTCCTCGGTTCCTAAGCACATATAGTATCTTTGCATGAGGTAGCAACCATGTCTCGCACGAATGGAAAGGGAAAGCATTTAGGAGCGGGTTCACCTTGTGTCCAATGATGTATGCTTGAGATCTCGTCGTAGGTCCACTTGGGGCTTGAGGAGTAGTCGTAGTGTACATGGGGATGAACGTAGGATGCTCCGCATCAGATACAAAGGTCCAAATCCAACACAAGAAGGAAAAGAGGAACTAGTTCATCCCAATCCTTAGAGGAATTGAGGGCTTGATATTCAAGAGGATCTTCCCTAGATGGGGTCTTGAATCCACTAGGGGATCTTCTCACATGGAGGCCTTGACCTTCATGGGAGAGGGTAGTGGATGAGAAAAGCTCTATCTCAAATCTGAGTTAATCCTTTACTAACCCTAGTTCATCCAAGTGAAGGGGTATATATATTCTAGGGAGAGAGAGGGGGATACATGGGTCAAAACCCAAGTGGCTACGCACAGGCAAGTTCTGGACGTCCGGAGGTTACCGGCCGTCCGATGTCTCGCGAGGGACATGACGTCCAATGCAGGTCAGACTTCCGACAATTTGCCTCGGTTGAGGCGGAGCCAGATTTCTAGAGGATGTCGGTCGTCCGGAGGCTCGGACGTCCGAAGGGTTTCGTTCTTCCGTTAGTTTGGCACTCGACCTGGTGTGCCAGATTTTCGGAGGTGTCCGGACGTCCGTGTCCTATAGCGTGTCGGACATCCAGTACTTGGAAGTTGTCCGGCCGCTGTAGCGTCCATCGGTTGGCCCTTCTAGCTGGCTGATCCGCGGTGCGCCGGACGTCCGGTAAGCAGCGGTCGTCCGGTGCCTGTAGCTTGTCAGCAGCTCCTCCTCTTGCTTCTCGTGCTGGGTTTCCTCGCCGTTTTGTCCATTGTTCATAGCTGCTCCGTGGCCTTCATCCAAGTACCTGATCACACATAGTGTCTCCACTTGAGCTAGTAGCCATGTCTCGCATGTGTAATGTGTAATTTCGGAGAGGAGCGAGTTCACCTCGGTTTCGATAGCCCTTGCACGAGCTCTAGTCATTGGCCCGCTTGGTGTCTTGGGAGACGACGGTGCATCCATGGGGATGACCATAGGATTCTCCGCATTAGAGGAGAGATGAAACTCCTCCGGAAACACTCCCAGAACAAAGACCCTAGCCTCCGGAAGGATTCCCAAGGGAGGATTAATCCAAGGACTTCACCGCCGCATCACCGCATCGAGAGGACATCATCACCATCACTTCTCCATCCCTTGTAATATATTAGCCGGTGTGGATTCCCTTTTGTATTACTTTGACGTTACCACCATGTTCATCATGATTCATTCCGCCACGTTTGTACTTTCGATGTGAGAGTAGATTCCCTAGTTCTCGGGGATAAAGAGTAACCCTAGTATGTTTACTATCATTTGATAATAAGATTTAATATCTCCTTATATGTTAATGTTAATAATCTTCTTGATGTTGGGTGAAGTCGACCATCCAACACATGCCTCTTTTGGACAGAAGTTTGTTACTATTGGTGTGAAGGTGGGAAGCAGATGTTGGTGGTGACAGTACTTATCTCCCTCCTTCCCGAATAATTGCGATAGGGGTAAATGGAGACCGCTTTAATTAGTTGCTTCCATGAGGAGACCCTTAATTACCATTTGGTAACTGGAGTGGGGATGACTGGTAGTGGTGTTGGGATGCAGGGTTGCTGCATGTGTGCAAACATCTATACTTGGCTCCGCTCACAAAAAGAAACATATAAAGTGGCTTAGGAATTCAACTTAGAATTATGCTTAGGCATCGGTCGTGTTACACACATACTAGTGGTGAATCCGGACACCATGTAAATGCTTTAGTCCTATCAATTCCAACAACCATTACTCACATCTCGTGCTACTTTATTTACTTTTGCAGTTTACTTTGTTGTTGGCACCAAACATTCAATACTTTAAACTTTTGCTTTCGCTTTGCTTTGGATCAAAACTAACTTGCATGCATAATAATTTAAATCACTACAAGAGACAAAAGTTGATTCCTGTGCTTCATTTGGGATCGATATTCTTACTTCGAAAAGGCTACAACCACTAGTGCAGAAAACGCTAGCGCCGGCGTTCTAAAAACGGCCTTGCTGGCGTGGACACCCAACGTCACTAATATGGCGCCATTGTTAACAAAATACCGATGGCGTTCGGTTAGCCACGCCATCGGTATTTTAAATACTGGTGGCGTGGCACTGTTCACTCACGCCATCACTATTTGAAATAGCAATGGTGTGGACATTTACCCACGTCACTACTATTCACCAGTAGTAGTGATGTGAGCAAAACCCACCAACGCCATCACTAAGTACTTGTAGATTTAAAAAAATCAATTATACAATTCATCCATGCATTCAAATATTTATACATTGATCCATATATTCGAATCAGTTATACAATCCATTCATGCATCCAAATATTTACATTGATCCATATATTCGAATCAGTTATACAATCCATTCATGCATCCAAATATTTATACATTCATCAATATATTTGAACGAGTTATACAATTCATACATTCATCTATATATATATCTACAATGTGGCATTCATCATCACCGCCGTAGACCCGTGTTGATGTCATCGTCATCGTCGTCGCCGCAGTAACTAAGATGGCATGCCTGTATAGCCAAAGTAGATAAATATAACATGAATTCTTTACATGTAGAAGGAGTAAAAGAAGTTGTTATCCATGGTCATTGCTTAACCGAAGAAACATATCACATGTTATTGCCCATGTACATGTCTAGATACGAAGCATGCATGCTGGTTTTAACTTGGAGCTATGAGATTAGCTATGAACATCTCTGATGTGTGTAAACATGGGGTTTCTGAAGTCTCATTCAAGCTTCCATGGCTTTGTGACTTTGTACAACGAGAGGGGCAATAGAGATGCAATGAGTACAAGCTGTATAGGTATGGATGAAGAGTATATATGGTTGGGAATAACAATAGTCCGACAGTTAAGACATACCTTGAAAAATAAGATTTAACATTAGTTGTACATGATCTTGTGCTTCGACTTCTACTTCTCTTCTCTCATGCAGGATAAGATGAAAATAATGACAAAATTATGTCAGAAAAAATCTATTCTTTTCCCAATGCAAATGTTGTTGCATATGTTAAATGTGTGTACTTTTTTTTGCGGGTTAAATGTGTGTACTACCTAAACTGCAAGTAGTATTATATATATATATATATATATATATATATATATATATATATATACATGGGAGCTATTCTGTTTCGCGTAACAGAATATTATTCTGTTACTATTGTTGAACTAACGAATTCGAGCGGTTGGATTGCTGTTGTCAATTCGTCGAACTGATCATCTTGTTTAGTTCAAAAAAATATCATGAATTTTTTTTCGTTGGAACGGGGCGTGTAATATATCGTCGGAAAGCTCTTGACATCTACATTACAATCATATAGAACTTTTTTGCAAAATTCATGGCTTAAGAGCAGTTTTGAAAAAAATCGTTTTTTTTTTCAAAACCGAAAATATGAATCGTATTTTTTACTCTATTTTCGAACGGTATGTCGGAATTGAGCAAATGAGATGGCGTTGGAAAGCTGGTGAAATCCACTTCTTCCATACATAGAATGTTTTTCAAATTCTATATGATTTAAAAGTAATTTGAAAAATGGTGGGCGAAAAGTATTTTCGTGGTTTTTTGCAAACAGTTTGTCGGATTGATGAAAATGATATGGCATTGGAAAGCTATGAAAAATGCACAACTTTTGTGTATATAAAGTTTTTCCTAATTCCCTACGGTTTAAATTCAAATTCGAATACGGTCAAAATTGGCTTCAAATGCGATTTTTTTAAAAAGTTTGTCGAAATGGGGCAAATAATATACTGTTGGAAAGCTATCAAAAATGCGAAACTTAGTCATGTTGAACGTTTTCTCAAATTCATAACCGTTTAAGAGTAATTTTGAATAAAGATTACTTGAACTGATGTTCGTATGGGTTTGTACGGAGCGTGTTTTCACATACTAGACTTTACTCTGTTTTTTCCATATCGTTTTTCTTGTAACGTTTCAACGGTTTACGGTATCATAGTCCCCAAACTTGCATGGGTTATATCGTTGAACTGAATGATATTTTTTTAAAGAAATTTTTTTCATGTGTTATTCTCATCCGGAAAACAAAGTACTTGTACTGATCTATCTGTGCGTTTGTACTGAAGTATTTTTCACGGTCCAAAAACGTTTTGGGTTGAGCAATCTAACTTTCATCATAGAACCTGCATGGCTTATATAGCTGAACTAAAATAAACTTTTTCTGCAATAAATGTGTTGTGTTTTTTCTTTGTTTTTCTATGAGCATATATTCCTCAGGTCCACAGACAAACTTTCTCAAATTCCATAGATGAACCGACAGCTATTTATTATCTAAACTTATATGCTGATAATAATTGAACATTCCATACAATTTTTGGTCTGTTCGTGGACATCAACCAAAATAGGCAGGAGAGAGCACTCGAACTGATAATTGTTTTCTATTCATACTGATCAATGTTTTTAATTCAAACCATTTTTTCCTTTCTTGCAGAAACATCAAACTATCATGCACACTTTCTTTTATGAAGTAGCAATCATATCATCATAACAGAAGAACTTGCAGCTGCTGCTATGTGTACGGATTGCATGTTTTGGTTGTCCTCATTGCCTGCATCGTGTGCTTCATCCTTAGCCTGCTTGGTATCCTCCGTGCTAGTGATCAGCGTCGTTATCCTGAGCTTGCCCATTGGAGGCATACCAAAAATGCATATAGTGCTTCAGCTAGAAGATCACTTGAAACTAGCTCTAAATGAGTAAGAACAGAGTATGCATATAGTGCTCTTCACCCGCCGACCTTCGCGCACCCCACGGCAAGATCCTTGGCGCTGAACCTGGAAATGGGGTCGAAAAGGCTCGCGCCGTGCTCGGCAGCCGTCTAGCGCCCTGCCCGGCGGCATTGCCTTGTGGTTGGCCCAGCGCCCGGCTCGCCGACAAGCTTCAGTTCGGGCTGGATTCATCAAAGATGTCAAGCTTATAAGCACTGCAAGACAATCAAGATTGAGAGAATACAATGAGCACCATGTCTAATTCTCAGGTCAATGGTTGGTCCAAAAAAATTACAAGGTCAGTGCCTCCATAGAAGTAACAGCATGCAAGCTTAGTTCTTAGGTTACAAATTTGTAAATACTAGTACTGCTACCAGCATTTACAAATACTAGTGAACTTGAACTTGTGGTCTCTCGAGATCTGAACTGATTGTGTTACAAGCACACACACAAAATCTAATGAAGCTGACATAAGTACATGTTAAAAAGATAATCAAGTTCATGTATATTAATTGGGAGAAGTTCAAAAAGAAACTTTTTAAAAAGTTTGTATTATAAAGATGTGTACTGCATAACATCTGTACTCACTATGACGATGTGTTTGTACTGCCCAAGGTGCCGCATGTGTACGCGGGAGCACAAAATAAACATTTAAAAAAAAATGGTACTCACAGGAATAGTGATAGATACGCATGAAAAGCAACCATCTAAACATGTTCTTTTCGCATCTTCCCAAAGTACTCAATCAGCAGGACAACACATGTAAGCATTTTAATAGCAGAAGCAGAGAAAGAGAGAGATTGTTGTGAGAGAGTGTCGCAGCGGACAACCTGGAGAAGCGCTGTACGAGTCCTGCTTTTGCGCCGGCTTGCTATATCCATCGGAAAAGTTCATACACTATTGTCCAGCAAGCACACAAGTCATACTCAACAATAGCTGTACTCCATGTTGAATCATCTTACCCTGTTCAGAAAAATAGTGATCCTAAATATTCATCAGGGATTAACTTTTATGTATGTGCACTGCGAATCCAGACTAGATATTTCCAAATCCTAAAAATCTTTATTACAATAGTCAGGAGTGAACTCATACTTGTATATCTACTAATAAACACCAAAAAGCAATTACAACAGCAGAAATATAATCTCAAACTCATGGCATATATCTTTGTATTCATCAAGTTGAAATCAACAAAATTTAGAATTTCCAAACACTGAAGGGCAAAAAATGGCGAAAATAGTCTCGAGATTTACGGCCTATGTCCAAGGAGAGTTTTGTTGTGTAATAATACTAATAGAAGCTTTTCCAACAAAGCATTCTCTAATGCAAATATTCCTAGCAACCTCGTCCAATGACATTTATGCATTAGCTCTGGTTTGAGCTGAAACTAAATTAAATGAAATTTGAGAAAAGCTGTTAGGAGGATAGGAAACCATTTTCCAAACAAGAAAAATAAACAAGTACAAGCATGAGTATAGCAAGATGAGTTGTTAGCATGTTTATGTGAATGCGTATGTTTGTTCAGTACACCATGTGATGCAAGTACTAACTCTTTTTCTCTCTGAAACAAGCAAGATTCACACAAACATCCTGCATTTCTAGCATCAGAAGTTACTTGTCATGAACTGACAGATTTACACAAGTAGACCAACCAATGGTGAAATCTACTAATTGTTTTAAGGAATCAGTAATTTCGTACCCGCTGGGGATTCATGTGTTTCGTTGTACTGAATTTAATAACCAAAATGCAGATTCATACAGAAAACAACCAAAAATAAGTGATGTCACCGTGTCGCGTTGCAGCTCAGCGTGTGTAGTGTACTTGCACTTACGATCAACCATTTTTTTACCTAGATATTTCATGGGAGTCTAGGTTAAACAAATTGAATCTCAAGTCAGATGGCAGTGAGAGAAGATGATGAGGTCGAGAACAGTCTGACATTTCTTCAGTAGTACAAGTTACTGAATCCATTGCTTGTCCCACATGAAACAAGCAACTTTACAAAGTTATTATCATAACTTGTAAGTGAAAATGATGTGACAGTTCATGGGCAACTTGGATCCACCAGCTACTCCAGTGGCCTGAACTGAAATAATATTTGAACTGAAACTAAAACAAGAATTTGAACTGAACTAAATTTATTAATTGAACTGAACTGAAAAATGAATTTAGTAAGTTAGTAATCAAACTGCTGGTATTTTTTGTGTGTACTGAAGAACTGCTGCAGGTCATACAGAAAATATACTAGAGAAAACCGGAGATGTGTGGCGGCGCCGGTGCAGCACGGCGTCCTCGCTGGAGAAGCAGCACGAATTGATAGAGAAAACTGTATATGCTTTTCTATGAACTGATGAACACATTTTCTATTATTTTTCTTTTTCTCAACGCACGAATTGCGGTCAACGGATTGCTTCCAAACGAACCTCATGGTCAGTTCAATGCATGATCTTTTTTCCACGATTCCAGATTGAGTTCACAACAGAAGAAATACTGAGAAGAAACTACAACAATATGAGATATGTTCCATCAATTAGCTATAACAGAAAAGTTCATAGAGTTTCATCTCCCAGGAACTAGTCACCAACAGATCAAATGTGTCATGCCGTCTCATCCGAGAAGGAGCGCACCCCACGGCGAGGTCGGAGGGTGCGGATCCCAGGTGCGCGGCAGCGGGTAGAGGTCGGAGCCAGTGGATCCTGGAGCATGGCAGCGCGGGAGGTAGGGGAAAATTTTATTGCAGACATATTTGACAAGATCGAGTTTAGTAATTATGTGCTTGAACATCTTAAACAAAAGACAACAATGACCTCTTGAAATGCCTGGAAAATAACATGCAAACTTATAGCAATTGTTCAATTGAACTTATAGCAGTAGCAATAAGAACTATATACAAAGATATAACTTGCATCATCAAAATCTAGAGTTTTTTTCCAACTCCAGAATATTTTTTCTAGGAACATTTAGAACCCAGGAAATCATCAAATCATCTCAGTGAATGTAGTTTGAAATTGAAAGACAGGTGCCATATCTGAACCTCCAGTTTTCACAGTGAATGCAAGTTCCTCCAATTCGCGTTATGTTGAAACCATTTTTTTGAACTTATCGCGGTGCCATATCTGAACCTCTATTTTTTGTTTTATTTGAACTGAACCAAAAATAAGAATTGAGCTTAATTG
This sequence comes from Thinopyrum elongatum, assembly GCA_011799875.1. Classification (NCBI taxonomy): domain Eukaryota; kingdom Viridiplantae; phylum Streptophyta; class Magnoliopsida; order Poales; family Poaceae; genus Thinopyrum; species Thinopyrum elongatum. The sequence continues at coordinate 330,431,857 of CM022298.1, read as the reverse complement.
GAGTGAACTAAATTTTAAAGATTGAACTTAACTAAGATAACAAACTGAACTTTCTTTAAATTACTGGCTATGTGATAACAATTCTTTCCACCCAGGGAACAAAATGTTCTTCATTCAGGGAATTAAAAATGTTTTTGCTCGGTAATCAACAATCGCATATAAACATTTTCCTAGATCATGCTAAACATTTAATGGCAATTCACATTTCACTCAATTCCTTAGATTTGGAGAAACAAAGGGGAACGAACGACACCACCTAATTGCACTCGAATTCAGAAATAGAGAAACCATGGGGCAAACCTTGAATTCGCGTGCGCCGTCCGGAAGGGGGAGCATCAGAAGTTCAGAACGGAGTAGAGCGGCGACACAGCATGGGTGGTCAGCAGGGAGGGGGGAGGTGATGCAGGTGGTCGGCGCCATGCAGCCGACGGCAAGCGGGGCGACCCTTTGGACCTTGCCGTGGCGAGATACGACTTCAGTCGGCGGTGTTGAACGGACCCGGGTGGCGGCTGTGAACGGCCCCGAAGTAGAATAGAGGGCGTCCAGGAACACCAGCATCTTCCGCACGCTAGTCGCCGTCGGCATCCACCGGATCTCGGCCGTGGTGGTCGTCGGAGCCCACGAGGCGCAGGGGAGGCCATGGGGCTCATACCGGCGCTGAGCACCAGGGGTTCGCTGAGATGAGTGCTTCGCGCGCGAGGGTCCTAAGCAGCTGGCGGAGGTAGGTGGGAACCAGGGCGGCGTGGTGGAAGCAGCGGTGAGGTGGGCCAGCGGCACGGTGGAAGCTGCAGGGAGGCAGGTCGGCGACGAAGAGGAAGCAGGGGCGGGCCGGCGGCGCGTTGGAAGCAGCGGAGAGGCGGGCCGGCGCCACGGGGGAAGCGGCGGCTCGTGGAAGCAGGGGGAGGGGACGACGGCGCGTGGAAGCAGGGGGAGGGCCGGCGGCGCGTCGAATGGGAGGGGATCGGGCTATTCGATGGTGGGCTGCGCGTCGGTAGGGGTGGGCCTTTTGTCTGTTTTTGTAGTTTTTTGATCGGGCCGCGGGGGAGTTTTTTGTGCTGATCCGACCAGCGGGCTCTTATAGTGCCGGGAGTAACACTAGTAACAGAATAGTCATCGGAAATTCGACACGGCTCATACGACCATATGCTCATATTATCCAGACCGATGGCCTGTCTAGGGATTTGAGCACACAGCTGTATAACTTGACGTATTTCTTCTCCTAGTAATTTTATGAAACAGTTTTTGTGGCCCACGTCTGTGACCACTTAATGCGGCAACAGGTGCTGGTCCTCCAGTTTGGTGTACTTCGTGGTGTACCTCGAGTTTGGTGTACTTGATCTTGAGGTGAAGCTTGCTATGGTGTTTATAATTTACTTTGTATTAGCTCGGATGTACTACTCCACTAGTAGCACCAGAAAACACGTTTGGTGCTCAGCTCCATGGAGCACCTTTTTTTTGTTAGAAATTTTTTTAAATCACGTTTCAAAAGTTCAAAAAAAAAATCAGAATTCTTTCCATATTATCATATGGATGTATACCACATGTGTGTAACTTTTCATGAGAAAATACATTGACACTCGAGGTACACAAAAAGCAATAAAAACATTGTTTTTCAAAATTCGCCATTTTTGTGTAGCTCGTGTGTCAATATATTCTCTCATGAAAATTTGAACACATCTAGTATGCGTTCATATGACAGTGTGCATTTTTTTTAATAATATGTTGAAACTTTGAAATGTGGATTTTGATTTTTTTTTTAAAGGCATCCATGGAGCTCAAGCAGCATGGCCTATACTCCCAGTAATGTATGTGTAAGCATCCCATGGACTTTTGCATTGTCAATGAAATCTGGAATCAAGCTGCGTCCATTCTTATCAACATGTTATTTGTTGCTTTAAAATTCACTTTGGCTCACTGGTGCCAAAAAAAATCTCAAATTTTTTGGTTTGTAGAAAGAAAAACACATGCATTAATTTACATGTCTGTTGAATTGATATTTTTACATAAAATACTTCTAACTAACCCGGCCTGTGCAAAAATAAGAAATCTGATCCTGATTGTATATATTTGAATTAGCTTTTTCAACACCTGCTGATTGTTCTCGCACAGCATGCAAATCTCAGTAGTACGTTTTGAAACTTTTGTGATGGTAAAGAATACCCCAATTTGCATACATGGTTTATTTTTCTTTTTTGCAGGGTGCATACATGATCTTCTTGATGATAGTTTTTTATTACTTGGTTAGCACAGACTTTTGTATTATTAATGTCTAATCAATCTATGGGTTGTGTTGTGTAAACGTTGCTGGTTGCAATTGCAAAATGTTCTGTACATTGGTCCTGCTACGAGCATGGTTAATAATACAGCCAACAGTCGGCTATAAAAAATTGTCATGTCATCTACCGCCAATCTTTTAGCCGGCATGTACAACAATAAGTTTTAAATATGTACTAGTTTATCAATAGTTGGCACACCTTACATCCTCACAAATCGTCTTGGGTCTAATATTGTAGCTGGCTACTAACCAAGAGTCCGCTTCTCTTCTCTCTCCACTTCTCTCCTCTAACTAAGTAAAGATATATTATTCTATTCCTTGTAGTCTGCTTATGGCACCCTATTGTACTTGCTCTACAAGGCATACGGACCATCCGTCTCATCCAATGTCCAGTGCCTGGGCCCGCCATGTGGGCTATTTATTTGGTGAAACCAACCTACGTATCGACCTTGCGTACTTCTATACAAGCAGAATACCTGAATATCTATCACTCGCACATACATCATTTAATGGTGACGGGACACATCCAAGCAGCTGATCCTGCGGTCCAGATAATAGGATCATAATAGTCATGTCCTATATATATAGGCACAAACTCAGCAAAATAATGCAAATAAAAATATAGGTGAGCAATTATCTTAGGGCGCACACACTGCAATTGGCATCCAGTGAGCTACTTCACTATATCAAGGAAACAAGTTAACATGAGCAATGTTCCACAAGGCCAAAACAGTGAAAGATCCATATAGAGAATAATTACCCAGTCATAGTGATCACAGACCCTTTCCACTCCATACTCCATGCCTACATACACTGCAGCAACATCAGCTGCAGATTAATCGGAGAGCATCTGAAATATGTCAGAGAACATGTGAAGAAAGGGATGAACAATTGACGGCAATGCATTTATATGAGCCAAATGAAACAATAGAGAAATACTTCTACTTAGTTACCCCAAACTAGGTAGATACTCATCCGATACTTGGTACATAATTATTTCTTATAATATAAAATAAATGAATACATTCTGAACTCTGAAAATGATATCAATGGTAACTCCGATGCACATACAGTGCATGTCTTGTATTTTGATCATAAGAAGCAGTAGCATTGAAGATTGCAAGGGTTTTTAAAACACCCACTATTAAGTAACAGGGCTGATCCTGATATTTCGGGGGCCAGGGAGAAACTAAAACTCTGGGGCTCCTTAATATAAATGTCAAAATAATAGTCTATGTTTTAGCCTCTCAGCTCTTGAATGTCCACAATACGCATAAATCTCTCTTAGATATAGCCATTGACTACTAGTAGGTAAACACGGTTCTTAAGATCCAAAATCATGTGTAAATCTCCCATACAGGTAGCCACTATTACTACTAGGTAAACATACAAGTATAGCTCGGACAGGAAACCACAAAATTCACTTTCTTCGTGTACTTTGAACTCAGAATCATGTGCTAGACAGCGTTTTAGGCTATAATTTTTTATCCACTTTACCAAAGCAAACAAGCAAAACACAATGTTTAGGAGGAAATTATCTACATCTTTCATGTAGTGAATGAAAACTGGTTCTGCTTGAAAATAGACTAGTTCTTGCAAGCATAAGTATGCTGAAATCTGAAAATTACAAAACAGTAAGACGGAGCAAAGATTCATCGCTGCAGTAACAAGCAGGTTGGACTTTGTCCATTATGTGCTATCACCAAATATTCATTCAAGTCGCCAAGGTCTTTGGCTAGCATACCACATCGGTTATCACCAGCTGATTATGTACAGAAACTAACACCAACACCTATGTTTTCCCACTGTAGTTTGAACCACTGATTTTTTTTGTATATTTCTCTGTTATTATATTTATAACGGATGAGCGCGGCAACACGCGCCTTCCTGCTCTAGTATATTTGTACGACAATACAGTTTGGTGATATCTCACAGCAATTAATCCAAACTGAGAAAACTGGATTCAATTGGAATGCAATCCACAACAATTACAAATTTTATTTGGGTGTCATCTCGAAATTATGCACCAATCAGTACCATTTTAAAAGGACTAATCCTATCAATTGATTGAATTATTGGAAACAGTTCCTGCATCAACGTCAATTAACAGTTCTTGGCATGACTATTGGAAACAGTTCTTGGCACCAACCAGTACTAATTTTAAAAGGACTAATCCTATCAATTGATTGGATTATTGGAAACAGTTCTTGGCATGTTTAGGAACTAGGGACTACCAAGAAGATTACCTCTAAGTTCCGTCGAGGGCACCAGTCTACGCACCACGGGTGGGATCTGGCCGGATCCGCCGTGGGGCGACGCAAGACGCGATTGGTGGAGGGCCGGGGTGACGGATCCTCGGCGGTGACAGCGACGCTGGAGGAGGACCTCGCCGCCGTGGGGGGCGCCGGATGGGGGCCGTCGAGGAGGACCTCGTCGGCCGTGGGAGACGCCAGATGCGGGCCGTGAAGGAGGACCTCGTCGGCCGTGGGGGACGCCGGATGGGGGCAGAGGAGGAGAACCACACCCGCCATGGGGGGCGCTGGATCGAGGCGGTGGTGGTGGGGGCGGCGGCGGAGTTCGAGAGAGAGAGAGAGAGACGACAACCTTTTTTTAGCTTTTTTTTTTTTACGGCAACCTTTTTTTAGCTGTGAGAGAGGAAAGCGAATAAGAGAAAAAAAGATGGGCTTTGGCCTTTTGGGCTGGACCTCGTGCCATTTTGGGCTGAGCGTTTTGGTGGCGTGGGAAGAAAATGTACATGTTTGGTTACTCCTGACGTGCCAGCTAGCAGCCACGCCACCAGTAACTTGTTCAAAAAAAATATTTTTCAAACAGACTGGTTCGGTTATTGGTGGCGTGCCAGTTATGCCGCACGCCACCAGTATACACAATATTAATGGTGTGACAAAAAGTAACACGCCACCAGTAACTTGCATCGGGTCCGACTATTGGATCTCACATACTGGTGACGTGAATTTTAAACAACATGTCACCAGTAACCTATTACTGGTGACGTACCAAATATGCCAACGCCACCACTACTTTAAAAAAATAGCGGTGGCGTGGATTGAAAATGAGGCGCCACTAACTAAAGTTGTGGCTAGGCCTTTTTCGACTAGTGAACTAAACCCTGTAAACTTACAGGCCATCAAGCTTTTTTTTGGCGCCGTTGTTGTGGAGCTGAGCACTTTTGGTCTTTGTTTTGAGTTTGATCTACTTTTGTGTACTAGGTTGTTTGCAGGTCCGAAGTAGTCATGGCTGAGTTTGGGCACCTTTATCAGCTCACCGCAATGTAGCTCTGGGGGCCACCTATCGGAAACATCTTTGCATCACTGGGTGTGAGACTTGATGGCGTATCTATGAGGTTAACCCGAGTCTACTAGAATTATTGCACAGTAAGCAATTTAAGGATAAAAATGATGAGGAACCTTATCGACATTTGTAATTATTCGATGAAATATGCACAACGTTTAAACTTACTCTTTCACCTATGATGATATGAAACTTAAATTGTTTAGACAAACAGTAACCGCCGAGGCGAAAGTATGGCTACTGTCTCACCCAACAGGTACCTTTGACACTTTGAAAAAATTATACAAGACATTATTGGTGTGTTATTATTCGGAAAAGAAATCTTGTAAAGCCAAACGATGAATTATAAATTTCAATCAAAGACCAGGTGAGAGCATAATAAAGGCATTGTTTAAGCGTATCTTGAGAAGCAATCCCGACCTTATTTAGTTGATGCATATTGAGTAACTATCTAGCGTTGAAATATGTTTTTTCATATTTATATAGTCAAAATGTTGTATTGGCACCAAAAACTCTATTGATGCAAGCTGCCTCAGATGCAGGCTACCAAAACACAGTCTCAACCCAACATGTCTAACAAAATGCAGTCTACCGAACAAAGTCTCAGCTCAGCATATCTCAAATACAGAGCTACCAAAAAACTATAATTGCATGCACTCAACACCTAGCACGTCTACAGTAAGCATGTCTCAAAGGGGAACAACCATGCTAACGTGAGAATAGTTGCCAAACACAAACACCCATACGGGCGTTTGAGAATGCTGTTAGAGCATCTACAGTCGAATACAACAAATCTGACCCCTCAAACGCCCGCAGACGCGTCTGGGCGCGTTCGCGGACAGTGACCGGTCAGCCCTCAAATAATCTCTTCCACAACCGGATACCTCAATTAAGAAAACTCAAATCCATACTATTACATGCAACATAAAACCTAATCTAAGCGGAGCTCGTCCGACTCCGTCGTGCCCGTGTCCGGCGACCGGCTGCGCCCCTCGAGTGTTGCTTCGGTCGCCGGCGAGGTAGAGTAGGACATGACACGTGCATTGGCTCACGGGACACAAGGCGCCACCATCTCCCATGCCCTACTCTTCCTCGTCAGATTTCGGAACCTTCACGGTGCTGGTGGACGTGAGATCAATGATGGATCCATCCTGGGAGGAGCCGGCGACGTCTACCACGACGTGTTTGTGGCGCCCGGACTGGTGCACTATACGGGGCGCTGGAGAATGCGGCTCCGCCTTGCCAACGCCCACCGCCGCAAGAGCTGCCGCCACCTCGCAGGGCGGGCACGCCGCGCCATATTTGCATCGGACAATGCCCTTGTGTTCACCTCCATCTTGACGCGCCAATGAAACGGTTGCGCATCCCCCACCGCATTCGGACCCTAGATGGACCGCACCACCTCCGGTGAGGCAACGACGACACACCTCGCGGCGGATTCATGCACCATTTGGGCGGACGCAATGAACTCCCGATGAAAGAAGTCCGAGCTCTGCCGTCGGGCCGCCTCCTTCCGAGAGCGGCGGAGCGCAAGGCGGATAGTCATCTCCTCCTCGGGGCCGCGTGGGACGGGCTCCGGATCAATGGATCTGAAGGTGTAGGACTCGGATTCATTGCGCTCCATGCCGGAGAAGGCCAGAGATCACCGGGTGGCGAAGTGGAGCGGGATTAATCCGGGAGCTGATGGGAATGAATATATGTGGGGTGTGGGGCTAGGTGGGCCCCACCATGGGCCGAGTCTAATGTGGCGGACGCGTCCGGTCACGCCAGGAGCAACTCAACTTTTGAGCTGGATATTAGGGATGTCGATCAACCCGCCTGGGTTGGTTGGTTTTTTTTTTACCAGTCAATGACCCAGGGGTTTGAGGCGCCCGGCTAGGTTTTTTTTACCGATCCGTACCCGGGCATTTGAGGCGCCCGGTAGATGCTCTTAGAGGGTCACGCGTGATCGAATCGACCAAGGGAGGACTGGCTTTTTCTCATCTATAGCTCGCCTAGCGGGGCCCTTTTTCTATATGACTAGGGGTTGGGGCACCAGTGGCGCCTCCTGAGAGAAAGTTTGGTGGTGCCTCGTAGATGGTCACACCTTTCACTTGCTTTTTGTGGTCTGGGCAGCACATGCACTGACAATTGTTGCTGAACTGATGAAAGCAGCTAAATTACTTAGCTTTGGTGCATTCACATACACTTTCACTTCTCTTAACACATGCCCATGGATAGCAATAAAATAACACTGACAGGAGCATGTTGCCGCTTCTTGAATAAGAAATATACATCATAGAAGTACAGTGCACGTACAAAACTGATCATGTAAGCTACACTTTGACTTCTTATGAAAAGAGAGCAAATAGCACATCAAAAGCATATGCCCGAATAACCTTGTCCATTCCGGGCAGATCAAAAAGCTCGATCGGCACGGAGGTGGGGCATCATCATGTCGGCAGCAGCATTAGTTGCATGGAGCTGGTTGGACGTCAGTGAGGATGGTGGTGTTGATCCTGCCAAGCTAAACAAAGGAGGATGCTCTCAATTTGCATGGGTCAGAATAAAATGTTAAGTGAAGTTTGATAGAAAAGCAGAGCTAAACAGAAGAAGATTGCACTAAGTGAGATGTTAAAGTAAACAATGAAAGTTGAAAGTAAAGCAAACAATAGTAGGATTTAGGTTGTAGATTACAGGATTATCATATAATGCAGTGGATGAAAAACAAATCGTATACATTTAGAAAACAATCATACACTCAATGACAAGCACTGAAAGTGCCAAGTGAAGAATTGACAGTTTGATGGTGCATGATGAAATATTCCCATCGTATTTTATAAATGCTTGATGGATCAGATTAGTTTCTGCTATCAGCACTGGAAATTATACATGAAGAAAAAATACACAAAGGATCAATATTAAATTTGGCCTTAGTGTTGTAGAGTTCGTGGCGGGTACAGAAATAGCAGTACCAAAGCTCTATATAATTTTCCAAGTAGTCAGTAATATATTTCACATTTTAAGGATAACAAAGTTCATGGATCTACTGTTGGGAGTAGCTCAAGGACTAAAAACCAGCATAGTTTGAAGAAATGTAGTCATGTGGTAAGAGAAATTAGTCAATACTGCAGTGGATGAATTTAACTGTAAGATGGAAGACAAATATACAGTGCAATGGATGAAAATGAAGTGTTGAGTTAGAAGTTTCTTGTCATTGTGAAAACAAATTCTTAAACGAAGGTAGTTTCAAGATGCAATATATAAAATACTTAATGATTGATGAACAAACATAGGAGAGTTAAGGTACCTTGACCAGGAGTCGCGAGGAAGTGAGTTCTCTGGCTGCCACGTCAATAGCTTTAGAAACAAATGCTACATCCTGATTATGAAATGATATCTTCGCCAGTTGTCAGTCATCACAGTAGTAACTATGAAATATTGTGGGTTTTGTGTATAATAACACCAACTCATCCAATCTAGCAATAACTGATAAGTAAAGTGCATGGTTTAAGTTCTTACCAGAAAAAGAAAAACTACCAACTTAAACATTTGCAAGTATTCCCAACCAAGAGATAACAGTAAAATAGAACTCACACATAACAGGAAATACATCATGCATAACAGGCTTGCTTATCAAAACATAAATGATACTTCAACCAAGAAAAAACATAAATGATACTTCAGCCAAGAAAAAACATAAATGATACTCACAGTCAAGGTATGATTCCAAAAATGCCTATGTTACTGTGAACATCCTTGAAAGCGGAGATCGATTTGATTCGGTCAAATTCATTTACGAGGGGATATGCACAAAGTATACCATAGTTCGGGCACTAATATGATTACTAATGCAAATACAAAATATTTTCAGTAACCACGATGATGAACGGAATCGGCACTGAGTGTCAAGTACTGGTCAAGAGGAGAAAGATAGAAGTAGGAGAAGAACGAACCATTTTGAAACTCACAAATCGTCCTCACCAGCTTGGTAATGATTCCCATGAATCAAACACCGAGGTGACAATGACAATTAGGTACAGGAGAGTGTGGGCTTGGTGAAGATTCCTATGACTCAACCACCGAGTTCCAAATCAAGAACAGGCGGGCACATGATCCAGCCGGCCTACCGGTTGTCGATCCGCCGAAACCCAACCTGCAAAAACGAGCACCCATGACAGCTCTAGCAGCATGGGTGGGCCAACAACCTGCAACAGGGAGAAGCTAGAAGAGCAACATTAACCCTGAAAAAATAAACAAGTATCCGTCTGAACCCAACCTTTTCTCCTCTTTCCAACAGTTTGGGAAAACTTTTTTGTTATCAAACAACATTAGAAAACTCACAACCTGAGAGAACAAACATGCCATGCTAAGCAGCAAAATACTATTTACTCTAATCGTTATGCCAAAATCAAAACAGGCACAGAAAGTAGTAGTATTCCATCAAACAGAACAAAACAAAGTAGTTACAGCCTATAGGAGAGCAGGTTATCGGGTACTCATGGGCGGCGTGTCATTGTAGCAGCCCTCGCTGTCGTACCCGTCCCCATTCATGTTGGGGGCGTGGAGCAGTGCAGCAGCATGGCGGTGATACGTCTCCGTTGTATCTACTTTTCCTAACGCTTTTCCTCTTGTTTTGGACTCTAATTTGCATGATTTGAATGAAACTAACCCGGACTGATGTTGTTTTCAGCAGAACTACCATGGTGTTGTTTTTGTGCAGAAATAAAAGTTCTCGGAATGGAACGAAACTTTGCGAGGATTTTTTATACAATAAAAGAGAATTTCTGGAGCCAAGAACCACCGGAGGGGGCACCTGGGTGGGCACAACCCACCAGGGCGCGCCACCCCCTCCAGGCGCGCCCAGGTGGGTTGTCCCCACCTGGTGGCCCCGCAGACCCTGAAACCGACGCTATAAAATCACATATTTCTAGAAGAAAATTAGGGAGAAAGAATTATCGCGTTCCACGAGACGGAGCTGCCGCCACCTCCTGTTCTTCATCGGGAGGCCAGATCTGGAGTCCGTTTGGGGTTCCGGAGAGGGGGATCTTCGATCTTCATCATCACCAACCCTTCTCCATCGCCAATTTCATGATGCTCCCCACCGGGAGTGAGTAATTCCTTCGTAGGCTTGCTGGTCGGTGAGGAGTTGGATGAGATTCATCATGTAATCGAGTTAGTTTTGTTAGGGCTTGATCCCTAGTATCCATTATGTTCTGAGATTGATGTTTGCTATGACTTTACCATGCTTAATGCTTGTCACTTTGGGCCCGGGTGCCATGATTTCAGATCTGAACCGTTTATGTTATCACCATTATATCTATGTTCTAGATCCGATCTTGCAAGTTATAGTCACCTACTACGTGTTATGATCTGGCAACCCCGGAGTGACAATAGTCGAGATACTTCCCGGTGATGACCGTAGTTTGAGGAGTTCATGTCACTACTAGGGAAAACCCTAGTAGTAGCGCTTGTTTTAAAGCTAGCAGTAGCGCTTGTACGAGCGCTACCACTAAGGCGCTACAGCTAACTAGTAGCAGTAGCACTGGAAAGGGAGCGCTACTGCTATACCTAGTTAGCAGTAGCGCTTTTGTTGGGAAAGCGCTACTGATAGTAGTAAGTAGCAGTAGCGTTTCTTCTGAAAAGCGTTGCTGATAACTTTTCCTGTATTTTTAAAATTACAGCTTATTTTTGTTGTGGTTTTATATACAGTACTTTCATCATATGATTTTATGACCATGATTAGTTATTATATATAACAGTGGGTGAAATGAACGTGGAGTAGATTCAAGTGGAGGCAACATGTGGTGCATGTCGAAAGTACTACTCTAATCCCAACTTGATCTAGTTTGGATTAGTAGTACTTTCGATGTGCACCACATGTTGCCTCCACTTGAATCTAATCCTGTTCATTTCACCTACGGATTATATATATATATTATATATAATAATAATATATAATATATATATAAAAATATTATATAATATATATATATCTAATCATCAGCTCATATAAACCTAGCATCATGCATCATCGATCATAATAATAAATAACTCATCATTGGTACATAATAACAAGTCATACTCATCATCATCGTGTCATTACAACTTCTACTCGATACCACATCATCATCATAGTCATCTAACCAATCCTACTTAGTTGTTCTTAGCACATGATCATGAGTATTATTAGCTAGGACCTACTACCTTCTCTTAGGTAAAATAGCATAAAACAAGATAGGCCCTGACTCTCCATTATGGAGAATGGAGATTATCCTGTCTCCAATTCTTGCCTTTCGCACAATGTTGCTTCCAAGTACCTCCTTACGACTATCCATACATTTTTTCCATTCTTTGATTTTCATGTCTTCACTGGTTTTAGAAATCTGATATGGACAGGTGTGATTCGTAGGATGACCTGGCTGTATGTTCAAAACATCAAGGCGACCATTCTGATACATCAGATGAGGCACACAATCCTTCGGGATTTTCTGTTGAAAAACATAGTAATAACTTCGTAGTTAGCAATGTAGTTAAGTTTTAAAAGAATTTATGCAAAAGATGCACGGATGTCGTAAGAGTAAAAAATCTTACCATGGCATCTCCATGGATGTTACCGTAGTTCAACACGTGCACTAGTGGCACGTATTGACCATAATGTGGAGGAGTTTGATAATAGATATTGTAATTCTCAAGATCAGTACAAAATGCGATCAGATGATTTTTCTCCTGATAAGTTAACTCAGAGCCATCGATGTAGTAGGTTCTGTCTACCATCTTCCGCACATTCTTTGAAGAATGAAAATAAGCTGTCAATGGAAATAAGCTGTCAACTATTTTGAAATAAACAATATAAATTAGTTAATAACTATGTTTGAGAAACTCACATAGCGGTAGAATTGGAAGCGTATCAACAAGGACCCAAATGTCCATATTGTCTTGCTCGATGTCAGGATCACCAAGATCCATGGTGACAAGCATATCCTCATAAAAACCATACATCTTGCAAAGTACTTCCCAATTCGGGCAACCAAAATGGGTTACGCTCTCAAAATTGTACAGATTTACTTCAAAATCCATACCATGATGGGTCCTTAGGTGAATTTTCTTTGTTTCCATACTTTCATGGTCTTCAAAACCCATCCTCTCCAAGACATAGCGTCTTGCATGGCATGGGATAAGCTAGTCGAATTGTAAAAGATGAAAATTACACGTTGAAATAGTTGAAGTCGTGCTTAATTACGAAAAAAACACTTGTTGTTGTTGCGTACCGTTTCAACATCGAAGGTCTCCTGGAGCTTAATGCTGAAGCGCCGATCTTCGTCCAGGTGAGGCCTGTCGCACAGACCTCGGTCGTCGTTGCACCAGTCGCACTCCCCCGGGAGACTTTCATCGTCTGAGTACGACATTTCCTATGTTCATAATTCAAAGATTAAACTTGTACAATTAAATCCGGCATGACCTTTGCTAAAAATGGACATATCGAGCGCCTGAAATTTGCCGGAACGGAAATTAATCAACATTCCGGTAAAACATAGGCCACTATAGGAGGTGTAACCTGCAAACATGGCCGGCCACTTGGGCAGGCACATATCCTATTTGAGCAAAACAAGATATACATGTTTATATCTACATCATATGAGCATTCAAACTTGACGTGCCCTCCAACGCAACCATGTAGCGACGGACATGCTCGTCCTCCTCGCTGACACGGTGACGTACCACCTCCGCCGAGTCCTCAAGCCTCCGCACCGTCACTGGCCCACGCGACCGCCACCAAAGAAGTTTCGGGTCAACGACGGGCTGGCTCCTCACCAAGTTGCGCCCCCCGGAAGGTAGCACCTCCCAGTACCAGCCCGGCGGAGCCCAGTCCCGGACATGGCCCCTCTGATCAAGCAGGCCTCCTCCACCGAGTCGACGACGAGGATGCGGGATAGGCATCGTCGACGTCGATGCGGGAATAATTGCTTTAACTAAAAAAATAACAACAAATGTGACACCTAAAACACCTAAATTCTATTAACTACACCTAATTAAAAACCTACATTTTGAACATGATTCGATCATAACTAGGGTTCATACTACATTATTCTAAGATTAAACACCTAAAATACCTAAATTAAATTAACAACATGGGGTGGCTGGTCTCACCTCGATCGAGGTCGGAGGGGGTCGGTGACGGGGACGACGGCGGGGATGATGCAGGGGCTCCTTGATTTCTGCAAAAACAAAATATAAACAAAAACATTATTATCATCATCTTAGGACTTAGTGAAACTCCATAAGCTACATTTAATTATTCTATTCAAATTTACTTATAATTTCCTATTCTATTCAAATTTACTTATTTAAATTTTCTAAAAATTTCCTATTCTATTCAAAAGACCTACATTTATGTGGGAGGAGGAGGGAGGAGGAGGAGAGAGTAGGAGAGGGAGGAGGAGGAGGAGGGGGCCGCCGGAGAGGGAGGAGGAGAGGATGGCCGTGGGAGGAGGAGGAGGAGGGGGCCACCGGCGGAGAGGGAGGAGAGAGGATGGCCGTGGGAGGAGGGAGAGATGAGGGCGGCGAGAGGAGGGAGGAGGGAGGGAGGGAAGGGCGGCGAGAGGAGGAGGGAGGGAGGGAGGCAGATACCTTGGGGGCGTCGGCGGCGACGGTGCAGGCGACGACGTGCGGCGAGTGATGAGAGTGTGTGAGGGAGAGTGAGGGACGCGCGCGGGGCGCCGGGCGTGGATAAGATAAGCGTAGTAGTAGCGCTTTTTAGAAACAACCGCTACTGCTATTTAGCAGTAGCGCTCGTCAGTGGACAGCGCTATTGCTATGCACAATAGCAGTAGCGCTTTTTAATAACGAGCGCTACTAGTATACCTACACTGCCGTGCAACCGTTGGCAACTATAGTAGTAGCATTTTTTATAACAAAAGCACTACTGCTACATGAATAGTAGCAGCGCTCTTCAGTGACAAGCGCTACCGTTATTTAGTAGCAGCGCTTTCTTATAAAAAGCGCTACTACTGACCTCCTGTGTATAAGCATTTTCCTAGTAGTGTGTATTCACCGTGTGTTAATGCTTTGTTCCGGTTCTCTATTAAAAGGAGGCCTTAATATCCCTTAGTTTCCAATATGGACCCCGCTGCCATGGGAGGGTAGGACAAAATATGTCATGCAAGTTCTTTCCATAAGCACGTATGACTATTTACGGAATACATGCCTACGTTATATTTATGAACTGGAGCTAGTGCCGTATCGCCCTAGGTTATAACTGTCTCATGATGAATATCATCTAGCAAATTATCGATCCAATGCCTACGATTTTCCTACATATTGTTCTTGCTAAGTTACTACTGCTACTGTTACTGTTGCACTTGCTACAAAATTACTGCTATCACTGTTACCGTTACTATTGCTATTGCTACTACTATCAAAACTATCATACTACTTTGCTACTGATCACTTTGCTGCAGATAATTAATCTCCAGGTGTGGTTGAATTGACAACTCAGCTGCTAATACTTACAAATATTCTTTGGCTCCTCTTGTGTCGAATCTATAAATTTGGGTTGAATACTCTACCCTCAAAAACTGTTGCGGTCCCCTATACTTGTGGGTTATCAAGACCTTTTTTCTGGCGCCGTTGCCGGGGAGCATAGCTATATTTGTTGAGTCACTTGGGATTATTATCAAATTATCACTATGAAGAATCTAAAGGATGATAAGACTAAGATTTTTCCCTCTAAGACGATGGGAGGTAAGGAACTGCCATCCAGCTCCGCTTTAGATTCACCTTCTGTTATAAGTAGACTTGCAACACCACCACATGCTATTAATTCTGATATGTCGCAAGTTATTGATGATGCTACTTCTGCTATGAATGCTTATGATGATGCCAGTACCTTGCTTGATGATGATGTGCCACCAGGTGAATTTCTTGATGAACAAATTGCTAGAGTAAGACAACATGATATTGTTGAAACTGATGATGAGCTTGAAACTGAAAATCTTGAAACACCTGCTAGAACTAGCCCTCCTAGATATGAATTGCCAAAGGTACCGGAAGGCTATGTTATGGGTGAGGAGGCAACTAGAGATATTCTTGCTTGTAAGGATAGAGATGATCTAGAGAAATTATTATGCAAGTACAAAGAAAAATCTTTGAATGCTAGAATGAAATATGATCCTAAGTTTGCTACTTCACCTATCTTTGTTGATGATAAGGATTATGAATTCTCTGTCGACCCAGAGTTAATTACTTTGGTTGAATCTGATCCTTTCCATGGCTATGAAACTGAAACTGTTGTGGCACATCTTACTAAGTAAACGACATAGCCACCCTTTTTGCTCATGATGAGAAAATTCGCTATTACTATATTCTCAAATTATTTCCATTCTCATTAAAGGGTCATGCTAAAGCTTGGTACAATACTCTTGCTCCTGGTTGTGTGCGTAGTCCCCAGGATGTGATTTATTACTTCTCTGAAAAATATTTTCCTACTCATAAGAAACAAGATGCCTTACAGGAAATATTTAACTTTGCGCAAATTGAAGAAGAGAGTCTCCCACAAGCTTGGGGGAGGCTTCTCCAATTGCTTAATGCTTTGCCTGATCATCCTCTTAAGAAAAATGAAATACTTGATATCTTCTATAATGGACTAACCGATGCTTCTAGGGACTTCCCAGATAATTGTGCTGGTTGTGTTTTCAGGGAACGAACTATTGGACAAGCCGAAGAACTATTGAATAACATATTGAAAAATTATGATGATTGGACTCCTCCTGAAACACCGCCTAAACCCACTCCAAAGAAGAGGGGTATCCTATATCTCAGTCCTGAAGATATGCAAGAGGCAAAGAAATCTATGAAGGAAAAGGGTATTAAAGCTGAGGATGTTAAAAATTTACCTCCTATTGAAGAAATACATGGGCTTGATACACCACCACCACCTGTGGTGGTAGAGGTAAATTCTCTAATGAAATTAAATGATAATTATAATCCTCACAATATGCACCCTAGCCAATGCCTTTATGAGTTTGAAAACTATATTAGAAAACAAGATCACTTCAATGCAAATGTTATGAAACAATTGAAATACAATTCTGATATGGTTGCTCGCTTAAGTGACTTGTTATTTAGAATCTCAAATGAAGTTAGAGGTGTAGGGAAGCATGCTTCTATGGTTCAAACTCAGCTATAACAAGTTGCTAAATCTCAAAGAGAATTGTTAGATGAAATGAACAATAATATCAATGATCATGCTGTTAGAGTAATGACTAGAGGAGGCAGAATGACTCAGGAACCACTTTATCCTGAGGGAAACCCAAAAAGAATTGAACAAGACTCTCAAAGAGTTGACACTGATGCACGTAGTCCTCCTAAAAAGAAAAAGAAAAAGAAAAATAATAGGACTTTGCATGCCTCTAGTGAACCTGAAGTAGAAAAACCTCCTGATAATGATAATGAAGTTTCTATCTCTGATGCTGAAACTCAATCTGGTAGTGAACACTCACCTTCTGATAATGAAAAATATAATGATGAGGTTCATGAAGATACCCAACCAAATAATAAAGGACCAGACAATGATGTTGAGATAGAACCAGCAGTTGATCTTGATAACCCACAATCTAAGAATAAAAGATATGATAAAAGAGACTTCGTTGCTAGAAAACACGGTAAGGAAAGAGAGCCATGGGTTCAAAAACCTATGCCCTTTCCACCTAAGTCAACTAAAAAGAAAGATGATGAAGAATTTGAACGCTTTGCTGAAATGTTGAGGCCAGTCTTTTTGCGTACTCGCTTGACTGATATCCTTAAAATGCCTCCTTATGCAAAGTACATGAAAGACATCATCACCAATAAGAGAAAAATACCGGAAGCTGAAATCTCCACCATGCTTGCTAATTATACTTTTAAAGATGGAGTACCTAAAAAGCTTGGAGATCCGGGAATACCAACTATACCTTGCTCCATCAAAAGAAATTATGTGAAAACTGCTTTATGTGATTTGGGAGCTGGTGTTAGTGTTATGCCCTTCTCTTTATATAAAAGACTTGATTTGAATAAACTCACACCTACTGAAATATCTTTGCAAATGGCTGACAAATCAACTGCCATACCTATCGGTATTTGTGAGGATGTGCCCGTTGTTGTTGCTAATGTTACTATTTTGACTGACTTTGTTATACTTGAGATGCCCGAGGACGACAACATGTCGATTATCCTTGGTAGACCCTTATTGAATACTGCAGGGGCTGTTATTGATTGCAATAAAAGCAAGGTCACTTTTCATATTAATGGTAATGAGCATACGGTGCACTTTCCGAAGAAACAATTCCAAGTGAATGGTATTAATGTTATTGAAAAATCTCCGACAATCACTATTGGAAGTTTTCAACTACCTCTACCTACTGTTAAAAAGAAATATGAAATGCTTATTGTTGGGGATATTCATATCTCCATTGAGGTAACTTAGTGATTTACGAAAGTTCTTCGGTTTCATGCTAATCGAAAGTGGTTGTTAATAAGACTTGATCAACCTTATTAATGGATCATTTTTGAGAGGTATGAAGTTGATGAATTTAGTAAGCACTACCTTCTATCCCAACCTTTAGTTTTCTATTTTTATTAGTTAAATAAAATAAAATGCCATGTTTTGTCTGTTTTCTGATTTTCCTGTGCAATAAAAAATGACCCAAAAATAAAAGTTATCAGAATGCTCTGAAAATTTGATACGATTTTTTTTGAATATTTAAGAATTTTTGGTGCAAATAATATCAGAGGGAGGTGCACCAGGTGGGCACAACCCATCTGGGCGCGCCAGGACCCCAGGCGCGCCCTGGTGGGTTGTGGTCCCCACATGGGGCCCCTCACTTATCTCTTCATCCCACATCATCACCTACCTCCAGAAAAAATTCACCATTGCTCTTGCTCTCGTGTTCTTGCTCTCAAACCAACGGATTTCGATCTCTTTGCTCGAAGCTCCGTTTCCGAAACTGTTTCGGGGGATTGTTGCTCGGAAAAACATGAGTATCTTTAGGAAGTTTGCTTCCAAGAAGAACTCCAAGGGAGTAATTGGGGAGTCATCTAACAGTGATCTCCGCACCCAGAGGTTGGCGGAGTTACGGCCGTGCGAATGGCCGCATACCCCGTTCATGGAAGGGGCCGGAATCCTCCAAGAGTTTGCACAATATGCTGCTAATGCCAGCCTCACCGCCTTCATCACAGCTAAATGCGAACAGTATCATCTCCTCACAAATTTCTTTGTGCAAAGTTTTACTTTCCTTCCTAAGAATAATCCCCCTGAAGTGCAGTTTAATTTATACATTGAACCCCATTAGATACCGCTTACTAAATTTTATGAAATATGCTTGCTTCCTTCTGATGGTGGGTTGGTAGAGCCTAGGCCTGCAGAGTTTGAAGGTTTTTACAGTACTCTGTCTGTGGGGGACGAGAGAGGAGTGTCGAGTGTCACCGCCACTAGCTTGCAATTTCCATCTGTTCATTATTTTGCTCTTTTCATTGCAAAGTGCTTGCTTGCTAGAGAGAAGGTGGGTGCACTCAGTGCCCCAGACCTTGATGTTTTACGTCGTGCACTGGAAGGCGACAACACTTATAGCTTGGGAGCTATTGTGGCACGCCGCCTCCACATTAATAAATCCAAGGGTAAAATACATGGTGGTATTTACGCTACTCGCCTGGCAGCTCACTTTAAGGTTCAGATACGCCAGCATGATTACCCTTTGCCCAAGGTTCACCTAGATCGCGCTGCTATGGAAAACCATCAGTTTATTGCTGCCGATTATCCTGACATTCCTCTTCCTTATAATCTAGTTTTTAGTGTGAAAACTCGTGATATTATTCCACTGCCTGCACCTGCTTTGTTTGATCCCATTGCCAGGGGTGGATACAGGATTATGCCTGCGGACATCATCGCTTACCGGAACAACCAGGCTGCGGCATAGGAGGAGCCTCAGCAGTGGGACCCTCAGGTGCCCGCACCTCAGCACTTCAACATAGGACCTCATGGCTTCTACGACTGGTGATTACCAAGTTTGGCCAAAAGCCTAAGCTTGGGGGAGTATGTATCTCCACCGACATTACATTCATGTTTACACATTTCATTTCAGTTGCCGGTGTCCACACTTTTTCATTGTATTATCCATGTTAGAATTATTTTCTTGCTTTCTTCTTGTGTGTTTGAAAAACTTTGAGAAGATCCAAAAATATATTTCTTGCTTCTTTTTGATTTTTCTTCCTAGTTTAAATTGTTGTAGTACTAAAAAGAAAACTCAAAAAGATTTCCTTGTTCTTCTTTTGCTTGTTGGGAGCTTTCTCGTGTAAATAGTTTTCTCGTTTTTTGTTTTTCCCTTTTTTATTTGCTTGTTTACGAAAAACCAAAAACTCCAAAAATATTTCAGTGTGTTTTTCTGAACTTCTTTTCTTTTATTGAGTCGTACCGAGGAGAAGACCACGATGAAAATGTTGAGTGGCTCTCATATGCATTATTGTTAATCTAACAAAGAGCCCAATTTACCTTGTCTTCTCCTTTTGAATAAAATGTTTGCAGATTCCAACTTAGTCCACGTCACTCTTGCACTATTATCATTTTCACATCGTTCGGTAGTGCAAGTGAAAGGCAATAATGACGATATTTGATGAGCTAGCCGTGGCAGAGAGAAACGGGTATGAACTCGACTTGTTCTGTTTTTGTAAATATGTTTAACCTAGTATCCATGATTCAGCCCATTATGATTAAACATGTTTGCAATGATAATTAGAGATTATAGTTTCTCATGCCATGCATAAGTAGCTAGGAGTGGATAATGATTTATCTTGAATGTCAACATTGCGTTAAAATGATTGTGATGTAGTATGATGATATGGTATCCTCCTCTGAATGTTCGAGTGGCTTGACTTGGCACATGTTCATGCATGTAGTTGAATTAAAACCAACATAGCCTCTATGATATTTATGTTCATGGTGTTCATATCCTACTCATGCTAGTATCCAATGTTACTTATGCATAATGCATGTTCATGACCGTTGTTGCTCTCTAGCTGGCCGCTTCTCAACCTATTTGCTAGTCTTCGCCTGTACTAAGTGGGAATTCTGCTTGTACATCAAAAACCTTGAACCCAAGTTATTCCAGATGAGTCCACCATACCTACCTATATGCGGTATTACCCTCCCGTCCTAAGTAAATTTGCATGTGCCACCTCTAAAAACTTCAAATAAATATCCTTTTTGTGTGCCTGGATTGTTCATAGAGCGACAGGAGGTAGTTGGTATCTTCCATGCTAAGCGGGTTATTCTCAGGATGAGTGTTTATTCACTCACCATTGCACGAGAAAGTGCCGGTAATAGGGATTCCCAATCCCGGATTCAAAAATTGCAAATAATTAAACAAAACTCCCCCAGGACTGATGTTGGTATGGACGGTACCCGTGGATTCGGCTAGCCGTGGAGTGTGTTTGTTGGTGGAGGGGGAGTAAATCTTAACTTTTATCGCTTGGGAACCGCCACTAATGTGTTTAGCATGGAAGATACTGATAACTGATGGTCGCGAAGTAAACAAGAAGGGTGCATGCCTCAAAATTTTATTTAACCTCTATTTTAAAAACTTGAGCTCTGGCACCTCTGCAAATCACTGCTTCCCTCTGTGAAGGGACTATCTATTTACTTTTATGTTGTGTCATCACCTTCTCAAATAAGCGCCAGAACCTGAGAGCACTGATGTCATGCTTATGCATTGTGTGTAGCTAATGTTGGGTGCATCATGACTGGATCTTTCCTACCATGAATTACAATGTTTAGTCGCTGCTTGAACTTTGGAGGTGCTCTGCATTTATGTTTTGCGGTCTCAGAAAGGGCTAGCGAGATACCACTATTGTCATATTATATCATGGTTGTTTTGACAACGTGTTGCTGTTTGAGATATCTTATTATTGCTCGCTAATTGATTATGTCATTGATATGAGTTAATATAATTTTTAAGAGTTATTGTCGACATGGTTAGTTATAATATTGGCTGAAAACCTGGGTGTTGTTTAAGCTTATTTATGCAAACAAGAGCAAAAGAGTTCGTAAAAGTTTTTCTTTTTTACTTTCAGTTTATCAACTGAATTGCTTGAGGACAAGCAAAGGTTTAAGCTTGGGGGAGTTGATACGTCTCCGTCGTATCTACTTTTCCTAACGCTTTTCCTCTTGTTTTGGACTCTAATTTGCATGATTTGAATGAAACTAACCCGGACTGACGCTGTTTTCAGCAGAACTACCATGGTGTTGTTTTTGTGCAGAAATAAAAGTTCTCGGAATGGAACGAAACTTTGCGAGGATTTTTTATACAATAAAAGAGAATTTCTAGAGCCAAGAACCACCGGAGGGGGGCAGCTGGGTGGGCACAACCCACCAGGGCGCGCCACCCCCTCCAGGCGCGCCCAGGTGGGTTGTCCCCACCTGGTGGCCCCGCAGACCCTGAAACCGACGCTAAAATCACATATTTCCAGGAAAAAAATCAGGGAGAAAGAATTATCGCGTTTCGCGAGATGGAGCCGCCGCTACCTCCTGTTCTTCATCGGGAGGCCAGATCTGGAGTCTGTTTGGGGCTCCGGAGAGGGGGATCTTCGATCTTCGTCATCACCAACCCTTCTCCGTCGCCAATTTCATGATGCTCCCCACCGGGAGTGAGTAATTCCTTCGTAGGCTCGCTGGTCGGTGAGGAGTTGGATGAGATTCATCATGTAATCGAGTTAGTTTTGTTAGGTCTTGATCCCTAGTATCCATTAGGTTCTGAGATTGATGTTGCTATGACTTTGCCATGCTTAATGCTTGTCACTTTGGGCCCGGGTGCCATGATTTCAGATCTGAACAGTTTATGTTATCACCATTATATCTATGTTCTAGATCCGATCTTGCAAGTTATAGTCACCTACTATGTGTTATGATCCGGCAACCCCGGAGTGACAATAGTCGGGACACTTCCCGGTGATGACCGTAGTTTGAGGAGTTCATGTATTCACCGTGTGTTAATGCTTTGTGCCGGTTCTCTATTAAAAGGAGGCCTTAATATCCCTTAGTTTCCAATATGGACCCCGCTGCCACGGGAGGGTAGGAGAAAAGATGTCATGCAAGTTCTTTCCATAAGCACGTATGACTATTTACGGAATACATGCCTACATTATATTTATGAACTGGAGCTAGTGCCGTATCGCCCTAGATTATAACTGTCTCATGATGAATATCATCCAGCAAATTACCGATCCAATGCCTATGATTTTCGTACATATTGTTCTTGCTAAGTTACTACTGCTACTGTTACTGTTGCACTTGCTACAAAATCACTGCTATCACTGTTACCGTTACTATTGATGTTGCTACTACTATCAAAACTATCATACTACTTTGCTACTGATCACTTTGCTGCAGATAATTAATCTCCAGGTGTGGTTGAATTGACAACTCAGCTACTAATACTTACAAATATTCTTTGGCTCCCCTTGTGTCGAATCTATAAATTTGGGTTGAATACTCTACCCTCGAAAACTGTTGCGATCCCCTATACTTGTGGGTTATCAGGCGGCGGCGAAGGTCGCCACGCTGTTCACGAAACAGCCGAGCTGCTGCGGCGCAGCCGACAGCATCCTCGCCTCTCCGACGGCAGCAGGGACTGGGACGGGCCCTGCGTCCTGATCAGGCCCCAGCTCCCATTCTCCTATCACTCTGGTGGATTACCTAGCAGGAAAAACCGAAAAGCTTTGCCATCTCAAGCATCAGCATGAAGTCATTGAAGCACAAGTATAACAGAGGATTGAACTGAAGGTTAGCACCACTGATGTACATGACTAAACTAATATATATATATATATATATATATATATATATATATATATATATATATATATATATATATATATATATATATATATATAACACTACGTATGCAAACACCATGGCACCAAGGAGCAATTCAGCTGATGGCTTAGTATTCTTATGTTCTGAACTTCAAAAAACTTATTCCCAGATGTCATTATGTTCCATAATCAGAAAGTGGTCCATTTTATAACAAAGAAATTGCCTCCTTTCTCATCCAAGAACTGCAGCATTAACAAATCAGAGTGTATCAGTTTGTGCAGTACCGTTTTAATCCACCTGGACGGTTGCAGATCCGGCTTCACGGCACACTCTTCGGACTGCGCGGCTCGTTGTCCCTGCTATTGTCATCGTCCGCAGTGGTGTTGCCGCCATCCAAATGCGCCGGCACTGATGAATCTTGCCTCCTCGTCGGCTACCCACATCGCTTCTCTCGTTCAGATTTGAGCCCGTTGGCCCAACTACGTCCGAAAAGATTGGCAGCAGCATGCCATGGAGGCGGGATTAAAACGCCACATATGAATAAACACGATATCTGCAGAACCACCACTACATGGATTCACCAAAAAGTGCTCGCCTGAAGACCGGATCCACACGGAAATTGTGGGGGCACCGGGGAGAGGCGCGGTGTTGCTTCACCATGGGCCAGAGATGAGAGGGAAGGTGCGGCATGCGGGGCGGGGAGGCAGCGGAGAATAGCAGGGAGTGGTTGCGACGAGGAAAGGGACGAGGAAGAGGCGAGTTTTGCCTTCGTGGGTAGGGATGAAAATGGAGTGAAAACTTTCTGTTTTTTTCGATGGAAAAATGGAAATAGAGAGGAAATGTGAAAACGGAAACGGAAATTTGCAAAACGGAAGTGGAAGTGGAATTTTTTATGTGAAAACGAAAACAAAAACGGAACGGTGTTTTTTGGTGAAACAGCCGTGGAAATGGAACTTTCCGTTTCGTGAATATGGAATTTCCATTTTTATTATAGACCTATGGGCTATAGCTGCTTTGTAGTCTAACCACCAAACAACACACAATTATATAATGAGTGGAATGGATCATTTGAGCTCAACTTCTACTAGCACACATGTACTCAGCTTTGACCCTATACGCAATTGTCCAGTACTACTACAATACTACACTAAGTTGCTAATATAATGATATTATTTTGTAGCCATGTTTACAATTCATTAAATTTGTTTGTGTTTTGTGTGTATTTCTCTATGATTCAAGGGTTTTTTAAGTTCCGCTCAACGCCCACTTCCGTTTCTGTGTCCATTTTGTATTCGCTCCATGTCCGTTTCCAGTAGTATCTGTTTCCGTATCCATTTCCGGGGTTTTTATATTCGTTTCCGCTTTTGCAAAAATATATGAAAACAAATATGGTAGCACTCGATTCGTCCGTTTCTGCTCCATTTCCATTTTCATCCCTATTCGCGGGTAAGGCAAATCCTCCTGGGAAAGGTATTATCTGGCCACGAACGAGGCGTTCCTGCCCAACCCATTCGCTAGATCGATCCAACAAGCTGACGTGGATAGCGCGAGAGGCCGCCCCTTCCGGGTAGCTTATTTTATTTGATGATGCAATGTATTGCCTATATATCCAGTGTCGGACAAACCTTCCGTCCCATTTTATTTGGGATTAGAATACAGCTAAACCAATCTGTCAGTAGTGGAGAGCGGGCGCAAAAACATACCTCCTTTTCCGTGCAAGGTTATCAATCAACACAGCAAGTAGGCAAAGGTTCCAAGATCAAACAATCAAATAGCTATTAACAACATATGAATATGAATTGAAGTGTACAAAAGAGCGCGATAAGATGGCACGAGTCACCTAGTTAAACTGTTTTCACAACATACAGAACAAATTGTTGCCCGATTTTCACAAGAGCCTCCTAACCAGGGCAGAGTTCGGGGTGGCCTCAGATTCTTGGCCTCACCCTACGGCCACTAGTGTCGCAACCGTCCGAGAGCTGTCCCCATACACTCTGGCTTTTCCCGCCACTACTGCACGGCTCCTCACACCCAGCAACAGTTCTCAGTATCTCCGACTGAAGTGATGGGCAGTTATCCTTGAGGTAATCGAACCCGTCGGTCCGGATCACAGCTGCAGAGACATAAGGGTATCTGGAATGTTATGGAGCTTTATAAACTTATTAACTGCGCCAAGAAAGCAACCAAACTGTCAACACATGGTATATGAAGCATTAATTTCCAAGCTAGTAACAGATCTAAACTGCTGAAAAAGACTATGCTAGTTGATCTAATTGCATTATTCTTGGTTAGCAAACTACTGAGTCTAACATCTAAAAAAACTACTCCCTC
The DNA here is from genome assembly GCA_011799875.1 of Thinopyrum elongatum. NCBI lineage: Eukaryota > Viridiplantae > Streptophyta > Magnoliopsida > Poales > Poaceae > Thinopyrum > Thinopyrum elongatum. The sequence goes on along the minus strand of CM022298.1, from coordinate 330,406,121 downwards.
CGATCCAAAATAGTCACAGTTTCGAGCTAAGGTTAGTTCAAACTTAGTTCAAAACTGCGACACTTATGAGTACATTCCAGTGCATCATATTTAACAGCAACTCTACTAATCATGAAGGTGGCTGCTACCCATAATCCGGCTGATGCTAACCAGAAATAAACCGCCTCGTCCACCGTTCGATGAGGTAGATCACAACCGCACGCTCGCCTCCACGTCCTCTAGCACACGCCCAAGTGCAGTCGCAGTCCCCGCATCCGGCACTTGTCGTACATCACTTGAGACGTCGTCGCTGTGCAGCTCCAGCGAGCAGTAGCCGCCGCCCGGCTCGCAACACCTGGGTCACCTCACGGTATCTCCCCGCCTTTGCTGCAAACTCATCGTTCCTGGAGCCAACTTGCAAAGCTTGAAGCAATGTGTTGTTCTCCATTGTAGCACATGCCTACAGCTCCGACGGTGCCTCGTAACACTTCTTGAAGAAAGCATCACAACGGCAGCCTGCAGCTCCGGACTCTCATTGCAAGACGACAACGACTATCATATCAGCGGCCTACTACTCCGGACGCCCATTGCGGCGTAGCGCAGTGCGTCGACGACCATCACAACGCCGGCGCTTAGCTTCGAACGCCCAGCACGACGACCACCATCACAACACACCATCACAAACAGTCGACCACGGCTCCGGACCCCATTGAAGCATGGTAGCGACCATCACAACACCGGCCCGCAGCTTTGGACGCGCATTGCAGCACGGCGGCGACCATAACAACACCGGCCCGCAGTCTGGACTCCCATTGTGGCACGGCGACAACCATCACAACACCGGCCCTCGCTTTGGGACGCGCATTGCAGCACGGCGGCGACCATAACAACACCGGCCCGTGGTCCGGACTCTCATTGTGGCACGGCGACAACCATCACAACACCGGCCCGCAGCTTTCGACGTGCATTGCAGCACGGCGGTGACCATAACAACACCGCGGTGACCATAACAACACCGGCCCGCGGTCTAGACTTCCATTGTGACATGGCGACAACCATCACAACACCGGCCCGCAGCTTTGGACGCCCATTGCAGCACGGCGGCGACCATAACAACACCGGCCCGCGGTCTGGACTTCCATTGTGGCACGACGACAACCATCACAACACCGGCCCCGCTTTGGACCCCATTGCAGCCCGCGGCGCGACCATAACAACACCGGCCCGCGGTCTGGACTCCATTGGTCACGGCGACAACATCACAACACCGGCCCACAGCTTTGGACGCCCATTGCAGCACGGCGGCGACCATAACAACACCAGCCCGCGGTCTAGACTCCCATTATGGCACGGCGACAACCATCACAACACCGGCCCACAGCTTTGGACGCCCATTGCAGCACGGCGACACCCATCACAACACCGGCCCACAGCTTTGGACGCCCATTGCAACACGGCGGCGACCATAACAACACCGGCCCGCGGTCTGGACTCCCACTGTGGCACGGCGACAACCATCACACAAACACCGCCCCACTTTACGCCATTTCACACGCGCACCATAACAACACCGGCCCGCGGCTTTGGACGCCCATTTCAGCACGGCGGCGACCATAACAACACCGGCCCGCGGTCTGGACTCCGACTGTGGCACGGCGACAACCATCACAACACCGGCCCGCGGCTTTGGACGCCCATTGCAGCACGGCGGCGACCATAACAACACAGGCCCACAGTCTGGACTTCCATTGTGGCACGGCGACAACCATCACAACACCGCCCCGCGGCTTTGGATGCCCATTGCAGCACGGCGGCGACCATAGCAACACCGGCCCGCGGTCTGGACTCCCACTGTCGCACGGCGACAACCATCACAACACCGGACCGCGGCTTTGGACGCCCATTGCAGCACGGCGACGACCATAGCAACACCAGCCCGCGGTCTGGACTCCCACTGTGGCACGGCGACAACCATCACAACACCGGACCGCGGCTTTGGACGCCCATTGCAGCACGGCGGCGACCATAAAAACACCGGCCCGCGGTCTGGACTTCCATTGTGGCACGGCGACAACCATCACAACACCGGCCCATGGCTTTGGACGCCCATTGCAGCACGGCGGCGACCATAGCAACACCGGCCCGCGGTCTAGACTCCCATTGCAGCAGCAGTGGCGCGTGGAGCTTGGGCAGCAGACAGCAGTGCGTGGAGCGTGTCCATGGGCCACCAGCCATGGCGGAGGTTCTTCTCTGCAGCGACGTGCGTGATGCATTGCAGCGTCAGCAGCATCGACGAGTTCCGTGTTGCAGCATTGGCAGTCGCCGACGAGCCCACATCCCAGCCAGCAGCTGTGGAGGAGTGCTGCATAGGACCACCACCAGAGTTGAAGCGCCCCCGTCAGCCCCGTCACGGTCGCCGCCGCAGCACCGACAAAGCTTCATCGCAGCACCTGCGACTCTCGGGCTGTGCTTCCATTGGAGACTCCATCGCAGCAGCTGCGATACTTCGAACCAGCGATGCCCTGACTCGCCGCCGGCTCTATTTTGCAGTGCGACCCACGCCCCCTCTGCAGCAGCATGCTTCTCCTCCGGGCTTAGAAACGGCGACGGGCGACAAAACAGCCACCGTCGCAACGCAGCAACGCCCCTCACAGCATGGGCAGCTCCGCCTGCCGGGGGTGGGAGAGGGCATGCGGTGTCCGCTCGCAGCAACCATGGCTGTGACCTGAATTTGGGGGAAGAGGAATGAGTGGCGGGGAAAGAACTAGCGCTAGAGGAAAATGATAAGAGTTGGAGGAGGATAAACAATTCGCATGGCTGAGCCGTCTGGTGTTTGACCGAGCAATATGGGACACCGTGTGCATGTGGACCGGGACGCGTGGCTAGCTGGGGGCGCGGTTGATTTCCTGAGAAATCAGCCGGTTGAATTAAAGTGTTTCCCAATCATGAAACGTGATAGTGCAACTAAGCAGCACAAACATATTTATACCTCAGAAAGCAAAGCAATACAACTATACCAATGAGAATCATCATCTACAGTACAACATCGAGCTACTTATCTTCTACTTGCATGTCGAACAAATGTAACACCAGAAACTCAAAGCATGCACATGTCACCTCTCACTGAAATTGTTTATAGCTTGTAATCATTCCCCCCTCTTTTGTTCATATTTTTACCGCTCCCTAAGAAAAAACCCCATCAGTGACCATGGACCAGCATGGCACTATGCAAATCCACAAAATGATTACTTGAATGCCAGGCAAGTTTTTCGACTAAACATGAATTCATGTATGAATGCTACTGTACCATGTGATGAATTTAAGTTAGATTTGATGTAAAAGCTCAAGTACCTGAAAGATTTTCTGCAGCAAATTTTAGGCAAACGGCTTTAAGCTCCATGGCATGGTGACTATCAGCCAATGCAAGAGTACTTGCAACCGAGGCCACAGAAATGCCTTTGCACAAGTAAGATTCACATAGCAATCTTAACCTTCCTAAGTCATACTTGTCTGCTGCGGCCAACAACTTTGCCGCCAAAGTATCAAAAACAGAGCCCATGGAGCTTGATGCATCCAACTCATAATCATCAACGAGGGTATCTCTGTAGATGAAATGAAGCATGGCCTGGACGGAGTATCCACATATAGTAAGTATACTTGCTCCCAGGTTATACTGGAAGACATTGATAACAAACAAAATAGATACACACCTTGAAAACCTTGGGCTCTAGATCATCAATAACAATCTCTTTCAGATCCTCACTCTCATTAACCTCGTTCTTGTCCCCTTCTGATTCATCATCAAAAAGTTTGGATCTAAATACAGTAGACCGTGCAGCCAACACTAACTTATGGGCATGAAACCTCTCTCCACTCACATTAAGAATAACATCAACCCCTTCATTACTGTCCAAAAGAGAACCGAAGTGGTAGCCAATATCAGAGTCTGGAACCTGAATGTAGTGTGGTCTGGAGTAATCAATAGTTGAAACCACAACACCCACAGTGCAGTTTATCCTCAAACAATCATCTTTAAGAAAGTCCGATGTCTCAAGAGCAGTTCGCCGAAAGAACCGTTTGTAACCCCTGAAATGAAGAATGAATATCAGAACCCAGACCCCCGAGGCTGTTAAAGACTGGGGATCTAGATCATTTGGCACACTTTACAAGGAGTTTGATGATTTACCCCAGGATAGTGCAAATTATCAAATGAGGAAGTAAAGTGTGGGTTAAGATCTAATTTCTCATTAAAGACTTGTATTAACGAATTCACACCTATACCTACAAATGTCATGGGTTGGTAGTTACATCATATCCAAGGTTAATATTTCGTATCAACAAAAAGGAAAACATAGGACACCAAAGTTTCCAGATACCGCTGGCAAGCAGATTTAAAAGAAAAAAAATCCAGTTTTTCCTAATTATAGTTTGAACTTGGGAATGAAAATAACTGAAAAGCTACAACTATTGCAGTTGTGAAGATTGAAAAACAAGACCTGAGCCTCCCAGCGCCAGTGACATACCACCATGAGAAGCACAGTTTTGTGATATAATTTTAATCATTGTTTATATTATACTATGGTCCAACATTTGGAACTCCTATGTTTTTTGCCTGAAATGCATATCTACAGGAGCTGGCAGCAAATCAGAAAGAATATGAATGAAAGTATTAATGGGCTTGAGAATCTGAGCTCACCATGCTAGTGGCCTGAAGGCACTGTCAAACAAGAGCTATTGCTTTGTTTTTATTTCCAGAACATTTTGGTTACCAAACAGAAATCTCTGATTTCGTGGAAATGAGACTGGGGGTAACAGCTCTTTCATTTAAACCAAAGGTTACTTCGTGATGTCCTAAATTGATGGTACGGGCACACTTCAACATACAACTATTCAAATGAAGTGAAACTCAACAAAAAGAATAGGTGAATAAATACCATAACATGTTGTAAGGACACAAGTACTCAAGATTGACTATTAAAACAGTTTGGTTCCATGGTATAAAGAAGGGTCATTCCAAACACATTGCCTTTCACACAATACAGTCCACCAAGGAATTACTCCAGTAACAGAAGATGCCGTCTTAAACACAACCAAATAAACATATTATAAATGGCAACAAATTCACCAACCAATAGATCTGTCAACGTATGTAAACCCAAGAATATCCAGTCAGCAACCTAATCAAGTGACATTATGCTTTACAATAAAAGCATGTAAAAGTAAAAGCATGTAAAAGTAAAAGCATAAGTTTACTATTAGACTACAGCATTGCAGTGACAAAACTGTAGTAATGGGCTAATGGCACTAGCACAAGAAGTTGGATTTACTTCTTCTTATTGGATAAACCTTTTATGAAAGAGGATGTGTGTGCTACCATTGAGATTAGGCAAAAAGATGAACTAGTCCTTAAGCATCTCAAGTCTCTTCTTTCCAGCCAACACTACCTCTTCATTCCCCTCTACCCTACGGGCAGTTCATCAATCGAAGCATTACAGTCAGCCTACCTTTTATAGTGTTTTCCACAAGTGTACTGTCATCGATGTGATCAACAGATGGGGATAGCGCCACAGCAAAGCAACATATTACACCAGAAATTAGGAATGAAAAATCAAAATTGTAAAGCTACTGATGCATATCATACTCAACAGATCAAAACCAGATAATTCAAACAGTAGCATGCCATTGGATTGAACTAATAGACTTCAAGTAGCGGATAATCCTCGTGGCTGTACTAGAACACCAAAAATGGCTGCCTTGCTATCACCTAATAATCCTGACATCAGCTGAAGTTGAATCCCTAGACTAAAGCATGGCAACTACCCCCAACATGCAAGCACTAACATCAATCGAATCACAGGCTCAACTGTCCTAGCTAAAGCTCCACAGACGCCAATTCAACGACAGTGTCATAGTTCATACCAGAACAAGTTCAACCAAAGCAGGAGGATTATTCAGAGGCGCCTGCTTACCACATGGAGCCTCGATACTTGAGGGTGTAGGGCCCAGACTCGAGCGAGCGATCGAAGTGGGAGTGGACCTTGTGCTTGCCCTTGCCGCTCTGGTCCTGCAGCGTGAGCTCAAAGAGAGCGCGGACGTCAGTGCCCTCGGAAGCGAGCGCGATGAAGACGGAGACGTAGGCCGAGTTGTCCTCGGGGTTCTTCCCGTCTGGGTAAAAGTAGATAGCCCACTGGTATCCCCCGACGGTGAAGGTCTCGCTCGCGATGTGCTTCCCGACGCCCATCCCCTTGGCGAGGGAGTAGCCCTGGATCACGAAGCGGTGGGAGCCGTTCACCGTCTCCGTCACGGAGCGCGAGCTGGTAGGGGACGCCGCTATGTCACGCGACGACGGGGCGCCTGTGGCAGCAGGGGGGGCAGGTCCGGGCGGCGGCGAGGCGTCGCCGGCGTCGTCGTCCATGGGAATGCGATTGGCTAGGGTTAGGGTTGGGGCTAAGAGGCCGGGATTGGGGAATTTTCAGCCGATTGGCCGCACGGGCCTTTGGTTTGGTTCTGCGCGTAGGGCCGCCGTGCCATCCACGGGTGAGACGTGGAGCTAAGGCCAACTCCAGCGCACGACCTCAAACGGACATCCGTTTTGACCGGATTCTGTCCGTTTGAGTAGGGTAATGGGGTCGTGTTCGGGTCTTTTTTTTCTGAAAGGCGTCGGCCATGCGCCCAACACGCGGCCGCATCCTGTCCACGTACATTTTTCTTTTCAAGCACATATTTTTTTTTCGTCATTGATTTTTGATACATAGAAATACATCACCAAATTTTGACTAGAAAAACAAGCCCAAAGAAAACAAAAACCACAAGAAGACATTTTAGAAGATAACCAGCTTTCATAACTACTCCCATAAATTGAATTAGTGCCTTCTCGATGCATTCATTGTTGATCTGCGGAGGCTCGATCTTGTGTGCTTCTTTTTTTTCGAGTCTAAAGAAGTAGACGTTGCTTCCTCGCATCTAGTCTCATGTCTAGCCTATATTCTAGCAACAAGTGCACTAGTCTCATCTCTAGCCTCTATTCTAGCTAAAAGTACACGGACATCTACTAAATTGCGCTCTATCAAAATATCGATGTACTCTTCTTCCCAATACCAAAAGTTGCATCCATTCTACACAATAAAAATTTAAGTTAGCACAACTAGTCAAATCTGAGAGCACAACCGAAGTTAAGTAGCACATACCCCATCAGTTGAGCACTTGATGAACACCCATCCGGGATGTTCCGGCGTTGTAGAGACACGGCGCAAGACCTTCTTTGGGCAGTCGTCGCACTTAATGAGTGGCAACGGTGCGCCGACGAGCTTTTGGGCCAGTAACGAGCCCGGCCGATGGCCGTTCGTGTATCTGCCGGCGAACCGCCGACGGTGTAGATCCGAGCGGCTAGAGGCGGAGTCAGTACCTGCATGCGACCTTGCGGCCTTGCCGAGGCCTTCCGGCCCGGTGCCCGGCCAGTCCCATGGCACGACGCGGCCTCCCATAGCCGAGCGAGCTCAATCCCGGCCGGATCCGCTCCAAATCCGACCGCCGGGTGCGCAAATCAGGTGGCCGTGGTTGGGTAGCTCGGGGGCGTCGAGGGAAAGGAGGTTGGGCGAGCGTGCGTCCGAGCTGCACAGCGGCAGCGGCGGCGGCGGCGAGGGCAAGAGTGGCGGGGGTGCGGCTGGAGCGCTCGGGTGGAGGGGGGAGGGGGGATAGAAAAAGGGAGGCATGTGCCACCGACGGGCGGGCCAGGGGAGGACAAGCGCACGCGGCCCGTCCGTCCGCGCACTGTCCGTTTCACCTCAAAAGGACCCAAACTTGGGCCGAGGATGGGTCGAAAGCGAACAGAAAACGGACAAAAGTCCGTTTGCGTCTGCGCGCTGAGCCGTCTGGTATGTCCGTTTTGCCCCAAACGGATGCACCCGGACAGGATGGGGTCGCGCGCTGGAGTTGGCCTAAGAGCATCTCCACCCGCCCCAGGACACTTTTTGGGTTCGGCCACGTTTTTTGCCAAAAAACGGCCTAACCACACCCCCAACGCCTTCCAGGACGTCAAAATAGCGCCGACAAACCCAGACGAAACCTAGCGCGTTTGGGGGCTCTTGGGGCGGCGGCGGAAGTTTCGGCGAATCGTGTCTCCCCACATGTCCTTTTTCTTGACCCACTTAATCATTTCCCTCACAAACTTTCGTCCCTCACAAACTTTTGGTTGGGGTGAGATGTGGCTGGGAAGATATTCTCCCCATTCATTCCTATTTTGGCCGGATGAAGCATTTGGCCAGACATCAACTTTTTTGGTTCGGTGGTGTTCTTGGGGGCTCCAACGGCTGCAGATGCTCTCATAATGCATTCTTGGTCTTATCGAGCATGCTCACTTAAGCGCACGTGCATTTTGCACATCTCTAGTTCTCTACTACACATCTCTATCAATAGATATTAACTAGACCAAGAGCGCACCTTGGCGCATGCGGTGCCCATCCCAGCGCCATGACATAATAAAACATTTGGTACATCAAACAAAATTGGAGTAGTTGTTCAGTTTTAGTAAGTTTAGTATCAATCACAGACCATGAAAATATATCAAAAGCAGTTGAGGTATAAGCAGCTAACTAATTGATCTAGAAGTGCATGGCAAAGAAGAAAATTTTAATTTGTTCCCAAAGCAAAGCACAGTGGTTGCCCAAAACAACATATCCGCATCAAGTTCATTACAAAGAGTAGAGTTGTAAGAAACATATATAGTTCTACTAAGCCATACTACGTATTTGATAGATTGGTTCGGTTGACTTGTCATTTGACTCCTCGCATGCTGCGTCGTATGAATCTGTTGGACATGTTTTGTAAGCCAAAGAGGTTATGAACTGTTTTTAAGGATAATGCAACATGTCAATCTAACATTTTTGTGACAACACATAACTAAGTGTGTAAACACACAAAAAGATATATTGATCTTCTTTACTAAAATGCGTACTGTAACACCAGCTACCAGCAAGCAAACTGAACATTATATCAGGTAAAACAAATATAGAGCTCAACAACCACCATTAGAAGAGATTCATGTCTCATATCTCAGGAAAATACAATGATGAAATTTGTTTGAGATACAGCAAAAGTTCACACAAATTTGCTGGATAAAGTGTTCCACCACAAAATTTGGTCAATGATACTAAAGCAAAAAAAGCATGGTAGCTACATTAGCTAACATCCAACCATCAAAGTGGGATCATCACTTAACGTAGAACACATATTAGGGCTATAGGGATCAAAATCAACTCCGTTGATTCATACTTAATTTCAAGTTGTTTCTGAAATAGAATAAATAGGTTCTCCTGAACAACCTTGGTAATAAACACCCTGCAATTGGTGCATCAGAGTGGAAACACCATTAAATCATAACATGCCTCTTATATCATTTTCGAGATCGATTTTCCCCCCTAATATATCTGTGAAAGTGAGCATCGTATATGCAATGAGAAGAGCTGGAGTTGCAATTAAGGAAAATAAAACAATTTTTGTGGCACCATAAAACTGCAGTGATCTGACCTCTCCGACATCGAGTGCGGGCGTGCGACACTCATCAAATGTTTGATTTACTCCCTAACGGCCCCTTGCCTCCTCCACGGTGCTCGGCAGAGCGAGCAAATATGGCACTACAGATTTTCAAGTTACCATGGCCATCAGAAAGAGACATACATATGTGGTTGAATAATACAGAACAACAAAGACATTGCCATTGGGACTGAGCCTACGTACTGCTGCTACTCCTCACCATGGTACGCACAAAGCAGTCAGCCATGGCATCCACGCAAATAAAAGGAAAAGAAACAGTAACATCATTGTCCCCCATTTATAAGTTGCTTCCTCTAAATTCCTATCTATCAGCTGCTTCTATTGACAATAACCTGAAAGAACACCGGGCACATGAACCTTACATGTAAGCACACAACACGAGCATGCAACAATTTTTTAAGATAAAGGGTAAAAACAGATGTGCATCAATTACCAGGTCATTTAAGTTAATATAACCATTAGCCAAACACTGAAGTTAACTGTATGGAAACCAATTAACTTTAGGCATTGCTACCTTCAACTGAAAAATATCACATCTGTGTATGCAGATGCATGTCACTAACAAAACTTCCAGTACTATAAGAAAAGAAATAGCACCTGGCTATTTTAGTTATCTGCTATTCTAGCTACCATTGATTTATATTTTTCAATTTTTTACTTTCCAGCTCTTCATTATATATTCCATCCTATATAAACGTTAAGTTTTATTCTTAATTGTGTAAGAAACACTAATACGCAGATGGTATTCAAATATCTCGCTCCAGCTCAATATAAATTCCATCGGTTAATTCAGACATTGGTAAAAGTCATATTTATAATCATTAAGTACAGCTGATGTACTCTTAATTTTTCTTGATATGGAATAATCATATAGAGAGACACATGACGTATTTTCTTAGTTCAACATGGATTAATCCCAGATCATCCCAAAAAAGTGTAGCTCAAGCAAATAAAGAATCTGTGCATAGAAAAGGAAAAGCAAGTATAGGTCACAAAGTACCACATGAACCAGCGGTGACATGTGCACATATCGAATAACTGCAGGCTAGCAGATAGTATGAGAATTAATTATACATATGCAACAGTAGTACCAATCCAAGTTGGTCACCTTATGATAAATATGCTCGCACATGTTATTCAGTTGCAGGCAGACACAACTTTTATCTCAAGGTTTTCTGCCTTCATGTCCTAAATGAAATCCCTGGTACAAAATATTTGAAGAACATTATAGTTAATATAATTTCAGTGAGAAGGGACATAACATAAGCACATATAAAATATATCTCTTTATGTTTTAAGACAGTTTATGCTGTATTGAATTGTCAAATATCTATAATAGCACTCGTCCGCATATGGAACAAACTCAATGGTAAATTAACACCAGAAGAAAAATCAACTTACCTTCAAGATACGTCGTCATTGGTTAATAAGAGACGATCGGTGAGCAAGTCGGGGCAGGGGAGCATCCTCTTGCAGGCCAAGATGGCGGCCAGCAACGTCCGAGCCCAACACGACAGGTTCGTCTCCTGCAGTTCCAAGATGTGTGTGTGTGAGAGAGGGAGAGGGAGAGCGAGAGGGAGAGGGAGAGCGAGAGCGAGAGCGAGAGAGAGAGAGAGACTGGAGCAGAAATGCAGCCAATAACCTCCTGGCGATGGAGGAGGAGAAGCAACGGGGGAGCACCTGTAGTGGACGTAGGAGGAGTGACGGGGGAGCCGCATCGAGCGCCTCCAGCGAGCGCTCCTCGCCCTGCGCCTCTACCCCGCCGCTCCTGGGTCGAACCGACGACGCGCAGCGGATGATCCTGGGGAACAGAGAGCGCCAGCCGACAGCTTAAGAGAAGGGGCGGCGGGGACGTGGAAGGAAGCGGCGGCGTGAGGTCGACGGAGGAGCAGACGACGTAGCGGCGACTTGGTCGGCTGACGGTGCCGTGCGCGATGAAGATAGTGGACAGAGGAGGCGGATCTCGCGGCAGGGGATGTGGCGGAGGACGCGGAGCTCGCAGTTGGGGCACGGTGGAGGACGCGGAGCTCGCAGTTGGGGCACGGTGGAGGACGCGGAGCTTGGGACGGGGACGGGGACCAACGATGGCGGCGACGGCGAGACGCATCGCGCGTACCTGCGGGAAAGGGGGACAATTGACGATAACCCCTTTGTTGGCAAATCCTTGATCATATGCCCCCCGCCGCTGTCTATGACATGTGGTGGTTTAAGTGGCCTGGGGGGCTATCATCAAATCTCCCGCGGGAAAGGTGGGGAGGCTAGGTGATGCAGAGCATCCCAAGGTCATCCCAATGGACCTATCATCATCTCACCAAGAGTCAAGTGGACCCATGACACGAGCACGTGCAAGAGCTCTTGAAACCGAGGTGACATCACTCCTCTCGCAACTCCCTTTCGAATCACATGAGACATGACTACTAACTCAAACGGAGACACTTTACATACTCAGGTACCAAGGAGTTAACCATGGAGAAGCTAAGGAGCAAGGAGGATCGGAAGAGGGAGGCATACGCGAAGACGGAGAAGAAATCGACCAAGTCCCAAGCTACCGGACGATCCGGACAGAGCCCGAACCGGTCTGGACGATCAGGCTAATCCACCCGAGAGCACCCGCAGCTGAACCACGAAGCCGGATCATCCGGACGGAGTCCCGGATCATCCGGACCCAGCCGGACATCCGGACCCCCCTCTGGACATCCGGGCCGCCGCCTGCCTCCTCGCCACGTCCGGACCATCCGGACCATCCCCCGAATCATCCGGGTCCCTGAAGCCCGGATCGTCCGGCTTCCCATCCGGATCATACGAACAACCACCTGCGTGTGCGTTTTGGGCCGAAGCCCATGTACCATTTCGTCCCTCTAGCCTATATAAACGACTCCACCTTCACTTTTATAGGGTTAGCATTGGTTTAGCTCATTTGAGAGATAGAGCTTTGCTCATCCACTTGATACTTTCTCCATCGAAGACCGCGGCCTCTACGGAGAATGATGAGGACATCAATACCATTGTTACACCCACAGCGCCTGCTGCTATACATACTGGACCAATTACTAGAGCTCGCGCACGCCAATTAAATTATCAGGTACTTTCGTTTCTTGGTAATGATTCTAATGTTCATGAGAATATGATGCTGCCTAAATTGGATACATTTGTTTTGCTTACAAATGAAGGGCCTAGCTTGGACAAGAAAGAGGAACCTTGGAGCAAGTTCAAGCATGGAGATGATGGCATGCGCAAGGGGAACAAGAACGGAGTTACAAGTGATGATTTCAGGACTTTGAAGCCACCATAATGAGTGCAGGAAGCCTTGGACGAAATATACAAGATGCCACTTCATAAATTTCGTCCAGAGGCTATTATAGGTGCTGCGTCACCTTATTATTGGGCCAGGCCCATGTAATTTCGAAATACTTGAGTATAGGTTGTTTTTAGAGTCCGTATGTGTGGGGAAACAAGAGATAGGGTTGGTTTCGGACCCCTCCTTCAAGGGCCACGAAATTCCCCCCTCTTCCTCCATATATACAGCCCTTAGGGCACCGTTTAGACTTTGGGTTCTGTTTAGATTAAAAGTTCGCCATAGCTGCAACTTCGCGTACTTCGTTTGTGTTCAACGACCAAACCAAGACGTCACAGAACCCCACCTTCATTAATAAAGCTTTCCTCTTATATTCGCAATATCCAGATTGCAATCTCAGTTTCTTGCTTGTTCTTCGTTTGCTCGCAGGAAACAGACCCTCGTGGTCAGGTTGATCGTGCTACGGCGTGGTCAATAACCCTTTGGAAGTTGGTATAGCAATTGCTAAGGCGCGACGTCTCGTACGTTCGTAGTCGGATCGTCAAGGTCGACTCCCATAGAAAACGATAGCCACCATCTCATCGAAACATCGGGACACCTTAGCCTCTATTAAGTGGTATCAGATTTTCAGGTTGCTCGGTGAGATTTTACAGTTTTTCGTAGTTTAGATCGAGTCTGTTCTTCATACCTATAGTCCACGAAAAAGCAAAAAAAAAATTAGGGTTAGTTCATCATATCCGAACCAATCTGAGCCTTTGCATAATCTTTTTAGGGTTTTTGTTTTGTTGAATTTGCGGTTGCATCGTCGTGTCTAGTTGCTGGTCTTAGCGTCTAGTCCTTTAGAGTTTCGAGTTCTGGTCATAAGTTGTCACGCCGTCGCCGCACCATCATCATCGCCCCTGCCATCTACCACCACCGCTTATCCGCTACCGCTCTGAATCCATATACCATCACCGATCTGTATCCATATACCACCATCGATCTGTATCCATATACCACCACCGATCCGTATCCATATACCACCACCGCTACCATATACCACCACCGATGCCATATACCACCACCATATATCCACCACCAATCCGAGTTCTTTTCATATTAGGTTTGTTTTCGAGATCCATCTAGTTTCCGATTCGTGTTTCCTTGCCTGAGTAGGTTTCAAAAAAAAAACAAAAGAGTCTGGAGACCCCCGGGCAGTTTTTAGGCCAAAATTTTGGCAGTCAAAAATATTTTTTCCCTATCCTATTTTTAGGTCCCAGGGAGCGTTTTGAGACACTCGCCATCATAGTGATTTTTTGTCGCACTTTTTCGTCGTCGCTGCCCTGATTTCCGAAAAAAAAATTGTCAATTTTTTTTTTCGTGCCAATCCTGTTAGTTTGACTTGGGAAGAGTTTTGAGACACTCGCCATTATAGTGATTTTTTGCCAAAAAAAAAAGAGGAGCGCAAAAAAAAAACCAAATTTTTTTTTAGAGTGTGCTCTTCCCTTGTTTACGTGCTGCGCCGTGATTTTGTTAGTGTTCTAGGCTCGCGTCTCTAGTACGGTCTAGCCTAGGACCAGCACAGTACCGTCGTTGAGCGTTTATTCAACTTTGCATCTCTGAATTGATTATTGCTGACATTTTTGCTACTATATCATAAGCCTTCCCAGCTCCACATACATCTACATCGTGCGTTTGACACCACCTGGCAATCGCTCTGTCCAATCTTTGAGAGTTTTGACTACAACGGTGGCCGATCACCACCTGCTGCTGGGTAAGAACTGGTAAGCATTTGAGATTCGCTTGACGGATTTGTGATACACCACCACCACTTCCTAGAAGTTTGTAGGATCATTTTTTTGTGTGTTTCTATTGCTGCTAACCATGGCAGGATCACAAGCCGATGAGACTGATTGGGAGAACATGACGAACAAACAGCTACATGATAAATTTCAGCAAATGATGAGTGGACAGGTGCAAGATGTGCTAAACAGATTTGAAGAGGCCATGGAGAAGATAGATGGAATTGAGAAGACGTTCGAAACAAAGCTCGATAACAAGTTTAATGAATTGCTCACGCGTCTTCCACAACCACCACCGGCTGCACCTGTCGCACCTCTACAACAACAACAACGTCGCCTTCCAAATCAAGTGGGACGAGCACAGCGCGTTCCCCTTGAGCCTGGTCAAACTTCTGGTGCCGCTGCACCTATTGTTGATGCTTCTATGGCTCCTGCTGCCGCTGAGGAGGACGATTATGCGGGCGATTACGAGGATGAGGTTGATCAAAATCAGAACTACGTACCAGCACCAGGTCGTCCACATGCCAATAATCGCAATGGTAGGGCTGCATTACCAGCTCAGGTACGAGATCATGACCATCTTCCTAAACTGAAATTGAATATTCCACCATTTGAGGGTAGACATGTTCCTGATATATATCTTACTTGGGAGTTAGAAACTGAACAACGTTTTACATGTTTACAATATCCCGAGGAGAGACGTGTTGCTGCTGCTGTTTGTGCTTTTACTAGTTTTGCATGTGTATGGTGGTCTGAACATTGTAGATTATATCCTATTCCAGCTACGTGGGCTGCTTTGAAAACTGCTATGCGTACTCGTTGGGTTCCACCATATTATCAACGTGAATTACTTCAAAAATTGCAGCGCTTAAGACAAGGAAAAAATTCTGTAGAAGAATATTATCAGGAATTACAAACTGGCATGATTAGATGTGGTATTGTTGAGGAGAATGAAGTTATGCTTGCACGTTTCATGGGTGGATTAAATAGAGAGATTCAGACCATTCTAGAGTATAAGGAGTATAATAATATCACTCGTTTATTCCATCTTGCTTGTAAAGCTGAACGTGAAGTGCAGGATCAACAGGCATTGGCGCGAACTAATTTTTCTGCAGGTCGATCTTCATCATGGACACCGCGTGCCTCCTCTACTCCCACACGTCCTACTGCGGCACCACTGACTTCAGCCGCCAATTCCAACCGAGATACAAGAAAACAGGCACCACCACCACCATCTGCCAAGAGTACACCTTCTGGTCCTGCCCAGAGCTCTTCTTCATCTATGGCATCAACAGGGCACACACATGATATTATTTGTCGTCGTTGTAAGGGAAGATGTCATTATGCGAGAGAATGCCAATCTCCGCGTGTTATGATTGCTACTAAGGATGGTGGGTATGAGTCCACTAGTGACTATGATGAGGAGACTTTGGCTCTTATTACAAGTGAAGAACACGGTGGAGATGATTCTGATCATGAGACGCAATACATGGCTCCTGAAGACGCTGACAGGTATGAATGTTTAGTTGCTCAACGTGTTTTGAGTGTGCAGGTCACACAAGCTGAGCAAAATCAGAGGCATAATTTGTTCCATACAAAGGGAGTTGTGAAGGAACGTTCTATTCGCGTCATCATAGATGGAGGGAGCTGCAACAACTTGGCTAGCATGGAGATGGTGGAGAAGCTATCTCTCACCACAAGACCACATCCACATCCTTACTATATCCAATGGTTCAACAACAGTGGCAAGGTTAAGGTAACACGTACTGTTCGTGTGCATTTTAGTATCTCTACATATGCTGATTATGTTGATTGTGATGTGGTACCCATGCAAGCATGTTCATTATTACTTGGTAGACCATGGCAATTTGATAAAAATTCTGTACACCATGGTAGAAACAATTAGTATACTCTTGTTCATAAGGATAAACATATTACTTTGCTTCCTATGACTCCTGATTCTATTTTGAAAGATGATATTAATAGAGCTAGTAAAGCAAAACAGGAGAAAAATAAGAGTGAAAATCAGATTGTGGCAAAAGAATTTGAGCAACAAATGAAGCCTAATAATAAACCATCTAGTGTTGCTTCTGAAATTAAATTGAAAAGTGCATGTTTACTTGCCACCAAATCTGATATTGATGAGCTAGATTTCAGCAAATCTGTTTGCTATGCTTTTGTGTGCAAAGAAGCGTTATTTTCATTCGAGGACGTGCCTTCCTCTTTGCCTCCTGCTGTCACTAACATTTTGCAGGAGTTCGCTGACGTCTTTCCACAAGACGTGCCACCGGGATTACCACCTATTCGCCGGATTGAGCATCAGATTGACTTAATTCCCGGTGCTTCATTGCCAAACCGTGCGCCATACCGTACCAATCCAGAGGAGACGAAGGAGATTATGCGTCAAGTACAGGAGCTGCTCGACAAAGGTTATATACGCGAATCTCTTAGTCCTTGTGCTGTTCCTATTATACTAGTGCCAAAAAAGGATGGTACGTCGCGTATGTGTGTTGATTGTAGAGGCATTAATAATATTACTATTTGTTATCGTCATCCTATTCCAAGGCTAGATGATATGCTTGATGAATTGAGTGGCTCTACAATATTCTCCAAAGTTGATTTGCGTAGTGGATACCATCAAATTCGTATGAAATTGGGAGATGAATGGAAAACATCATTTAAAACTAAGTTCGGTTTATATGAGTGGTTAGTCATGCCTTTTGGGTTAACTAATGCACCTAGTACTTTCATGAGATTAATGAACGAAGTTTTACGTGCTTTCATTGGATGATTTGTGGTAGTTTACTTTGATGATATATTGATTTATAGCAGATCTTTGGAGGAATATTTGGAACATTTACGTGCTTTTATTGCTCTACGTGATGCACGTTTGTTTGGTAACCTTGGGAAGTGCACCTTTTGCACCGACCGAGTATCTTTTCTTGGCTATGTTGTTACTCCACAGGGAATTGAAGTTGATAAAGCCAAGATTGAAGCTATTGAGAGTTGGCCGCAGCCCAAAACGGTCACACAAGTGAGGAGTTTCCTTGGCCTCGCTGGTTTCTATAGGCGTTTTGTGAGAGATTTCAGTACCATTGCTGCACCTCTCAACGAGCTTACAAAGAAGGATGTGCCTTTTGTTTGGGGTACCACACAGGAAGAAGCCTTCACGGTGTTGAAAGATAAGTTAACACATGCTCCTTTACTCCAACTTCCTGATTCTAATAAGACTTTTGAGCTTGAATGTGATGCTAGTGGAATTGGATTAGGAGGTGTGTTATTACAAGATGGCAAACCTGTTGCATACTTTTCTGAAAAATTGAGTGGGCCTAGTCTGAATTACTCTACTTATGATAAGGAATTATATGCTCTTGTTCGGACTTTGGAAACATGGCAACATTATTTATGGCCCAAAGAATTTGTTATTCATTCTGATCATGAATCTTTGAAACATATTAAAAGTCAAGCCAAACTGAACCGTAGACATGCTAAATGGGTTGAATTCATTGAGACTTTCCCTTATGTCATTAAACACAAGAAGGGTAAAGAAAATGTTATTGCTGATGCATTGTCTCGTCGTTATACTATGCTTTCACAACTTGACTTTAAAATATTTGGTTTGGAGACCATCAAAGATCAATATGTGCATGATGCTGAATTTAAAGATGTATTGCAGAATTGTAAAGAAGGGAGAACATGGAACAAGTTCGTCATTAACGATGGATTTCTGTTTCGTGCTAACAAGCTATGCATTCCAGCTAGCTCCGTTCGTGTTTTGTTGTTGCAGGAGGCGCATGGAGGAGGATTAATGGGACACTTTGGCGTAAAGAAGACGGAGGATGTACTTGCTACACATTTCTTTTGGCCAAAGATGAGACGGGATGTTGAGCGCTTTGTTGCTCGCTGCACTACATGTCAAAAAGCTAAGTCACGACTCAATCCTCATGGTTTATATATGCCTTTGCCTGTACCTAGTGTTCCATGGGAGGATATATCTATGGACTTTGTTTTGGGTTTACCTCGAACAAATAAGGGGAGGGATAGCATATTTGTTGTCGTGGATAGGTTCTCGAAAATGGCACACTTTATACCATGTCATAAAAGCGATGATGCTGCTAATGTTGCTGATTTGTTCTTTCGTGAAATTATTCGCTTGCATGGTGTGCCAAATACTATTGTTTCAGATCGTGATACCAAATTTCTTAGCCACTTTTGGAGATGTTTATGGGCTAAGTTGGGGACTAAACTGCTTTTTAGTACTACTTGTCACCCCCAAACTGATGGACAAACTGAAGTAGTCAATAGAACTTTGTCTACTATGCTTAGGGCTGTTTTGAAGAATAACAAGAAAATGTGGGAAGAATGCTTACCTCATATTGAATTTGCTTATAATCGTTCGTTGCATTCTACTACTAAGATGTGCCCTTTTGAAATTGTATATGGTTTCCTACCTCGTGCACCTATTGATTTGTTGCCTCTTCCATCTTCGGAGAAGGTTAATTTTGATGCTAAACAACGTGCTGAATTGATCTTAAAAATGCATGAGTTAACTAAGGAGAACATTGAGCGTATGAATGCTAAATATAAACTTGCTGGAGATAAGGGTAGAAAACATGTTGTGTTTGCACCTGGAGATCTTGTTTGGTTACATTTGCGTAAGGATAGATTTCCTGATTTGCGCAAATCAAAGCTAATGCCACGTGCTGATGGTCCTTTTAAGGTGTTAGAGAAAATAAATGATAATGCATATAAACTTGAGCTGCCTGCAGATTTTGGGGTTAGTCCCACTTTTAACATTGCAGATTTGAAGCCTTATTTGGGTGAGGAGGATGAGCTTCCGTCGAGGACGACTTCATTTCAAGAAGGGGAGGATGATGAGGACATCAATACCATTGTTACACCCACAACCCCTGCTGCTATACATACTAGACCAATTACTAGAGCTCGCGCACGCCAATTAAATTATCAGGTACTTTCGTTTCTTGGTAATGATTCTAATGTTCATGAGAATATGATGCTGCCTAAATTGGATACATTTGTTTTGCTTACAAATGAAGGGCCTAGCTTGGACAAGAAAGAGGAACCTTGGAGCAAGTTCAAGCATGGAGATGATGGCATGCGCAAGGGGAACAAGAACGGAGTTACAAGTGATGATTTCAGGACTTTGAAGCCACCATAATGAGTGCAGGAAGCCTTGGACGAAATATACAAGATGCCACTTCATAAATTTCGTCCAGAGGCTATTATAGGTGCTGCGTCACCTTATTATTGGGCCAGGCCCATGTAATTTCGAAATACTTGAGTATAGGCTATTTTTAGAGTCCGTATGTGTGGGGAAACAAGAGATAGGGTTGGTTTCGGACCCCTCCTTCAAGGGCCACGAAATCCCCCCTCTTCCTCCATATATACAGCCCTTAGGGCACCGCTTAGACTTTGGGTTTTGTTTAGATTAAAAGTTCGCCATAGCTGCAACTTCGCATACTTCGTTTGTGTTCAACGACCAGACCAAGACGTCACAGAACCCCACCTTCATTAATAAAGCTTTCCTCTTATATTCGCAATATCCAGATTGCAATCTCAGTTTCTTGCTTGTTCTTCGTTTGCTCGTAGGAAACAGACCCTCGTGGTCAGGTTGATCGTGCTACGGCGTGGTCAATAACCCCTTGGAAGTTGGTATAGCGATTGCTAAGGCGCGACGTCTCGTACGTTCGTAGTCGGATCGTCAAGGTCGACTCCCACAGAAAACGATAGCCACCATCTCATCGAAACATCGGGACACCTTTGCCTCTATCAAGAAGATCCCCCAAGTGGATTCAAGACCCCTCACGGGAAGACCCCTCAAGACCTCCTCACAGAGAAGAACTACCGCCTCTTGTATCGTCCTTTGTTGCGTTTGAATCGTGTATCACTCGTATTATTCATGGATCTAGCACATGTGTGTTCGTTCTTGTTGATTTGAGTGTTTCCCCTCGTGTTTTCCCTCGTGTTTCCCCTCGTGTTCTTCGCGGGATCCCCTCCAAATCATGAAAGATCGGCCCTAGGGTTTCCACCCTACATCATCTTGGTATCATGAGCCTTGGTTGATCACGAATTTGGAGCCCCTACACCTTGTTTTCTAGTTGATTTCGTCCTAAAATCCGAAAATCCCCACAAAAATAGCCCCAAATTTTTTTTGTGATTTGTTGGTATGATGAAGTTTTGTTGATTTTGATCCGTGGATTCTTTGTGTTGCAAGTGGATCTTACCTTTCCCCACCATCTCCACCACGAAACCCATCAAAATCCCCGAAATCCTCGAATTTTTCGCCGTTTTCGAGTTCATCCCGAGCCATCCCCGTGCGCAGTTGACCTGCCCTGATCATCCGGACCTTGTCCCGGATCATCCGGCTCCTGGCCCGGATCATCCGGCAACCTCTGCCGAAACTGCATTTTCTGCAGTTTTTCTTCACCACCACTTCCGCCGCAACATACCTACCTCAAGCACCACCATACCACTTCCGCTACCCCACTTAATGTACCCGACCGTGTCACCGCTTTCCGTTATCACCATTTGACATTTGTTTTGAGAATTTGAGTTGTGGTTCATCATTTCCTAGGGTGTTTCGGCTAACTAGGAACGGTTCGACTATGACATCACCACCGCTCATCTTCGCCAAGGACTCGACATCGACAATGACCACTTCACAACCTTGACACCCTCAACCGTAAGCAAGGACGGTAACTTCGACAACACCTTTGTGTACTCCTTGCCATTACATTGATAACCTCATAGCCCATTTTGCGTCACTTACCCATCGAGACTAGCCATTTGAGTATTGCCGGCAATGTTACTTGTGCACATTAGTGATCATAGTTCCCATTGCATACATACCATATCATATTGGTGCAAGTATCTCGATATCATCTCTTGTGTCACAAGGTTGTCACCCGCATATACACAATTACTATCTTGCTTCGTGAAGTTTTGCATAAGTGGCCACCAAAAGAGCTCAAAAGAGAAAGAGCCAACAAGCTTTTAAGCAAAAGAGAAAGATAAGCAAAGAGCTTTTAAGCAAGAACCATAGCATCATACTACATTAATATTGTCATACTCGATCATCTTGGATCATATCACCAAAACATCATACTTATAGCATACTTGGGATAGAAGTCGTTGCATTTTTCCTTTATAGGTTGTGCACATGTCTCGTATCCGCCTATTGTGCAATCGTGCTAGAGTCTCTCTTGTGTTGTGCAACAAGAGCATTTTCCATGGATTCCACATTTTGAGCTCATTTTTTGTTGCACGACCCCACTTATCTATCCGTGTGTGTGTTTCCATGTGCCACATCTTGCCATTGGTCTACTTGTTGCATTTGTGAATTTGCGAATCTTTTTCAACATTATTGATTCTTGCTAACTTTCACATAAATTTTGAGCCACCATCCTCACCAAGCTCCACCAAAGGCTTTATTTGTGTAGGTGTGAGAGATTGACGAGATACGGTACCAATTGTGCTATTTCCTTGCTACACTATTGGGTGATCATTGATCCATTCTCAACATTGGTCAAGGTACATTTGGTGTAGTTCTTTCCTTTCTTCCACTCACATATTTGCTTGCGATGATGGATAGGCCAAGTACTTCTACCAATCCACTCCTCATCGAGCAAGATGAGGACCCGAACAACTACGTCACCAAGAACCACCTCTTCGGCGTGCAACGAGCTTTGCATCAAGAGAATGAAGCATTGAGTGAACGCATCGACTTACTCGCTGCCGACTTGAGACAATCCGAACAACGTACAAGAGACTACTTCGACAACCAGCTCGACGAACAAAAACAAGAGAGCAATGCAAGAATGGACGAGATTTGTGCCTTGTTGGTCGACCGCTCTTCTACCTCTTTGTCATACTCAACATGGAGCCACTCGAGTCGACATTCCTACGACACCATCACCGGCTCAAGTACACCGACATCGAACACTCTTCGTCGAGCCGTGCGCCAAGACCGTCAAGCAAACCGCAATCCACTACACGACAATGATCGACGACAAGAGCAACTTCAAGAGCAAGAAAATCGACATCGTCAAAATCAAGCTACCTTTGCGCAAGCACAACAAAGGCAACACCAATGCCAACAAGAGGAAGAGCGAGCACGCCAACACCAAGACGAGCAAGACGCCGAAGCTCTTCGTCAACAACAACGGCGTGAAGCACAAGCCCTTGAGGCACAATGTGCCCTCCTCGACACCAATCGTGCCATCGCCGCCCGTAACCGACGTGTTCGAGAAGAAGAAGAAGCACTTCGCGAGGAAGTACAAGAGCGACTACATCAAGCACGATTGCACCGACAAGTCCCACAAACTCCTCTACAAGCTCGGCAAGAACCACAAGTTCGCCAAGAGCAACAAGACAATGGGAATCCTCCACGCCAAGAGCAACTTGAGGTTGACAATCCCCCACGTCAAGGGCGTCATCACCCTCGACCCCAACACAACGAAGAGCAACACTATGGCAAGCTCAAGTTCACCATGCCCAAGTTCACCGGAAGCAATGATCCCGAAGAGTATCTTTCATGGGCATTGAAGGTTGACAAGATTTTTCGGTTGCACAACTACGAGGAAGAGAAGAAGATCGCCATGTCATCCCTTGAGTTCCAAGACTACGTCCTTATTTGGTGGGAGCAAGTCATTGAGCTCCATGAAGCAAGAGGCGAACCACCCATCACAACTTGGGCGCAAATGAAGGATGTCATGAGAATGCGCTTTGTGCCAACCTACTACAACCGCGACCTCTTCAAGAAATTACAACTCCTCAAGCAAGGAACAAAGAGCGTTGAAGAGTACAACAAGGAAATGGAGATTGCTATGATATGAGCCAATGTCACGGAAGATGATGAACAAACTATGGCACGTTTCTTGAATGGACTCAATCATCCTATCAAGAAGATCGCCGACTTCCAACCTTACTCCAACCTCATCGAGCTAGTGCATCAAGCCACAAAGGCGGAGCGACAAGTGCAAGATGACTTCAAGTATGCCAAGTACTCTTCCAAGAACTACGGCTCCACCAACCAAGCTCCAATGACTCCAACGCCTTCTACCTCAACCAAACCTTCTACAAGCAACGACGACAAGTCAAGTTACAAGAAAACTTCGACAACCTCAAGTCGTCCTCTTACTACAAGCAACATCAAGCCGAGAGCTTCATCATCTACAACTCAACCGGATGAGACCATCAAGACAAGTTCCATCAAATGCTTCACATGCGGCGGCCGAGGCCACAAGTCCTTCGAGTGTACCAACAAGCGTACCATGATCCTCAACGACGACGGCACCTATGACTCCATGAGTGAAGAGGAAATGGAAGCCCTTGAGCAAGTGGCCATGCATCGGCGCGTGAATGAAGATGAAGATGACCAAGTCTTTTGCGACAATGATCCGAGTCCCGCTCTCGTTGTCTCCAAGGTCTTGACTCTTCAACAACAACAAGACAAAGACCAAAGATGCCATATCTTCCACACCAAGGCGGGCATCAATGGAAGGTCCGTGAAGGTCATCATCGACGGAGGAAGTTATCACAACTTGGCAAGTGAAGAGCTATGTTCAAAGCTACAATTGGTCAAGATGAAGCACCCTCGCCCCTACAAGGTCCAATGGCTTAGCGACTCCGGCACCATCCAAGTGGAGCACACCGTTCAAGTCTCCTTCAAGATTGAAGACACATTGGAGTGTGACGTGGTTCCCATGTCCGTTTGCCATCTCCTACTTGGACGACCGTGGCAATTCGACCGTGGCGTCATCCACAATGGGCGAACCAATCACTATACCTTCAAGATGAAGGGGAAGGAGTACGTGCTACGACCTATGTCACCAAGCCAAGTGATCGCCGACAAGCAAGCAACCACCCATCATGGAGAGAATAGTGAGAGAGCAAACCACCAAAAAGAGAGTGAGCGCCACAAGCCAAAATTGAGTGCCTCCACGATTATGGCACCCCGGCTCAGAGTAAACCGGAACGCCCCGTATTCCAGCCCAGGGACAAGTCCTCTGGAATACGGCACTGTTGGCATAGAACAAATCAACTCTTTATTACAATGGATATGGTTACAAAGGGTACAAGGATTACATCGGCACGGCGACACTACACCTGCCCGGGGTAGCTCTATGCTAACAGCGGAGTAACTCTCGGCAGCGGAACAGCGACGGCGGTGATGGACTCCACTCCGCAGGGACTCTGGCTAGAACGCGTACCCTAGCTCACAAACTCAGGATCCTTAACAAGCAAGCAATCACGGCATGACCTGCAAACTGGCATGACACGCCAGGTGAGTACTTGGAATGTACTCGCAAGCTCACAACAAACACCAGCATTAAGGCAAGACAACATCATAGCAAGATAGCTACTGAAGTAGATGCAGTAAGATAAAACATATTAAGTAGTTTAATCCATACTCCGAATAATCTCAGGATCCAATCCAAACCTGTGCCAAATCCCAATTCCCAAGCAAGTGGTCATCCGACCACTCATCTCATAGCCATGCCATGGTTAACATATCATATACCTGATTCCATCTGCACGGCAAGTCTGACAAACTTACTCTCTTCCGGGTTGTCTCACAACCCTCAGAATACTCACAATCCACCGAGTACTTCTGATCTTACGATGAGTTCTACCATCATTGTCACTACTATGGTTGACCACCTAGTGAGGTCTGGTCGGACTGTCCAATACCGTGGACACGGCTATTCGAATAGATTTTTACACTCTGCAGAGGTTGCGCACTTTACCCACACCATGGAGCACTGACCTCGTGATCCCATTCGGGTGGACCAGTGTTGCTCCAACGAAACCTGCCTGACCCGTGACTCTCCCATCGTACCACCGGCAATCATCCTCCCCCGGAGTCAAGCCCTGGGTGGCCCCCGTGTCACCTCGTGACACCTGCCACCGTCGTGGCCAAACTAAACTGTCCCAAACGGGGACCTGGATCCAAATAACTCAACTGGGCTCACAAGGTTATCGCCGCCTACCGGGCCAGGGTAGTGCGCACGCATAACCTTCCCTGTCGGGCGGTACCGGTGAAAGAGCACGCGATCAGACCAAGTCAAGGCCATCCCATACCGGCAAATGTGGCTGCACGGATAAGTCCGGACAGGTGACTCAAGGTCAACCATGAAATATCTAATCCCCGAATAATATTTCTGTCATGGCTGACACTCCGAGAACCAGTATGCTTAAGCCACTGCTACTAATTCATCTCTACGAACTGCCGGATGAACTCCAAAATAATCATAGACAGTGATCTCAACATCATAGTATCAACAAGTGGGTAAGCTACTAGTCACTAATAATCTGGTACTCAACATGGTAGTCACCTATCCGAGAATGAACTCGATCATTGCATAATCCAATTCATTTCACATATAACTCATACTTGCTATTAAAGTAATTAGTTAAACTATGACATTGCAATGCGATGATGCAGATGAGAGTTGTGGCTTGCCTGGAGATGAAGGAATCATCGGGAAGGAGTGCGGAGAGTCTGCGGAAGCGATTGCCGGAAACAGTTCTCTCTTGGAGGGGGCTGTTTACGGGCAAGGGCAAAATGGTCATTTCCATTGTGTGTAAACATTATGAAAATGACTCCATCGGAACGGGCTCGACGAGACGAAGACGTGGGCGTTGGATTCACCTCGATCGGAGTCACGGGCAAAAAGTTATAACCCGACGAATGTTCAGGGACCAATCTGTAAATATTTCTCACAAACAGGCCCCTGGAGTAGAAAACAGAAAACGCCTTCGGGAAGAATACGCTTTCTGTATTGAGAAACGCATTTTAAGCTGAAGAGCAACCAGAGTACGCTTTCACTAACGAAAGTGTATTTTGGAAAATGCGTCTCCACTTAAAATTCCGCGGACCCGGGCGTTGACTCTGCCGCTGCTGCTGACGGGTGGGGCCAGGGGCGACGCGGGCCCGCCTGGCCAGAGCGTCATCTCCCTCCTCGCATGCTCGCGCCTGGACAGGGGAGGGAGCCCGACGCCGGCGCCCGTCCCGGTGGCTCAGCCCATCCCAGGCGGAGCTCCGGCCACCGGAACGACCAGCGCGGAGCGGCGCACCTGACCGGAGGGAGCACGCTCGTCGGGGAGCACGGGGGCGAGCGGGGCTACGACCACGGCGGACGGCGGCTCGGCCGATGATGGGGAGCATGGCTACGGGGCTCCGGCGGTCGAGGCGAGGAGCCGAGGGGACTCGCCGGGGGCCGGTGAGTTGAATGGTGGTGGTAGGAGGGAGGGAGGAGCTCGGCAGCGGCCGAATTTAGGCTCGGGCCGCCGGCGATGCTTCGGCCATGGGGAGGGCAAGGGAGCTCCTTGAGCTCAACGGAGAGAGCAGGGAGGGTCTGCGAGGTAGGGGAGGTGGTGGTGATCCCCGGAGAAGCTCGGGGAGGGGCTATAAATAGCCGGCCGAGGTGGAGGGGATAGGGATGGCCGCCATGGCGGTCTTAGCTGCACACTGGAGCTCGTGGCGACGTGGCTGGAGGGTTCCTGGCGTCGGCTAGCGGCCGACCTGACGAGCATTCACTCCGACGCGATGGCTCAGGGAGGAAGGAGCCAACAAAGGGAGGTGACAGCTCGGTCACGGGCGAACAGGGTCTCGGCGGCGATGGCCGTGACGTGAAGAGGAAGAATCCGGAGGGGGAGAGAGTTCCAGAGTGAAGGCGAGGCCACGACGGAGCTGTTAGACATGACTAGACGCACGGAGCCGATGAGGAGAGGAGGGGCCCGAGCAAACGACGCGCAGCTCATGTCCACGGCGTGCCAGAGCGGTGGTCACCGCGTGGACTCGACGTTTCCACGTGTCCTGGTCAACTCCATCATGTCAACTCGATCAGTCACTCGTAGGAAGAGGTCAAGGAGGAAAGAGACAGGCACAGAGAAACTTGAGGTGACCACAGCAAGCAGGTTCTATCCAGAACAACAAGGTGTTTGTTACTTGGTGAGGAAGACTCGTCTAGTGATTGGCTCTGATCTTTGGCATAGTGTGATCACATGCTAAGATGAGTCTTGTGGCCAAGTTTCAGCCCAGATGGATGAGTGTAGATAACACTTGCTGTTCAAATGAGCTTACTGGCCAGAAATGCCAATCTTGAAGTGGCACTCACCTCATGTGTTATCTTAGGCTGAAAATGGGCACAGGATGATGATTTGATCATATGAGAACCCTGTATAAATTTCATACCATTTGGATGAACCAAAATGGTACTTCCTTCATAAAGGTCCTCTCTGACCAGAAGCTTAGAAAAATTCTAGGGAATTATTGGGAAGATGAAATGAGGCCAAATCTTGTGGAGATGGGTTATATGGGCAGTAGAATGCTCTGGTAAATTTTCAGCAATTATGGAGCAATATAAAATATAGTTGCTTCACAATGTGAAAATCTGACCAGAAATCAAGATTTGATTCTGTGCTCACATAGATGCTTGGATAGGGTTGAAACTTGGTGGAGAGTCATGAATTGAGCATATGAAGATGCTTACAAAATTTCAACTCATTTGGATACTCCTAGCTAGCACTTGCTTCACAAAGATTCCAATTGTCCAGAAACTTTGGAAATTAGCCAAGAGAGATTTAATAGCCAAATAAAGTTGAATTTTGGCATGTGGCAATGATATGGATAGGAAAGAGTACACAAAAAGTTTGAGAGCAAGCAAGAAAATATAATGGTACTTGCTTCTCAATCTGACAGATAGGGCAGAATCAGAAAAGGAATATTTGGGAAATATTTTTGAACATGGCAAGGAATATTTTGGCATATATGAAGAAGATATGTCCCAAAAAATTATGAGAATTATTTGGGAATTTTGGGAATGATAGAAATATGGGTTGCTTCACAATCCAGAGCAAACAGGGTTATTCCTTTAATAGAAAAAGGAATATTCCCAAGAAAAAGAATATTGGGGTTGGTCCAAGATGGAAATGGCAATGTCTTGGAATGGTTTTGAGGTTGGCAAGCCACTTGGGAAGAGGAATCAAGGGTGATCCCTCCAGGTTGCAGAACTATCACACCACAGAAAAGCAAATCCGGACCAAATCAAAAGAAAAAGAAGATGGGCAAAATCCAGGGTGTTACAACGATGAGCGACAAGAAAAACTTAGTGTTATTCGCTACCAAAAGTGAGATGAGGGAAGTGTGTGAGAACCCATCAAGTGTCATGCACTATGTCCTATTGTGCAAGGACGAGGCAACAACAACTAACACCTCTAACTCTCTACCTTTAGTGTTGTCTAATATCTTGCAGGAATTCAAGGACGTCTTCCCCGATGAGCTACCTCCGGGACTACCTCCACTACGAGGCATCGAACACCGCATCGACCTCATACCCGGAGCCCCTCTTCCTAACAAGGCACCTTACCGCGTCAACCCCGAAGAAACTAAGGAAATACAAAGGCAAGTACAACAACTCATTGACAATGGGCATGTGCGTGAAAGCTTAAGTCCTTGTGCCATACCGGTCATATTAGTACCTAAGAAAGACGGTAATTTTCGCATGTGTTCCGATTGTTGTCCTATCAATGCTATTACCATTCGTTATCGTTACCCCAATCCACGCCTTGATGATATGCTGGATGAGCTTAGCGGAGCCACTATTTTCTCTAAAACTGATCTTAAAAGTGGCTACTATCAAATACGCATACAAGAAGGTGATGAATGGAAAACCGCTTTCAAAATCAAGTTTGGCTTATATGAATGGTTGGTCATGCCAATGGGTTTATCCGAAGCACCCGGAACCTTTATGCATGTGATGCATTTTGTTCTTCGCCCCTACATTGGCATATTTGTTGTGGTCTATTTTGTCGATATTCTTATCTTTAGCAAATCTCTAAAAGATCATGTCACCCATCTTAAAACTGTTTTGCAAACTCTTAGAAAAGAGTGTCTTTATGCTAATATGGAGAAATGCAAATTTGGTGTGGACAAGCTCATTTTCTTGGGTTTTGTTGTATCTTCTAAGGGTGTGCATGTAGACGAAGCTAAAATTGATGCTATTAAAACTTGGCCACAACCAACCAACTTGCAACAAGTGCGAAGTTTCCTTGGCTTAGCCGGTTTCTATCGTAGATTCGTTAAGGACTTTAGCACCATTTTAACTCCTTTGCATGCTTTGAGTAAGAAGAATGCACCTTTTGTTTGGGGACCATCCCAAGATATCGCATTCAATGAGCTTAAGAATTTGCTTACACATGCTCCTTTGCTTGCTTTGCCCAATTTTGACAAAACTTTTGAAGTTCATTGCAATGCTAGTGGCAATGGTATAGGAGGTGTGTTAATGCAAGAGAAGCGCCCCATAGCTTACTTTAGTGAGAAACTTTCCGGCGCGCAACTCAATTATCCCATCTATGACAAAGAGTTATATGCCTTAGTGCGAGTTTTGCATGAGTGGGAACATTATCTTCGCCCTCATGAATTTGTCATCCATACGGATCATGAAACGCTTAAATACCTTAAGGGTCAAACTAAATTGAATAAGCGACATGCCAAATGGAGTGAGTTCATTGTGTCTTTTCCTTATGTCATCAAATACATTAAGGGTAAAGAGAATGTTGTGGCGGATGCTCTTTCCCGCAAATGCATGCTTGTTACTCAACTTGAGTTGAATGTCATTGGCTTTGAGCACATAAAAGACTTATATGCGCATGATCCTACTTTTGTTATTCCTTATGCCAAGTGTTTGATGCATACATCTTGGGAACGATATTACATCAAGGAAGATTATCTTATGAGAGCTAACAAACTATATATCCCCGAGTCTTCTCTTCGTTTGTTACTTTTGCAAGAAGCTCATGGAGGAGGACTTATGGGTCATTTTGGACGCGACAAGACATTTGCTACGCTGTCCAAGAACTATTTTTGGCCCAAGATGTTCCGCGACGTCTCACGCTTCACCAACCGATGCTCTACATGTTGCAAAGCTAAGTCTAAAGCTCAATCCCATGGTCTCTATATGCCACTTCCTATTCTGTATCACCCATGGGAAGATATTAGTATCGACTTTGTGTTTGGTTTGCCTAGAACTCAAAATGGAAAGGATTCCGTGTTTGTTGTTGTGGATCGTTTCTCTAAGATGGCACACTTTATACCATGCAACAAGATAGACGATGCTTCACATGTTGCCAATCTCTTTTGTAGGGAAATCTTGCGTCTACATGGAGTGCCCAAGACTATCGTGTCAGACCGCGACGTCAAGTTCCTAAGCTACTTTCGGAAGACGCTATGCGCCAAGCTCGGAATCAAGCTCCTATTCTCCTCGGCATACCATCCACAAATCGACGGCCAAACAGAGGTCACAAACCGTACGCTATCTACTCTCCTACGCGTGTTGATCAAGAGGAACATCAAGGAGTGGGAGGAATGCCTACCATCGCCGAGTATGCCTACAACCACGCAAGACATTCGACTACCGGCAAGTCCCCCTTCGAGGTCGTCTACGGCTTCAATCCGTTGTCCCCATTGGGCATTCTACCTCTACCACTACAAGAGCGCATCAACATGGCCACGAGCGCTAGAGCGAGCTATCTCAAGAAGGTGCATGAAGATACAAGGCACACCATCGAGCGACAAGTACAACGCCTCGCGACCAAGCTCAACATCAACAAGCAACCCATGGTATTCCACATTGGAGATCTTGTGTGGCTACACCTTCGCAAGGACCGCTTCCCCAATGAATGCAAGTCCAAGCTTCTACCTCGAGCCGATGGACCCTTCAAGGTGCTCGGACACTACAACAACAACATCTACAAAATCGACATCCCGCGCGACAAGTACAATGTGAGCGATATCTTCAATGTCAAGGATCTTTCTCCCTACCATGGTGATGAAGATTTCGATCCGAGGTCAGATCTTTCCCAGGGGGGGGGGGGAGATGATTGGGAGCATCCCAAGGTCATCCCCATGGACCTATCATCGTCTCACCAAGTGCCAAGTGGACCCATGACACGAGCACGTGCAAGAGCTCTTGAAACTAAGGTGACATCACTCCTCTCGCAACTCCCTTTCGAATCACATGAGACATGGCTACTACCTCAAACGAAGACACTTTGCATACTCAGGTACCAAGGAGTTAGCCATGGAGAAGCTAAGGAGCAAGGAGGATCGGAAGAGGGAGGCATACGCGAAGACGGAGAAGAAATCAGCCAAGTCCCAGGCTGGCCGGACGATCCGGACGAGGTCCCGGACGATCCAGACAGAGCCCGGACGATCCGGACCCCGGTCCGAACGATCCGGCTAATCCACCCGAGAGCACCCGCAGCTGAACCACGAAGCCGGATCATCCGGACGGAGTCCCGGATCATCCGGGCCGCCGCCTGCCTCCTCGCCACGTCCGGGCCATCCGGACCATCCCCCGGATCATCCGGGTCCCTGAAGCCCGGATCGTCCAGCTCCCCATCCGGATCATCCGGACAACCACCTGCGTGTGCATTTTGGGTCGAAGCCCATGTATCCTTTCGCCCCTCTAGCCTATATAAACGACTCCACCTCCACTTTTCTAGGGTTAGCATTGGTTTAGCTCATTTGAGAGATAGAGCTTTGCTCATCCACTTGACACTTTCTCCATCGGAGACCGCGGCCTCTACGGAGAAGATCCCCCAAGTGGATTCAAGACCCCTCACGGGAAGACCCCTCAAGACCTCCTCACAGAGAAGAACTACCGCCTCTTGTATCGTTCTTTGTTGCATTTGAATCGTGTATCACTCATATTGTTCATGGATCTAGCACATGTGTGATCATTCTCGTTGATTTGAGTGTTTCCCCTCGTGTTTTCCCTCGTGTTTCCCCTCGTGTTCTTCGCGGGATCCCCTCCAAAACGCGAAAGATCAGCCCTAGGGTTTCCACCCTACATCATCTTGGTATCATGAGCCTTGGTTGATCATGAATTTGGAGCCCCTACACCTTGTTTTCTAGTTGATTTCGTCCTAAAATCCAAAAATCCCCACAAAAATAGCCCCAATTTTTTTTGTGATTTGTTGGTATAATGAAGTTTTGTTGATTTTGATCCGTGGATTCTTTGTGTTGCAAGTGGATCTTACCTTTCCCCACCATCTCCACCACGAAACCCATCAAAATCCCCGAAATCCTCGAATTTTTCGCCATTTTCGAGTTCATCCCGAGCCATCCCCGTGCACAGTTGACCTGCCCGGATCATCCGGACCATGTCCCGGATCATCCGGATCCGCTCGGATCATCCGGCTCCTGGCCCGGATCAACCGGACCCAGCACCCGTGGCTAATCCACCCGAGAGCACCCGCAGCTGAACCACGAAGTCGGATCATCCGGACGGAGTCCCGGATCATCTGGACGGAGTCCCGGATCATCCGAACCCAGCCGGACATCCAGACCCCCGTCCGGACATCCGGGCTACCGCCTGCCTCCTCGCCATGTCCAGACCATCCGGACCATCCCCCGGATCATCCGGGTCCCTGAAGCCCGGATCGTCCGGCTTCCCATTCGGATCATCCGAACAACCACCTGCGTGTGCGTTTTGGGCTGAAGCCCATGTACCCTTTCGTCCCTCTAGCCTATATAAACGACTCCACCTCCACTTTTCTAGGGTTAGCATTGGTTTAGCTCATTTGAGAGATAAAGCTTTGCTCATCCACTTGATACTTTCTCCATCGGAGACCGCGGCCTCTACGGAGAAGATCCCCCAAGTGGATTCAAGACCCCTCACGAGAAGACCCCTCAAGACCTCCTCACGGAGAAGAACTACCGCCTCTTGTATCGTCCTTTGTTGTGTTTGAATCATGTATCACTCGTATTGTTCACAGATCTAGCACATGTGTGATCGTTCTCGTTGATTTGAGTGTTTCCCCTTGTGTTTTCCCTCGTGTTTCCCCTCGTGTTCTTCATGTTCTTCGCGGGATCCCCTCCAAATCGTGAAAGATCAGCCCTAGGGTTTCCACCCTACATCACTAGGGTTCTAAGTTTCTCCACAATCAGGTGCTCACCTCGCCTTTACGCCCAACCAAGCCACCCACAGCACGCCACGCGGGGGCCAACACATGAAATTCCACGAATGCCCTCTACGGGTGGTCAAAATTACTGGCATTGGCACGATTTTTCTACCGTGGAAGGGCAGCACCGGGTGCACTCCAAGCCACCGTCTCTGACATGCACGACCCGTGATTGTCGAACCCTACTCTTCAGAGAGATGTGATTAAAATCTTAGGGTGAGAAAAAAAGTGATTGTTCATTGCTTCAACATCCAGTTTTGATCCAACGGCCCGGATTGTTTCAGCTCGAGATCAAATGATTAGAATCACTTTGGACAGCCAATCCGACAGACGAGAATGCAAGTGCCCTGAGAGAGCTCAGGTTCAGACGACAACCTAACTATGGGATTAAATACTACTCGTAGAGTTAAAAAAATAAATACTACCCATAAACTTTTACAGTATAAGATATTTTTTTTAAACTCTTAAATGATGTTTTACTCACTACTTTAGTGACCTACAAATTTATAGAGGGAGTAGAAAATATAATACAATATATTTTTTGAAATAATTCTTGCCTTGCAATCAAGGGCTACAGTCATGTTTGACTCAGAACGTTGATGTCCGTATCAAATGTGGGTCTCTTGTAAACTTTGTTTCTCCCCTTTATAAAGATATGATATGTCATTGGCGTAATCTCAGAAAAAATATTTGGCTCCAGAACAACCTTCGGACCCAGCCAAAATCATACATCAGTTCAGACTTGAGACCTACAAAAAAATGCCAACGCATGACTAGAAGAATTCTGAGTATGATGAATATAAGTATAATATACAAGAACTACGTTTGGACATTCTCTAATAAGGAAAGCATACCATATGAACCACAACAATCCTCATCAAAATATTAGAATATCTATCTTGGAAATTAAATGATTCATAATATGGAATATCCTTCTAGGAAACCAAAATCATTTAAAAGATATGACCGCGGTTTTTAATGCGGATTTCTAAACTTTACTGCAAAAATGATAAGATAGAGGGTGTCATCACCATTGCCTGTACCGCATGGTCCTTACGATCTTAGCAATGTGTATGAGCATTTTGGCATTAACCCCACCCGCCTCTTCAATTTTTTTATGTGCTAGTGCATCTACATCCGCCCCTCTCACATGTTTTCATCTTGATTAGCTTATTCGTTCAAACCTCGAGAATATTTACTCCTATAAAGGATGCTTGAGTACCCGCCTCCTGGGGCTTTGGTGTGCGAGAGTGCCTACCATGTTGTCCATTTCGTGCGCGCCTTCTGCCAATGCCTCCCTGGCGCGCTCCGCACTGGCCGATCTTTGCGGGCGCCTCACACCCGATCGATTTCCCTCGGGGGTCCATGACGCGTGGGTAGCGGGCGCGACTGGAGCCACCTTTCTGTGGGGCTTTGTGTCGCCCCCGCGTGTGCCATCTCATGCACTACCCAACGCACGTTGGGCGAGGCCTGGTAGGCATGTCAGCGTCTACATGCTCCGGGTGGACCAGGATGGCATGCCGGCTGCCGGGTGAGGGTGTCTATGTTTCCTTCTCTGGGTGGTGGGGTCTGATTGGGGGCACTGGTCGTTCGAATGCGGGGAGGGGGGCTTGTCTACCCTAACTCATGCTCTCATGGCCGACTGGCGTGTTCTTGTCCCAGTGGGGCACTTTCACTAGTTAGCCTCGTTCCAAATTCCAAAGAGCAAGTATATCACAATAGCCAACCAACTTAACAATATGCTCATTGACCAAAAATCCTTTAGCCATCTTGCATTGAATCAAGGCCTTAGTTATCTCAAAACCTTTGGTCCTTGCATGCTTCTTGTACAGAGAAACCAATGATTGAACCATTTCATATGCATTGAACCATTCAAACATTTCTGTAGCACGGGTTCCATGCAAGTCAACATGAGGCACTTCACCGGTTCATAGTCATCACTACAAGAGGTGAAGGCATTAGCAACATCCTACGTCACTCCTGGTGCACGTGGATCACCGAGAGGCTGATCAAGCACATACTCCTTCGACAGTTCTGAGGACAAGCCTCAGGGTACGGATCTAATCCCCATAGTTTCCACCATTAGCAGCTAACTTCTCTATCTCTATCTAAAATAGGGGCTAAGTTGAAAGTGGTGTCATGAGACATTGATCTACAACGATAAACACAAGATTCAGTTAGACATAGTTTTAATTAATTGCACAAGTGTTTAATAAAAGTTTAATATAAAGTGCGCTTCCACTCAAATCAACATCTCTCATAATTGACAGTGAGTGATTCAAGACCCGTAAAGCAATTCAACACCATTGATGTGTGTATCACTGATTACAAGAATTTCAATCGGTAGGCCAAATTGTTGATCACATCTCCACGTGATCTTCTTCATCTTTTGATGGGTGTGTTCCAATCTCAGGATTGTCCTGCCTGAATGCCAAGATAACCAAGTGCTCTTGCAGAGAGGTCTGACAATCACCCGCTTTACACCTCACTAATGGTTTGTACTCATGTCTACGTGTCGTACCCCGAGAGCTATGTGTTCTAGATAGTGCTACACTTAGGAGAACACTAACTGTTGGGGATATGACCCGGAGGTGTAAACCGCCCAACGGTGACTTGCCAAAGAAGGCAAGGCGACTTAGAGCCAGGATCGGTTACGAAGTATAACCCGGCCCGGACTCTTGTAAGCCCAGGGCCTCGACCTGTGTATATAAAGGCGAGTCCCCGCGGTGGGTAAACTTAAGTTACAATCAATCGATAGCTAGGTTAAGCGAATCCGCTCCCTTGTAATCGAGACTCAAGCA
Organism: Thinopyrum elongatum; assembly: GCA_011799875.1. Taxonomy (NCBI): domain Eukaryota; kingdom Viridiplantae; phylum Streptophyta; class Magnoliopsida; order Poales; family Poaceae; genus Thinopyrum; species Thinopyrum elongatum. The sequence goes on along the minus strand of CM022298.1, from coordinate 330,369,723 downwards.
ATAATCAATGAGAGCAGGAGTAGGCTTTTACCTCCGCCATGAGGGGCCGAACCTGGGTAAATCTGTGTCTTTCATCCCGCTCAACCCCTTCAAGTTAATCACCATAGCGATGGCCTCACACCTAAGTCCTTTCATTAGGGCATCTGCCGTGTTAACCCCACGACAGTTGGCGCCCACTGTGGGGCCAGCGCATGGTGGTTTCAAGTTCTTGAAGGGATCTTTCCCAGGGATCGAGGGATACGCCATTGGCAGGATGACCAAGAGTCGCCGCGGCAAGCTCTACATCGACGACGTCGGCTGGGGCCCCGAGGCTGACTCAATCAAGTATGGGTACCGGGTCCCCTTTGGCGGAATTCATGTCTTCATTGGAAAGATCGGCGGATCTGAGCCTGAGCCGGGCACCTACACCGACCTCATCGAGTCGGCTCAGCGAACGCAACCTGCCCGGATTCAACCCAGCCGAAAGTATGTTTTCGTCGGTTTTGCGCAAGGCATGGAACTTGCGGAAGATTCCACATTTGAAGGAGAGACTCTCATCTACTCAGGTGATGAGTCCTCAACAGAAGAAGCGGAGTCCATTTATCAGCTTCAAGACGGCGGGCTTGGGGGCTATTCCGATGGTAACAGTATTCCAGACCCCTATGAGCCGCCGAGCCGAGCCACCATCTTCATGGCAGGCACAACGCCGGCTCTCAACAGCACGGTGGCTGGGGCAACAGCAACTACGGACCCTTCAGGCTCCGGCTCAGCCAGGCCGCCGACTCAGGTTTTGTTGGAATTAATGAATGAGTTAACAACCTTAATGGGGACCGAGGTCACGGCAGAAAACCAAGCAGAGCGCAATGCAGAGATCGCGAAGCTCAAGGAACAGATGACCAAGGCCCAGGAGGATATCAACGTAGAGAATGTCAGGATGGCAATGGTACGGACTCAGGTTGAGGCCGAGTCGGAACGCATGAAAGCAGAAGCTTGGCGTTTGAGCCTGGATCAGAATGCCTCCAACGCAGTCCTTCGAAGGAGACACCAGACCCGCCTGCCTTTGCATTATGAGCCCATGAATCTGTTCAACACACCGGGAGCAGGGCCAACTACTCCACCGGTTGTACCCCAGGCTGCGGAGGCACCAGGAAACAGGGCGACGGCTCAGCCTCGATAATCAGACCCGCCTCGTAGGGACTAGACCCCGCCTCAGCATTTTTCAACACCGCCGGGTCATTTTTCTAACCCGGTGGATGATATGATAGCAGCGGTTACTCGACTCAATGCGCTCCCAATCACTGGTGAGTCGCCTATTGCTGTGGAAGCACAGAACGCGACTGAACTTCTTCAAACAGCTGTGGCACAGCAGGAAAAATACTCATACAGTCGTTATCGGGTGCATTCAACTCCCCTCCCAAGCCGTAGTTACAGTCGGCGTATTGAGTCGCCCGCGGTCTCCAGCAGTGAGCGGTGGTGTAACCCGCCCCATGATAATAACCCACCCCTTAAGCCGAGGACTGATGCTCAGGTGATTGTGGATGATGCCAGAGCCCGCCGTGAGGCGGCGGCGGCTCACCAGGGGGCTTATCAGCATCCTCCGATGACCCCTTCAGCTTCGGTGAGAGCTGGGACAATTTCCAGGGCTGTTGGAGTGCGATGTTTAGTACCGGCTTTGCGTAATGAGCGTCTGCCCAAAGATTTTAAGGGTCCTCGCAAGGTGCCCAATTATACAACTGATCTCCCTCCTGAGGCTTGGATTGAGAGTTATGAGTTAGCCATGGAGATGTTGGATGTCAATGATGTTGTCTATGCCAAATACTTTACTATGATGTTGCAAGGGCCGGCTCGTACATGGTTAAAAGACTTGCCTCCTAATTCTATCAGTTCGTGGGCAGAGTTGAAGGCGCGTTTCATTAAAAAAAATAAGGGACATGCAAGCAGCCTCTGACAATTGTTGATCTGGATCACTGCATGCAGCGTGAGGATGAGTAGGCCCACCATTGGGTCCGGCGGGTCTCCACTATTATTCTCTCGTCTGACAGTATTGCGGCGGGTCAGGCGGTTCTAATCTTAGAGAAGAACTGTCACTTTGTCCCCCTTAAGCAGAAGCTCGGGCAGCTCAAGTGCACTTGCCAGGACATGGGGGAGCTTATGGCGGCTCTCACTAAATATGTAGACTCTGATAACACAAAGGACCCTGGTTCTGATGATGATAAATCCAACAAAGGCAAGAAGAATGGCAACGGTAAGGGTCAGCAGCAGAATATAACAGGGAACAATGGCAACAACCAGGGTAATGGTGGTAAGCGGAGACACCCCGATGGTGGGTCAGATCTAGTGGCTAACACCAACACTGGGTATAAAAACCAGCGCCGCAATGGTAATGGTAAGCCGCCCTTTGGTGGAGCAAAGCCTTTCAATCTAGAGGCAATGCTTAATGACCCTTGCCCGAAGCATAGTTTTCCCAACAAGCCGTCTACTCATGCCTGGAAGGATTGTTACATTATGAGGGAGTTCAGGAATCACAGCCTTAACCAGCGCCATGGTAATGGCAATGGGCCACCTGGCGGGTCAGGATCTGGTTCTCAGGGGTCCGGCTTTGGTGGTGGCGGCTCAAATTCTGGTTATCAGGGTCAAGGTAACCATGGTGGTCATAATCAGCAGTCTGGTTAGGGTAGCAGCAGCAAAATAATCAGTCAGGGTATCAGAGTAATCCAAAGTAGTTTAATGGGGGCCAGTACCATGTTTTTACTACAAGTCTTTGTAAACGAGACCAGAAAGTTCATAAGCGGCGGTTCATGCAATAGAGCCTGCTGTTCCGCAATATTTGAGATGGTCTAAACACACAATATCGTGGAGCAGGGTGGATCACCCGCCATGGGTTGATAACCTGTGTCACTTAGCCCTTGTAGTGGCCCCTCAGGTAGGTGGCTATAAATTCACTAAGGTACTTATGGACGATGGTAGTAGCATCAACATCTTGTACTATGATACCTTTCGCCGGATGAATCTGACTGACAAGAACCTCAAGCCGTCCTCCATAGTTTTCCATGGTGTGGTGCCTGGTAAGTCAGCTTACCCTATTGCAAATATATCACTAGAAGTGGCTTTTGGTGACGAGTATAATTACATAACAGAGATGTTGTGGTTTGAGGTGGTCAAGATTATCAGCCCATATCATGCTCTGTTTGGACGACCGGCTTATGCTCGGTTAATGGCCCGCCCTTGTTATATTTACCTGCAGCGTAAGATGCCAGGGCCAAACGGGACAATTATGGTACATGGTGATCGGAAAGTCGCCCTAGAGTGTGAGGAAGGAGGTGTGGCTTATGCAGAATCAGCCTGTGCTACTGAGGAGCTCAAGTTTTACAAGGACAATGTTGACCCGGCTGATATGACCCCTCTGAAAAAGCCCACTACTGAACATGACCCTCTGTTGAAGTTCAAGTCGGCTGACGATACCAAGCAAGTGGATTTTGTCCCTGGCGACTCATCTCAGCAGTTCACTGTGGGGGCTAATATGGATCCCAAATAGGAAAGCGCGCTCATCGAGTTCATCCGTGAGAATCGGGACATCTTTGCATGGAAACCTTCTGACATGCCGGGTGTACCGAGAGAATTCACTGAGCACAACCTTAATGTGGATCCCAAATTTAAGCCGGTCAAACAGTTCCTCCGTCGTTTCAATGAAGAGCGATGTAAGGCTATTGGAGAAGAGGTAGTCCGGCTCTTGGCGGCCGGGTTTATCATGGAAGTTTTTCACCCTGAGTGGTTGGCTAACCCTGTGCTTGTACTTAAGAAAAATGGCACGTGGCGTATGTGTGTTGATTACACAGATCTCAACAAGGCTTGTCCGGCTGATCCATTTGCTCTCCCCCGTATCGACCAGATTATTGATGCAATGGCGGGTTATGAGAGTTTATGCTTCCTGGATGCTTATTCTGGTTATCATCAGATCAAGATGGCAGTTAAAGACCAAGAGAAGACGTCCTTCATCACACCTTTTGGAGCTTTCTGCTATGTTTCCATGCCTTTTGGGCTCAAGAGTGCCCAGGCGACTTACCAACGCTGTGTTCAGAATTTTTTTCATGATCAAATTGGGTGCAACGTTCATGCTTATGTGGACGATATTGTGGTCAAGTCTAGGAAGAAGGAGACTCTACTTGTGGATTTGAAAGAAACTTTTGACAATCTCTGGGTCTACAAGATGACGCTTAACCCAGCCAAGTGTGTCTTTGGTGTCCCTGCAGGTAAACTGCTGGGGTTTCTGGTCTCAGAGCGGGGCATTGAGGCTAACCCGGAGAAGATAAAGGCCATCACTTCACTTTCTAAGCCAGCGTGTGTCAATGTCGTTCAGCGTTTGGCGGGTCATATTGCAGCTTTAAGTCGGTTTATAAGTCGCTTGGGAGAGAAGGCAATTCCTTTGTATCAGATGATGAAGAAGACAGATCATTTTGTCTGGAGTGACTCCGCTAATGAGGTGTTTGAGGCGCTCAAAAAGCAGCTGGCTGAGCCGCCCATCTTGGCTTCTCCTATAGACAAAGAGCCTTTGCTCCTGTACGTGGCGGCTAATAATAAAGCTGTCAGCGTAGCAGTTGTTGTAGAGCGCAAGGAGGCGGGTAAGGAGTACCCGGTACAACGGCCGGCCTACTATGTCAGTGAAGTCCTGACTGAGTCTAAGCAAAGATATCCACATTGGCAGAAGCTTGTGTTTGGGGTGTTCATGGTGAGTCGTAAGTTGAAGCATTATTTTCTTGGGCATCCTATTACGGTGGTCAGCTCTGCTCCTTTGGGGGATATTATTCAAAACAAAGAATCCACCGGCCGGGTTGCTAAGTGGGCAATCGAGCTTGGACCTCATAATCTGAAGTATGTGCCAAGAACAGCCATCAAGTCTCAAGCCTTGGTGGAGTTCATAAATGACTGGACAGAGTTGCAAACACCTGAGGAGAAGCCTGACAACATATATTGGATAATCCACTTTGATGGGTCCAGGCAATTGGAAGGATCGGGGGCTGGAGTTATTTTGACTTCCCCATGAGGTGATAAATTCTGTTATGTTTTAAGGCTAATGTTTCCTTGTACTAACAATGCAGCTGAGCATGAAGCTTTGCTCCATGGGCTTCTTATGGCCAAGGAGATGAATTTAAGCCGGGTCAGATGTCTGGGTGACTCAGACCTTGTGGCTCAGCAAGTTTCGGGCAAGTGGTACTCTAAAGACCCGCTCATGGCGGCTTATCATCAGGCAGTTGATAATATTGCTAGACACTTTAAGGGTTATGATACGGAGCATCCCACGGTCATCCCCATGGACCTACCTACATCTCCCACGACACCACTTGGACCTATGACAAGAGCTCGAGCAAAGGCTATCGAAGATAAGGTGAACACGCTCCTCTCTGGACTATCCCTTTCTACATATGAGACATGGCTACTACCTCAAGCAGAGACCCTATGCGTGATCAGGTACTTGGAGGAAGGCCACGGATCAGCTATGCCCAACGGACAAGACGGCGAGGACACCAAGTACAAGGAGCGAGAAGAGAAGCAGCCGGAAAGCCTCCAGCCATCGGACGTCCGACGCCTGATGCACCAGCCCGCCATGCCAGCCCCAGTCTGCGAACGCTACAGTGGCCGGACAATCGACGCGCCTCGGACGTCCAACACCTCCCAGCGCCCGGATGACTGAACCCCGCCAGACGACCGACGCCACCAGTCCAGAACCAAAACGTCAGAAGTATGGAGACCACCAGACGACCGACGCACCGGACGTCCGACCCCGACCGGAAGTCCGACGCCACCTGACCAGAGCTAAAATGTCGGAAATCCGACACTTACCGGACGTCCGAGCGCCCGCGAGACACCGGACGACCGGTAACTGTCGGAGGTCCGACGCCTGTGTGTTGACAGCGTGTTGGGCTGAAGCCCATGTACCCTTTCGTGACCCTAGACTATATATATTCATCCTCCTCCCTCTTATTAGGGTTAGCATTGTGATAGCTCATTTGAGAGATAGAGCTTTGCTCATCCATCTGGATCTACTCCACCGAGAGAGACCGCGGCCTCTACGGAGAAGATCCATCTTGGATTCAAGACCCCTAACGGGAAGACCCTCAAGACCTCCTCACGGAGAAGAACTTGCTACTTGTATCGTCCTTTGTTGATCATGGATCGTGTATCTCTTTGTGTTTCGAGGATCTAGCACATGTGTAATCGATTCTTGTTGGTTTGAGTGATTCCTCTCGTGTTTCCCCTCGTGTTTTCCCCTCGTGTTCTTTGTGTTCTTCGTAGGATCCGCTCCAATCGTGAAAGATCGGGCATCTAGGGTTCTACCCTACATCATCTTGGTATCAAGAGCCACGTTGATCATGATTTTGGAGCCTTCCCTCTTTGTTTTCTAGCTCGATTTTGTTGTTTTTGTCCTAAATTCGAAAATCCCCACAAAAATAGCCCCCAATTTTTTTTGTGATTTGTTGGTGTGATGAAGTTTTGTTGGATTTGATCCGTGGATTTGTTTTGCCACGAGTGGATCTAGCTTTTCCCCATCATTTCTCCCATTTCCATCGCCCAGTTCGCCCTAATTTGCCCCCTTCACCATGAACCCGAGCAGTTCAACCCGTGCCCGAAATCGCCCAGGCACCGGACGTCCGACGACTACCGGTCGTCCGACAAAACCTGACGAAACTGAAAATTTTCAGTTTGCCACCGGCCCTTTCCCACTTCCGCATACGCACCTCCATACCACCTTCCGCACCAACACTCTGTTAACCCCATTTATCAAACCACCACCGCTTTCCGCAACCACCTTCGCTTACCTGTTTCCCAACTCCGCAATTTTGACATGTTTTGTTCTTTGAGAATTTGAGTTGCGGTTTCCGTTTCCTAACGCGTTTCGGCAACTTAGAGACGGTTCGACATCAACGCCACCACCGCTTGTCATCGCCATCGACTCGTCATCGACAACAACCGCTCAACAATTTTGACACCCTCAACCGTAAGCAAGGATGGTAACTTCGACGACATCTTTGTCTACTCTTGCCATTACATTGATAACCCCATAGCCCATTTTTGCGTATCTTTCCTATCGAGACTAGCCTTTGAGTATTGCCGGCAACGCTACTTGTGCACATTAGTGATCATAGCCCCATTGCATACATACCATATCATCTTGGTACATATCTTGGTATCATCTCTTGTGTCACAAGGTTGTCATAGCATATACATAGTTGATATCTTGGTTCGTGAAGTTTTGCATGAGAAAGAGCTCAAAAGAGAAAGATCCAAACAAGCTTTTAAGCAAAAGGAAAAGATAAGCAAAGAGCTTTTAAGCAAGAACCATAGCATCACACTACATTAAGATTGTCATACTCGATCATCTCGGATCATATCATAGGAACACCATACATATAGCATACTTGGGATAGAAGTCGTTGCATTTTGCTTAGTAGGTTGTGCACAAGTCTCGTATCCGCCTATTGTGTAATCGAGCTAGCATCTCTCTAGCGTTGTGCAACAAGAGCATTTTCCATGGATTCCACATTTTGAGCTCATTTTTGGTTGCACGACCCCATTTATCTTTCCGCGTGTGTGTGTTTCCGTGTGCCACATTTTGCTTGGTCTACTTGTTGCATTTGCAAATTTGTGAATCTTTTCCAACATTATTGAGTCCCACTAACAATTGCATAAATTTTGTGCCAACATCCTAACCAAGCTCTACCATAAGCTTTCTTTGTGTAGGTGTGAGAACCGACAAGATTTGGTACCAATTATGCTATTTCCTTGCTACACTATTGAGTGATCTTTGATCCACCCTCAACATCGGTCAAGGTACATTTGGTATAGTTCTTCTCTTTCGCACACTCACACATTTACTTGACATGATGGATAGGCCAAGTTCTTCTACAAACCCACTCTTCATTGAGCAAGACGACGACTCGACCTCCTACGTCACCAAGAGCCACCTCTTCGGTGCACAAATAGCTTTGCATCAAGAACAACAAGCTTTGGGCGACCGCATCGACAACCTCGCCACTGACTTATGACAATCCGAGTAATGTACAAGGGACTACTTCGACACATCCATGACCTCTCTCAAGGAGGATATTCGAGCCATGATGGTCAACCGCTCTTCTTCCTCGTCATCCTACTCACGACGGAGCCACTCAAGTCGTCATTCCGACTCCATCTCCTGTTCAAGTACACCGACATCGAACACTCTTTGACGAGCCACGCGCCAAGACTGTCACACAAGCCGCAATCCTCTACATGGCAATGGTCCACAAGAGCAACTTGAAGAGCAAGAATATCGACATCGTCAAAATCAAGCTACATTCACGCAAGCACAAGAAAAGGCAAAGTCAACGCCAACAAGAGGAAGCACAAGAACAACGACGCCAACAAGAGCTAATGCAACAACGGCAACGCCAACATCAAGATGAGCAAGACGCCATCGCGCTACGTCAACAACAAGAACAACGTGAAGCTCAAGCACTTGAGGTGCTACGTGCCCTCAGACATACGAATCATGCCGTTGCCAACCGAAACTGCCATACACGTCAAGAAGAAGAAGCACTTCGCGACGAAGTTCAAGAAAGAAGATATCAAGCACGAGTGCATCGTCAAGTTCCTCAAGCTCCTCGACAAGCTAGACAAGAACAACAAGTTCCTCTAGAACCACAAGCTCGACAAGCAGCACAAGTTCGCCAAGAGCAAGATGACAATGGAAATCATCCACGCCAAGAGCAATTAGAGGGCGACAATCCTCCACGTCAAGGACGTCATCACCCTCGACCCCAACACAATGAAGAGAAATGCTACGGCAAACTCAAGTTCACCATACCCAAGTTCACCGGAAGCAATGATCCCGAAGAGTACCTTTCATGGGCATTGAAGGTTGACAAAATCTTTCGTTTGCACAACTATGAGGAAGAGAAGAAGATCGCCATGGCATCCCTTGAGTTCCAAGACTATGTCCTCATTTGGTGGGAGCAAGTCATCGAGCGCCGTGAAGCAAGAGGTGAACCACCAATCACAACTTGGGATCAAATGAAGGATGTCATGAGAGCGCGTTTTGTACCAACCTACTACAACCGCGACCTCTTCAAGAAACTCCAACTACTCAAGCAAGGAACAAAAAGCGTTGAAGAGTACTACAAGGAAAAGGAGGTTGCCATGATACGAGCCAATGTCACGGAAGATGATGAGCAAACTATGGCACGTTTCTTGAATGGACTCAATCACCCTATCAAGAAGATCGCCGACTTCCAACCTTACTCCAACCTCATCGAGCTAGTGCACCAAGCTACCAAGGCGGAACGTCAAGTGCAAGATGACTTCAAGTACGCCAAGTACTCTTCCAAGAACTACGGCTCCAACAACCAAGCTTCAACGACTCCAATAACTTCTACCTCAACCAAACCTTCTACAAGCAACGGCGACAAGTCAAGTTACAAGAAAACTTCGACATCCTCAAGTCGTCCTCCTACTACAAGCAACTTCAAGCCAAGAGCTTCATCATCTGCGACTCCACAGGATGAGACCATCAAGACAAGTTCCATCAAGTGCTTCACTTGCGGCGGCCGAGGCCACAAGTCCTTCGAGTGTACCAACAAGCGCACCATGATCCTCAACGATGACGGCACCTATGACTCCATGAGTGAAGAGGAGATGGAGGCCCTTGAGCAAGTGGCCATGCACCGGCGCGTGAATGAGGATGAAGATGATCAAGTCTTTTGTGATAAAGATTCGAGCCCCGCTCTCATTGTCTCCAAAGTCTTGACACTTCAACATCAACAAGATGAAGACCAAATATGCCATATCTTCCACACCAAGGCGGGCATCAATTGAAGGTCCGTGAAGGTCATCATCGACGGAGGAAGTTGCCATAACTTGGCAAGTGAAGAACTATGCTCCAAGCTCCAATTGGTCAAGATGAAGCATCCCCATCTCTACAAGGTCCAATGGCTTAGCGACTCCGGCACTATTCAAGTGGAACATATGGTGCAAGTTTCCTTCAAGATAGGAGCATACGAAGACACTTTGGAGTGTGATGTCGCTCCGATGTCCGTTTGCCACCTCCTTCTTGGACGACCATGGCAATTCGACCGAGGCGTCATCCATAACGGGCGAACAAACCACTATAGCTTCAAGATGAAGGGAAAGGAGTACGTGCTACGACCTATGTCTCCAAATCAAGTGATCGCCGACAAGCAAGCAACCACCCATCGTGGAGAGAATAGTGAGAGAGCGAACCACCCAAAAGAGAGGGAGCGCCACAAGCCCAAATTGAGTGCCTCCACGATGAGCGACAAGAAAAACTTAGTGCTATTTGCCGCCAAAAGTGAGATGAGAGAAGTGTGTGAGAACCCATCAAGTGTTATGCACTATGTCCTATTGTGCAAGGACAAGGCACCAAAAACTAACACCTCTCACAATCTACCTTTAGTGTTATCTTCTCTATTGTAGGAATTCCAAGATGTATTCCCTGACGAGCTACCTCTGGGTCTACCTCCCCTTCGAGGCATCGAACACCGTATCAACCTCATCCCCGGAGCACCTCTTCCTAACAAGGCTCCCTACCGCGTCAACCCCGAGGAAACCAAGGAGATCCAACGGCAAGTACAATAACTCATCGACAACGGCCATGTACGAGAAAGCTTGAACCCTTGTGCCGTCCCGGTAATCCTTGTACCCAAGAAAGATGGTACATATCGCATGTGTTTCGATTGTCATCCTATCAAAGCTATAACGGTTAGATATCGCTACCCCATTCCACGCTTAGATGACATGCTAGATGAGCTTAGCGGAGCCACTATTTTCTCTAAAATTGATCTTAAAAGTGGCTATTACCAAATCCGCATACAAGAAGGTGACGAATGAAAACCACATTTAAGACCAAATTTGGCTTATATGAATGGCTTGTTATGCCAATGGGCTTATCCAAAGCACCCGATACTTTCATGCGAGTCATGCATTTTGTTCTTCGTCCCTACATTGGTGTATTTGTTGTGGTCTACTTTGACGATATTCTTGTATTTAGCAAATCTCTCAAAGCTCATGTCACCCATCTTAGAACCGTTCTACAAACTCTTAGAAAAGAGCGCCTTTATGATAATGTGGACAAATGCCTTTTTGGTGTTGATAAGCTTGTTTTCTTGGGTTTCGTCGTGTCTTCTAAAGGTGTTCACGTAGATGAATCTAAGATAAATGCTATTAAAACTTGGCCACAACCAACCAACTTGCAACAAGTGTGAAGTTTCCTTGGCTTAGCCGGTTTCTATCGTAGATTTGTTAAGGATTTTAGCACCATTGCATCCCCTTTACATGCTTTGAGTAAGAAGAATGCACCCTTTGTTTGGGGACCATCTCAAGATACCGCATTTAAAGAACTCAAAAATTTGCTTACTCATGCTCCCGTGCTTGCATTACCCAATTTTGACAAAACTTTTGAAGTTCATTACGATGCTAGCGGTAATGGCATAGGAGGTGTGTTAACACTTGAGAAGCGCCCAATTGCTTACTTTAGTGAGAAACTTTTCGGAGAGCAACTCAATTATCCCATCTATGACAAAGAGCTATATGCTTTAGTGCGAGTTTTGCGTGAGTGGGAACATTATCTCCGTCCTCATGAATTTGTCATCCATACCGACCATGAAACGCTTAAGTACCTTAAGGGTCAAACTAAGTTGAACAAGCATCATGCTAAGTGGAGTGAGTTCATTGAATCTTTTCCTTATGTCATTAAATACATCAAAGGCAAAGAAAATGTTGTGGCGGATGCTCTTTCCCGCAAATGCATGCTTGTTACTCAACTTGAATTGAATGTCATTGGCTTTGAGCACATAAAAGACTTGTATGCACATGATCCTACTTTTGCTATTCCAGATGATTATCTTATGAGAGCTAACAAATTGTGTATCCCCGAGTCTTCTCTTTGTTTGTTACTTTTGCAAGAAGCTCATGGAGGAGAACTAATGGGACACTTTGGATGCGACAAGACCTTTGCTACGCTCTCAAAGAACTACTTTTGGCCCAAGATGTTCCGCGACGTCTCACGCTTCACCAACCGGTGCTCTACATGTCGCAAAGCTAAGTCTAAAGCTCAATCTCATGGCCTTTATATGCCACTTCCTATTCCATATCACCCATGGGAGATATTAGTATGGACTTTGTGCTTGGTTTGCCTAGAACTAGAAATGGCAAAGATTCCGTGTTTGTTGTTGTGGACCGATTCTCTAAAATGGCTCATTTCATCCCATGCAACAAGATAGACGATTCTTCACATGTTGCAAATCTTTTTTGTAGGGAAATTTTGCGACTACACGGAGTGCCAAAGACTATTGTCTCGGACCGTGACGTCAAGTTCTTGAGCTACTTTTGGAAGACATTATGCGCCAAGCTCGGAATCAAGCTCTTGTTCTCTTCGGCATACCATCCCCAAACCGACGGCCAAACGGAGGTGACGAACCGAACGCTCTCCACTCTACTACGCGTGTTGATCAAGAAGAACATCAAAGAGTGGGAGGAGTGCCTACCAATCGCCGAGTACGCCTACAACTGTGCAAGACATTCGACTACCGGCAAGTCCCCTTTCGAGGTCGTCTACGGTTTCAACCCGTTGTCCCCATTGGACATTCTTCCTCTACCTCTACAAGAGCGCATCAACATGGATGCGAGTGCATGAGTGAGCTACCTCAAGAAGATGCATGAAGATACAAGGCACACCATCGAACGCCAAGTACAATGACTCGCGACCAAGCTCAACATCAACAATCAACCCATGATATTCAACATTGGAGATCTTGTGTGGCTACACCTTCGCAAGGACCGCTTCCCCAACGAACGCAAATCGAAGCTTCTACCTCGAGCCGACGGACCCTTCAAGGTGCTAGCACGCTACAACAACAATGCTTACAAGATCGATCTTCCGCGCGACAAGTACAACATGAGCGACGTCTTCAACGTCAAAGATCTCTCTCCCTACCATGGTGATGAGGATTTCGATCCGAGGTCGGATCTTTCCCAAGGGGGGGGGGGGAGATGATGCGGAGCATCCCACAGTCATCCCCACGGACCTACCTACATCTCCCACGACACCACTTGGACCTATGACAAGAGCTCGAGCAAAGGCTATCGAAGATAAGGTGAACACGCTTGATACGTCTCCAACGTATCTATAATTTTTGATTGTTCCATGCTATTATATTATCCATCTTGGATGTTTTATATGCTATTTTATATGATTTTTGGAACTAACCTATTAACCTAGAGCCCAGTGCCAGTTTTTGTTTTTTCCTTGTTTTTGAGTTTCGCAGAAAAGGAATATCAAATAGAGTCCAATTGGCCTGAAAATTTACGGAGAATATTTTTGGAAAATATGAATAATACTGGAACAAAAAGATATCGAAGAGGAGTCCCGAGGCCACCACAAGGGTGGAGGGCGCGCCCCCCATGCTTGTCGTCGCCTCGTGGGCCCCCTTGACTTGTCCCCGACGCCAACACCTCTTATAAATCCCAAAAACCCCAGAACAAAACCTAGATTGGGAGTTCCGCCGCCGCAAGCCTCTGTAGCCACGAAAAACCAATCGGGAGCCCGTTCCGGCACCCTGCCGGAGGGGGAAACCATCACCGGTGGCCATCTTCATCATCCCGGCGCTCTCCATGACGAAGAGGGAGTAGTTCACCCTCGGGGCTGAGGGTATGTACTAGTAGCTATGTGTTTGATCTCTCTCTCTCTCTCTCTCTCTCTCTCTCTCGTGTTCTTGATTTGGCACGATCTTGATGTACCGCGAGCTTTGCTATTATAGTTGGATCATATGATGTTTCTCCCCCTCTACCTTCTTGTAATGAATTGAGTTTTCCCTTTGAAGTTATCTTATCGGATTGAGTCTTTAAGGATTTGAGAACACTTGATGTATGTCTTGCATGTGCTTATCTGTGGTGACAATGGGATATTCACGTGGTCCACTTGATGTATGTTTTGGTGATCAATTTGCGGGTTCTGTGACCTTGTGAACTTATGCATAGGGGTTGGCACACGTTTTTGTCTTGATTCTCCGGTAGAAACTTTGGGGCACTCTTTGAAGTTCTTTGTGTTGGTTTGAATAGATGAATCTGAGATTGTGTGATGCATATCGTATAATCAAACCCGCGGATACTTGTGGTGACATTGGAGTATCTAGGTGACATTAGGGTTTTGGTTGATGTGTGTCTTAAGGTGTTATTTTAGTACGAACTCTAGGGCTATTTGTGACACTTATAGGAATAGCCCAATAGATCGATCAGAAAGAATAACTTTGAGGTGGTTTCGTACCCTACAATAATCTCTTTGTTTATTCTCCGCTATTAGTGACTTTGGAGTGACTCTTTGTTGCACGCTGAGGGATTACTATATGATCTAATTATGTTATCATTGTTGAGAGAACTTGCACTAGTGAAAGTATGAACCCTAGGCCTTGTTTCGAAGCATTGCAATACCGTTTTCGCTCACTTTTGTTACTAGTTACCTTGCTGTTTTTATATTTTCAGATTACAAAAACCTATATCTACCATCCATATTGCACTTGTATCACCATCTCTTTGCCGAACTAGTGCACCTATACAATTTATCATTGTATTGGGTGTGTTGGGGACACAAGAGACTCTTTGTTATTTGGTTGCAGGGTTGTTTGAGAGAGACCATCTTCATCCTACGCCTCCCACGGATTGATAAACCTTAGGTCATCCACTTGAAGGAAATTTGCTACTGTCCTACAAAACTCTGCGCTTGGAGGCCCAACACGAGTCTACAAGAAGAAGGTTGCGTAGTAGACATCAAGCTCTTTTCTGGCGCCGTTGCTGGGGAGGTGAGTGCTTGAAGGTATATCTTTAGATCTTGCAATCGAATCTTTTAGTTTCTTGTTTTATCACTAGTGTAGTCTATAAAATAAAACTATAAAAAAATGGAATTGAGGTTGCCTCATTTGCTTCATCTTTATAATGTCTTCCGTGAAAATGATGGAAAGGAAAATTGTGCTCAAGTGTTAGAAGAAGAAGTCTATAAAATGTTTGGCACTAAATTTTTGAATGATGAGCATGATTGCAATGTTATTAGTATGAATTCCTTGAATATCCATGATGCTAATGATATGCAAAGCTGCAAGCTTGGGGATGCTATGTTTGATGAAGATGATATTTTTAGTCCCCCAAGTTTTGATGAGAATATTTATTATGATGATAGCATGCCTCCTATTTATGATGATTATATTGATGAAAGTGGGTTTGGAAGAGTGTCAACTCTAGGTACTAATGATCCCACTATTTTGGAGGGTGTTTAATCTTTTCACAATATTGATAGAAGTGGATTTGGAGAGGTCATGACTTTATTTAGTGATGAATCCACTATTTCGGAAGAGGTTCCAATTGATTATGAGAACGAAGTTGCTATCTATGATGATTATTGTGATGACACGTATGCTATAAAGAATAATGATAATCATGAAACTTGTCATCATGATTTTAATTTTCAATTGGATTATGCCTCACATGATAGCTATTTTGTTGAGTTTGATTCCACTACTATTCATGAGAATAAATTTGCTTATGTGGAGAGTAATAAAATTTCTATGCTTGTGGATCATGAAAAGAATGCTTTATGTGATGGCTATATTGTTGAATTCATTCATGATGCTACTGAAAATTATTATGAGAGAGGAACATGTGCTTCTACATATTGCAATAATATCAAGTTTCCTCTCTATGTGTTGAAAATCTTGAAGTTATGCTTGTTTTGCTTTCCTATGCTAGTTGATTCTTGTTCCCATAAATTGTTTGCTCACAAAATTCCTATGCATAGGAAGTGGGTTAGACTTAAATGTGCTAGTTATATGCTTCATGATGCTCCCGTTATGTTTCAATTCTTATCCTTTATGTGAGCATCATGGAAATCATCATGCCTAGCTAAAAAGGCATTAAAGAAAAGCGCTTGTTGGGAGACAACCCAATATTTACCCCTACTGTTTTTGTGAGTTCACATGATTAAGCTACTATATTAATCATGTTTTATAGCTTTTGTTTGAATAAGGTGCCAAGTAAAGCCTTTGGGATAGTGTGGTTGTAGTTGACTTGATTCTGTGCAAAAATAGAAACTTTTGCGTCCAGTACATAAATTTCTGTATTTTACTGGAACGTGTAAAAACTATGAAATTTTTACATAGGATTGATATACAAATTTTCTACGTTTTCCTATTTTTTCAGAATATTTAGAGTTACATAAGTATAACCTTAATTCAGATATTTACAGACTGATCTGTTTTTGACAGATTATATTTTCGATGCATAGTTTGCTTGTTTTCTAGTTTCTATGGCTTATATTGCTTAATATAAATTATAGAAATGATAGGGTACAGTAGACATCATGTGAAAAAAAATGAATCTTGTCTTGACAGTACCTAAAAGTGAATGATTTGTTTTATCATACTAACCCATCTCACGAAGTTCTGTTAAGTTTTGTGTGATTGAAGTTTTCATGTTTTGGGTGAGATATCGATATGAGGAGAATAAGGAGTGACAAGACCCTAAGATTGGGGATTCCCAAGGCACCCCAAGGTAATATTCAAGGAAGATCCAAGCAACTAAGTTTGGGGATGCCCCGGAAGGCATCCCCTCTTTCTTCTCCAACATCATCGGTAAATTTACTTGAGGCTATATTTTTATTCACCACATGATATGTGTTTTGCTTGGAGCGTCATTTTATTTTATTAGTATTTGATTGCTGTTATTTATAGTAATGTTTTTCATCTTTTAGTTCAATAAAAGGGTCAAGTATAGCCTTTGCCATGCTTATTTTGCAAGTCTATATGTTGCTGTTTTGAAAATAGAAAGTTTTCTATTGTTGTCTGAATTCTTATGGAAAGTCAGAACATGATAAAATCTTGAAATTTTTACACGTTGAGAAATAAAAAAAATTATACAGTGTGCTAATTTTTGAGAATTTTTTGAGTTAGGGAAGTATGAGTACAATTGTGCTCTTTATAGACTGTCCTGTTTTGACAGATTGCTGTTGTGTTTGCATTGTTTGCATATGTTTGCTTGTTTAATGATTCTATTTGAGGATAGGAGTATTAAATATGCAGAGGCATTTAGTATGCAATGTTAAATAATAATTTTAGTGATTTGCTACAGTAGAGTATGATAAGGTTTTGCATTTGATTTATACTAACTTTTCTCACGAGTTCTTGTTGAGTTTTGTGTGGATGAAGTGTTTAATAATTAGGAAAACCATCATATAAAAGGAATTAAGGAGACACAAAATCTCAAGCTTGGGGATGCCCAGGGCATCCCTAGTTAATATTTCAAGAAGTCTCAAGCATCTAAGCTTGGATATGCCCCGGTTGGTATCCCACCTTTCTTCTTCAACAATGATCGGTTAGTATCGGTTGAACCTAAGTTTTACTTCTTCACATGATGTGTGCTATTTTTAGAAAGTCATTTTATTTTGTTTTGCTTGCTGTTTTGATAATATCCCAAGATCTGAAATTCTTAATGTTAGAGAGTCTTCACATAGTTACATAATTATTTGACTACTCATTGATCTTCACTTATATCTTTTGGAGTAGTTTGTCATTTGCTTTAATGCTTCACTTATATCTTTTTAGAGCACGACGGTGGTTTTATTTTGTAGAAATTAATGAACTCTCATGCTTCACTTATACTATTTTGAGAGTCTCTAAACAGCATGGTAATCTGCTTAGGTTATAAATTTAGTCCTAATATGATAGGCATCCAAGAGGGATATAATAAAAACTTTCATATAAAGTGCATTGAATACTATGAGAAGTTTGATTCCTTATGATTGTTTTGAGATATAAAGATGGTGATATTAGAGTCATGCTAGCGAGTAATTGTGAATTTGAGAAATACTTGTGTTAAGGTTTGTGATTCCCGTAGCATGCACGTATGGTGAACCGTTATGTGATGAAGTCGGAGCATGATTTATTTATTGATTGTCTTCCTTATGAGTGGCGGTCGGGGACGAGCGATGGTCTTTTTCTACCAATCTATCCCCCTAGGAGCATGCGCGTAGTACTTTGTTTCGATAGCTAATAGACTTTTGCAATAAGTATGTGAGTTCTTTATGACTAATGTTGAGTCCATGGATTATACGCACTCTCACCCTTCCACCATTGCTAGCCTCTCTAGTACCGCGCAACTTTCGCCGGTGCATTACACCCACCATATACCTTCCTCAAAACAGCCACCATACCTACCTATTATGGCATTTCCATAGCCATTCCGAGATATATTGCCATGCAACTTTCCACCGTTCCGTCTATTATGACACGCTTCATCATTGTCATATTGCTTTGCATGATCATGTAGTTGACATCGTATTTGTGGCAAAGCCACCGTTCGTAATTCTTTCATACATGTCACTCTTGAGTCATTGCACATCCCGGTACACCGCCGGAGGCATTCATATAGAGTCATATTTTGTTCTAAGAATCGAGTTGTAATTCTTAAGTTGTAAGTAAATAAAAGTGTGATGATCTTCATTATTAGAGCAATGTCCCATGTGAGGAAAGGATGATGGAGACTATGATTCCCCCACAAGTCGGGATGAGACTCCGGACGAAAAAAAGAGGCAAAAAAAAAATGAGAGAAGGCCCAAAAAAAAATTTGAGAGAAAAGAGAGAAGGGGCAATGTTACTATCCTTTTACCACACTTGTGCTTCAAAGTAGCACCGTGATCTTCATGATAGAGAGTCTCCTACGTTGTCACTTTCATATACTAGTGGGAATTTTTTATTATAGAACTTGGCTTGTATATTTCAATGATGGGCTTCCTCAAATTGCCCTAGGTCTTCGTGAGCAAGCAAGTTGGATGCACACCCACTTAGTTTCTTTTTGAGCTTTCATACACTTATAGCTCTAGTGCATCCGTTGCATGGCAATCCCTACTCACTCACATTGATATCTATTGACGGGCATCTCCATAGCCCGTTGATACGCCTAGTTGATGTGAGACTATCTCCTTCTTTTTGTCTTCTCCACAACCGCCATATTCTATTCCACCTATAGTGCTATATCCATGGCTCACACTCATGTATTGCGTGAAAGTTGAAAAGGTTTGAGAACACCAAAAGTATGAAACAATTGCTTGGCTTGTCATCGGAGTTGTGCATGATTTGAATATTTTGTGTGATGAAGATGGAGCATAGCCAGACTATATGATTTTGTAGGGATAGCTTTCTTTGGCCATGATATTTTGAGAAGACATAATTGCCTTGTTAGTATGCTTGAACTATTATTGTTTTTATGTCAATATTAAACTTTTGTTTTGAATCTTATGGATCTGAACATTCATGCCAAAATAAATAAAATTATATGGATAAATATGTTAGGTAGCATTCCACATCAAAAATTCTGTTTTTATCATTTACCTACTCGAGGACGAGCAGGAATTAAGCTTGGGGATGCTTGATACGTCTCCAACGTATCTATAATTTTTGATTGTTCCATGCTATTATATTATCCATCTTGGATGTTTTATATGCATTTATATGCTATTTTATATGATTTTTGGAACTAACCTATTAACCTAGAGCCCAGTGCCAGTTTTTGTTTTTTCCTTGTTTTTGAGTTTCGCAGAAAAGGAATATCAAACGGAGTCCAATTGGCCTGAAAATTTACGGAGAATATTTTTGGAAAATATGAATAATACTGGAACGAAAAGATATCGGAGAGGAGTCTCGAGGCCACCAGAAGGACGGGGGGCGTGCCCCTGAAAATTTACGGAGAATATTTTTGGAAAATATGAATAATACTGTAACGAAAAGATATCGGAGAGGAGTCCCGAGGCCACCACAAGGGTGGAGGGCGCGCCCCCCGTCCTTGTCGTCACCTTGTGGGCCCCCTTGACTTGTCCCCGACGCCAACACCTCTTATAAATCCCAAAAACCCCAGAACAAAACCTAGATCGGGAGTTCCGCCGCCGCAAGCCTCTGTAGCCATGAAAAACCAATCGGGAGCCCGTTCCGGCACCCTGCCAGAGGGGGAAACCATCACCGGTCGCCATCTTCATCATCCCGGCGCTCTCCATGACGAGGAGGGAGTAGTTCACCCACGGGGCTGAGGGTATGTACCAGTAGCTATGTGTTTGATCTCTCTCTCTCTCGTGTTCTTGATTTGGCACGATCTTGATGTACCACGAGCTTTGCTATTATAGTTGGATCATATGATGTTTCTCCCCCTCTACCTTCTTGTAATGAATTGAGTTTTTCCTTTGAAGTTATCTTATCGGATTGAGTCTTTAAGGATTTGAGAACACTTGATGTATGTCTTGCATGTGCTTATCTGTGGTGACAATGGGATATTCACGTGATCCACTTGATGTATGTTTTGGTGATCAACTTGCGGGTTCTGTGACCTTGTGAACTTATGCATAGGGGTTGGCACACGTTTTTGTCTTGATTATCCGGTAGAAACTTTGGGGCACTCTTTGAAGTTCTTTGTGTTGGTTTGAATAGATGAATCTGAGATTGTGTGATGCATATCATATAATCAAACCCGCGGATACTTGTGGTGACATTGGAGTATCTAGGTGACATTAGAGTTTTGGTTGATGTGTGTCTTAAGGTGTGATTTTAGTACGAACTCTAGGGCTGTTTGTGACACTTATAGGAATAGCCCAATAGATCGATCAGAAAGAATAACTTTGAGGTGGTTTCGTACCCTACAATAATCTCTTTGTTTATTCTCCGCTATTAGTGACTTTGGAGTGACTCTTTGTTGCACGTTGAGGGATTACTATATGATCTAATTATGTTATCATTGTTGAGAGAACTTGCACCAGTGAAAGTATGAACCCTAGGCCTTGTTTCGAAGCATTGCAATACCATTTTTGCTCACTTTTGTTACTAGTTACCTTGCTGTTTTTATATTTTCAGATTACAAAAACCTATATCTACCATCCATATTGCACTTGTATCACCATCTCTTCGCCGAACTAGTGCACCTATACAATTTATCATTGTATTGGGTGTGTTGGGGACACAAGAGACTCTTTGTTATTTGGTTGCAGGGTTGTTTGAGAGAGACCATCTTCATCCTATGCCTCCCATGGATTGATAAACCTTAGGTCATCCACTTGAGGGAAATTTGCTACTGGCCTACAAAACTCTGCGCTTGGAGGCCCAACACGAGTCTACAAGAAGAAGGTTGCGTAGTAGACATCAACGCTCCTCTCCGGACTATCCCTTTCTACATATGAGACATGGCTACTACCTCAAGCAGAGACCCTATGCGTGATCAGGTACTTGGAGGAAGGCCATGGATCAGCTACGCCCAACGGACAAGACGGCGAGGACACCAAGTACAAGGAGTGAGAAGAGAAGCAACCGAAAAGCCTCCAGCGACCAGACGTCCGAGACGTGTCGGACGTCCGACGCCTGATGCACCAGCCCGCCAAGCTAGCCCCAGTCTGTGAATGCTACAGTGGCTGGACGACCGACGCGCCTCGGATGTCCGATACCTCCTAGCGCCCGGACGACCGAACCCCGCCAGACGACCAATGCCACCAGTCCAGAACCAAAATGTCAGAAGTATGGAGACCACCGGACGACCGACGCACCGGACGTCCGACCCCGACCGGAAGTCCGACGCCACCTGACCAGAGCTGAAACTTCGGAAATCCGACACTTACCGGACATCCGAGCGCCCGCGAGACACCGGACGACCGGTAACTGTCGGACGTCCGACGCCTGTGTGTTGACAGCGTGTTGGGCCGAAGCCCATGTACCCTTTCGTGACCCTAGACTATATATATTCCTCCTCCTCCCTCTTATTAGGGTTGGCATTGTGATAGCTCATTTTAGAGATAGAGCTTTGCTCATCCATCCGGATCTACTCCACCGAGAGAGACCGTGGCCTCTACGGAGAAGATTCATCTTGGATTCAACCCCTAACGGGAAGACCCTCAAGACCTCATCATGAAGAAGAACTTGCTACTTGTATCGTCCTTTGTTGATCATGGATCGTGTATCTATTTGTGTTTCGAGGATCTAGCACATGTGTAATCGAATCTTGTTGGTTTGAGTGATTCCTCTCGTGTTTTCCCCTCGCGTTCTTCGTGTTCTTCGTAGGATCCGCTCCAATCATGAATATCGGGCATCTAGGGTTCTACCCTACATCAGGTTATCAGGTGGATCATATTGATCGACAGAGAAATGAGGCGGCTGATGCACTGTCCCGGCTTGGGTCTCAACGTAAGCCGGTGCCACCCAATGTGTTCCTCGATGTGTTGCACAATCCTTCGATTCAGTTACCTTCTGAGGAAGATCTTGCTATACCTGACCTGGAAGGACAGTTGGTGGCGGTTCTTCATGCTATTCCTGACTGAACACTGCCTTATCTGGCTTATCTTAGTCGTGGCGAGTTACTGGAGGATGAAAATTTGGCGCTGCAGATCACACGGTGTTCTAAGTCTATGACTATTGTCAATGGCTAGTTACATCGATGCAGTGTGACTGGTGTTTTCCAATGTTGTGTCTCTCCTGAAGAGGGCCACTAGATTTTGCAAGAGATACATGCAGGCGACTGTGGTCATCATGCCGGCTCACAATCGCTGGTGGCTAAGGCGTTTCATCATGGATTTTTCTGGTTGACGACTCATGCAGATGCAGAGGATGTTGTTAGTAAGTGTGATGGGTGTCAGAAATTCGCAAGGCAAGCTCAATTGCTGGCTCAGGAATTGCGGATGATCCCAATCACTTGGCCGTTTGCGGTCTGGGGGCTTGATATGGTGGGACCTTTCAAGAGATCTAAGTACAAGAAGACCCATCTTCTGGTGGCGGTTGACAAGTTTACTAAGTGGGTTGAGGCAGAGCCGGTCAGTAATTGTGAGGCGACTATTGCAGTTCAGTTTGTCAAGAAGCTGATTTTCCACCTTGGTTATCCTCATAGTATCATCACTGATAATGGGACGAATTTGTCTAAAGGTGCTATGAAAGAATTTTGTCAAAGAGAGCACATCCGGCTTGATGTTTCATCAGTTGCACATCCTCAGTCCAATGGTCAGGCAGAATGTGCTAACCAGGAGATCTTGAGAGGAATCAAACCCCGGCTCATGGTTCCTTTAAAGAGGACTCCGGTTTGTTGGGTGGAAGAGCTTCCTTCGGTTCTTTGGAGCATCAGGACCACCCCTAACAGATCAACGGGTTATACACCCTTCTTCATGGTTTATGGTGCTGAGGCAGTTCTCCCGAGCGATATTCGTCATGACTCGCCTAGAGTGGCGGCTTACGTGGAGGCTGACAATGAGATGATGCGTCAGAACGCTTTGGATGCTCTTGAGGAAGAGCGTGATCTTGTGGCGGCTCGTTCAGCAATCTATCAACAAGACCTGCGTCGCTATCACAGTCGTACGGTTCGAAGCCGGACCTTTCAGGAGGGCGACTTAGTGCTCCGGTTGATTCAAGATCAGTCAGGAATGCATAAGCTTTCACCTCCTTGGGGCCTTTTGTGGTCAGCAAAAACCTCAACAATGGATCATACTACCTCATTGACATACGTGAGAACAAGGATTCACGCACATCTGAGGAGGAGACCCATAGGCCCTGGAACATTGCTCATCTTCGGCCTTACTACACTTGAGCCACTGGCTCCCATCATTGTATATACCTTCATCAATGTACATATCTTTTTATGATCAACATAATAAAGTCGGCATCCCCAAAATTTTGGGGCCTCTGTATGAAAGCTAAACTCGGTTTGCAACTTGCTACTCCACCAGGTGACCCGCCGTACTCTTGACAGTCAATCTTTATATGACCCTGAACTTGTCAAGGTTAAAATGGCAGTCTATGTCACGTGAGAGCCGGCTTACAGAGAGCTAGGATAAACTCACCTGTCTGCTTGTTGCTACTCCGCTATGTGGCCCGTCGTACTCTTAACAGTCAATCTTCTCGGAAGACCCTGAACTAGTTAAGGTTAAAATGACGAATTTATGTCATGAGAGGGCCAGCTTACGGGATGAAAGGCTATCATGCCATGCTTCTTTGACGCAAAAAATTGAGTTTTTCAAAGCCAAACTTTTTTGGTCGTGCCTTGCAAGCCGGCTTACCAAATATTTGAGATATACATGTTTATATTCTCTATTTCTGTTTTGCAGAAACTTTTTATGTCCTTTCATCATGGTTATGTGCAGATGAGGAGTTTTTGAGTCATACAGATCCGGGTTATATTGCTCCACGTTGAGCTTACTGTGGCTATAAGCCGCCAAAGTACTCTTTCCAAAGATTGGATCTGACCATGAGTCATTGGGTTATTAACTCGCCCTGGATTTTGACTATAAGTCGCCAGTATAAGCATTGATGGATCTTTTCATATTATATGTCACAACTCAAGTAAAAGCAGAGATATTGACAAGCAAGACATCCATCCACAGCTTCATCAAGCTTACAAAGAGGTTTAGCTGATCAAGCACAAGTTGGTAAAAATATGCACGAAGGCATGACAGGACAGATAAAAGTTTTAAACTACGCTATTACAAGGCTGTAGCTGAGCCCACAAAGTTTTGCTGCTAGGTTTTTTTGGAGTTAAATCACTCATTTGAACAGGCCTCTGCGCCGTCCGGGTTAGACCCCGCCGGGTTCACATCATCTTGGCGCCTTGTGCTGGAGGTTCCCGGGTCATCCTATGCCGGATCTTTGCTCGAAATCTGAAGATTACCCGACGTCCAGTCGATACCAGTTAAGGCTTCGAAGACAGCTTCATCATTCATGACAGGAGAGGGGTCAATATCAGGAGCAAAAGTGTGCTTACGCCTTGGCGGAGTCAGATCTACAATGGCGTGGGATAGCGCCTTAATGCGTGCATTGTTGCTGTCGTAAGCCGGCTGGTACTTTGACAAGTCCAGCTCCCACGCAAGTTGACATGCCAAGGGCCGCATCTCTTTGATGCATCTGGTGAAATCAGCTTCTTCAAAAATAGACCCATCATCATTAAACTCTGGACATCTGCCAGCCATCTCTGTTGGATCCAACTCTGACTGGTATGCCTTGGCCCGGCTTAATGCAGTGATGGCGCCTGAGCGGGCAGCTGATAGTTTTAGTTCTTCAACTTGTGCTGGCACTATGGACAAGTGTTCCAACATAGTTTTATGAGTGTAGGCGGCTTCTTACCATTTGAGATGGCCACGAGTGTCCGAAGGGTGCCAGCATATAATTGCTCTGTCAAGGAGTACACGGCTTTGAGCTTCATCACTGCGTTTTGTCCAAGGCTAACACTTCTGGCACCTATTAAGCATTTTGAACATGAGTCGCCAGGCGAGTTAAATATCATATTAAAGGTCTCTAGGCGAGTCAATGTAGTCAAGTACAATTTTTGCTTACCGAAGATGGTGGCAGTCATTTGAGAAATATGTTGTATTAAGCCGGACAACTCTTCAGTCACAGGTTTAAGCTGGGCTTCAGCATCTTCCACTCTCTTCACAAGCGTGGCCTTCTCAGTTTCCTAGGCGGCTCTTTCTACATCAAAGTTGGCTTTGATCTTCTCAATATTTGCCAAGGATGATTTCAGGCTTAATTCAGCCTTGGCATGTTCACTTTGTTGCGTCTCCAAGCTTTTCTTTAAATCAGCTATGTTTGACTCGCCCAAACTTAAAGCTTCCTGCCAAGGGTTACAAACAATATTAGTGTTCAAATAAGTGCTAAGGTGATTGAGTTCATATTCAACAATGGTATTTAAGTCCCAAGCACATTGCAAGCAATATCCTTGGCACTTGGGGGCTAATGTACGATGAAGTTTTTAACTCAGCGATACAGAAGACCCGGCTCATCTTTGTAAGATAAGCCGGCTCTTGGGGGCTATAAGTGATTTGTCAAGTTTGTCATTTTAGAAGACCCGGCTCATCTTTGAAAGATAAGCCGGCCCTTGGGGGCTACACTTTGGAATTTTTCACAAGTGTCAAGCATACTCAATATTATTCCTATACTTAAGACTTTGGGGGCTATATGGACATATATATGCAAGACTAGGAGGGGTTAAATGCATTCATACCTCATACTTCTACTTCATCAAATTGACTAAGCCAGCCTCCATATCGTGGCTTGTATGAAGGCGGCTTAGATAGCCTGCGTGCAACTCGCCTGCACTAAATGTTGAATAGCTTTCCAGATCCAGTTTGGTCTTGCCCTTCTCTAATAAGGGCGTCTCTTCCTTAGCGGAGTGCTTGGTTAACACTTTGGAGACTTCGGGCGCTTTAAAAGCCGACCCGGTGATAGTAATATCATCAACATTGTCATCAGCAGGGCTCTTGTTAGTCAGTTTGGCAGGAGAAGAAGGTTTAGGACTTGGCGGGTCAGGGTTACTCGCCGGGTTGGTATCAGCCTCCATGGTCTCAGGAACCGTTGCCTCAACCTGTGGAGGCGGGTCATTCTTGTCATTATGGTGTTCTTCAGGGTTATCAGTATGAACCTTAGGGGTTACCAACACCTGGTCTTCTGACTCAGGATTTTCAGGGGCTTTGGAAGAATTGCCAGTCTTTCTCTTCTTCTCTTTGGCTTTGACCCTAAAATCATAAAGGAGTGTTAGACCATATATATCAATAAGGCTAAATAGTTATAAGCAAAAGCAAAGACTTACCCTCGGTTGACGATGAAAGCAGGCAACTCTATTTGAGATGAGCCGCCCGAAGAACGTGGCGACTCCTGGTAATCAGAGTCAGAAGGGTTAAGAGGATGTCTTATAAGACCAGCTTTGGGGTAAGGAAAAGGTTGGACTGTGTGGCACCTCAGCTGGCCGCTTACGAGCAGAGGGTTCATTACTTAACCCGGCCAGTAAATCGCCTGAGCCGCCACTTCGAGTCTGGCGCCTTAGATCATGCTGAGTTTTCTTCAAAATAAATTGGGGATCTAAGTGAGCATCTGGGTGAGAAAATTTTACTTTCTGGACAACCCGCCGTATCCTTTATGAAGGTGCGGAGTCTAAGCCGGAAGAAATAGGAATTACCTCAGAATCATCAGCCCGGCTGTTGGCAACTTCATCCTGAGAACAAGAAGAGTCAGCTAGTTCAACAAAAAGTCGGCCAAGAGAATCAAGTTCTACCTCAGACGGGTTATCAGCGTCAGCTGACTCGCCCACGATAGCCGGCTCAGCTATGGCAGCAGCCTTGTTCTTTTTTGGCTTTGGGTCGGATCTGGCCTTAGCCACATCAATTTTGATTTTCCTCTTCCAAAAGGCAGAATCGGGCTTTATAATAAGCATAGATTGACAAGTAAGTCATAGAACAGAATCAAAGGTATTTTTAACCGGACATAAAACAATACTTACAGCTGGGGGCGGGTTAGCCTTGAAGAACGGAGGCAATCCTATCTTGTTGCAATTTTCTTGTGTCTCCCCGAGCAACGAATTCATAGCTTGGAAGACCTCTTCGGCAGTAAAGTTGTCAGAATTATATCCTTGAGGATCATCTGACTCGCCCGACTAGTCGCACATTAAACTGGGCCGGTGACTTAGGGGAAGGATCTTCCATGAAACCCAACAGCGGGCTAAATCAACCCTTGTCAACCCATTGGCTAGCAAATCTTTTATCTTGGGGTAGTATGGGAGAGCATCAGTGTGTTCAGTTGGAAGGAGTTTGCTTGGCGGGTCAAAGTTGATGGGAAGATGATCAACCCGATAACCCGGCAGAGGGTTCTCATTAGCTCGGGCAGTGTTTTTGCAATAGAACCAGGTTTTAACCCATCCCTTGGGATGGCTCAACAAAACAGCGACAGGAAAGCAACCGTCTCGGCGTCTCTAAATTGAGATCCCACCTAGTTCTTGAAATGGACCGCCGGCACACTCAGTCTGACGATTCAAGTCGAAGAACTCCTTGAAGAGAGCGACGGTGGGTTCTACTTGTAAATAAACTTCACAGAATATTTGGAAGTGGCAGAGATTCGTTATTGGGCCTATATCTTGGGGATGGAGGTTGAAGTAGTGCAAAACATCTTGGAAGAATTTTGACCCGGGCGGTGTGAAGCCCCTAAGAATATGGTTAGTGAAAACTATCACTTCTCCCTCGCCAGGATTAGGGACATTTTCCCCTTGGCTAAGTCGCCAACCAATTTCTTCTTGAGCCACCAGAAGACCTTGATCTACATAATCTTTGAGTATTTGTTCAGTGACCAGAGAAGGGCCCCAATTGCAAAGAGTGGTTTTTGCCATATTAAGCCGCCTAAGAAATGATAGGAAGGCGAGTTATTTAAAAAGGGGCATTGATTCATCAACAATACAGTAATGAACGGCGTAAGGATGAGTCGCCCAAAGCTAATGGTGGGTTAACTGAAAGAAGCAAATTCTGGAATTTTTGGCCGGTTACAAGTACATTAATAAGTCGCACGAAAGGCGAAAGGCGGGTCAAGTATCTAAGGATCCAGGATTGCTGAATTTTTACTAAGTATGGGGCAAACAAGTTTCACAGTTTACAACTATATTTACCGATCTATGAACAGTGTAAAAATGAAAAAGAATTACTAAACCTAGCAAGCAGTAGCGGAAAAGCTAGCAGGATATCAACTAATTCTAGAGGGGGATACAGGTTGGCCATATTCAAGATGGTGCTAAAATTGCCACCGCGATATTTCTTTATTATTCTCGGATAAAAAATAGCTTTCGTTCAAAAGATGTGATGAACTAGGATGAACTCTGACGAACTCGACGAACTCCATCGACCTAATATAGATCTGAGAAGGGAGGAAAGTGGAACATGATTGTAGTAGAGGAAAGCGAAGATGTGCCGCTGAGGTTTGACGGCGACGGGATGATGCAGCGACCTCAGCTGGGACTGGCTGGTGCAGCTCGATGGGGACGATGGAGCTCCGGTCGCGGCGGGCGTCGCGAGGAAGAAGAAGAGGTGGAGGCAACGGGGTGGAAGGTGAAAAAAGCAGCCCCCCGTGCCTATTTATAAGGAAAAAGAGGGCACGGTAGCAGGCATGTGCGAAAATCGAGGAGGCATAATAACTTCTACAACAAAAAGGGCGCCTTGATTATCGGAATGGTGACTTAATGCAAAGGATCCACTGTGATGTCATAAGGATTTTCTTGAATTTATGAAGATGACGTCATCCTTTCATATGGCGGGTTATGAAGAACTTTTCAAGGTTAAACATTTAGAAGAATCAAAGAAGACTCGCCAACCAGAGGTATTGAAGATTGACATGAACAAGTTCAAATCAATCTGGGGCCTAATGTTGGGGGTATGACTCGAAGGTGTAAGCTACCTAGCGGCGACTTGCCAAAGAAGGCAAGGCAACTTAGAGCCAGGATCGGTTACAAAGTATAACCCGGCCTGGACTCTTGTAAGCCTAGGGCCTCGACCTGCGTATATAAAGGCGAGTCCCTGCGGCAGGTAAACTTAAGTTACAATCAATCGATAGCTAGGTTAAGCGAATCCGCTCCCTTGTAATCGAGACTCAAGCAATAATCAACGAGATCAGGAGAGGCTTTTCCTCCACCGTGAGGGGCCGAACCTGGGTAAATCCGTGTCTTTCATCTCGCTCAACCCCTTCAAGTTAATCACCATAGCGATGGCCTCGCACCTAAGTCCTTTCATTAGGGCATCTGCCGTGTTAACCCCATGACACTAACTACTTGATATTTTAATGTGAGAGATCACCCTAATAAAAATGACTAGTGCACAATCAAAAGGGTGCAAACAAAAAGGGATAAATATCTCAGGCAATTCAAAATAGCATGGTATAGTGTAGCCCTTGCATTGGAGAAGTCTTCATTGTCTTCACGAAATTTCAGCCAAAAACTTTGCTGTGTTAGCAGAAAAATGTTGTCATGGCAGTAGTTTTAACAAAAACTAATTTATGTGAAAATTGCTCGCCGTGGCAACCTAAAAATGCTGTCATGGCAGCAATTCGAAAACCACTGTCGCGGCAACAGTTTCTTCATCTTTTCTTCTTTGTCATCTAATACATCCATTTTGCATCGTCATTTCCTACTGTAATTTACTTTATTTTAATGTTATATTTCATTTTATGGTGCAATTTTAATGCATTTTCTCTCTTAAAATGTAAGTTATACCAAGAGAGGGGGATTACCGGCAACTGTAATTTTGACCTGAAAAGGCAATGTAAGAGATAGAAATTCTCCGGAGCTCAAAATGAAGCGTGGATTTTTGAAGAATTATTTTGGAATATATATGAATTATGGAGCAAAAATATGCCAGAGGGGGTCCACCAGCCAGGCACAAGGGCAGGTGGCGCAGCCACCCTCTGGCCGCGCCACCTAAGCTTGTGGGCCCCTGGTGGGTCTCCTTCCCATGTACTTTTGCCATAAATTCTCATTTGCCCTAGAAAAAAATAAAAGGAGGAGTTTCAGGACTTTCTGCCGCCATCTCGAGGCGAAACCGTGGAAGGAGCACTTTTGCTCTCTGTAGGAGCGATTTGATTGCCTGCAAGTGCACATGGTTTAGTTGTAGCCTTTTCGAAGTAAGAGTATCGATCCCACAGGGAGCACAAGAATTAAGCGTTGCCTCTTGTGGTGAATTATGGATTTGTGTCTGCAAGTAATTGTAGACTCCAGACAAAGTGAGGGCCGATACAGATAGTGGTTTAGTTGCAAAGCAAACGGAAAGTAAATAACATAAAAAGTAATAAGAAAACAACATCACGGGTAACAAGTGGAACTGACATAGGGGTAAGGCGTTCTCAAGGAGTACGAAATTCCCATTGGTATATTTAATGCAGCGTATGCAATTGCATAATATAGTCTGGATATTTGAGCCACTCTTGACGATTATGCTGGGCGGAGCCAGGTACAGAACATGTTCTACTCTAGGTAGACTTCATGCCATGCATGCCACTACCATAGTCTCCCCCTGCAACTTACAACTACAGTAATTAATGGTTTCCCTATGGATGCAACCGCTATAAGGGTTCTCTGTAAATCCCCTATCAATTGCAAAAGCTAGGAGTAAAGGCTTTTGATGTCACCTCGAATTACCTTCACATCCTAACCTTTACAACAACAGTGATACACTTCGTGGCCTTTTCAATGGTAATGTTGAGTGGGGCTCCTTCACAACATTCATGAAGTTTATTAAACTAAGCGCTCAATAGAGGATCTCATATCCAATATAATATTTTAGATCCTATACATACCAAGGTTCATCCATATCCTCGGGAACTAGGGGGGTCTACTCACACATGGAGACAACGAACACCATGAGGGTGGTAATAGTAAACATGAATGGATCACACACGTAAAACACGAGATGATCCGCTAGGGTTCCTGATGTTACAATGATATGGATGTGGATGATGATGATGATGACAGTGGTCACTAGTGCAGCGACCTGCTATACAAACGGTTATTAACCCCTTTCCGTGACGACATTTTAAACCATCGCCTTGCCAGTGTGTGCGATAGGGGGGGTCCTTCCCACACGACCCAGAAACCGTCGGTGATAGGTCCTCCGGTCACACACGCGGGGCAAAAAGAGCTCGTGTTCCATTGGGTGAGCCATCACATACAATTGTACATGTCCAATTGTTTCTGTTCGTATGTACATCCCACACAGTGAATCCCAGACAAATGTTTCTGTTCGTATGTACATCACACACAGTGAATCCCAGACAAACGTTTCCGTTCGTACGTACATCACACATGATTTCCCCCATCACATCGTCTGTGATAGCCTTGCCATTGTAGACGATATTAATAATTTTATCGTTTGTGTTATTGAATGCATCACGCACGGTGCCTAGAAGAAACTGTGTGGCATAGGTTGTCCATCACACACGCTTTTTATGTGGAAAACATTTGTGCAAGGTGGCCTAACGCAAACAGTTGTCCAGACAAAGTCGTGTGTGATTTTTCATTGATCCAACACGTTTACTTCCTAGAAACTATGTGGGTTGTCTGAGGTCATCACCCAGGGTGTTGTCTCAATAACCGTTTGCAATAGAAAACCCCAAATAGCACCTAATTGGCCTATTATTTTTAATCCATTTAGTAATCAAATTGACATTTCAGATTAAACACACAATATATTTCATTTTCGTATTACAGAACCAGGATTTCATAATTGAAATACATCAGAGTACAACGTCATATAGCTTCAGCACTCAGTTACACCATATAGGCATATAGCTAGCTACCAAGTTTCACATGCAACATCTAAAACCTTTGGAAATTAGCATCATAGATGGTAGATAGACAGATGAATCTCACCCGAAAACTGCTGAAACGGAAGGCGAATATTGAGCCTTCAATGATGTTGAAGGTCCTTGCAACTTTAGGCCAGTGCCTGTGGATGATTGACCGCCCATCCTTCGTCCTCTTGAGGAAGACCTCAATATTCTACCATGGGTGTTGTATGAACACCTTCCTCGCCTCTTGACCATATAGGTGGTTTGAGAGGTAATCATCAGGGAACTGCTTTGGAAAGGCCCGAAAACAAAGATATGCATAAGTATCTTCTCTAAATTTTGAAATGGCGCAAAGGAATTAAAAAAAGAAGGTATAAGACTTAGTACCATCATGTAGCTCACTAATGCCTTCTTCATTGTGCAGACAAAGATCTTGTTGTTTTTCGTCGCTAGTTTCTTTATGCTAACAATCTTTCTAAGTTTCTTGACTTGACTGATATTCATGGACATCTCTGTCGATGTATAAAACATGGGTATTTTATACCCTGACCTATGCACAGGTAAGTAGCGGCTCCCCTGCCAACTAAAGTTTTAATAAAGATTCCCAAGCCAAGGGAGCTGCTCTTTGAGAGACCAAGGAGCGCATCAACAAGACCAAGATTCAAGACCCCACTGGTAGATTCCAACTGGGGAGAAGAACAAGGCAGATCATCAAGGCTAATACCGAAGGCAACCTTTGTCGGCGAAGCTGAGCCGGCAAGGGCGAAGGCCCGGCAAGCTCTGTGGACGGCAAGCACCCGCCAACCGCCAGCGCTGCACCTCATCGAGCAGCTAGTCACTAATCGATGAGGTGTCGAGCCGCAGGTGGTTTGGTGGATTTTGTCAGGCACGTGCAACATGCTGGAAGAAAGATTACCTTTAATGACACCTGTCCTATGGGCGTGTCAAGATAATAGGAGGTGGCTGGGCAAGCGGTGTAGAAACCTTGCCGGGGCTCCTCCTCCACATGACACCTAACAGAGCATTTAATGTTTTGTCCTAGTCTGGCAAAGTTAGGTATGATAGCACTGTTTGCTGTCTAATCGACATGTAATTACCATTTTGCCACTGTGGTTTCCCCTTAAGCTATAAAAGGAGGGCTAGGGCAACGTTTATGAGGATCGACCCCTTGCACAACTACACGCGTAGCTGCTCCCTCTCACACCTTGCCGAGGTAGCGCTCCTTGTACTTGTGTTCGAACACATACACCCAATATAGCAAGTAGGAGTAGGGTTTTACACCTCTTGGTGACCCGAACCAGGGTAAAGATCCCTGCGCCTTTTGTTGGTTTTGCTCTTTTCGTCTTGTGCATCTCCCTAGCCGAACCACAAGGGGCTTGGTGGCCCCATA
This sequence comes from Thinopyrum elongatum, assembly GCA_011799875.1. Taxonomy (NCBI): domain Eukaryota; kingdom Viridiplantae; phylum Streptophyta; class Magnoliopsida; order Poales; family Poaceae; genus Thinopyrum; species Thinopyrum elongatum. The sequence goes on along the minus strand of CM022298.1, from coordinate 330,336,234 downwards.
GATGGTCGTCCACACCGACATCTTTGGCGCGCCGGGTAGGGGATCATTGGTGTGAACCTAAATCAGCGGACGGTGCATTGATTTCATCAAGCTTCATCACCATTTTCATCATCAATGGCGCCCAAGAAAAAGGGCACCACGAGGACGAAGCCTTCGACCTCCAGAGTTCCTTCGCACGTGTCCGCAGGCGGCGTAGGTGGCGCCACCACTGCGGACGGTGCAGACACTGTGGCTGGCATGGCCTGCGCAGGCGGCGTGGTCGCCGTGCCCACCACGATGGGGACAGGAGGTGGAGGCACCGGAGGCGATCATCTTCCTCGACCCTCTGGCGAGAATAACCACAACGGCGCGGGTGGCGCAGGCGGACAAACCCCCCAGCCTCGATGCACCGACGAGCGTAGCCACCAGAGCAACACCGCACTGTCAAGCGCGAACCAGGATCTTCCCGTTGCGACGACGCAGAGCGGCACTGCTGGACACGGACAGCTGCGCCCGCATGGCAAAACACATGTTGATCAAGTCTGAGATCCTCAGGCACTGCTCCCGCTATTGCACATGAGCTGCGATGACAAGATCGCAATGGCGCTCCTGCTAGCTCTGCCAGGAGTCGAGTGACGTCGCATTCTTTGCCCCAGGCTCTGCCGGCAACAGCAGCAGAGGCAATGGCGCGAGCCTAAATGCTATTGAACTTCCCTCCGACAGCAGACAAGATGGATGAGTGGAGAGCCACCATCAAGAGCTTGATTGGATTTGCTGAGTCAAACAAGTCGCAGTAGGCGGAGCCCTCACGGTGCCCGTGAACAGCACCAGTAGCTCAAACTGACAGCCACGTTGTAGGTGGTGCACCAACCGTGCAATCGCCTCTGCGGCAACAACTTCAATAACAACAGCAATACCAGGAGCCCTGGCGAACCCAGCGGACTGCGGAGCCCAACGAGATGTCGATGGCCTCCTCAGGCCCAAAGACGCGGTGAGATCAATGCCAAGTGCTGCAAGATAGGCAGGCAGAAGATGCCCGCACCACCATTGAATGGTGCCCAGAAGCGCGTCGTCAATCCGATTAGCGCAATGGACCAGTCGTTGATGAGCCTGCACACATTGTTGGTGGGTATCTACCTTACGAGGTTGGGTGCCCTACTTTCACACATGAGCCACAGCAAGTCCGCTGGCCGTCTATTCAGGCATTCAAGCCAGAAGTACCAGAGAAGTACGACGACAAACTTAACCCGGCAGAGTTCCTGGGCATCTACAAGATTGTCGTGCAAGCTGCCGGGGGGAGGGATGAAAAGATTCTCGCCAACTACTTTCCATTAGTGCTCAAGCCTAATGTGAGGTCTTGGTTGATGAATTTGCCAAAGAACTCTATCCCCTCGTGGTCAGATCTATGCAATGAGTTCGTTGGCGCCTTTAACGGAGGCCATAAAGGCTCAGGATAACCCAGTGACTTGCAAGCAATGCCACAAAGAGAAGGTGAAAATATGCTCAGGTATATACAAAGGTTCAACCATGTGCACCGCAGCATACGTGATGTTCACCCGGTAGCTGTGATTGTCACGTTTCACACGAACATGCGCAATCGTAAGATGAGGGAAAAGATGAACATATGGTTGCCGAAGACCGTCAACGAGCTCTACACGTTGGTGGACAAATGCGCACGGGCTAAAGAGGGGAGAAGACTTCCCGGGGAGGATGCTGGTGTTGAAGTTGATTCTGAGGATGATGACACCGCCACCCGAAGAAGAAAGGTCGGAAGGGCAACAGAAAGCGCAAGGGCAAGGTAGTTATGGCCGTGGAAGGATCCGGTAATTCTAGTCCCGCCAAGAAAACCAAAACAGAGGGCCCCGACATGGAAGCTGCTGCATGCGTTGATTGCCAGGTAGCCGCGGCGGGCGAGAAGGCCGGCAAGTTTGACGGGCCATACTGCAAGATTCACCGTACCAAGAGTCACAACCTCCAGGAGTGTTGGCAAGTCGAACAGCTAGTCGAAAAGCAGAAGGCTGAGTATGAGAAGCGTGACAAGGAGATGGGCTAGGATGGTACTGGTGGATCCGGTACGAAAGGTCGCGGTGGCCGAGGAGGGCACCACAGTAAGGCCAGTCAACAGAAGGACAAAACTGCTAGAGGCCGCGAGAAGAAAGAAGGAGATGACGAGAGTGAAGAGGAATACGATGATGAGTCTAGTGAGCATGAATTCCAGAAGCCAACGGAAGCCATGTGCATTGACGGGGGGAGCATCTTTGCATTCCTCTCACCGTTAGCTCAAATAGTGGGCGCGTGAGGTCAACCCGGCGGAACCACCAGCAGATGCCCAGAAACCTCTCAAGTGGTCACACACGCCTATCATTTTCGATGTCGAGGACCATCCTGATCGCACAACTGCGGTCGGATGTTTGCCGTTGTTGGTTTCACTGACAATTCACAACCTCAAGGTCATGAAAGTTCTAGTTGACGGTTGGTCCGGCTTGAACTTGATCTCTCCAGAAGTGATTGAGAGATCACAGATTTCTGACGAAGAGCTCGAGAAAACCGGGATGTTTCAAGGAATGAACCCAGGGAGAAGCCAGCCCAAGGGGAAGATCACGATGTCGATGATGTTTGGCGGGAAACTAAACTACAGAACAGAGAAAATAGTTTTTGACGTTGTTAAGATCCCCTTACCGTTTAATGGAATTCTTGGTCACCCAGCTCTGGCCAAGTTTATGGCGGCATCTCATTATGCCTATAATACGTTGAAGATGCCAGGGCCGATGGGTGTCATCTCCATCAACTCTGATAAGAAGGATGCAGTCATATGCATTAACAAGCTTTATAGGGATGCCGTTGCGGCAGAATCCACCAAGGCAGCAACTCCTGCCAAGAAAAAAGAAGAGCAAGAAGCCCGACAAGACATCTAGCGGGAATTCTGGGAAGTGCACCTCATCGGAGTGTTGCACACCTGTCAAAGACTTGCCGAAGAGCTCTGTCGGCAAGAGATCCAAAGCCACTCCACCTGCAACAAAGAAGGTGCTAGCGAAGGAGGACGACACTGGCGGTACTTTCACCGTTAGTGCCACCCTCGACAGTAAATAGGAAAGTGCGCTCATTGCCTTACTGCGGACAAATGTCGATGTGTTTGCATGGCAACCATCTGACATCCCTGGTGTTCCCAGGGAGGTAATTGAGCACCACCTTGCTGTCTGTCCCCATGCTCGGCCCGTCAAGCAGAAGGTCAGAAAGCAAGCTTTGGAACGGCAACAGTTTATAGCAGAGGAAATCAAGAAACTTGAAGCAGCTGGGTTGGTTAGAGGAGTGTTACACCCAACTTGGTTGGCAAACCCAGTTGTAGTGCGCAAGGCAAATGGGAAGTGGAGGCTTTGTATTGACTACACCGATCTCAATAAAGCATGTCCAAAGGATCCTTTCCCCTTGTCGCGCATTGATCAAATTGTAGACTCCACAGCTGGCTGTGATTTACTCTCATTCCTTGATGCATATTCTGTATACCATCAGATATTCATGGCTAAGGAAGATGAGGAGAAAAATGCATTCATTACTCCATGTGGCACATACTGCTTCGTGCATATGCCTTTTGGACTAAAGAGTGACGGTTCAATGTTTGCAAGAGCAGTCCAGATTGGTTTTGAACCGCAGCTGCACAGGAATGTGGAAGCCTATCTGGATGATATAGTGGTCAAGACCAAGGACAAATCAACCCTCATTCAAGATTTGGAAGAAACATTTGCAAACTTTTGCAAAATTAACATGACGCTCAACCCTGAGAAGTGCGTGTTTGGTGTTCCATCCGGCAAACTCCTCGGGTTCTTTGTGTCCCAGCGTGGGATAGAAGCAAACCCCGACAAGATCAAAGCCATTGAGCAGATTCAAGCGCCTAAAACCATCAAGGATGTGCGGCGCCTTGCCAGCTGCGTTGTTGCTTTGAGTAGGTTCATTTCAAGATTCGCTGAACGCGCCCTGCTGTTTTTCAAGATATTGAAAAAGGCAGGTCCAGTAAAATGGACTTCAGAAGCGGAGGCTATATTGCAGGACCTGGAAAAGTACTTATCCTGTGTACCAACACTAGTTGTGTCTAAGCCACAGGAGCCGTTGTTGCTATACCTGGCAGCAACAAACTAGGTGGTCAGTGCTGCACTAGTGGCACAGAGGGAAGCTGGTAATGAAGGAGCAACAATGGCAAGCCCATCCCACGACAAGCCTGAATCCTCTCCGGCAAGATCTGATGTCAATAGATCAGAAACTGAGCAAGCAAATGAAGCCAATCAATAGATAGTGCCAAAGAAGAAGATGGTGCAGCGACCAATGTACTTTGTCAGCTCCCTTCTACAAGGGGTTAGATCAAGGTACTCTGGGTGCAGAAACTGCTTTTCGGCCTCCTCATGGCCTCGAGAAAGCTACGCCACTACTTCCAAGCACATGAGATAACCGTTGTCACTCGCTTTCTGTTGCAACGTATTTTGAGAAATCCAGAAGCAATTGGCAGGATAGTGGAGTGGGCATTAGAGTTGTCAAGTTTTGCACTCAAGTTTGAGAGCACTTCAACTATTCAGAGCAGAGCCTTGGCGAAGTTCATCGCGGAATGGACGCCAACGGAAGATGAAGAAATTCAGGAATCAGCTCTCCCCAGCAAAGAAAATGAGAAAGATTGGATCATGTACTTTGACAGTGCCTTCTCGCTGCAAGGCGCCAGTGCTAGAGTGCTGCTTGTCGCACCCACCGGACAGCACCTCAAGTATGTGGTTCAAATGCAATTTCCCAGGGAGAAAGCAACCAATAACACTGCAGAGTATGAAGGGCTCCTTGCCAGCCTCAAGATTGCAGTAGAATTGGGAATCAGAAACTTGCGTGGAGATTCACAGCTTGTTGTTAAGCAAGTGAATAATGATTATCAAAGCCCTTTGATGTAAGCATACGTGGAAGAAATGAGGAAATTGGAGGAACACTTTGATGGATTACAACTAGAGCATATCCCCTGTGTGAAAAACAGTATTGCTGATCATCTGTCAAAGTGTGCTACTCAAAAGCTACCTATGGAACCGGGGACCTTTGTACTCCATTTGAATCAATCATCAGTTGCTCCATCAACACAAGTCAATAAGAGAAGAACGTTGAACACCGACAAGTATTTTCCGGGAGAGCTCCTAGAAGTCATCGGTAAGAAGGTTTACGGGAAAAACAACGCAACTGTTGGTGAGCAGCGGCTTCGCGCAGAACCCCAGGTTCTTGGCGTTGAGGTCAGCGCTCCCGTAGCCGAAGAGATGCCTTTAGTCCTTGTCGTCGAGCCGCAAGCTCCAACATGGGCATAACACATAGTTCAGTTCCTTCAAACAGGAGAACTTCCTGATGAACAAGAAGAAGCTGAGAAAGTAGCCCGTCATCGAGTATGGACCAGTTTATGGATAACATTCTGCACAGAAAGAGGCCGAACGGTGTGAAATTGAAGTGCATCTACTAGGAAGACAGACTGAGGTTGTTGGCAGAGATACATGGAGGCATATGTGGCTCTCACATAGGATCAAGAGCCCTTGTCGACAAAGTTTTCCAGCAAGGTTTTTGTTGGCCCACTGCTCTCCAGGATGCAACTGAGCTAGTAACCAAGCATGAAGCATGCCAGTTCCATTCAAAGAATATACATCAACTAACACAACCTCTCCAAACAATCCCACTCTCCTGGCCTTTTTTGGTCTGGGGGCTCGATATCTTGGGCCCCTTTCCCCGTGCCACCGGGGGCTTTGAGTTCTTGTACGTCGCCATCTACAAGTTCACAAAGTGGCCTGGAGTAGAGCTAGTAAGGAAGGTGACAGCACAGTCAGCTGTCAAGTTCTTCAAAGGACTCGTTTGCCGTTTTGGGGTTCATAACAGAATAATCACTGATAACGACACACAGTTCACGAGCTGCACCTTCATGCAGTACATTCCAAACCTTGGGAGCAAGGTGTGCTTTGCCTCTGTTGCTCACCCGAGAAGCAATGGGCAAGCAAAACGGACAAATGCTGAAGTGTTGCGCGGTCTCAAGACAAGAACCTTTGACAGGTTGCATAAGTGCGGAAGGCGTTGGATTGATGAGTTGTCGGTGGTTCTTTGGTCACTCAGAACAACACCAAATCGATCTACTGGCCAAACACCCTTCTCCCTAGTCTATGGTGTAGAAGCGGTACTCCCCACGAAACTCATATACGGGTCACCTCGAGTGCTTGCTTATGATGAGATAGAGCAAGAGCAGTTGCGGCAAGATGATGCTGTGCTCCTTGAGGAAAACCGTCTTCGGGCAGCTGTGCGAGCTGCATGCTACCAGCAAGCTTTGCGCTGCTACCATAGTCGCAAGGTTCATGCCCGAAGCTTTGAGGAAGGCAACCTTGTTCTTTAGAGCGTCCAGTCCACCAAAGGACCAAACAAGTTGACACCAAAGTGGGAGGGCCCTTATCGGGTAGTACAAGTGTCGGCATGGAAACACTATCACCTATGGGGCAGGGCTGCCCCTTTGTGGTTCGGCAAGGGGATGGTCACATCGCACGAAGAGCAGAAGCAGCAGGGCAGCGCGGCGGTGGACATCTCTCTTTTACCCAGGTTCGGGCCGCTTTGCAGCATAAAACCCTACTCCTGCTATGGTGGATTGATTTGGAGGAACATGAAGACACGACGTGCTCAAGCCCGGCAAGTGCGCCTCAGGGAGAGCGGCTACGCATGTACAAGTGCTGAGGGATCAAGGTTTCGAACCCTTTGCTAGGTTGCCTCGGGCCTCCTTTTGTAGGTTAAGGGGCGACCATAGTGGCAAAACAGTCATTTTAGTATGATTAGATAGCTAACAGTGCTATCATACCTAACTCTGGCAGTTAGGACAAAGTGCATTAAATGCACTGCTAGGTGTCATGCTGATGTCGAAACCGGCAAGCCTGCCGCCCCGCTTGTCCATCCTCTCCTTATTAGCGTGACACGCCACCTGGACGGGTATCACGTACCCAACAGGATCCACCTAGCCACTTGAGAGCTCGACACCGCATCGATTAATGACTTGTGTGCGATGAGGTGGAGCGGTGGCGTCTTGGCGGAGGCCTGCCGGGCTCATGCCTTGGAGTCTTGGCGGCCCCGGGAACCTTGTTGGAGCGGCTTTTGGGTTGATTCCCCAGTCGTAGCCTCGACCCTGCCGGGCTCGCCTGCCCGGCAAGGGAGACCTTCCCAGGGAGTCCTTTGGTCACCTTGGTCTTCTTAATGCTCTCCTTGATCTCACGAAGAGCGGTTTCTCTGGCTTATCTTATGTCATGCTTAGGTAATTGGTGTATGATTGTTAGCACGCCTGTGCATAAGACCGGGCGGCAAACACAAATGTTTGTTGCACTGACAAGAGCCCCCGGGCCTGGTCCATACGTGCCGCCGGCCATCATTGGGGTAGGCCCAAAAAGCTGCATAGGCGTACATACTAACCTTGCCGGGGGTGACGCTTGTTTTTGAGATCTTCTTTGCTTCTTCATTAACTTGGGCTTGGTTTTTCCTCCAAGTCTCCCATGGCGTCTTTAACGTCCAAATGGCGTGCTCCGTTCGTGTTGGAAACTAGGGGCACCTAAGTCCACGGGAGTCCATTCAAGGTGTCCGTGCGCGAACTGGGAGTAACTGTAATTTTATCTTTACCTCACCCACTACGCCTACCGGTGTTCCTTTGGTCCTGCCGGGGGTGACCAGGGCATCGCCTAGCCACTCTCTCCGTCCCTGGCCTCTTATTCCTTGCTCTGGAGGCGCCCTCCCGATCTTGTTAGGCTGCATCCCGCTGGTCCTGATGGGGTTAGGCTGGGCTTCTGCCCAGGTGCTCCTTTTGCCCTCTTTCCTTCTCAATGTAACTCCTAGGAGGAGAGAGACAAGAAAGGCATTACGGGGCACTTATCTTTTTTTCATATCAAAAGATGTAGGCACTTGCCAAACTTTAATCGAAATTATGTAATCCTTCGTCCATGCTAGTACCTGTATGATTTGTACTTGTTTGTTCACGTAAACTTGGAAAAAAGAGCTTGCCGAATGTTTGTGTATGTACTTAAACATACTGAAGGACGAGCCTTCAATACTCCTTAGTAAACAAAATTTTCCGGCAAGACATCTTTGCCGGCCTTCGGTGTCGCTGCTACTAAAAACCATGTTTGATGAGCTCGAAAATGGGTTAGTGAGCGCAAACGAAGGCCAACCCCTTGCTAACCTCCCCCCATACGTAGCTACAACTAAACTTGTTGAGTGGACTCGAGTCAATAATAGGAGCGTGAATGGCAAAGGCGGCCAGGTTTCCTTACGTACAAGTCCCTCATACTAAAGTACAACACGGAATGATGGAATGTAACCAAGGGTACTTATCTTCTTTTGTTCTCCTTCTTATCGTTTCAGATAAGGAAGGGTTGTCAGGGATTAGTGCACGGCCTTGCATTCATCCTCCTTTCCGGGAAACTATCATGATGAAGCTTTTCTGTTGTCATCAAAGAAAAAGGAGAAAAGAGGATAATATATGGCCTTTTACTGTATGTTAGTTATCTTACTTAAGAACAATCATAATCATGATAAGATCATACTTAAGCAAATATGAATGCATGCATGCAAGTTTTGTAAGAAAGAGTGCTACATTTTATTCAACTATGCACAGGGTCTACGCCTGGCTTTGTACAAAGGGTTACAAGTCCTAGGGACTCTGCTTGTACAAAACAGGTCGTCGAGGCAAGGCCCGGCAACCGCACATTACGGGTAGAACTTGCGAAGATGCTCAATATTCCATGAGTTTTGCATAGGAATGCCATCTTCGGTCTTCAGACGGACTGCACCAGGTCTGGTGACACGTACTACCCGGTAAGGCCTTGTACAATGCAAGGTGCTTATGGGAGGTGCTTGAGGAAATAAACCAAACTTTTCTTAAGCAGTGGTGCTTATTTGTACATGGTAGACGCTTAATTAGGCGTCTCTCCTGTAGAAATAGGCATTGGTGCTTCAGAAAAGTCCGGTTTATTTTTCTAAGCACAGAGCATTGTATAAGGCCTAAGGGCCTTCCCACTTTGGTGTCAACTTAGGACCGAGAGTATATCGACCAGAGGGGGGGGGGGGGTGAATGGGAGATTCAAAAATTCTTTCGAATGATATGAATTGATCCCAAAATGAGCAGCAGAAATAAGGACCGGTAGATACAAACTTAAACAAGCACTTTATCTAGGACCATATCTCTCGATGAAAATGGTAATGATGGTACGAGCATACAAAATCACAGGTCGGACAACGACGATGGTAATGCAATAAGCAAACAGATGTAACAGCATGAGGGATAAGCAAAGTGTGGAACAACGAAAGTTAACCACGAGAAAGAACTACAACAGGGAGAATAAGAACAACACAGAGATATGCACGAGATAGAACACGTATGAGTAGCAGAGTAAGTTACTGAAATGACTACACTGAATGAGGAGAAAGTAACAGAGCAAGTGACGAAAGATAACAGATGATAAAGACGAAGGATATGCCACATACAAAAATAGATTAGATAAACTACCGACACAGAGCACGAATGTAAACTGCTGAAGGTGATGCAGTGAAGTAGATTGAACCAGTGGCGCTCAATGGCGACAAAGAAATTTGGTAGATCAGTTCGCCCTTCTGCCAAAGGACTACGTCTGGTTGGAGGGGTTGTGACTTAACACGGAAGATAAACTCTCTTTGCCCTATTCTCCTTCAACTCAGAGCTGATCAGACTCTAGTTGATTTCACTTGTGGTAGATACTTGTCGGTGATCTCCAAACCTTCGGTCGAACTTCGCGAACCACAATCACTCTTGGTTTCTGAAGATCTAGCTCAGTGAAGACAAAAACTTTTCAACACTCAAGCCGAAACCTATCCGTCTAGAGAGTGCGCAGCTCTCAAGAGTAATAGGTACAAGAACTCTTACTCAGAACTACTGTGATGCTCAAGCACTGCCTAAGTTTGGGCTCTTGATTTTTCTCTCGGTGGATCTTAAACTCAAATCACTTGGAGAGGGAATGCTCAGTCAATCTTCTCAGAAATCTTAAGCGGAGCAGCCAATGAACAACATTGGAGCGGGGTGGCTATTTATAGCCGCAGCCTTCCCTGGAGGGAAATGGCCAAATTGGACATGTGGAGCAGCCAATGGCCGAACGACACGAGTCCAACGGTTGGAAATTTGAGCACAACGGTAACATTACTTGCGGAGCAAGTAAAGCTAACTCCTCAGTTCGAAAGATATCTTCTGCAGCACGAAGAACAATGTCTATTGCTGCAAGGTAATCATTCGAAGCATAAAGAGATTTCTCTCGCATCTTTCATAGGTTTTAGGCTAAGCATCACAGCGGATCTAAGCTTCGAGAACCTATACCCCTCTTAATAGTACGGAGGTCCTATGACTCAAATAAACGAAAGAAGAATAATGAAATGAATACTACGTCTTCACTTTGTCTTCGACTTCCATTCGCTGCAGTCATATTCCTTCGGACAGAATCTCCGAAACAATTGCTTCATGTTAGCAATAATTTCTCGAGGGGCTAACTCCTTTACGTCAATCTTTTCGCCTACATGTCTTCAATAGATGTAGCTCATTCTTCTCTGTAACGAGGATATTCTTCGGTGAAGTTCCTTGAACTTGAAACCGGAGATAACATTCTCTTCGGTTCTGCATGGATTGTTTCTCTCTGTATGCACTAGCAAACAAATCAGTCCATACCTATTTCTGTCAACAATCTCCAAAACACAAGAGGGCAAATATTGCACCAACAATCTCCCCTGTTTTGGATGATTGTTGACAAAACAGAACACATCGAAGGATAGATAAATGAATGAAAATGGAATGCGAAGGATAATGAAAGATGAGAGATAATTATGAAGATAAAACATGCTCCACCTGAAGATATGCATTGAATGCATAGATGATAACAATGGAAGGTAGCGAGGTGAATCTTCGTACGAGTGATATTAACAAATGATCTCTTCGTGGTATCTTTCAATACACTCGATTGTGTCTGAGGTATTTCCTGTCACACATTATCTTTGAAAAGGAATGTTAGATAAACCAAGTACTTTCAAATGATTTGTGACAAAGGATAAGCCATGAAGATTTTCTCAGAACACAGTTTAAATCCACACGAGATATGAGTTCCCTGCTAGTTAGATATACGAGGGAAAACAGAGCAAAGGAATTATAGATATATTGCTCGTAGTAGATATACTTGAGATGAACTTTTCCTGCAATAAAGATGTTATTAAGAAGAAGTGCGAGGAAAAACAACTTGATAGATACGAAGAATTTGCTCTTGAATCACAAGAGAAATGGTCTGAAGTAAATTTCTTCTTCTACAAGGTTAGATAGCGAGAGATAATCAATATAGAACATCTAACCAAAAGATACATACGGTTCCAAGGAGAGTTATGTCTCTTTCTCAGAGAAGTATGATTTCTTGTCATCCTTGGAAACACTTTTACTTTCCCTGCATGATAGATAATTATCGAAGATAAGTATTGCAAGGGAGTAAACTTTCGATTTCACCTGCAAAGAAAGTTTGGAAGCATATAGCATTGCAGGGGGGTTATTAATAGTACATGATGACCGAGTATATCAACACCACATGCGGTGCATAAAGTTCAGAAGCAATCTGTTCGACAAAACCAAATTGTTCGGAAGAAAAGCAAATGGCTAATAAAAACACCTTGCAAATAGCCCGCTGATCTATCACTCGATGTACTACTCCCCCTTTTTGTCAACAAGTGTCAAAAAGGAAAGAGAATGCATACGAAGAAGTACTCGTCCGAAGAACCCTCAGAACCAGAACTCGAACTGTTCAGAGATGAAGAGCAAGGAATGGTCGAGGCCGAAGCAGGAGTTGGAGTTGCGGCACTAGCTTCGGGAGTAGCAGCGCGAGGTGCTTCTGGCTTGTAAATGGAAGTCCCTGCTGTTTCTTCAAGAATATCATCAGGTTTGACAAAATAGTAGGTCTGTTGAGGCAGATCGCTGAGGGAGCACTGGTGTTTGCCTTTGAATCCGAGGCACTTCAAACATCTCCAGATAATCATATTCCTTTTTGATGCCCTTTGCTGAAAGTTGCTTGCGAGAGTAAATCTTCCAAAGAAGTGTCCAGGAGCGCTTCTTCTGTTCCTTTTCGTACAAAAGAGTTTGCCGAGAATAATTATGAAGCAGATTCAATTCAGCCATCATCTCCAGCTTTTCTTTCCTATCCAGCTTGATATGGCTTTCCAATGCTTGCTGAGTGCAAAGACAAATCTCATAGAGAGAAGGATTTTCATCATGAGGAATATCGACTCTTGCTTTCTTGATCTTCGGAACTGCAGCAGGGGTAGGCAAAGAAGCAGAAGTAGTGGCATCCATTAACATCTTTCCTTTGCTGATATCTTTGACCAGCCTGAGAGTGTCACGGACAGGAGGCATGAAAACTTTTGGAACATACGAGCAGTAGAACTTAACTTCAAGGAGTTGTTCAATGGCATACATGATCCAAGGAGCATAGGGCTTTAAAGCTTGAGGGCTATCAGCTGCACATGCCAAGTTTCGAATGAAAAGATCTGGGACATCGAAGCGAACACCCTGAGACATGGCAAGCAGTGCATTTCCCATGATACCATTGATGGAGTGTGGCCTGTTAGTTGGAGTGAGAGAATTGCACAGTATATAGAATAGATCTTTATTCTCATAGGCCAACTTCTTCGGATCCACTTCAACACATTCGTCACCAAAAAGTTCTAGGTCCATCAGCATATGCAGTTGGGCTTCAGAAACTTCCCAATAGTGAAGCCTGTGTTCAGTATTTGCATCAAATTCGCACCTTGGCAGATTCAACAATGCCAAGAACTGTTCTGCCGAGCATTTGATCTTTTCCTCTCCAGTTATTCATTCGAGCATCCATGTAGAACTATCTCCAAGTTCTCCTGAGATATACAGAGTGGCATAGAATTGATGAATTACTTCTCGATTCCAGCCATGATTGAAGCGCAGAAAACCTTTCAGGAAAGCATGCTCAATGTGCTCGATGGAGTGATGAAAACAGGGTAATCTTTCGAGCTCAGCAAAGTTCAGAATCTGGTGCTTGAAGACGCGATTCTTTTCGTATAGAATGCGAGCATAATATACAACCTGCTCTTTTGTCCAGAACCTAGGTGACAGAGAAGTTCTCTCTCCTTCATAAGGACTGGTCCCAAAGAATGCAAGTTTCGAGAGGTGAAACTACTCATTGAATGCAGGATCATTTGGACCATCTTTAACTGGGAACAGAGGAAATGTTTCCAGAGGATTCTTCAGAGATTCTTCATTCACATTCCTGGTCCGAATATCATCAGGTGCTTGCACACCTTCTTCGATAGGCTTCAGAGGAGCTCGAAGCTTTCTTGATTTCTCTTGGGCTGGTTTCTTTGAAGAACTGGAATCATCATTTTTCTTCGCTGGAACTTCTTCAACGTCTTTCTGACTTTCAGGCACTAGGGCCTTTTCTTTCTCTTTATTTTCTTCGACTCGGGTCACAACAGCTTCTTTCTCGGTTACTTGGGGCATAACAGATGGGGCAACTATTTTGTGAGCCATGGGCTCTTCAGGTTTCTTCTCTTCCTCTTCCATCTGTGTAGCAGTGGAACGAGGAGCAAGATCAACATCCATCTGGGTAGGGGCACCAGGTGATGTGACCAGGGTAGTTTTCTCTTGGGAAGCATTAAGCTCCCCCTCAATCTTGTCACTCTCCTCTTTGTTGGATCCAGAGGGCTCAACTTGCATTATCTTCGGAGGCGAGGGATTTTCCTTCTCAACCTCAATCTCTTCATTAGTTTTATCATCGGTGGCTTGCTGCTCAGCACCAGCATTCTCATCATCAGACTTGTTCAGAAATATATCAACCACATTAGGTTGTACTTCGGCTACTGGAGTAGCAAAGATAACTTCCACATTTCCAACTTGCTGCATGGGTTCATCTTCGTGCGGTGGGGATGGCGGAATCTGTTGCAGAGGAGCACTTGAGTCAATAGGAGCACTAGCAGCAGTTTGAGGTCAATGATCCTTGATTCCTTTCGGCTTACTGGCTCTAGCCTTAGCCTTTTGACATTTTTCCTCCTTGATTCTCCTTCGAGCCAATTCAGCCTTACGCTCAATCTCATCATTCCTTCGATCACACAACAGAGAAACATCCATCTTCAGTTTCGAGAGCTAATTAATTTTGTCATTCCTCATGACACTTAGTGCCTTGGTGATCTCAACAATTTCTTTGTTCAGGTGTTTACTTTCAGACTCAGTACTTGCATCTCTCCTCATCTGCTCGAGGATTTTCTTGTCCTTGACCGCCTGATTGAGCTTCTTTGTAATTTTCTTCAGCACGATGAAATGTTTCATCACCATTTCAGTGACATCGTCAGGAAGCCCCAAGCTGCTGATATCTGTAGATTTTGCATCATAAGCAACACTTTCAATTATATCGATCATGAAGCTGAAGTCATATTTTTCTTCACAGAGAGAGCAGCAAAACCCGAAGGTTTGACAGTGACTGGAGTGGGTGCATGTCTTGGTGATTTTCTTGTTGGGGGTGAAACCTTGGCTGGTGAAGGAGTCTTGTATGGCTTGTTCAGAAGAGCACGTTGATCATACATTGGTATTTCTTCAGGAGCATCATCATCGGAGGACTCATCAGACGAGCCAGAGGCTGCCTTCTTGGATTTACTGGCCACATATTTCTTTTGGGAGGCATGATCCTTTTTCTTTTGCATGTCTTGTTGCGTCAGTGCAACATTTCTCGCTTCAACCTGATTTTTCTTCGCTGCCCTAGCTTCACGATTGGCTTTGGCCTTCTGCCTCTTGGCAACTTCATCGGGACAATCCGCAATGGTTTTGAGCTAGTCAGGATGAGCAGTTGATGGCTGAGGAGGCCTGACTTTTTCATCGTCTGGGCCGATGCAGTTCTCAGCTATGCAGTCATTCCAAGGAGGAGTGAAAGCAAACATAATTTGATATTTCTCTCGAATGTTTTCATAGTTGAACCATTTATTCGCCCAGTGTCGGCGAATCCTTTGCAGCCTGTTATTTCGCTCGGTTGTAGTTTCAACTCCTGGTGGGGTTCTATACCCATCTGGCTCAGATATCTTGGTAGTGGTGTTCTTCTCTTTGCCATGACCACCCTTCTTTGGTTCTCCATTAGAGAATAGTGTGAGGGCGTCAGTGACTAGTTCATCCTCAGGCTGACTATGAGCAGAGGGAACATCTTTGTCATTTCCTTCAAATTCAGACTCAGATTTCTTCTTCGGCGTCTTGGATGGCTTTGATGATCTTCCTCCACCAGTCAATCTCATTCGGTCTGATCTTGGTGGTGGCTGAGGCAAATCCCCTTCAGACTCAATGAACTTGTCTGAACTCTGTGCCATAGCTGACCCATGAAAAGAATAGATACGAGGGAAAAGTGGGGTAGGGTCATAAACATGCACATAAGCATTTTGAACGAAAATGATTGTTTTTCAGAAGAAACAGAGGGATCCATGGAGCACTTGAAAAGATATCTTTGATAAATTTACACCTAGCCAAGACTTGGTTAAATCTATCTAATCTTTTGAAAGAGTACTCATGAACTCTAGATCCAGGAAAACTAGTACGAGGAAAAAGCTACAAACCGTACCAGTTACAGCCTAATCTATACCTACTATTAAAGGTATTAATGCTTCTTCCTTTGTAAATTTCGTCCGTCAAAAGTGAATTTCATTCGTCCGTTGTTAGACTTTCTGTTTCCTCTGAACATAAATTTCGTCGTCGCTTCGATCCGAGTTACATGCCCAGCACGTACGCACAGTGGGCTTCTCGGCCCAACTTGGCGCTGTGGCCCAAGAAAGCAGGCCCACATAAGGCAAGGCAAAAATATTTGCTCTTGTAGGGAATTGAACTTGCAACCTCCCTCTCACAGATCCATCATTGCAACCAACTGAGCTATCCCAGTGTTTTGTGTAGGAAAAAATCACCTCGCCTTCTTTTGTCTAATCCTCTCAATTTATATACGTCTTTCAGCTTCGATGTATCAAGGAGCTATCTCGGGAATAAATAAACGAAGGAAGGAAAGAGTACGACATGCATAGAAAGAAAGGAAGGAAATAAGAGGACGACATGCATAGAAAGAAAGGAAGGAAGGAAATAAGATGCCGACGTGTGAGAGAAATAAGGAAAGAAAGGAATTGAGTTCTTGTGATAGAAAGTAAGAAAAGAAAGGAAAGCAGTCCAAATGAAGGAGCAGTAAGCAAGGAAGGAATAAGATGATTTCAACCGACGTGCAGAGAAATAAGGAAGGAGGGGCAGCCTTTCTAATCCTCAATTTCATAGAGAAAATAATGACCAGCTTTGAGTCTATGCACGTTGTGATTGGTGGTTGTGTATAGTGCGTGGGAGTATGGGCCTACATAATAGTCCAGCAGATATTGCTTATGAGCTCCAATTGCACACTGTGCGTGGGATTATGGGATGGCTTATGCCGCGAATGTTTTGTTTCAGTATGGTTACAAACACCCCTGACAATAGCTGAATTGGTGAAAAAGATTGGTGGTCTGTGTTTCACTTTTGGACATCCATGTGAGCATCTTGATTCTGCTTTTGCTTATCACCTCACAACGCATGGTTTAGTGTTTGTGTGATTATTCAAGTTGCGGCCATGTGTTACATTAGGATCAAATAGCTAACAGAAAGTTAAATAATGAGAGGTGGACTCTGCTATGATTTTTTAAGCTCTCACTGTATATGTGATAAAATCTGTACTGTATTTAGTATGATGCCCGTTACTCATATTCATATTTCTAATTTCATGGCTAAGATGGAGTTTTTGTGTTAACCGTGTAGTTCTTTCTAAAGAATACTTCTATATATTTTTTCTTCTTTCCACCACCACTCTGAATATATTGGTGTACTGAATAATATGTGTCTCAATCCCAAACTTTCTATCTCAGTGTTAACAGCTAATCAAAGTTTTGCTAGCTTAAAAATATTTCTTAATATAGCCAAAATTTGGCTAGCATAGGCCACATAATTTGGCTTGTTAATTGCAACAAACTATTAGGTAGATATTTACCAGTTTACATGTATTCTGTTTTTTAGAAGGAGAGTGTGGGAAAAAAATCTATTGCGACTAGAGGGGCTTGCGAAAGCAGCGTGCGACGGTGTGATACCAACCTCATCGTGTTGAATTTTATCACGTTTGTCATGAATAGGTGGACAATATGACCATGGTGGCGAAGAGAGTAGCAGGACGGGTGGATCGCTTGGAGCATGCGAGGATTTGCTTCCCCCGTCGCAACGCACGGGCCTATGTGCTAGTGAATCCTAAGGATCTACCACAAGGAAATAATACAAAGAAAAAGCAACGGTAAGAACTGCCCTAGAACAGAGAGAGAAGGACAACAACAGTTCCAGATCTACACGCCCTAACTTGACAGCGTAGATCGACTATGGCAATGCGGGGATGAAGATTTACCGCACTGGCGCGACCAACGGCGTCGAGGTTTCACCGGAGTTGCACGGCAAAGCTCCTCGGCGGAGTTGCTTCGAGCACGGCTCGGATGAAGAAGAACAAGGGTTTGAGGCACAGGGAGAAGAAATGAGGAAGAAGATGCTGGGAAAGGTATTTATAGCTAGAGAGCAGAACCTCCTCTTCCGAAATCTACGGCCTACAGAAGCGGGACATTCCACATTCAACGGACATGATCACGATCGTCAGGATCGTGGGCACGTGGCAACCGTTTCCTGTGAAAATCTCGAAAACTGAGCGGGAGACCGAAAGGTTTGAAGAAGGGCAAACGCCAAAATAGATTAAAGTTCGAAGTTGATTTCTTTCGCGACCAAGGACGTCAGATAGAAATTTCCTTCAGATGAAATTGCATGCTTATGACAGACAACATAGATTGGATGAGAAAGAATGGAAGGATAAAAGGGACCGAAACAAAACACTCAGCCAAAAGAAAGAAAACACAAAGCAAATAGCTATGAGTGAGTTGTTTATTGGACAAAACACAAACACGGCGAAAAGAAACACACAAAGGCAAACTAGAGCAAATAAACACAAGGGGCGAACACCAACAATGTGAATCTCAGGGTTAATAATAAATGATAAGAATCCTTGAAAGAGTTCCTCCCGAAAGGTTAGTTTTTCTTCACAACCCACACTTGCGTGGGCAGTGAGCATCTCTTTTGCTTTAACTGAGCAGGAACATTCCTTCGGCGAGGTCTGTAGTTCACCTGTGCATTTCGAGAGTAATCATATGAATATGCATTGTAATTGTTTCCAGTGACATGAGCATAATGATTTGATGAGGTATGCATGTACTCCTTTTGTCGAATGTTTGATTGAAATCCATTCGAGGAAGTTTCAGTGCCAATCTGTGAATAGGAACCATTTCCTCGAAGAGAATCATTCTGCAAGTTAAAGTCAGCAGTGATAGACAGATTTTCAATAATACACTTCTTCACCCAGATTTGTTTCTTGGGTGTGCCAGACTTGCAGTTAGTACCAACATATCGAGCAAATATCTTACCATTCTGTTGTTTGAAGAGTTTGTAGTTTGAGTCATCAGGCTCGTTAGAAACAACAGAAATGGGTGAGTCATATCCAGATAGAGCAGCAGGTTCAAGAATTTTACTTTTAGCAAGAACCCAACTCGTTCGTGGATATTGCTCGGGAGTCTAGTAGGTTCCATCAACATTGAGTTTTCTTTCGAAACCCAATCCTTCCTTTAGAGGATTTTTGTGCAGAATGGACTTCTTGAGTACATCACACAGAGTTTGATGCCCTCTGAGGCTCTTTAGCATTCCTGTCTCAAGCAAGTTCCTTAATCTGCAATTTTCATCAGAGAGAGCAACAAGTTCCTCGGGAGAGGGGTTAGAGATATCATTTGTAGTAGTTGTAATATTCTCGATGATAGCATTAGAAGATTCAACATTAGAATCATCATTGCATCGTTCTAGACATTGTAAGCATGGAGGCACAAAGTCATCAGGAAGACTTTTAGATTGCTCAGAGAAGAAAGAAGCCTTTTCTTTTGCCAACACGTCATGAGATTCTTTCAGTGACTCGAGTTCTTGATTCCTGTTAAGGAGTTCATTTGATAAACTCTCGTAGTCAACTGTAAGTGAATCATATCGGTTGGAAAGATCATCAATAGTTGAGGAAAAAGCATCATGCTTTTCGATCAACTTTTGATTCTTCTCCATCTCTTCGATCAGTAATCCTTCGGTTTTCCTAAGATTGTTCTCAAGTATTTCAAGTTCATCTTGTTGAGACTTAGCAATCTTAACCAGTTTAGCATAGGCAATGTATTCGGGAGAATATTCATTCATAGATTTTCGTTGTTTTCCTGATACCTGGTCCTTTGAGGTTTTTGCCATAAGACAGAACGCAATGGGTTCATCATCACTTAAAGCATTGTCATCAGTGCCTGACTCAAATGAATTCTCAGATGATTCATAAGCGATGAAAGCATTGCTTCTTCCTATCCTTCTGTGAAGCTCTTCATCTTCTGATTCTGAGTCGGTCGCCTCCTCTTTAGAATCCAGGGTCATATCAGCACATGCTCTATTCAGCTGTGATATTCTCTTCATATTTGACTCGATGGTTGTTCTGGCTTTCACGTTAGCGACTGGTCTCGTCAAAGAAGATGAGGAAGATTCATTTTTTTTGAGAGCTTAGTATGACGATCCACTCATGTGAATCCACTGCAGTGAAGATATTTCCATCTGTTGCTAGGTTTCCCTTCCCAACAGGGATAGTCTGCTATGAGATGACCGGATTTTTTGCACTTGAAGCACTTCATTTCTTTTGGAGGTAACCTTCTTGATGATTCAGGCAAGTCAAACTCGTCATCATTTGTGAGTCATAAATTTTATCTTCTGAGATCACTTAGCCTTTCTGTTAGCATCTGTAGTTCTCTGGTGATGGTGTGTTGATTCTCAACATCTTCTTCTTCGTGTGAACTGCCATAGTTTGAGAGAATTTCTCCTTCACCTTCCGAAGAAGATTCTTGATCTGCATTTTCTAGTTCCATCTTTTCTTCGTGAATTGATAGTAGAGTCATGACCTCCACATAGTGAAGTTCTTCATAGTATGTTCTTTGCTTGATTTCTTCTATGATGGGATCGAAGGTTGCGTCAAGAGCACTTAGCAGCTTGTTGACCACATCTTTATCGGTGATGCCAGTTACTCCTCGTTGATGAAGTCTTTCAACAATATTTATCAACCGATCAGTGAGTTCCATAACACTTTCTTTTCGAAGGCTTCTGAAGCCAGCAAACATGGCACGAAGCATTTGAGTGTGAGGGTCTGTTCTGGCAATGAATTCTTCATGCGCATTTTTGATGGCATCCCAGAGTTGCTTTGCAGTGCCAAGTGTTCGAAACCGAATGAAAATGTCCTTTGAGATACTTGCACAGATAATATCTTCCGCTTGAGCATTCAACCGCAACATAGCTTTGTCATCAGAAGTTGGAGCATTAGGGTGCTGAATAGAGTATCCATTTTCCACAATCTGCCACAGTTCTAGATCGATGGCTTGAATTCTGATTCTCATTCTTTCTTTCCAGTAGAGATAGTCATTTCCATCGAAGATAGGAAATCTTTCAGAGTGCGAGGATCTTCCTGCATACGACATACTCAAAACTCCAAGGCTGTTAGACCTTTAATAAACAGAGACAAGGAGAACCTACTCTGATACCAATTGTTAGGACCGAGAGTATATCGACCAGAGGGGGGGTGAATGGGAGATTCAAAAATTCTTTTGAATGATATCAATTGATCCCAAACACAACAACGGAAATAAGGATCAGTAGATACAAACTTAAACAAGCACTTTATCTAGGAGCATATCTATCGATGAAAGTGGTAATGATGGTACGAGCATACAAAATCACAGGTCGGACAATGACGATGGTAATGCAATAAGCAAATAGATGTTACAATATGAGGGATAAGCAAAGTGGGGAACAACGAAAGGTAACCACGAGAAAGAACTACAACAGGGAGAATAAGAACAACACAGAGATATGCACGAGATAGAACACGTATGAGTAGCAGAGTAAGTTACTAAAATGGCTACACTAAATGAGGAGAAAGTAACAGAGCAAGCGACGAAAGATAACAGATGATAAAGACGAAGGATATGCCACATACAAAAATAGATTAGATAAACTATCGACACAGAGCACGAATGTAAACTGCTGAAGGTGATGCAGTGAACTAGATTGAACCAATGGTGCTCGATGGCGAGAGAGAAATTTGGTAGACCAGTTCGCCCTTCTACCAAAGGACTACGTCTGGTTGGAGGGGTTGTGACTTAACGTGGAAGATAAACTCTCTTTGCCCTATTCTCCTTCAACTCAGAGCTGATCAGACTCTAGTTGATTTCACTCATGGTAGATACTTGTCGGCGATCTCCAAACCTTCGGTCAAACTTCGCGAACCACAATCACTCTTGGTTGCTGAAGACCTAGCTCGGTGAAGACAACAACTCTTCAACACTCAAGACGAAACCTATCCGTCTAGAGAATGTGCAGCTCTCAAGAGTAATAGGTACAAGAACTCTTACTCAGAACTACTGTGATGGTCAACCACTGTCTAAGTTTGAGCTCTTGATTTTTCTCTCGGTGGATCTTAAACTCAAATCACTCGGAGAGGGGATGCTCAGTCAATCTTCTCAGAAATCTTAAGCGGAGCAGCCAACGAACAACGTTGGAGCGGGGTGGCTATTTATAGCTGCAGCCTTCCCTGAAGGGAAATGACCAAATTGACATGTGGAGCAGCCAATGGCCGAATGACACAAGTCCAACGGTCGGAAATTTGAGCACAACGGTAACATTACTTGTGGAGCAAGTAAAGCTAACTCCTTAGTTCGAAAGATATCTCCTGCAGCATGAAGAACAACGTCTACTGCTGCTAGGTAATCATTCGAAGCATAAAGATATTTCTCTTGCATCTTTCATAGGTTTTGGGCTAAGCATCACAGCGGATCTAAGCTTCGAGAACCTATACCCCTCTTAATAGTACGGAGGTCCTATGACTCAAATAAATGAAAGAAGAATAACGAAATGAATACTACGTCTTCACTTTGTCTTCGACTTCCATTCGCTGCAGTCATATTCCTTCGGACAGAATCTCTGAAACAATTGCTTCACGTCAGCAATAATTTCTCGAGGGGCTAACTCCTTTACATCAATCTTTTCGCCTACATGTCTTCAATAGATGTAGCTCATTCTTCTCTGCAATGCAGATATTCTTCAGTGAAGTTCCTCAAACTTGACACGAGAGACAACATTCTCTTCGGTTCTGCATGGACTATTTCTCTCTATATGCACTAGCAAACAAATCTGTCCATACCTGTTTCTGTCAACAATATCCAAAACACAAGAGGGCAAATATTGCACCAACAGTCCTGATTGACCAAAGAACCACCGGTAACTCATCAACCCAGCGCTTACCACATTTCCGCAATTTATCCAAAGTTCTTGTCTTGAGCCCTCGCAGCACTTCAGCGTTCATCCTTTCGACTTGTCCGTTGCTCCTGGGGTGGGCAACAGAAGCGAAAGAAACCTTGCTTCCAAGGCTCTGGATGTACTGCATAAAGGCGCGGCTTGTGAATTGGGTGCCATTGTCGGTGATCACCCTGTTGGGCACCCCAGAATAGCACACTGATCCTTTGAAGAAATTGATAGCTGATTGCGTAGTCACCTTCCTGACTGGCTCCACTTCAGGCCACTTTGTAAACATGTCGATTGAACGTACAAGAATTCAAAGCCCCCGGTCGCATGGGGAAAGGGGCCCAATATGTCGAGTCCCCAGACCGCAAAAGGCCAGGATAAAGGGATTGTTTGAAGGGCTTGAGCAGGTTGATGAATGTTCTTGGAATGGAACTGACAAGCTTCACACTTAGTGACGAGCTCGGTTACATCCCGGACGGCAGTGGGCTAGTAGAATCCTTGCCGGAAAGCTTTCCCGACAAGCACTCTTGATCCTATATGTGAGCCACATACACCTCCATGTATTTCTGCCAACAGCTCTAGTCCATCTTCCCGATTTATGCATTTCAGCCTCACACCATTTGGCCTCTTTCTGTATAGAGTGTTATCCACAAACTGATACATACTCGATTGGCGGGCTACTTTCTCAGATTCTTCTGGGCCATCGGGAAGTTCTCCTGTTTGAAGGAACTGGACTATATGTTGGGCCCACGCCGGAGCTTGTGGCTCGATGACGAGGACTAAAGGCATCTCTTCTGCTGCAGGAGCGCTACCCTTAATAGTAGGAGCTCAAGGCTCCGCTGGAGAATGCAACTCACCAACTAGCATAGGGTCTCCCCCGGCAACCTTCTCACCAGCGGCTCTAGGGAGCTCTGCCGGGAAATGAGTGCCGGTGTTGAGTTTTTTTCTTTTTCTGGCCAACGTTGATGGGGAAACTGATGGTTGAGTCAGATGGAGTACAAAAGTTCCTGGTTCCACAGGAAGCTTCTGAGCAACGCACTTTGATAGGTGATCAGCAATGCTATTTTCTACACGAGGCACGTGCTCTACTTGTAATCCGTCAAAGTGCTCTTCCAACTTTCTCACTTCATCCACATATGCCTCCACCAGTGGGCTCTGGTAATCCTTATTCACCTGCTTCTCAACGAGCTGAGAATCACCATGAATAACCAACTTCTTTATTCCCAATTCTATTGCAATCCTGAGACCGACAAGTATCCCTTCATATTCTGCTGTGTTATTGGTTGCCTCTTCCCTGGGGAAGTGCATCTAGATAACATACTTGAGGTGCTCTCCGGTGGGTGCGATAAGCAACACTCCAGCCCCGGTGCCTTGCAGCGAAAAAGCTCCATCAAAGTACATCACCCACTCCTAGGGGGCCTCCTTGCCGGGGGGAACTGTCTCTAGCACTTCTTCATCAGGTGTTGGCCTCCATTCTGCAATGAATTCTGCCAGTGCCCTACTTTGGATAGTTGCCTTGCTTTCAAATTTCAAAGCAAAGCTTGATAACTCCAATGCCCACTCAACTATCCTGCCAATAGCCTCGGGGTTCCTCAGAATGCGCTGCAATGGAAGGCGAGTCACAACTGTGATCTTGTGAGCTTGGAAGTAATGGCGCAGCTTCCTCGAGGCCATAAGAAGGCTGAAGATCAACATTTGCACCCCAGAGTACCTTGACCTAGCCCCCTGCAAGAGGGAGCTGACAAAGTAAACTGGTTGCTGCACCATCTTCTTTCTTGCTAACACCTTCTGATTGTCAACATCTGCTTGTGGCCCTTCTTCTCCATCAGTATCAGGGTTTGCCGGGGATAGGTTTGATTCATCACTGGGTGGCTCTACCATATTGGCTCCTTCGCTATCCACTTCCCTCCGTGCCACCAAGGCAGCACTAACCACTTGATTTGTTGCCGCCAAGTATAGCAGCATCGGCTCTTGTGGCTTAGGTGCAACCAAGGTTGGTGCAGAGGAAAGATAGGTCTTCAAATCCCGCAGCGCAGCCTCTGCCTCCGGGGTCCATTTTATTGGACCAGCCTTCTTCAAGATTTTTGAAGAACGACAGGGCACGCTCGGCAGATTTTGAAATGAATCTACTCAATGCGGCAACACAACTAGCCAGACGCCTCACATCCTTGACGGTTTTAGGGGCTTGGATCTGCTCTATTGCTTTGATCTTGTCGGGGTTGGCTTCTATCCCTCACCGAGACACAAAGAACCCAAGAAGCTTGCCGGACAGAATGCCAAACACACATTTCTCTGGGTTGAGCTTCAAGTTGATCTTCTGTAGGTTTGTGAAAGTTTCTTCCAGATCTTCAATAAGTGTAGACTTGTCCTTGATTTTGACCACTATATCATCCATATAAGCCTCTATGTTTCTGTGTAGCTGGGGCTCAAACCCAATCTGTACAGCCCTTGCAAACGTAGAACCGATGCTTTTTAGCCCGAAAGGCATACGTACAAAGTAGTACGTGCCACATGGGGTAATAAATGCGGTCTTCTCTTCATCTTCCTTGGCCATGAAGATCTGATGGTATCCGGAGTATGCAGCCAGAAAGGAGAGAAAATCACACCCTGAAGTGGAGTCAACGATCTGGTCGATGCGCGGTAAGGGAAAGGGATCCTTTGGACATGCTTTGTTTAAGTCAGTGAAGTCAATACAAAGTCTCCATTTCCTGTTTGCCTTGCGTACCACCACTGGATTTGCTAACCAAGTTGGGTGCAACACTCCTCTAACCAAGCCCGCTGCTTCAATTTTCTTGATTTCTTCGGCAATGAACTGCTGTCACTCCAAGGCCTGCTTTCTGACTTTCTGCTTGATGGGACGGGCATGAGGACAGACAACAAGGTGGTGCTCGATTACCTCCCTGGGAACACTAGGAATGTCAGATGGTTGCCATGCAAACACATCGACATTCGCCCACAGGAAGGCAATGAGCGCACTCTCCTATTTGTCATCAAGGGTGGCACTAATGGTAAAAGTACCATCAGCGCCATCCTACCTTGCCGGAACCTTCTTTGTTCCAGGGGCAGCAGCCTTGGATTTCTTGCTGGCCGAGCTTTCCGGCAAGTCATTATCGGGCGCAGCGCACTCCGAAGTGGCACGCTTCCCGGGGTCCTTGTCGGTGTCCTTGCCATTTTTCTTAAGTTTCTTTTCTTCCTTGACGGGAGCTGCGATCTTGATGGCCTTTGCTGCTACCGCATCTCTATACATCTCATTGACGCATATGACCGCATCTCTCTTATCCGACGAGATGGAGATGACTCCCATTGGGCCCAGCATCTTCAAAGTGTTATATGCGTAATGAGATGTTGCCATGAATTTGGCCAAAGCTAGATGACCAAGGATTCCGTTGAACAGCAGGGGAAGCTCAACAACATCAAACACAACCTTCTCAGTTTGAAGTTTATTTCCCCGCCAAACGTCACTAGTAATGTATTCTTTCCCTTTGGCTGGCTCCTTCCTTGGTTGATCCCTTGGAAAGTGCCAGTCTTCTTCAGGTCTCCGTCACGAATTTGAAGTTTCTTAAGCACGTCAGGGGAAATTAAATTCAACCCTGCTCCGCCGTCAACCAACATCTTTGTGACTTTGAGGTTGCGGATTGTTGGTGACCAACAATGGCAAACACCCTAACGCAGAAGTGCGATGTGGATGATCCTCAACATCAAAGATGATGGGCGTGCGGGACCATTTAAGTGGTTCTCACGCGCTCGCTACTGGCTCTGCCACATTGACTTCACACACCCACTACTTGAGTTGGCGGTGAGAGGAGTGCAAAGATGCACCCCCGTCAATACACATGGCCTCGGCAGCCTTCTGGAATTCCTGCTCGCTGGTTTCATCATCCTCTTCATCACTATCATCTTCATTTTCCTTTTTCTCACGGCCCCTGGCAGGTTTTTCCTTCTGCTGATCAACCTTGCCACGATGGCCATTGCGGCCACCGCGGCCCTTCCCTCCAGCGCCATTCTGGCCTCTCTCCTTATCACGCCTTTCATACTCAGCCTTCTGCTTCTCGACCAACTGTTCAACTTGCTTGCAATCTTGGAGATCATGGCCCTTGGTTCTATGGATCTTGCGGTATGGCCCATCGGACTTGCTGGTTTTCTCAGCCGACGCTACTGCCCGGCAATCAGCACAAGTAGCAGCTTCCTTGCTGGGTGTCTCAGTCTTTGCTTTCTTGTCGGTGCCAAGACCACTGGAGCTCTCAACGGCCATCACTGATTTCCCTTTACGCTTCTTGTTGCGCTTCATGTTTCTCTTCCCAGGAGTGGCGGTGTCATCATCGTCTTCCGAATCGACTTCGACACCAACCTCCTCTCTTGGAAGTCTTATGCCCTCTTCAACCCGAGCACACTTGTCCGCCAACATGTATAGTTCATTGACAGTCTTTGACAGGCGGACATTCATCTTAGCACGCATCCTTCGATTGCGCACATTCGTGTGGAATGCGGCAATCACAGCTACCGGGTGTATCTGAGGAATATTGCGGTGTACTTGACTGAATCTCTGTAGATATTTGCGCAAGCTTTCCCCTTCTTTCTATGGGAGGGCCTGCAGGTCACTGGGTTGTCCTGGTTCTTGATGGCCGCCAATCAAGGCGCCAACGAACTCATTGCGCAAGTCTGCCCATGAAGAAATGGAATCTTTCGGCAAGTGCATCAGCCAAGACCTCTCATTAGGCTTGAGAGCCAACGGGAAGTAGTTGGCGAGTACTTTCTCATCTCTTCCTGCGGCAGCCTGAACGACAATTGTATAGATGCCCAGAAACTCTATCGGGTTCAGTTTTCCAGCGTATTTCTCCAGCAGGTCAGGCTTGAAGGTGCGAGAGGATGGCCAACGGACTTGCCGCAGCTCACGAGTGAAGGCGGGGTGCCCTACCTCGTAAGGCAAGTACCCGCCAACACTTGGCGCAGGTTCGTCAGCGTCGGGTCCATTACGCATGTCTGATTGATGGTGCGTCTCACGACGCCCCTCAATGGTGACGCGGGCGTCTTCCTTCCTCCTGTCTCTCAACACTTGGCGTTGATCCTGCTAGAGTCATGGGTCGGATGAAGCCATTGACGCTTTGTTAGGCTCATCAACTTCTTGGGTTTGCTGAGCTCGCCGTGGTTGCCCTTGGGTGGGCTACCGCGGAGGGGACTGCACCATAGGTGTAGTTCTCTCAACTTGGCCACCAGCTGGTGCTGCCTGTGTCGCCTGTGAGTGTCGCGAAGGCTCCGCGCGCCACGACTTGTTGGCTTCAGCAAAACCGATGAGGCTCTAAATGGTAGCTCTCCATTCATCCATCTTGTCTGCTGCTGGGGGAAGGTTCAGCAATAGTTGAGCCCTCGCCATTGCTTCGTCCACTATTTCTGGCATGGCGTGAGAAGCGGAACGCGAAACCGCTTGACTCCTGGATGAACCAGAAGGAACATTGTCGTGCCCCTGCCGCCTCTGTCCAATCACCAGAGCGGTTTGGCGTGGCCGAAGCTGTTCTTGATGGCCAACATCTTGATCAGCTGGGCCCTTCCCATGTGGACGCGGTCGTGGAGGATCGACAGCACCGCTCGGGGTCTTGTCATGCTCGCCCTGCATGGGACGGAGCGTGCGTCCAGTTGCCGCCCCTCTGGATGGTGTACCTAATGGATCTTGGCTAGCACCGGAGCAGGCGTCGATGTTGCGCTGGTCACGCTCGCTGGTGCGGCGAGGAGGTGGAACCTGGGCATCTCCTTGGCCTGCGCCAATGTGAGCATGTTCACCAGAAGGTCGAGGGAGCTGGGCCGCCCCTGCAGCACCGGTCCCTGCTCCGACGGTGGTGAGGGTGTTGGTTGCACTGTCTGCAGTGCCTCCCCTGCCCATCGCGGCTGCGGTGCCCGCAGCTGTAGGTGGCTGATTTCTTTTTTCAGGACAAAAAAAGGAACGAGTTTTGGGATTATTTGGTTTTCGTAATGTGACTTATGCACGGGTACGAACGGAGTAGGACAGTTGGCAAGCAATACATTGAGCTCTTCTTATTGATGAAGCCAGTAATAATCAAACTACAAAGGAAAAGAAAAAAGACAAAGGAAAATATCTGCACGAATCTTCGCGTAACATCAATGGCATAGGACCTAGATGTGCATTACTTAGAGCACATGTAGATGTGCTTTAGCAATACTGTCAAACAAAACCCCTAATCATCATTGAAAACAACGCATAGAACATGGCTAATGCGACAACCACAACTACACATGCTAGTTCCTTCTTGTCTCTTGCTTTTATCTGTTGCCTGTGATTGATTCTTTCTTGCTTCATCGTACTGATTGTACATTCCAGATCAACCAGTTTCTTCTTTAGCTTTACGTTATCTTCTACGAGCTTGGTGATAACACTCAAAGCCCTGCCATGCCATTCTTCATCCAGCCAGTTAACAAAGGCTCAAGCCTCATATCCCTGTCAATGTTAAATAGTATTCAGGATGAGCGGCGGCATTAACCCAAGTAATTTGATGAACTTAGCACTAACCTCTAAGGGGTAACTGAGAAACCGCCTGCCAATGTCGAATCCCTTCATGCATACACGTTGAGCGGGAGTGTGCCCATGCACACAACTCAACTTTTGGTACTTCTCGGTGGGGCAAAACTCGGAGTCAAACTCGTGTTGCGGGAGTCTGGAGTCATGCTCCGGATCCGGCGACACACCGCTTTCCTTGGTGGGGGGGTCATTCAGGACGGATTCAGCAGGGAGCTACTTTGCACATGCTAAAGAAGATCAGGATAGATTGGAACCTGACAGGACGATTCGGATCCATAGTACACCTGCCTTCTGATGACCTTAGGCAAGTGCTCGGCGGTGACCGCCGTCGTGGCGGCGCTGCCGGGAGCGGCGATACGAGCAGGAGCAGCCGCACCGAAACCATCAGCACCACTTGTCCACATTTCCCCAATGTCAGCGCCACACAAGGGAATTTGGAGGCTATGTAGGGATTTGGGGGAAATGGGGAAACTGTGGGGATAAGCTAATAGTCGGGAACTACTTATCGCACTATATGTTGTACTATACGGCACACTGTTTATACATGTCGTTTGTGTTAGGTATTACAACTTCACACACGATTTCCACACCAAACCGTGTGAGATAAAAACGTAGGTGAGACACGGTTGCCGTGACATAACCGTATGTGATGTACTACCCTGTACATATAATTAAGTTACAGTAATACCGTGTAAATAGCCGCTCTGCAAATATCCATCAAAAAATAAAACAGCCGCTCTGCAGATAGAGATGGCGGCGGCGGCCGAGGCAGCGACTACCAGATAAGAGGTCCATCCTTGGTCGGTGGGTGGTGGCGGCGTCATAGAGGTCAATGCTCGGTCTGCGGCGGGAGATAGGAGAAGCTCAACCATCGAGGTCTGCGGTGGCGTGATTGGAGCACATCCATCGTGGTCGATGGCGGGATAGTGGAGGTCGAACTTCAGGCAGTAGCCGCACTAAGCTTTGCTCCTCGACCCTACTGTCTCGGCGTGTCGCCGCATCGCGCTTCTCTTTCTGCTAGGTGGAGGTCGCCGCGAGGCTAATTAATTAAGGTATTCTTTTCGTGAGTGGCTTAATTAGGGTATTCAATTCCTAAGGGTAGTGTTGTAGTACTCTGCGTGTAAATTGACTGGCCATTAATTTTTGTCATTGCACGTCTGGATAACAATATGGAGCGCCCTCGGTAATTATGAAAATAAAACCTTGTGATTTATGCACGCATCTTTGGGCATCAGTTAATCCGTGTATTAATATTGTTGTTTTGTTTTTAGTTACCCTCTGTGTGGTGTAGATGGAACGATCTGAATGGATGAAGAATCGGAGAAGCTCAGATTTTATGAGTGGCGTGGCAGAGTTCATGAATTTGGATTAAAGTACAAAGAAGAGAATTGGTGATGAGGATTACATCCTGTGTCCATGTAGTCATTGTGCCAATACAGAGTCACATGAAGTTGCAAAAGTCGAGTGGCACTTACTCTCTCGGGGATTCATGGATGGATATACATGTTGGACCAGACATGGTGAAGAGCAGGTCATGGATGAATATACACAGGGCTGCTGTCGGATTCGGGGTTCCGCAGACCCTTGAGAGGTTCGAACTCTGGGGTGCGTGCGAAGAACTCTCTCTCCCCAATCTGCCTGCTCGACGATTCCACAGCCTAGCTCGACGAACCCAAGGAACAAGAGGCACAGCAGTTTATCTTGGTTCGGGCCACCTTGCGGTGTAATACCCTACTCCAGCTTTGTGGTGGATTGCCTCGGAGGGCTGAGGATGAACTAGTACAGAGGTGGAACGACCTCAGGAGGTGAGGTGTTCTTGAGCTCGATGAGCTGGTGAGGTGGTGAGGGTGGAATGGATCTGATCCAGCCCGGTCGTCCTCTTTCGGTCTCGGTCTCGGTCTTTTCCCTATGGTGGTGGCTAAGTCCTATTTATAGTGGCCTTGGTCCTCTTCCCAAATGTTGGCGGGAAGGGATCCCACAACGGCCAAATTCGAAGGGAGACAACTAGTACAAGTTATCCTAACAAAAGTAGTCTTCGCTTGCAAAAAGCCTCTGGTGGTGACGCTGCAGTGGGCTCCTCGATGACCTCCGTCCTGCCGTCCTGGCGGTCCTGGTCTTGTTGCACCGATATGGAAACCTTTGCTTGATTCCTCGGGACTCCGCGCCTGCGCTTGCCTCCTTTGCACCAAAGAGGAAACTGGTACACTGCACCCGCTGGCGCCCGCCTGGTCTTGGTCGTCATGGCTCACGTCAGGTGAACCTCAAGAGATGCAGCTTACATTGATATCTCCGCCCCTCGGGAGCCAGCCTGGGGAGGCCGCCCCTCGTGGAGGTCTTGGTGTCGTCCGCCTCGCGAGGCTTGGCCCCTCGCGAGGGTCTTGAGTTGTCGTTGCTGAAGCTGGGCCGTACCAGGCCGTCGATGGAGCCACGCCACGGGCCACAGGCAGGTAAGTCTGGGCACCCCCGGTCCCAGGATGCCGACAGTAGCCCCCGGGCCCAAGGCGCGCTCGAACTTGGCTTCGAGGTGAAGCCAAAGGGCAAGTGCGGAGCGCCGCGGGCCCTAACCGCCTGCGGCCTTGGTTGCCGCGTGGCGATTGACGGGACGTGGGCGCCTCCGCTTCCCCACGCTTCCTCGGCAACTACTTCAACTTGTGGCGTCGACGACGAAGTTTTCTGCCGCCGAGAAGGGGAAGGCCCCTAAGGAGGGACCCGGCTCTCCACCGCCCAAGAGAGGACGAGGTCGCCCCCGCAAGCATGTGGCGGCCCCTGTGGTGGCTCCGTGTGGATGCGGGCGCGCCTCGAGTCGTCGTGGTGGCGCCTCTTCTCGCGGTGAGAGCCGCCAGGGGCGAGGCAGCCCCCGTGATGGAGGGAGGAACGCCGTGGTCGCCCGGCCTCCTCGGCCGCGCTTCCACTCCGCGGAAGTGCTCCCAGAGTTTGTCGTGTGGTCGAAGGGGCCGACCGGCACCTGGCTCCCACTCCCCCACTTCTTCGCGGGCGAACTGCCGGTTGCTGGTCTTGACAGCCTCTGGCTGCAAGCTGATGGCTGCTGCAGCAAGGCTTCATGGGTCGGGGTCGAGGTTTCCGCTGCCGGGAACGTGGCCCTGACCCGCGGCTGGCAGACGTTCTCCCGTGCGCGTGGCCTGAGCGGGAGGTGCACCCTCCACTTCAGGTACGACGGCGTTGCGACCCTCTACGTGAGGGTGTTTGGGGAAGATGGCCACCGCACAGGGTGCTGCCCCGAAGACGACGGCGGCGACAATGAGCTTGGCCTTGGCGACGGTTGCGGCTCGTTCAGCGGCGGCGGCTCTTCCTCCGGCGAGAGGACAAGCAGCGGCGGTTACGTCTAGCCGCCCCGCCGCCGGGCTCGCTTCGAGGGAGGTGGCGGATCTTCTTGCCGTTGTGCCCTGGTGAAGCAGGAGGAGGGCTCAGGCTGAGCCCGGAGAACCTCCGGAGTCGAGCCTCCGGAACTGCTGCAGTTGCGCGGGCCGCCTTTGTTTAACCTTTCCTTTCTTCTGCATTTTGAAAAAAGTAGAGAGCCTTGCTAGGGCGTGTAATGAACCGTGGCACTTATGCAGCTATGCTATGTTTATTGTCCTTGTGTTATGCTATAGTGTTCATGTCCCGAGCCGGTGTGGTAGGATAACTTAGCTTGGTACACCCGCAGTAGCTTCCCTCCTCGTGAGGGCTCGTCCTTCAGCATCTGGAGAGGCACCCATGCTGCCGACCTAGGAGCCGCCGGCCTCGGGGGGCACCTTAAAACTACAGGGTTTGTTAGAAAAACTTTCGGAGGCCTTGTTCTTCCTTGCGTGAGCCCTTAGTCAAGACTAGCCGTGGCTAAGTTCACCGCGTCGCGGTACCCGGGGGGCACGGACTTAAGAGGGTGCGCAAATCACGAGCTCAATCGAGGGCGCCTCGCGAAGATCAAGGAAGCCAAAGTCCTGGGGCAACAGGGCTTTGGTGAGGTGTGTCCGCGGGGTGGGCTAGCCCAACGCACGCACACACCTGCCCAGCCCCCGTGGGAGGCGCTCGAGGGAGAGCGACGGGCAACTGCCGTTCTCCCTGACCCAGAAAAAGGAAAGCAAGCGAGGCAAGAAGAGAAAACAAACTAGGCTATCGAGAAACACTAGAGCTCCAAATTCCATTAAAAGATTGCAAACCAGCTACAGAAAGCAAGCAAATGAACAGCCGCGTCCGGCACCTAGTCTAGTCTTCTCACCAGCGTGGAGCTAAGTGCTGCCACTAGGACGTGGGAGGGAGCCCCCAAGGCCGGAGGGCGGCACACTAGAGACTCCGGGGCGTGTACAGCCCCACTCATTATTACGTGAGAGTGTCATGAGTGGAGACCTTCACAGGCACTGGGCCTTGCTTCATGGGTAGAACTTCCGGAGGTGCTGGATGTTCCAGGCGTTCTGGATGGGGATCCCGTCCTGCGTCTCCAGGCGCACGACGCCAGGCCTGGAGACGCGGGCAATCCTAAACGGGCCCTCCCACATGGGGGAGAGCTTATGCAGCCCTTCCCTAGAGAGCACCCGCCTCAGGACGAGATCGCCCACCTCGAGCGTCCTGGAGCGGACACTGCGACAGTGGTACCGCCGCAGCGCCTGCTGGTACCTTGCCGCCCGGAGCGAGGCTTGACGGCGGCATTCCTCCCCTAGCACGAGGTCCATCCTCCGCGAGGCGTCCTGGCGTGCCTCGTCGAATGCCAGGACCCGCGTGGAGCGATGCTTGACCTCATGTGGGAGAACCGCTTTGGCTCCGTAGACAAGGAAGAATGGAGTCTCGCCCGTCGGCTTGGTGGCGGTGGTGCGGATGGACCACAGCACGGACTGGAGCTCATCGATCCAGCCCCTGCCGCAGGCCTCGAGCTTTTTCTTGAAGGTTCTTGTTTTGAGGCCTCTCTAGACCTCCGCGTTGGCGCGCTCAGCTTGGCCGTTGCTCCTGGGGTGCACCACTGAAGCGTAGCATATCTGCGTTCCAAGGTTAGCACAATATGTTTTGAAGAGATTGCTAGTGAACTGCGAGCCGTTGTCGGTGATGATACGATTAGGGACCCCGAAGCGGCTCACGAGGCCCTTGATGAAATTGACCGCCAAACCGGCTGGGATGGTGCGGACAGCTTCCACTTCCGCCCACTTGGTGAACTTGTCGATGGCAACATAGAGGTAGCGGTAGCCCCCGGGCACCCGTGGGAATGGTCCCAAGATGTCCAGCCCCCAGACCGCGAACGGCCATGTGAGCGGAATGATTTGGAGGCCCTGAGCGGGCTGGTGGGTCTGCTTGGCGTGGAACTGGCAAGCTTCGCAGGACTTGACCAACTCTGCAGCGTCGTTGAGCGCCGTTGGCCAGTAGAACCCGCTGCGGAATGCCTTCCCCACGAGGGTGCGTGATGAAGAATGGTGCCCGCAGTCCCCGCCATGTATATCCGTCAGCAGGTCGCGCCCCTGCTCCCTGGAAATGCATCGTAGAGAGATATCGTTTGGACGCCTCCGATAAAGCTCACCATCCCGAATGCAGTATGCTATAGCTTGGCGTGCCGCCCGCTCTACGTCTTCCTCCTTCTCCGGCAGAGTTCCCTGGAGCAGATACGCCCTAAACTCTTCAGTCCAGCATCCCTCCCATGGCTCGAGCGCGAGGAGCAGGCGCACCCCTGAGGTCGGGCCGCAGGCTGGGGCTCCCGAGGTTGGTGCTGGGGGGAGCTCCTCCTGAGGCAGCGTTGCCTCTGCAGCGGGTGGGGCTGGCGAGGGCTTGAAGAGCCGCTCCTCGAAGACGCCGGGCTCCTGAGGCAGGCGCCGGGACACCCTCTTGGCGATGTCGTCGGCTTCCTTGTTTGTGCCGCGCGGCACGTGCTGCAGTTCCAAGCCCAAGAATTGTTTCTCAATTTTGCGTACTTCTGCGAGATATGCCTCCATGTGCTCGTCCTTCGGCTCGTATACTTTGTTGGAGAAGTTGACAAGGAGCTGGGAGTCGCCCTTGATGGTGAGGCGCTTCACTCCAAAGGCTGCCGCAGCCTTGAGACTGGCGATTAAGCCTTCGTACTCCGTGATGTTATTGGAGACCTTTTCGCCCCACTGGAAGTAGAGCTGCACGGCGTAGTAGAGCTTGTCCTGGGTGGGCGAGATGAGCACGGCTCCAGCCCCCGCGCCCTGACGCGCGAAGGCGCCATCGAAGTACATGACCCATCCGTCTAGCGCCTCACTTCCTGGTGGGAGTGGGCGGTCCTCGCCTTCTTCAGGGCTGGGAACGTCAGCCCATTCCGCCATGAAGTTGGCGAGCGCGACACCCTTGATGACTCTGGTGGTGCTGAACTCTAGCTGGAATGCCTGCAACTCGATGTTCCATTCTGCGACTCTCCCCGCAGGATTGGGGCTCCGGAGCACCCTCTTCAGTGGGTAAGCTGAGACGACCTTGATGGGGTGACCTTGGAAGTAGTGGCGCAGCTTGCGGGAGGCGACCAAGAGCGCGAGCAGGAGCTTCTGCGGCATGGGATAGCGTGCTCACGCGTCACGCAATGCCGTGCTGACGAAGTACACTGGGTGCTCGATGAGGGCCGGAGTGCTGGTGATGTCTTGTTCCTCAGGAGGCTGGGGGTCCTCAGGGGCTCGGCTGTTTGCGAGGGCAGCCAGGTTCCCAGGAGCGCCGTCCTGGGGGGCCTGGTCATCTGCTGGTGCCACCGGGGCTTCAGGAGCACGGTCCTGAAGCTGCGTCGTCTCGTCCTGGCGTGTGGCACTGCCCAGCGAGTTCCCGGCCTGGCGCTCTTCCCGGGACCACCACTAGTGCCGCGCTGGCAGAGTGTGGCGTGGCGGCCAGGTAAAGCACCAAGGGCTCGAGAGGTCGCGGTGCCACCATCACAGGTGGGCTGGTGAGGTATCTCTTGAGGTCTTGAAATGCTGTGTGGGCCTCTGGAGTCCATTCGAACGGCCCTTTCTCCTTCATTAGCTTGAAGAACGGGTGGGCGCGCTCCCCAAGCTTGGAGATGAAGCGCCCTAGCGAGGTCACGCAGCCCGCCAGCTTTTGCATTTCCTTGAGAGTCTGCGGCGGGCTCATCCTTTATATCGCCTTGATCTTCTCGGGGTTCGCCTCGATTCCCCTGTGCGACACTAAAAAGCCCAACAGCTTGCCGGAGGGGACGCCAAACACACACTTCTCCGGGTTGAGCCGCAGGTCCACCTTGCGCAGACTGGTGAACGTTTCTTCTAGGTCCTCGATGAGGGTCCTTGCCTCCCGAGACTTCACCACTATGTCGTCGACGTAAGCCTCTGCGTTCCTCCCAAGCTGCTGGCCCAGAGCAATGTGCATTAGCCGTTGGAAGGTTGCTCCAGCATTACGCAGCCCGAAGGGCATGCAGGTGTAGCAATACACCCCGCACGCGGTCAAGAAAGCCGTCTTCTCAATATCTTGCACAGCCATCTTGATTCGGTGATATCCTGAGAATGCGTCCAAGAAGCACAGCAGGTCGCACTCGGCGGTAGAGTCGACGATCTGGTCGATGCGCGGGAGCGGGAAGGGATCTTGAGGGCAAGCCTTGTTGAGGTTGGTGAAGTCGACGCACATGCGTTCCTTCCCGCCTTTCTTGGGAACAATGACTGGGTTAGCCAGCCATTCTGGGTACCGCACCTCCCGAATGACACCAGTGTCTTGCAGCTTGCGGGTCTCTTGGACGATGAATTCCTGCTTCTCCATGGACTGCCGCCGCGCCCTCTGCTTCACTAGGCGCACATTGGGGCACACCATTAGGTGATGCTCGATTACCTCCCTCGGGACTCCGACCAAATATTTGGGCTCCCATGCAAACACCTCCTTGTTTGCGCGCAAGAAGCCGACCAGTGCCTTTTCTTGGTCTGGAGCGAGGTTGGCTCCTATGGTGAAGGTGGCCCCTGACGCTCCATCCTTGTCAACTGGCACCTGCTTCATCTCGGCCCGATCTTGGGAGAACAACTGCTTCTTCTTCGTCGGCGCAGCCCCCGGGGCCTCAGGGGCTCCCCACCTGCTGGGCCTGCTACTGCCGTGGCCCTGAAGGCGAGCTTGAGGGCCGTCAGGGCCTCCTTGGTGTCCCCGACCACGGTGAGGATGCCGCTGCTCCCCGACATCTTCATGAGGTTGTAGTGAGGATGAGTCGCTGCCATGAACTTGGCCAAAGCTGGGTACCCGAGGATAGCGTTGTACGGGAGGCTGATGCGGGCGACGTCGAAGTCGATAAGCTCGGTGCGGTAGTTGTCGCGGGTGCCGAAGGTGACGGGGAGGCGGATCTGCCCCAGGGGGCTGGTGGAACCGTCGACGACCCCGGAGAAGGGCTTGGTGGGGCAGCGCCGGCCATGTGGCACGTGGAGCAAGCCGAAAGCCTCCACAGAGAGCACGTTGAGGCCAGCCCCGCCGTCGATGAGGGTCTTGGTAACAGCCACGTTGCAAATGGTGGGGGTGCAGATCATCGGGAGCGCGCCTGCGCCTGCGGTGGTTGCTGGGTGATCTCTCGAGTCAAAGGTGAGGTCGGCCTTGGGCACCGCCCATCCCAGAGGAGCTCCCTGCCGCGCGCGCGTGGCACCTACTTGGCGGAAGAACTACTTGACGTGACGGTCCGAGGGCGGCGCCTGCGAACTGCCGAGGAGGGTTGCGACGGCGCGGGGCACCGGCACCACGGGGTGCGCGACGGAGAGGTCATCAGCGCCCGCCGGTGCCGTCTGCGTGACGTGGGCAGCGAGAGCGGCCCGGCGCTCAGCACAAACTCGAGGAGTGTCGGCCATGGGAGCGGTGGAACGGCGGCGAATTGGCCGGCTGAAGAGAGGCTCCGATGCACCCCTACCTGGCGCGCCAAATGTTAGATTCGGGGTTCTGCAGACCCTTGAGAGGTTAGAACTCTAGGGTGCGTGCGAAGAACTCTCTCTCCCCAGTCTGCCTGCTCAATGATTCCACAGCCTAACTCGACGAACCCAAGGAACAAGAGACACAACAGTTTATCCTGGTTCGGGCCACCTTGCAGTGTAATACCCTACTCCAGCTTTGTGGTGGATTGCCTCGGAGGGCTGAGAATGAACTAGTACAGAGGTGGAACGACCTCACGAGATGAGGTGTTCTTGAGCTCGATGAGCTGGTGAGGTGGTGAGGGTGGAATGGATCTGATCCAGCCCGGTCGTCCTCTTTCGGTCTCGGTCTCGGTCTTTTCCCTATGGTGGTGGCTAAGTCCTATTTATAGTGGCCTTGGTCCTCTTCCCAAATGTTGGCGGGAAGGGATCCCACAACAGCCAAATTCGAAGGG
Organism: Thinopyrum elongatum; assembly: GCA_011799875.1. Lineage (NCBI taxonomy): Eukaryota > Viridiplantae > Streptophyta > Magnoliopsida > Poales > Poaceae > Thinopyrum > Thinopyrum elongatum. The sequence goes on along the minus strand of CM022298.1, from coordinate 330,298,023 downwards.
AGACAACTAGTACAAGTTATCCTGACAAAAGTAGTCTTCGCCTGCAAAAAGTCTCTGGTGGTGACGCTGCAGTGGGCTCCTCGATGACCTTCGTCCTGCCGTCCTGGCGGTCCTGGTCTTATTGCACCGATATGGAAACCTTTGCTTGATTCCTTGGGACTCCGCGCCTGCGCTTGCCTCCTTTGCACCAAAGAGGAAACTGGTACACTGCGCCGGTTGGCGCCCGCCTGGTCCTGGTCGTCATGGCTCATGTCAGGTGAACCTCGCGAGGTGCAGCTTACATTGATATCTCCGCCCCTCGGGAGCCAGCCTGGGGAGGCCGCCCCTCGTGGAGGTCTTGGTGTCGTCCGCCTCGCGAGGCTTGGCCCCTCGCGAGGGTCTTGAGTTGTCGTTGCTGAAGCAGGGCCATACCAGGCCGTCGATGGAGCCACGCCACGGGCCACAGGCAGACAAGTCTGGGCACCCCCGGTCCCAGAACGCCGCCAGTAGCCCCCGGGCCCAAGGCGCGCTCGAACTTGGCTTCAAGGTGAAGCCAAAGGGCAAGTGCGGAGTGCCGCGGGCCCTAACCGCCTGCGGCCTTGGTTGCCGCGTGGCGATTGACAGGACGTGGGCGCCTCCACTTCCCCACGCTGCCTCGGCAACTACTTCGACTTGACGAGACCCTGCTGCATGCAGAGAAAAATCATCATTACGCGCGATCATGGAGGCCGGCGATCGCCCTTCCCTTGGCTATAAATGAGGAGAGGGGCGAAGCCCCCTTCGCTCGTCTTCGTCTTCTCGCCACCCACTCCTTCTTCTTCCTTCTTGCCTCGTCGTCTTGCCGCGGTGTTCATGGCGTCGACGAGGAAGTTTTCTGCCGCCGAGAAGGGGAAGGCCCCTAAGGAGGGGCCCGGCTCGTCGTCGCCCAAGAGAGGACGAGGTCGCCCCCGCAAGCATGCGGCGGCCCCTGTGGTGGCTCCTTGTGGACGCGGGCGCGCCTCGAGTCATCGTGGTGGCGCCTCTTCTCGCGGTGAGAGCCGCCAGGGGCGAGGCAGCCCCCGTGATGGAGGGAGGAACGTCGTGGTCGCCCGGCCTCCTCGGCCGCGCTTCCACTCCGCGGAAGTGCTCCCAGAGTTTGTCGTGTGGTCGGAGGGGCTGACCGGCACCTGGCTCCCACTCCCCCGCTTCTTCGCGGGCGAACTGCCGGTTGCTGGTCTTGACGGCCTCTGGCTGCAAGCTGACGGCTGCTGCAGCAAGGCTTCATGGGTCGGGGTCGAGGTTTCCGCTGCCGGGAACGTGGCCCTGACCCACGGCTGGCAGACGTTCGCCCGCGCGCGTGGCCTGAGCGGAAGGTGCACCCTCCACTTCAGGTACGACGGCATTGCGACCCTCTACACGAGGGTGTTTGGGGAAGATGGCCACCGCACAGGGTGCTGCCCCGAAGATGACGGCGGCGACAATGAGCTTGGCCTTGGCGACGGTTGCGGCTCGTTCTGCGGCGGCGGCTCTTCCTCCGGCGAGAGCACAAGCAGCGGCGGTTACGACCAGCTGCCCCGCTGCCGGGCTCGCTTCGAGGGAGGTGGCGGATCTTCTTGCCGTCGTGCCCTAGTGAAGCAGGAGGAGGGCTCAGGCTGAGCCCGGAGAACCTCTGGAGCCGAGCCTCCGGAACAGCTGCAGTCACGCGGGCCGCCTTTGTTTAACCTTTCCTTTCTTCTGCATTTTGAAAAAAGTAGAGAGCCTTGCTAGGGCGTGTAATGAACCATGGCACTTATGCAGCTATGCTATGTTTATTGTCCTTGTGTTATGCTATAGTGTTCATGTCCCGAGCAGGTGTGGTAGGATAACTTAGCTTGGTACACCCGCGGTAGCTTCCCTCCTCGTGAGGGTTCGTCCTTCAGCATCTGGAGAGGCCCCCATGCTGCCGACCTAGGAGCCGCCGGCCTCGGGGGGCACCATAAAACTGCAGGGTTTGTTAGAAAACCTTTCGGAGGCCTTGTTCTTCCTTGCGTGAGCCCTTAGTCAAGACTAGCCATGGCTAAGTTCACCGCGTCGCGGTACCCGAGGGGCACGGACTTAATAGGGTGCGCAAATCACGAGCTTAATCGAGGGCGCCTCGCGAAGATCAAGGAAGCCAAAGTCCTAGGGCAACAGGGCTTTGGTGAGGTGTGTCCGCGGGGTGGGCTAGCCCAACGCACGCACACACCTGCCCAGGCCCCGTGGGAGGCGCTCGAGGGAGAGCGACGGGTAACTTCCGTTGTCCCTGACCCAGAAAAAGGAAAGCAAGCGAGGCAAGAAGAGAAAACCAACTAGGCAATCGAGAAACACTAGAGCTCCAAATTCCATTAAAAGGTTGCAAACCAGATGCAGAAAGCAAGCAAATGAATAGCCGCGTCCGGCACCTAGTCTAGTCTTCTCACTAGCGTGGAGCTAAGTGCTGCCCCTAGGACGTGGGAGGGAGCCCCCAAGGCCGGAGGGCGGCACACTGGAGACTCCGGGGCGTGTATAACCCCACTCATTATTACGTGAGAGTGTCACGAGCGGAGACCTTCACAGGCACTGGGCCTTGCTTCATGGGTAGAACTTCCGGAGGTGCTGGATGTTCCAGGCATTCTGGATGGGGATCCCGTCCTGCGTCTCCAGGCGCACGGCGCCAGGCCTGGAGACGCGGGCAATCCTAAACGGGCCCTCCCACATGGGGGAGAGCTTATGCAGCCCTTCCCTGGAGAGCACCCGCCTCAGGACGAGATCGCCCACCTCGAGCATCCTAGAGCGGACGCTGCGACAGTGGTACCGCCGCAGCGCTTGCTGGTACCTTGCCGCCCGGAGCGAGGCTTGACGGCGGCGTTCCTCCCCTAGCACGAGGTCCATCCTCCGTGAGGCGTCCTGGCATGCCTCGTCGAATGCCAGGACCCGCGTGGAGTGATGCTTGACCTCATGTGGGAGAACCGCTTCGGCTCCGTAGACGAGGAAGAATGGAGTCTCGCCCGTCGGCTTGGTGGCAGTGGTGCGGATGGACCACAGCACGGACTGGAGCTCATCGATCCAGCCCCTGCTGCAGGCCTCGAGCTTTTTCTTGAAGGTTCTTGTTTTGAGGCCTCTCAGGACCTCCGCGTTGGCGCGCTCAGCTTGGCCGTTGCTCCTGGGGTGCACCACTGAAGCGTAGCATATCTGTGTTCCAAGGTTAGTACAATATGTTTTGAAGAGATTGCTAAGGAACTGCGAGCCGTTGTCGGTGATGATACGATTAGGGACCCCGAAGCGGCTCACGAGGCCCTTGATGAACTTGACCACCGAACCGGCTGGGATGGTGCAGACAGCTTCCACTTCCGCCCACTTAATGAACTTGTCGATGGCAACATAAAGGTAGCGGTAGCCCCCGGGCGCCCGTGGGAATGGTCCCAAGATGTCCAGCCCCCAGACCGCGAACGGCCACATGAGCGGAATGGTTTGGAGTCCCTGAGCGGGCTGGTGGGTCTGCTTGGCGTGGAACTGGCAGGCTTCGCAGGACTTGACCAACTCTGCAGCGTCGTTGAGCGCCGTTGGCCAGTAGAACCCGCTGCGGAATGCCTTCCCCACGAGGGTGCGTGATGAAGAATGGTGCCCGCAGTCCCCGCCATGTATATCCGTCAGCAGGTCGCGCCCCTGCTCCCTGGAAATGCATCGTAGAGAGATATCGTTTGGACGCCTCCGATAAAGCTCACCATCCCGAATGCAGTATGCTATAGCTTGGCGTGCCACCCGCTCTGCGTCTTCCTCCTTCTCCGGCAGGGTTCCCTGGAGCAGATACGCCCTGAACTCTTCAGTCCAGCATCCCTCCTGAGGCTCGAGCGCGAGGAGCAGGCGCACCCCTGAGGTCGGGCCGCAGGCTGGGGCTCCCGAGGTTGGTGCTGGGGGGAGCTCCTCCTGAGGCAGCGTTGCCTCTGCAGCTGGTGGGGCTGCCGAGGGCTTGAAGAGCCGCTCCTCAAAGACACCAGGCTCTTGAGGCAGGCGCCGGGACGCCCTCTTGGCGATGTCGTCGGCTTCCTTGTTTGTGCCGCGTGGCACGTGCTGCAGTTCCAAGCCCAAGAATTGTTTCTCAATTTTGCGTACCTCTGCGAGATATGCCTCCATGTGCTCGTCCTTCGGCTCGTATACTTTGTTGGAGAAGTTGACAAGGAGCTGGGAGTCGCCCTTGATGGTGAGGCGCTTCACTCCCAAGGCTGCCGCAGCCTTGAGACCGGCGATTAAGCCTTCGTACTCCGCGATGTTATTGGAGACCTTTTCGCCCCGCTGGAAGTAGAGCTGCACGGCGTAGTAGAGCTTGTCCTGGGTGGGCGGGATGAGCACGGCTCCAGCCCCCGCGCCCTGACGCGCCAAGGCGCCGTCGAAGTACATGACCCATCCGTCTGGCGCCTCGCTTCCTGGTGAGAGTGGGCGGTCCTCGCCTTCTTCAGGGCTGGGAACGTCAGCCCATTCCGCCACGAAGTTGGCGAGCGCAGCACCCTTGATGACTCTGGTGGTGCTGAACTCTAGCTGGAATGCCTGCAACTCGATGTTCCATTCTGCGACTCTCCCCACAGCATTGGGGCTCCGGAGCACCCTCTTCAGTGGGTAAGCTGAGACGACCTTGATGGGGTGACCTTGGAAGTAGTGGCGCAGCTTGCGGGAGGTGACCAGGAGCGCGAGCAGGAGCTTCTGCGGCATGGGATAGCGCGCCCGCGCGTCACACAATGTCGTGCTGATGAAGTACACCGGGTGCTCGATGAGGGCCGGAGTGCTGGTGATGTCTTGTTCCTCGCGAGGCTGGGGGTCCTCGGGGGCTCGGCTGTTTGCGAGGGCAGCCAGGCTCCTAGGAGCGCCGTCCTGGGGGGCCTGGTCATCTGCTGGTGCCGCCGGGGCTTCAGGAGCACGGTCCCGAAGCTGCGTCGTCTCGTCCTGGCGTGTGGCGCTGCCCGGCGAGTTCCCGGCCTGGCGCTCTTCCCGGACCACCACTAGTGCCGCGCTGGCAGAGTGTGGCGTGGCGGCCAGGTAAAGCACCAAGGGCTCGAGAGGTCGTGGCGCCACCATCACTGGTGGGCTGGTGAGGTATCTCTTGAGGTCTTGAAACGCTTCGTCGGCCTCCGGAGTCCATTCGAATGGCCCTTTCTCCTTCATTAGCTTGAAGAACAGGTGGGCGCGCTCCCCAAGCTTGGAGATGAAGCGCCCTAGCGAGGTCACGCAGCCCACCAGCTTTTGCATTTCCTTGAGAGTCTGCGGCGGGCTCATCCTTTCTATCGCCTTGATCTTCTCGGGGTTCGCCTCGATTCCCCTGTGCGACACCAAAAAGCTTAACAGCATGCCGGAGGGGATGCCAAACACACACTTCTCCGGGTTGAGCCGCAGGTCCACCTTGCACAGACTGGTGAACGTTTCTTCTAGGTCCTCGATGAGGGCCCTTGCCTCCCGAGACTTCACCACTATGTCATCGATGTAAGCCTCGACGTTCCTCCCAAGCTGCTGGCCCAGAGCGATGTGCATCAGCCGTTGGAATGTTGCTCCGGCGTTACGCAACACGAAGGGCATGCAGGTGTAGCAATACACCCCGCACGGGGTCAAGAAAGCTGTCTTCTCAACATCTTGCACCGTCATCTTGATTTGGTGATATCCTGAGAATGCGTCCAAGAAGCACAGCAGGTCGCACTCGGCGGTAGAGTCGACGATCTGGTCGATGCGCGGGAGCGGGAAGGGATCTTGAGGGCAAGCCTTGTTGAGGTTGGTGAAGTCGACGCACATGCGTTCCTTCCCGCCTTTCTTGGGGACAATGACTGGGTTAGCCAGCCATTCTGGGTACCGCACCTCCCAAATGACACCAGCGTCTTGCAACTTGCGGGTCTCTTGGATGATGAACGCCTGCTTCTCCGTGGACTGCCACCGCGCCCTCTGCTTCACCGGGCGCACATTGGGGCACACCTTTAGGTGATGCTCGATTACCTCCCTCGGGACTCCGACCAAATCTTTGGGCTCCCATGCAAACACCTCCTTGTTTGCGTGCAAGAAGCCGACCAGCGCCTTTTCTTGGTCTGGAGCGAGGTTGGCTCCTATGGTGAAGGTGGCCCCTGACGCTCCATCCTCGTCAACCGGCACCTGCTTCGTCTCGGCCCGATCTTGGGAGAACAACTGCTTCTTCTTCGTCGGCGTAGCCCCCGGGGCCTCAGGGGCTCCCCACCTGCTGGGCGTGCTGCTGCCGTGGCCCTGAAGGTGAGCTTGAGGGCCGTCAGGGCCTCCTTGGTGTCCCCGGCCACGGTGAGGATGCCGCTGCTCCCCGGCATCTTCATGAGGTTGTAGGCAGGATGAGTCGCTGCCATGAACTTGGCCAAAGCTGGGTACTCGAGGATAGCGTTGTACGGGAGGCTGATGCAGGCGACGTCGAAGTCGATAAGCTCGGTGCGGTAGTTGTCGCGGGTGCCGAAGGTGACAGGGAGGTGGATCTGCCCCAGGGGGCTGGTGGAACCATCGACGACCCCGGGGAAGGGCTTGGTGGGGCAGAGCCGGCCATGTGGCACGTGGAGCAAGCCGAAAGCCTCCACAGAGAGCACATTGAGGCCAGCCCCGCCGTCGATGAGGGTCTTGGTAACCGCCATGTTGCATATGGTGGGGCTACAGAGCATCGGGAGCGCGCCTGCGCTCGCGGTGGTTGCTGGGTGATCTCTCGAGTCGAAGGTGAGGTCGGCCTTGGGAACCGCCCATCCCGGAGGAGCTCCCTGCCGCACGCGCGCGGCACCTACTTGGGGGAAGAACTGCTTGACGTGACGGTCTGAGGGCGGCGCCTGCGAACCGCCGAGGAGGGCTGCGATGGCGCGGGGCGCCGGCACCGCGGGGCGCGCGATGGAGAGGTCATCAGTGCCCGCCGGTGCCGTCTGCATGACGTGGGTAGCGAGAGCGGCCCGGCACTCTGCACAAACTCGAGGAGCGTCGACCATGGGAGTGGTGGAACAACGGCGAATCGGCCGGCTGAAGAGAGGCTCCGACGCACCCCTACCAGGCGCGCCAAATGTCGAATTCGGGGTTTCGCAGACCCTTGAGAGGTTCGAACTCTGGGGTGCGTGTGAAGAACTCTCTCTCCCCAGTCTGCCTGCTCAACAATTCCACAGCCTAGCTCGACGAACCCAAGGAACAAGAGACACAGCAGTTTATCCTGGTTCGGGCCACCTTGCGATGTAATACCCTACTCCAGCTTTGTGGTGGATTGCCTCGGAGGGCTGAGGATGAACTAGTACAGAGGTGGAACGACCTCAGGAGGTGAGGTGTTCTTGAGCTCGATGAGCTGGTGAGGTGGTGAGGGTGGAATGGATCTGATCCAGCCCGGTCATCCTCTTCCGGTCTCGGTCTTGTTCTTTTCCCTATGGTGGTGGCTAAGTCCTATTTATAGTGGCCTTGGTCCTCTTCCCAAATGTTGGCGGGAAGGGATCCCACAATGGCCAAATTCGAAGGGAGACAACTAGTACAAGTTATCCTGGCAAAAGTAGTCTTCGCCTGCAAAAAGCCTCTGGTGGTGACACTGCAGTGGGCTCCTCGATGACCTCCGTCCTGCCGTCCTGGCGGTCCTGGTCTTGTTGCACCGATATGGAAACCTTTGCTTGATTCCTCGGGACTCCGCGCCTGCGCTTGCCTCCTTTGCACCAAAGAGAAAACTGGTACACTGCGCCTGCTGGCGCCCGCCTGGTCCTGGTTGTCATGGCTCACGTCAGGTGAACCTCGCGAGGTGCAGTTTACATTGATATCTCCACCCCTCGGGAGCCAGCCTGGGGAGGTCACCCCTCGTGGAGGTCTTGGTGTCGTCCGCCTCGCGAGGCTTGGCCCCTCGCGAGGGTCTTGAGTTGTCGTTGCTGAAGCTGGGCCGTACCAGGCCGTCGATGGAGCCACGCCACGGGCCGCAGGCAGGCAAGTCTGGCACCCCCGGTCCCAGGACGCCGATAGCTGTGAGATGCCAAACCCTGGTCAGTGTCACATGGATGTTGAATCTAACATCGGGGCAGAGGCGTCAAGCTACCAATGGAACACCGGAAAGCCGAAACACCCGCTGGAAAACCAAGACAGTCTTGATATGCCATATTTTGCTGCTATGATTGTAGATTTCAAGGGCCCAAAAAAGGATATGATTGGGTACAAGGATCTGCCAACCATTGTTGTGGACTCCAAGAAAGAATTGTATCCATAATGCAAAAAGAAATATTCCAAGTTGACTGCCACCCTGGCGCTTCTCATATTTAAAGCAGCAAACGGTCTATCAAACAAGGGCTTCACAGAGTTGTTAGGTCTTTTGAAAGAAATTCATCCAGAAGATAATGTGCTCCCCACAAGCACAAACGAAGTGAAGAAAATTGTTTGTCCATTGGAAATTGAAGTACAGAAGATACACGCTTGTGTGAATGATTGCATATTGTACTGTGGTGAGTACAAAGATTTGCGTGCATGTCCCATATGCAAGCATGCACGATACAAGCGCAGGAGAGCAAAGGACAAGTACAAATTGGACGACGAGATCAAGACAGGAATCCCGTTCAAGGTTGTTTGGTACTTGCCTTTAATTCCAAGGTTGAGGCGTTTGTTTGCAAACCCTAGAGAGGCAAAGAGGTTGCGGTGGCATCATGATGAGCGAACTGCGGATAAATATCTGAGGCACCCGAAAGATGGGGCTCAGTGGGAATTAATCGACAACAAGTTTAAAGACTTTGCTAAGGATCCTAGAAGTATAAGGCTCGGGGAGTGTACTGATGGGATGAATCCTTTTGGCGATATGACCACCAAACACAGCACATGGCCGGTGCTTCTGTGCATATATAACCTAGCTCCTTGGTTGTGTATGAAGAAAAAATACATTATGATGTCAATGACTATCCAAGGCCCGAAGCAACCTGGAAATGACATCGACATTTACTTTCAGCTACTGGTAGAAGAACTGCTGACAGTGTGGGTAGATGAGCCTGCTGTAAAATGTTATGATGCTTACAAAAAGCAGATTTTTGATCTACATGCGATGTTGCTGCACACCATTCAAGATATGCCAGCATTAGGCAACACATTGGGGTAGAGAACAAAGGGAGATGTAGGGTTTGTCACATGCATGGATAGGACAGCTAGCAGATTTCTTCCCAACTCGCGCAAAACCGTGTATTTGCATCATCGTAGGTTCTTATGGAGAAATCACCCATACCGAAAGATGAAAGCTGAATTTGATGGTACGGCAGAGGTAGATTTGGGCCCAAGACCTTATGATGGGAGGTGGTCCACAACATGGCTAAACAAATTAATGTTGTGCTTGGCAAGAACCACGCTTTGACGGTGAAACAAACACCCAGGAATCAAGTGTTTAAGAAGAAATCGGTGTTCTGGAAATTACCTTACTGGGAGATCCTACGTGTACATCACTGCATCGATGTCATGCACGTAGAGAAGAACGTATGTGAAAGCATCCTTGGTACTCTGCTCAAGATTAAAGGTAAAACAAATGATGGTGATGGTGCATGGCTCGATATGCTTGGTGATCAATCAAAACGCAAGAGTGAAGCAGAAGATGATACCAAATTCCTCCACGCTCGCCAGAGTTACAATTTCATTACAAAAGAAGCAACAGAGTTCTTCAACTATTTGTTGTCAGTTAAGACACCCTCTTCCTACTCCGCAAACATCAGAAGTCTCGTGGATGTGAGCTCAGGTAAAATGAAGTTGGGACACATGAAGTCACATGATTGCCACGTAATGTTGACACAAATCCTCCCGGTGGCCATCAGGAATCTGATGGACAAAGATATAAGAAGCACACTCATTGAGCTCCGCAATTTCTTCAACAAACTATGGCAGAAAGTTGTAGATCGCGAAGAGTTGGATTATATGCAAGAGGATATTGCAAGAATATTGTCCAGCCTAGAGATGTTTTTCCCATCGTCATTCTTTGATGTCATGGTCCATCTCGTTGTGCACCTTGTCGATGAGATAAAGTATTGTGGTCCTGTGTTTCTTTGCAACATGTATCCCTTCGAGCAGTTCATGGGAATACTGAAGTGCTATTGTCGGAACCAAAACCATCCAGAGGCAAGCATCCTACAAGGTTATACCGCGGAGGAGGTGGTTGAGTTTTGCACCGAATACATGAAACAAAGACCTATAGGTTTGCCCCCCTCTCGCCACATGGGAAGGCTGAAAGGTAAGCCGGTCCTTGCAGGCACACAAAAGGCTGCACCCAGAGAATTGGCAGAGAAAGCCCATTTGACGGTACTGCTTAACAGCCCAGTTCTCAGCGCTTATGCCGACGAACACTTAGCGGAGATACGCCAAAGCTTCTTACCAATGGTGTATCCATTAGATGCGGAGATGAAGGAGCACACTAAGAACTACGCTGAATGGCTGAAGAATCGTTTGGCACAATGATCCATGGATGACATTGCTGCATGGTTGGCACAAAAGCCATCACCTACGGTGTTGACGTACCAAGCATATGACATAAATGGCTACACATTCTACATTGAGGAACATGATGAGAAGACCTCATATCAGAACAACTCTGTTCGAATAGAATGCATGACTGTAGATGAAGCTGATAAAAGGGTATACTATGGAACCATCAAAGAAATTAGGAGCTTAACTATGTGAAAGTTAAGGTGGCATTATTCAGGTGCACATGGATCCCTCTTAGTCAGGTAAAGGTTGATGATTACAGGAAGACCTGTGTTAACAAGACAACGATGGCATATCACGCGAACCCTTTCATTCTTGCCAGTGATGCTACCCAGATTTTCTATGTGGAAGACCCCTTGCCTAAGAACTGCCATGTAGTGATGCATGAGAAGAGGAGGGCACTGGGTGTCGAGGATGTTGCCGATGAGGACGAGTACGATGAATTTGCTGAGTTGCCAGCCAAGGGATCATGTACCCCTCAAACAGAGAAGCATAAAATCATCAGAAAACCCAAGTTCATTCAGGGTCAACGTAATGATCCCAGTCCCCCCATATACATGGGAATTAAGCCGTAAGACTAGTTTTTATGCCTACCCTGCAACCTAATTCATTCAATTTAGAACTGTCGCGTGTACTGAATTTGTGAGTTATGTCCGGTTTTTGTTGATGTAAGAACCGTTAATATGTTGACCTTGACATGCTGTCAGCTCAGGCAATGAATTTGATTTATTTATTATTATTATACCATAGAGGTAGCACACTCAGTTGATCTCACTCCAGTGTGTATGAACAGAAGATATGCAATCTGGTTTGCAAATAGCACACGGTTTGTTCATGAAAGCCGTGTGCCAACCAAACCGCGCGCGCGATCTGAGTCATGCGTTCTGATTGGCCAGAACCCAAACCCCACGGATCGTACGTCTGCAACGTTGGATGCTCCCAGATCGAACGGCAATCCTCATCCCTTTTGACAGCAAATGCAGTTCTGGTTATAATTTTATTTAGATGCACAAAATGCACGTTAAATTCAAAAAATGTCTTAAATATAGAATCAAAACCTGAAATGCGCCAGAAAATCAAACCCGTGGTATAATGGTGATTGCGTACCATGGAAATTTTTATGAGGCCAAACGATGAAGTCACCGACCATCGGAGTTTGAATTGACACGTCTCCTTTTGGAAACCATGATCCTTCTTGTGAGATGCTCCGGTTTCCAAGGAGCAATCATCAAAACTTGTGCCAAAATTTACCAAATTTTTTCCATGGGGTCGTGAGAGCACGCCACAGGCACACACCAATTTTGATGATGTCCGGACTCCATCTGAATTTCTTGTAATTAAAATAACAACTAGGCCTACGCCGGTGGCCACACCTCACGGCCGAAATGTTTGAAACTTCTCCCCGCTTCTCGGACAACGGATGAAAGCTCACAAAGCGACGCACAAATGATTTGTACACCTTCTTTGCTAACTAACACCCACATGTACCTGTAGTAGGGTTTTGACTTTATATGCACTAAATGCAAGGTAAGTGCAAAAAATGACTTAAATATAGCAGACAAGACCTGAAATGGGCCAGAAAATCAAACCAAGGGTATATCCGTGATTGTTTACCGTGATTTTTTTTCTAGGCGGAATGATGTAGACGATTTGAAGTCCGCAGTGCCGCGTCTCCTTTTGGAAACTACGATCCTTCTTGTGAGATGCTCCGGTTTGGAAGGTGCGAGCACCAAAATTTTTCCATGGGATCGTCAGAGCACGCCACGGTGACACAATGATTTTTGTTATTTCCAGACTCTATATGCATTTCCTGTAATTAAAATACCAACAAGGCCTATGCCTCTGGCCGCACCTTGCGGCCGAACTATTTGAAGTTTTTTCCTGTTTCTCGGATAATGAATGAAAACTCGCAAAGCGACACACAAATGATCTTGCTAATACCCGAGTCATTTTTTTATTTACCATATATATATATGCATGGTAAATGCAAAAAATGACTCAAATATAGCAAACGAGATCTTAAATGCACCAGAAAATCGAACCTTAAGGTACAATGGTGATTTCTTACCGTGGAAAAAAATTCAAGGCGAAACGATGAACTCATGTTTTCATTCAAACGAAAATATGCTGTTACTTCATGTAAATGTTTTCAAATAGCACACGGTTCACTCATGAAAGTTGTGTCCCTACTAAACAATGGCCGATGCCCCCCCCCCCCGCTGCCCGCGCGATCTGAGTCGTGCGTTCTGATTGGCCAGAACCCAAACCTGACGGATCATACGTCTGCATCATTGGATGCTCCCTGAACGAACGACAATACTCATCCCTTTCGACAACACATGCAGTTCTGGTTGTGATTTTATTTATATGCACAAAATGCACGTTAAATTCAAAAGATGTCTTAAATATAGCAAACGAAACCTGAAATGCGCCAGAAAATCAAACCCGTGGTATAATGGTGATTGCGTACCGTGGAAATTTTTATGAGGCCAAACGATGAAGTCACCGGCCACTGGAGTTTGAATTGACACATCTCCTTTTGGAAACCATGATCCTTCTTGTGAGATGCTCCGGTTTCCAAGGAGCGATTATCAAAACTTGTGCCAAACTTTACCAAAAAATTTCCATGGGGTCGTGAGAGCACGCCACGGGTACACACCGATTTTGATGATGTCCGGACTCCATCTGAATTTCTTGTAATTAAAATACCAACTAGGCCTACGCTAGTGGCTGCACCTCACAACTGAAATGTTTGAAACTTCTCCCCGCTTCTCGGACAATGGATGAAAACTCGCAAAGTGACACACAAATGATTTGTACACCTTCTTTGCTAACTAACACCCACATGTAGTTGTAGTAGGGTTTTTATTTTATATGCACTAAATGCAAAAAAATGACTTAAATATAGTAGACGAGACCTAAAATGGGCCAGAAAATCAAACCTAGGGTATATCCGTGATTGTTTATCGTAAAAAAAAATTCGAGGCGGAACGGTGTAGTCACCGATGATTGGAGTCCGAAGTGCCGCATCTCCTTTTGGAAACTATGATCCTTCTTGTGAGATGCTCCGATTTGGAAGGTGTGAGCATCAAAACTTGTGCCAAACTTTACCAACAATTTTCCATGGGATCCTGAGAGCACGCCACGGTGACACACCGATTTTTGTTATTTCCGGACTCTATATGCATTTCCTATAATTAAAATACCAACAAGGCCTACGCCTCTGGCCGCACCCTGCGGCCGAACTGTTTGAATTTTTTTCCCGATTCTTGGACAATGAATGAAAACTCGCAAAGCGACACACAAATGATCTTGCTAACACCCACATGTAGTTGTAGTAGGGTTTTGATTTTATATGCACTAAATGCAAGGTAAATGCAAAAAAAAATACTTAAATATAGCAGACGAGACCTGAAATGGGCGAGAAAATCAAACCTAGGGTATATCCATGATTGTTTACCATGGAAAAAAAATCAAGGCGGAATGATGTAGTCACCGACGATTGGAGTCCAAAGTGCCGCGTCTCCTTTTGGAAACTATGATCCTTCTTGTGTGATGCTCCGATTTGGAAGGTGTGAGCATCAAAACTTGTGCCATACTTTACCAAAAGTTTTCCATGGGATCTTGAGAGCACGCCACGGTGACACACCGATTTTTGTTATTTCCGGACTCTATATGCATTTCCTATAATTAAAATACCAACAAGGCCTACACCTCTGGCCGCACCCTGCGGCCGAATTATTTGATTTTTTTCTTGTTTCTCGGACAATGAATGAAAAATCGCTAAGCGACACACAAATGATCTTGCTAACACCCACGTGTAGTTGCGACTATGCATGGTAAATGCAAAAATGACTCAAATATAGCAAATGAGATCTCAAATGCACCAGAAAATCGAACCATAGGGTACAATGGTCATTTCTTACCGTGCAAAAAAAAATCAAGGCGAAACGATGAACTCATGTTTTCATACAAACGAAAATATGTTGTTAGTTCATGTAAATGTTTTCAAATAGCACACGGTTCACTCATGAAAGCCGTGTGCCTACCAAACCGTGGCCGATGCCCCCCTCCCCTGCTGCGCGCGCGATCTGAGTCGTGCGTTCTGATTGGCCAGAACCCAAACCCCACGGATCATACGTCTACACCACTGGATGCTCCCAGATCGAATGGCAATCCTCATCCCTTTCATCAGCATATACAGTTCCGGCTAGGATTTGATTTATATGCCAGAATGCATGGTAAATGACAAATATGGCTTAAATGTAGCACACGAGACCTGAAATGCGCCAGCAAATCAAACCTGTGGTATAATGGCGATTGCTTACCGTGGGAAAAAATTAGAGGCAAAACGATGAACTCACGTCTTCATTTCAAACGAAATTATGCTGTTTGGGCACACGAGCGCTTAGAGGCAACCGTTTGCATAGGCCTTTCCATGCAGCGATCGGGGATATTTGTTCACCCTTTTCACCTAGGTCGCCAACAGCCCCCCCATCGCCTGCCCGCGTTTCACTCAGTTAGTCCACCCAATCTCCATCGCCAGCTCCCCCCTCCCCCAGATCCACAGCAGAACCCTTTCCGACGCCGGCGTGCTCAACCCGGTCATGTGCCCGCTCTTCGGCATCAACCCTACCTCCACTGCCGTTCCCAAAACACGGCTGCCCATGCCTTGCCGTCTTCGTTTGCTCGCCAGCCACCCTCGAGCATATCGATCATGTAACCCTCGCCTCTCCTGTGGTCCTGTCGGGTTTGCATTAAGAAACCTCTTAGTTACTGCTCTCCATCGCGGTGAGGCATATTTCCTCGCAATCCCTCTTCCTATTTCGTTCTATATGTTCCCAAATTGGCTATAAAATAATGAAGAGTGTATATATGTTCATTATCTACCTTCCTAACTAGTACATATAAGATGTATTTGTTCCAATAAGTTAATGTCGATTTACAGATCGTGGGCGCCCAAGTCACACAAACTTAACAAATTAGCCGTACATTTTCTAAATTATTGCATGCCATGTTTAGATAGCTTGATACCAAGTTGTTAGCTTTATGCTTATCCTCCTTTCCTGAGTTTCGCATGTGTTCTCTGTAGATGTTGAGTATCAGCGACAGCACTCATGCTTCAGGCGATGTATCTTCATTTGATTCCAACAACCCTAGGTCTTCAGCAGATGGTGAGGGATCAAGTAATCTGGAACGGGATAGAGCTATAGCATTTACCCTTCCGGTCAGGAAACAGAGGAACGCTCCAAGGAAGCCCACACACCAGCCTAAAGGTGTATATGAAGTAACCGACATCGATTTAAAGTCTTGGGCTCCAACTAAACCAGATAAAGCACGCACGAGGTTCAAGAGTGTGTGTGGATTTGTTGGCAGGGCAAGGCTCAACATTAATCTGCCGGGGTTTCGGAAGGCTGACACAGAAACACGACAAAGGATAGTCTAGGAGATCATGGATCACTTCAACATTCCAGAATAGTGGAGAATACAGGTGGAACACGCTGCACTGAAGAAGGCTAGGGATGCTTGGAGAAACTGGAAGCACATGCTGTACAAGAAGTACTTGAGTGAAGACAAGGACCCAATCCCCGCATACCCCCAAATTACAAAGCCAGACTGGGCAGTATTCAAAAGGGTCAGGGCAACTATAGAGTTTGCTAAGAAGAGTGCCAAGCAATCGGAACTTCGGAAGAGGAACACACACCCCCACCATATGGGTGTGGCAGGATACTACGACATGAAACCGATATGGGACTAGGAGGACAAAGAAGTAGTAGCTACGGGTGGGAAACCGACCTTTAGTGAAATTAGGGGCGAACGCGCTAGAGACTACTTGCGGGCACATGCAAGGAGGCGTGATGATGGAACTTATTACTATGAAAACTCACATGACAAAAAATTGTATCGTGTGATGTTAAAGGCTTCCGAGATCCCTGGAAGGTTCTACAGGAACTCAGGGCCATGTGACATTCTGTCCGATACTCTGGAAACAAGAGAGCCCCCTGGCCGTGGAAGGGGTATAGGTGTTAATGTCCCGCACAAGAGGGCTTTCACACTCAGCAAAGAAGAGAGGCTCAGCATGAAAAAAGCGAGGAGTGAAATGAAGCAGAATGAATTGTATGAAAGGTTGAGGAAGGACATGTATCCGACTGTTCGAAAGGAAATTAAGGAGTCAATGATGATGCAGAAGACTCTAACAATGACAGATAGCCAGCAGATGGGGGGGAGGCAGGCATGGAGGATGCTGGTTATTGCACGACAACACCGCACAAGTGTAGCTGTGCATCAGCTGACCCCAGCAACACTGAGACTGCAGCTGCTCATGATGATGCTATATCTGATCTATCTGGAATGAAAGACAGACTGAAGGGCGTGCTCGCACATTATGAAGGTACATTAAAATGTGCAACAGTCTGGGTTTGCCCACCCTTCTTGGAAGAGGGCCTCTTGTTGGACAATGTGCCATTGAAGTCGGGCTGTGTGAAGTGCTACGTGACTGAAGTAAAGACTGGATTCAATGAATTTGCCCTGAAGAATGTCCTAGGGGACTTTGATGGGCATAGGACCTTGGGAGAAACACTTTTACATCACATCTAGCGGCCACGAAAGGAAATAGACTTCATGGATGAGATCCCTGAAGCCCCGCCAAGAGCAACCAATTCGCCCCTCAACCGGTGACGCTCTCCTTGCCACAGCAGCTCTCACGTGCTTCCCCCACGGAACCTAATACTCGTAATCTGACGGCTGATGCATCAACCTGTGATCGGCCCACCCGACTTTGTGCCGTATCGGCCATGTCATCGTCCACCCTAGAGCAGTCAGTGGCAAGGCCTACAACTGTTGAAGACACACCACCGGTTCAGATGGCGGCCGCTGAAGCAGCGGGGGGAGACCCAGCTGCACCACATGCTCAGTAGACCAACCTGGTGGAATGGATTACTAAGCAGTCTGATGCTTCGGAACCGCCTGCTAAGCAGTCTGTAGGTCCAGAACCGACTGCTCATCAGTCCGTTGGTCCGCAGCCGCGTGATTAGCATACCAATGCGTTAGCACTGGCTGCTCGGCAAACCAACGTGTTGGCATGGCCTCCTCAGCACACCGACAAGTTGGCACCACCCGCACCGAAACCCAACATAACTTCAACGCATGGTCAGCAGTCCAATGCCTCTGCTCGTATAGCCCAACAGTCTATCACAACAGCACCGCCAGCTCAGCAGTCCGGCATAGCTAAACCGTCTGCTAAGCAGTCCATCGAAGCTTTATCGTCTGCTCCGCATTCTGCCTTTCAGCCATCCAGACCTTGGACCAGAAGTACTTCAAGTACCAAGAAGGAAGCGGGCAAAAAGGCTGCAACCGTGAGGAAGCGCGCCCCGAGAGCGATGAGGAAAGAGAACGATTGCCTCTTACTTAAAGCACTCATCGCCCAGAACCAAATTAACAATGTTTGAATAGGAGAGTAATATTATTTCTGACGGCATGAATGATGCAGAAATAGATTTGGTGCTTGCTAAAAATAAAGCAGACGTACTAGAAGCACACAATTACGTCCATGGCCAGCCATTTCTTGTTGGTGAATACTTTGATGAGTGCAGCTCCAGTTGCCGCGAGTTACATAAATATTGCATGGATCAAATGTTAGTAGGTCATCATGTTCTGCTAGTCTGTTATAACAAAGATCATTTCTGACACAATGCTGGTTCCATCAGTGTGAATTTCGAGGACTTACATCTCTTCTTCAACTTCAACAAGCTCGATGCCACTCTTGTTAGATGCTTGATTTTGTAAGTACTTAACAAACTCTGATCAACTTCTCCATACAAGGCTGTAAATGATAAATAACTAACTGCATTTTATTCCTCTCAGGGGATTGAACGCGCAGAGAAGAAAAAGGGAGAGTGTGTATTTCATAGATCTTGCATTAGCAAATGGCACAACATTACATGGTAAGGAAGCACGGGAGTGGGCCATTAACACGGTTGAACGTATCTTCGAAAACACGTCCCATGCAGAATCATTTCTCTGGCCATATCATGAACGGTAAGTCAAATAAACAACCACGCATACACTAGTTGTCTTTCAGATTTCGACATAATTCATAAGTTCATGGCTTTCTTAATATATAGCAATCACTGGATCTTGGTATTCATTGTTCCAAACAAGAACATAGTTTACTACATGGACTCTCTTAGAGAGTCAACAAATGCTCAGGATCTGACGCATCTTCAGCAATTCACGGATAGGTATTGAATTCTATGATGTTGAAATTAATTTGCATTCATATCTGGTTCAATAATTGATGTTGTCAAAATTCATCTTCATTTGTAGTGTGCTCGCATTGTGGAAAACTAAACCAGGGAACCTGTTCAAGAGGGAACTACCTCTGCAGCACGAGATCGTTTCTCCGGTAACACACTGAAATCCGTTATTTTCAGAAAATGTATCCAATAGTCTACAAATACCTTTTCTTACGCTAGTCAAATGTTCAAGCTTCTAAATAAACCTCTTTCTATTTCTGTCCAAAGAAGAAAAAATACATCTAACACCGGTTAGGTTGTTCCTAACTGGACAAATACATGACTAATTCTGTACAAAAAAATTCAGTGTCCTCAGCAACAAGCAGGGACCAACCTTTGTGGATACTATGTTTGCTGACACATGATCTCCCTCTGCAAATCTGCTGATAGTTGTGAAGATGCTCACGAATTAGTACCAGTAAGTCTATCTTAATTAATATCTTCTACTCCACTCATATGTCACATTCTGATCTTAAAATACTGCAGCTCATCTTAGAACCGAGGACCCCTGAACCGCTCCCCGCTGGTGAATTGTTGATGGTTCGGAGATTTATCAGCGACTTCTTCCTGAATCCCTACATCAATCCCACTGGTGATAATGAAGATTTCAGCATGCCTTCTCCTGAAACATTGAGTAAGACTTAGCCACTAAACATATACGCATGGATCCATTGTTTTCCATCTGATGAGGTCTTCGTATTTCATACACTATGATTAATTATGTAATGCATATATATGTCGACAAATCATTGGAATTTAGCTACCATTTGTTCAATTGCAATTGTCGCGAAATCTGATGAATGTTCTTCCTATGGACACTATTTGTTCAACTGCATATTGTGGTGAATTTGCTTTTTGCATGCCGATTCAAATGGGATATTTTGCTTTAACCTGGCAATTGCTCCACACACGGTTCAACTAAATGAGTGTGTGCGATCCACATCGGAAAGCATACATCGATCGTAGCGGAACCGTTGGTGATACACAGCAGACCGCAGACGATTTTCAGCACTACTACGTG
Source organism: Thinopyrum elongatum (assembly GCA_011799875.1). Lineage (NCBI taxonomy): Eukaryota > Viridiplantae > Streptophyta > Magnoliopsida > Poales > Poaceae > Thinopyrum > Thinopyrum elongatum. The sequence continues at coordinate 330,278,316 of CM022298.1, read as the reverse complement.
TGCGTAGGGGCTCCAGAAACGTATGTGATACCACATTATCACACACGAGAGCTCAGAGTAAACCATGCCCAATGGAAAATACAATCCCAGTCATAAATTTTTCAGGAAACGTGTGGGATCCCAAACGAAAAGCACACGTCACTCTTACCGCAACCGTCGTTGGTACACAACAAATCACAAACGGTCTGCAACACTTGTATGTGTGCGAAGAGGCTCCTGAACCATTTGTGATAGAACATTATCGCACACGGTAATTGTTCAGAAATGTGTGCGATGTAGTCATGCATGGGAGATGAGTTCCGCAGGAAACTCGTGTGTGATGGGGCACATATCGCACACAGTTCATATGTTGGCCCGTGTGCCTTACATACTGTTTCCCAAACGGTTCATTACGACACACTGTTTGGTTTCACCACGTCATTAGAAACGTTTAATCACCGATCCCACACGTGTGATGGAATTTGGTGTGTGTTGCATCGCATACGATTACATTTGGCAAGGCCTCTGCATCATGGCTCCCTATCCCCGACGGTTTTTGGGTCGTGTGGGAAGGACCCCCCTATCGCACACACTCACTTGGCGACGGTTCAGAATGCCGTCGCGGAAAGGGGTTAAAAACCGTTTGTATAGCACCTCGCTGTACCAGTGACGGGTGCCATCCATACCAACACTTTCCAAGGAATTTATTATTTGACAACATAAAGTAAGTTTCTTTTTCATTTCGGGCCTGGGCATCCCTATTACCGCCACACTCTCCTACAATGACAAGCGAGTAACACTCATCTTGAGAATAACACATCTAGCATGAAAAAAATATTGGCCACCCCCTGCCGCTTCATGAGCGGTACGGGCACACAAACAGGAAACTTATTTTGAAAATTAGAGTTGGCACATACAAATTTACTTAGAACAGCACGGAAATATCGCATAGGTATGGTCGACTCATATGGCATAACTGGGTTTAAGGATTTTGGATGCACGAGTAGTATTCCTACTTAGTACAAGGAAAGGCTAGCAAAAAGATTGAGAAGCAACCAACCAAGAAACGAAAATTCTCATAAACAAGCATTAAGCATAACTAACACCGAATAATGCACCACAAGTAGGATGTAATTTCATTGCATAACTATTGACTTTCGTGCTTGCATAGGGAATCATAAACCTTAACACCAATATTCTTACTAAAGCATAATTACTCACCAACATGACTCACATATTACTATCATCATATCTCAAAACTATTACAAAGAATCAAGTTTATTTTGTCCAATGATCTTCATGAAAGTTTTTATTATATCCCTCTTGAATATCTATCACTTTGGGACTAATTTCATATATTACCAATGCTCATAATAAGCCCAAACAAATTTAAGTGAAGAACATGAGCATACAAAATTTCATCTCTCAAAATAATATAAGTGAAGCATGAGATTATTTATTAAAAAAATACTAACTCTCAAACTAATCTAAGTGAAGCATGAGAGTATTTCTTCAAAAATTGACTAACTCTCAAATTAATCTAAGTGACGCATGAGAGTATTTCTTCAAAAATCAAAGCACCACCGTGCTAAAAAAGATATAAGTGAAGCACTAGAGCAATTCCATAGCTCAAAAAATTTAAGTGAAGCACAAAGAGCAACTCTAACAAATCATAGCATAATTATGGATCTCAAATAGGTGTGTCCAGAAAGGATGATTGCGACAAACTAAAAAGCAAAACAAGCAAAGACTCATATAATACAAGACACTCCAAGCAAAACTCATGATATGTGATGAATAAAAATATAGCTCCAAGTAAAATTAACGATGGTTGTTAGAAGAAAGAGGGGATGCCTTCCGGGGCATCCCCAAGCTTAGTTGCTTGGTTCTCCTTGAATATTACCTTGGGGTGCCATGGGAATCCCCAAGCTTAGGCTCTTTTCACTCCTTATTCCTTCATCCATCGAGATCTCACCCAAAACTTGAAAACTTCAATCACACAAAACTTAACAAAACCTTTGTGAGATCCGTTAGTATAAGAAAACCAATCTTTGCTTTAAGTACTATTGCAAACCCATTCATATTTTGTTATTGCATTATATCTACTGTATTCTAACTTTACCATGGCTTATACCCTCCGATACAATCCATAGATTCATCAAAATAAGCACACAATGCAACGAAAACAGAATCTATGAAAAACAGAATAGTCTGTAAAGACTCGAATTTTACTCATACTTCTATAACTCCAAAAATTCTGAAACATTAGTAAAACAGAGGCAATTTGTATATCAATCTTTTGTAAAAAAGTCAGAATTTTTCATCGCTTCTGTGAATTTTAACAATTCTTCTACTGGATGCAAAAGTTTCTGTTTTTCAACAGGATCAAACCACTATCACACAGATCTCTCCCAAAGGCTTAACTTGGTACAAACACTAATTAAAACATAAAAACACGATCATAACAGTAGCATAATTGTGCAAACACTCAAGAACAAAAAGTAAAAAGTAAAAAAAAAATTTATTCATTGAGTTGCCTCCCAATAAGCGCTATCGTTTTATGCCCCTAGCTAGGCATAATGCATAGATTCAAGTATTGTCATCTTTGGTTTCCAACTCCTCAATCACACAACCAAAATTCTTCAAAGATTTAGCATGCATATTTTTAATAATAATACTTCTAGGAATAAGATTTAAGTATTCATTCTTGCAAGTAGGGCTTTTTATCACTTCAACAAAATTGGGGTGAATACTAATCATTTTAAGATCTTCATTGTTGCTACTAGAAGCGGCACCCTTGTTCTTAGAAACGTGTGTAGTCTTGCAATTCTTACTAGTAGGAGTTTTTTCAATAGTTTTAATGGAAGAAAATGCTGAGCTCAAATTACTAAAAATTGCTTCCAACTTATCAATTCTAGCTGGGCTCTCTTCTACCCTCTCGTTAATTACGGTTCCTTTTCCCTTAATAATTTAAGAGCATCTCCCGCTTTTGACCCAATTTTATTAGCAAGATTATGCATCCTTTTATCCAAATTTTCAATATGTTCTTTGGTGAGCATTTTCTTTTCAATAGCGTCTAGCCTTTGCATAATATGCTCAAGAGTTAAAAACTGTTTCATTGATAATGATAGGTGGTGCACCTACTAGATTTCCCATAGCATTAAAAGCATCCAAAGATGGACACATCAAGAAAGTCCCACCGGTAATTGTATCAAGAACGAATCTATACCAAGTGGTAATGCCCACATAAAAACTATGAAGAAGAATAACGGTAGATTGCTTACGAATAGATCTATTATGAGCATTGCAAATCCTATACCAAGCATCTTTTAGATTCTCCCCTCCCCTTTGCTTAAAGTTAAGAATCTCATTCTCAGGGGTACACGCAATAGAGGAGGAACTAGCCATAACGACAAAGTAGGCAAGCAAGACAACACGAAAACAAAAGATCTGACGAGAAACAGGCGAGCAGAAAAGAAGGCAAAAAAGGCAAAAAAAATTGTGAAGTGGGGGAGATGAAAACGAGAGGAAAATGGCAAATAATGTAAATTGCAAGGAGATGAGATTTGTGATTAGGAACCTGATATATGTTGATGATGTCTCCCCAGAAACGGCGCCAGAAATTCTTCCTGATTGCTTGTATCTGTGTTGGTATTTCCCCGAAGAGGAGAGAATGATGCAGCACAGCAACGGTAAGTATTTCCCTCAGTTATGAAACCAAGGTTATCAATCCAGTAGGAGAACCAAGCAACACTATGTAAATGGTACCTGCACACAAATAATAAATACTTGCAACCCAACGCGTAAGAGGGGTTGTGAATCCCTCCCAGGTAAAAAGATATATAAAATTGTATGAGATTGGATAAATAGATCTAGAGAAAACACAAAATAAAATAAATAAAGAAAAAGTGCAGCAAGGTATTTTTGGGTTTTTGGAATAATATATCTGAAAACAATATGATAAAAGATAGACCCGAGGACTGTAGATTTCACTAGTGGCTTCTCTCGAGAAAATAGCATACAGTGGGTAAACAAATTACTGTTGGGCAATTGATAGAAGAGCAAATAATTATGATGATATCCAAGGCAATGATCATGTATATAGGCATCACGTCCAAGAGTAGTAGACCGACTCCTGCCTGCATCTACTACTATTACTCCACACATCGACTGCTATCCAGCATACATCTAGTGTATTAAGTTCATTGAGAAACAGAGTAATGCAATAAGAACGATGACATGATGTAGACAAGATCTATTCATGTAGGAATAGACCCATATTTTTATCCTTAATAGCAACGATACGTACGTGCCTCGCTACCCCTTCTGACACTGGGTGAGGACACCGCAAGATCGAACCCATCACAAAGCACCTCTTACCATTGCAAGAAAAATCAATCTAGTTTGCCAAACCAAACCAAAGTTTCGGAGAAGAAATACGAGGCTATAACAATCAAGCATATAAGAGGTCAAAGGAGACTCAAATAATATTCATAGATAGAACAAATCATAAACTCGCAATTCATCGGATCCCAACAAACACACCACAAAAAGTCATTACATCAAATAGATCTCCAAGAACATCGAGGAGAACATTGTATTGAGAATCAAAAAGAGAGAAGAAGCCATCTAGCTACTTCCTACAGACACGTAGGTCTGTGGTAAACTACTCATGTATCATCAGAGGAGTACCAATGAGGATGATGAACCCCTTCGTGATCGTGTTCCCCTTCGGCAAGATGCCGGAATAGGGCTCTAGATTGGATCTCATGGTTTTGGAACTTGCGACGACTGGAATTGTGTTTCGTCGATTCCCCTAGGGTTTCTAGAATATTTGGGTATTTCTAGAGCTAAGAGGCGATGGAAAGGACCTCTGTGGGCCCACCACCCATCAGGGCGCGCTAGGGGCCTCTGGCGCGCCTAGGTGAGTGGTGGGCCCCACGGGCCTTCCCTCGTGCACTTCCTTGGCTCCCAAGTTGTCTTCTAGGTAGAAAAAAATCTCCAAAAAGTTTCGCTGCGTTTGGACTCCGTTTGATATGGATATTCTACGAAGTAAAAAACAAGGAAAAAACAACAACTAGCACTCGGCACTACGTCAATAGGTTAGTCCCAAAAAATGATACAAAGTTGCTATAAAATGAATGTAAAACATCCAAGAAAGATAATATAACAACATGGAACAATAAAAAATTATAGATACGTTGGAGACGTATCAGCTCCCTTGGCACAAAAGAGGAAAGCTTCATCATCCGCGCCCGCTCGCGCCCCTCTGGCTCCGCTCGTCGCCACACGCGTCACTGATTTCTGCTAGAACTACATCGGTATTTCCCCAAAGAGGAAGGGATGATGCAGCACAGCGACGGTAGGTATTTCCCTCAGTGATGAGACCAAGGTTATCGAACCAATAGGAGAACCACGCAACACTACGTGAACGGCACCTGCACACAAATAACAAATACTCGCAACCCGACGTATTAAAGGGGTTGTCAATCCCTTTGGGGCAACGACGCCAGGAATGGCTAGTGGACGGGAAAAAGTTGTAATAGATTGGATAAATAGATCTCGAATAAATGCAAAATAAAATAAAGTGCAGCAAGGTATTTTTGGGTTTTTGGAAATATAGATCTGAAAACAAAAGCAAATAAAAATAGATCGCAAAGGCAAATATATTAAAGAAGAGACCCGGGGGCCGTAGGTTTCACTAGTGGCTTCTCTCGAGAAAAATAGCAAACGGTGGGAAAACAATTACTGTTGGGCAATTGATAGAACTTCAAATACTCATGCCGATATCCAGGCAATGATCATTATATAGGCATCACGTCCAAGATTAGTAGACCGACTCCTGCCTGCATCTACTACTATTACTCCACACATTGACCGCTATCCAACATGCATCTAGTGTATTAAGTTCATGAAAAAATGGAGTAATGCAATAAGAACAATGACATGATGTAGACAAGATCTATTTATGTAGAAATAGACCCCATCTTGTTATCCTTAATAGTAACGATACATACGTGTCGTTTCCCTTTCTATCACTGGGATCAAGCACCGTAAGATCGAACCCATTACAAAGCTCCTCTTCCCATTGCAAGATAAATAGATCAAGTTGGCCAAACAAAACCCAAATATCGGAGAACAAATACGAGGCTATAAGCAATCATGCATATAAGAGATCAAAGAAGACTCAAATAAATTTCATGGATAAAAACATAGATCTGATCATAAACTCAAAGTTCATCGGATCCCAACAAACACACCGCAAAAAGAGTTACATCATATGGATCTCCAAGAGACCATTGTATTGAGAATCAAACGAGAGAGAGAAAGCCATCTAGCTACTAACTACAGACCCGTAGGTCTACAAAGAACTACTCACGCATCATCGGAGAGGCACCAATGGACATGATGAGCCCCTCCGAGATGGTGTCTAGATTGGATCTGGTGTTTCTGGAACTTGTGGCGGCTGGAATTGATTTTCGTCGACTCCCCTAGGGTTTCTGGAATATTGGGGTATTTTTAGAGCAAAGAGGCAGTGCGGGAGGACACTGAGATGGGCACAACCCACCAGGGCGCGCCTGGGCCTCCAGGCGCGCCCTGGTGGGTTGTGCCCCCCTCGGGGCACCCCCCAGGTGCTTCTCTGGCCCACTGGATGTCTTCTGGTCCAAAAAAAATCCACAAAAAGTTTCACTGCGTTTGGACACCATTTGGTATTGATTTCCTGCGATGTAAAAAACATGCAGGAAACAGCAACTGGCACTGGGCACTATGTCAATAGGTTAGTACCAAAAAATGATATAAAATGATTGTAAAACATCCAAGAATGATAATATAACAGCATGGAACAATCAAAAATTATAGATACATTAGAGACGTATCAGCATCCCCAAGCTTAATTCCTGCTCGTCCTCGAGTAGGTAAATGATAAAAACAGAATTTTTGATGTGGAATGCTGCCTAACATGTTCATCAAATATTCTTTTCTTTATAGCATGGACATTTGGACTTTTATATGGTTCAAAGCAATAGTCTAGTTTTGACATGATAACTTAAATACTCAAGCATATCAACAAGCAACCATGTCTTTCAAAATATCAACGCTAAAATAAGTTATCCCTAGCCCATTATGCTCAATCATTGATCCATTCATGAAACACACTCGCATATTAGCTACACCCAATGCTCAAGTATGATCATAGTGCCCCTTAGTTGGTGCTCTATAAGAGAAGATGGAGACTCAAAATAAAAATTGCATAAAGTAAAAGAAAGGCCCTTCGCGGAGGGAAGTAGGGATTTGTAGAGGTGCCAGAGCTCAAAGCAAAAATTGAGAGATAAAAAATATTTTGGGAGGTATACTTTTCCCACCAACGAAAACGACTTAGAGTTCCCCACACTTTCCATGCTAGATATATCATAGGCGGTTCCCAAACAGAAAATAAAGTTTATTCCTTTTTCCACCATTTCTTTCACTTTCCATGGCTAGCCGTATCCACGGGTGCCCTCCATACCAACACTTTTCAAGGAATTTATTATTTGGCATCATAAAGTAAATTCATTTATTCATTTTGGGACTGGGCATCCCTAATACCTTTGCCTTACTCTTGTGCAATGACAAGTGAATAAACACTCATCGTGAGAATAACACATCTAGCATGGAAAATATCGTCCACCCCTCACCGCCTCGCGAGCGGTACGAGCACACAAAAGGGAAATTTATTTTGAAAATTAGAGATGGCACATGCAAATTTGCTTAGAACGGCAAAAGAATACCGCATATAGGTAGATATAGTGGACTCATATGGCAAAACTGGTTTAAAGGGTTTTGGATGCACAAGTAGTGATCATACTTAGTGCAAAATGAAGGCTTGCAAAAGATTGAGAAGCGACCAACCAAGAAACAAAAAATCTCATAAGCGAGCATTAAGCATAATTAACACCGAATAATGCACCACAAGTAGGATATAATTTCATTGCATAACTATTGACTTTCGTTCATGCATAGGGAATCACAAACCTTAACACCAATATTCTTACTAAAGCATAATTACTCATCAACATAACTCACATATCACATCATCATATCTCAAAACTATTACAAGGAATCAAGTTTATTTTGTCCAATGATCTTCATGAAAGTTTTTATTATATCATTCTTGGATATCTATCACTTTGGGACTAATTTTCATGTGTTGCTTTTGATAAGCTCAAACAAATATATGTGAAGATCATGAGCATAATATTTCTTTCTCTCAAATTAATTTAAGTGAAGCAAGAGAGAATTTCTTAAATTTTTTACTAACTCCCAAATAAATCTAAGTGAAGCATGAGAGCATTTCTTCAAAAATAATAAAGCACACCGTGCTAAAAAAGATATAAGTGAAGCACTAGAGCAATTCCATAGCTCATAAAGATTTAAGTGAAGCATAGAGAGCAATTCTAACAAGTCATGGCATAATTTTGGCTCTCTCAAATAGGTGTGTCCAGCAAGGATTCAAGACTTAAAACAAAAAGCAAAACAAGCAAAGACTCATATCATACAAGATGCTCCAAGCAAAACTCATAGTATGTGACGAATAAAAATATAGCTCCAAGTAAAATACCGATGGTCGTTAGAAGAAAGAGGGGATGCCACTCGGGCATCCCCAAGCTTAGTTGCTTGCTTCTCTTTGGATAATAGCTTGGGATGCCATGGGAATCCCCAAGCTTAGGTTCTTCTTACTCCTTATTCCTTCATCCATCGTAAAATCACCCAAAACTTGAAAACTTCAATCACACAAAACTCAACAAAACCTTCGTGAGATCCGTTAGTATAAGAAAACAAATCACTACTATAAGTACTGTAGAAAACCAATTCATATTTTATTCTTGCATTATATCTACTGTATTCCAACTTTTCTATGGCAAAAACTCTTCAAAGAAAACCATAGAATCATTAAAACAAGCACACAACGCAAAGAAAACAGAATCTGTCTAAAACAGAACAGTCTGTAGTAATCTGAATATTTCGAATACTTATGTAACTCAAAAATTCTGAAAAATTAGGACAACAGAGGCAATTTGTATATCAATCTTGTGTAAAAAATTCAGAATTTTTTGTCTCGCTGTGAATTTTCAAAAAAAAATTACTGGACACAAAAGTTTCTGTTTTCCAACAAGATCAAATCAACTATCACCCAAATCAATCCTAAAGGCTTTACTTGGCACAAACACTAATTAAACACAAAAAACTCTATCATAACAGTAGCATTATTATGCTAACACTCAAGAACAGAAAGCAAAAGGCAAAAACTAAATTTTATTCATTGGGTTGCCTCCCAACAAGCGCTATCGTTTTACGCCCCTAGCTAGGCATAAAGCAAGGATCTAAGTATTGTCAACTTTGTTTCTAGATCCATAAGATGCCCTCATGATTGATTCATATGGTGGCCTAATTCTTGTTCTAGGGAAGTGTTCCATACCCTTTCTTAGTGGAAATTGAAATTTAATATTGCCTTCTTTCATATCAATCACGGCGCCAATAGTACGTAAAAATGGTCTACCAAGAATAATTGGACAAGATGGATTGCAATCTATATCAAGAACAATAAAATCTATGGGCACATAATTCCTATTTGCAAGAATAAGAACATCATGAATTCTTCCCATAGGCTTTTTAATAGTAGAATCCGCCAAGTGCAAATTTAAAGAGCATTCTTCAATATCGGTAAGACCAAGCACATCACATAAAGATTTCAGAATTGTAGAAACACTAGCACCCAAATCACATAAAGCAAAACACTCATAATTTTTAATCTTGACTTTTATAGTAGGTTTCCATTCATCATGTAATTTTCTAGGAATTGAAGCTTCTAATTCTAACTTTATTGCAACAAAGAAATACAATCAATCAAAGAGCAACTATCATAATTAAAGTCTTTGTAATCCAAAAGAGTGGGCACATCACTAGTTAAAGTTTTGACCTCTTCAAACCCACTTTTATCAATTTTCTCAACAAGATTTTCAGCCTCCGAATTATTGGGACGCCTTCTAACTAAAGTTGACTCTTCTCCAGTCCCTTTTTCATCAATCTTAATTTTACTAAACAAAGAATCAATAGAAGAAACACCAATCATTTTAAGATCTTTATCACTTTTATCTTCTAACGAGATTGGTTTAACGGCCATTTGATTTACTAGGGTAGCTTGTGCATCGGATATTTTTCCTAGCAAACTTTTAGCAAAAGCATATTTAGATTGGAGATTGCAAACTTCTCTGCTAATATCATCAAGTTGTTTTGTTATAGCGTCAAGCACAACGGAGTGCTCCTTGAGTTCTTCAGTAAAATACTTATTATGCTCGAATTGTGTAGTCATATATTCCTTAGTACTTTTCTCAATTTCAAGCAAAATATTGGGGTAAGGAACATCATAATATTTTCTTTGAAGCATCACGACTATGCAAAAAGAAAGCACGCAAAAACAGATCCGGCAAGAAAACGGCGAACAAAAAAGAGGGCGAATAAAATGGCAATTTTTTGTCAAGTGGGGGAGAGGAAAACGAGAGGCAAATGGCAAATAATGTAAATTGCGAGGAGATGAGATTTGTGATTAGTTACCTGGTAGATGTTGATGATGTCTCCCCGGCAACGGCGCCAGAAATTCCTTTTGATGTCTGCTAGAACTACGTCGGTATTTCCCCAAAGAGGAAGGGATGATGCAGCACAGCGACGGTAGGTATTTCCCTCAGTGATGAGACCAAGGTTATCGAACCAGTAGGAGAACCACACAACACTACATGAACGGCACCTGCACACAAATAACAAATACTCGCAACCCAACGTATTAAAGGGGTTGTCAATCCCTTTCGGGCAACGGTGCCAGAAATGGCTAGTGGACGGGGAAAAGTTGTAATAGATTGGATAAATAGATCTCAAATAAATGCAAAATAAAATAAAGTGCAGCAAGGTATTTTTGGGTTTTTGGAAATATAGATCTGAAAACAAAAGCAAATAAAAATAGATCGCAAAGGCAAATATATTAAAGAAGAGACCCGGGGGCCGTAGGTTTCACTAGTGGCTTCTCTCGAGAAAAATAGCAAACGGTGGGAAAACAATTACTGTTGGGCAATTGATAGAACTTCAAATACTCATGACGATATCCAGGCAATGATCATTATATAGGCATCATGTCCAAGATTAGTAGACCGACTCCTGCCTGCATCTACTACTATTACTCCACACATCGACCGCTATCCAGCATGCATCTAGTGTATTAAGTTCATGAAAAAATGGAGTAATGCGATAAGAACGATGGCATGATGTAGACAAGATCTATTTATGTAGAAATAGACCCCATCTTGTTATCCTTAATAGCAATGATACATACGTGTCGTTTCCCTTTCTGTCACTAGGATCAAGCACCGTAAGATCGAACCCATTACAAAGCACCTCTTCCCATTGCAAGATAAATAGATCAAGTTGGCCAAACAAAACCCAAATATCGGAGAAGAAATACGAGGCTATAAGCAATCATGCATATAAGAGATCAAAGAAGACTCAAATAACTTTCATCGATAAAAACATAGATCTGATCGTAAACTCAAAGTTCATCGGATCCCAACAAACACACCGCAAAAAGAGTTACATCATATGGATCTCCAATAGACCATTGTATTGAGAATCAAACAAGAGAGAGAAAGCCATCTAGCTACTAACTACGGACCCGTAGGTCTACAAAGAACTACTCACGCGTCATCGGAGAGGCACCAATGGACATGATGAACCACTCCGAGATGGTGTCTAGATTGGATCTGGTGTTTCTGGAACTTGCGGCGTCTGGAATTGATTTTCGTCGACTCCCCTAGGGTTTCTGGAATATTGGGGTATTTACAGAGCAAAGAGGCGGTGCAGGAGGCCACTAAGGTGGGCACAACCCACCTGGGCGCGCCTGGGCCTCCAGGCGCGCCCTGGTGGGTTGTGCCCCCCTCGGGGCACCCCAGGTGCTTCTCCGGCCCACTGGATGTCTTCTGGTCCAAAAAAATCCACAAAAAGTTTCGCTGCATTTGGACTCCGTTTGGTATTGATTTCATGCGATGTAAAAAACATGCAGAAAACAGCAACTGGCACTGGGCACTATGTCAATACGTTAGTACCAAAAAATGATATAAAATGACTATAAAATGATTGTACAACATCCAAGAATGATAATATAACAGCATGGAACAATAAAAAATTATAGATACGTTAGAGACGTATCAGTCACCCACATGAAGACACGAGGCCGCACGGCTTTGCTGCCTGATCCTTGATTAGTATGCCTCCGCGAGGGGCCTCGGGAGACGACCTTGGGAAGCCGCCTTGCAAGAGGGCCTCGTGATGCTCTTGACGCACGCCTCGCGAGGGTCCTTCTTGTGAAGCTCTAGCGACGGGCCATCCTTGGGCCATCTGTTGGCGCCACGCACTGGGCCACACGCAGACGGGCCTGGGTTCCCCCAGTAACACGGGCAATAATCTCTCGGCGCAATCTTAATCATCATGATTTCTCTGGTGCACGTCCAATCCATGCATTAAATGCGGGTCGTGGGAACATGGACTGTTGCGGTTATCTTGTTGTAGTGCGCCCGAAAAAGCGCTTGCTGAGGGAAACAGTAAAGAGCCAGCCCCCTCGCGCCTTCCCCATAAAAGGGAAATCGCGAGGAGGCGCTGCTCATTCACCCCTGCTTTCCCGTGCTTCATCTTCCTCCTCTCGCTAAAACCGTTGCCGCCATCAATCCGCATCACAACTCAACTCTTTTCTTCTTCCCCGAGCCCTAATGGCACTCAGGAAGGCCAGTGCGGAGGGGGCGAAGCCCGCTAAGCCGCTTGACCCCAAGGCGGAAAAGAAGAAAAAGGAGCTGGAGGAATTGGAGAAACGGCGGAGGGAGAATGTGGTTTTCTCGTCGTCTGCTCTGGATGCCAATGCTCTGATCGAGAGGTATGCTAATATGTGGGGAAGAGACACCAAAGACCATAATGCCCCAATGGTTCTCCCTGAAGGAGTCAAAGTTCCATCGGATTCATATCCGTTCTTCTGCGCTTATTTCTACTACGGTCTGGTTCCTCCATTCTCAGACTTTTTTAGCGCAATGATGGATAGTTTCAGGTTCAGACTGCTGGATTTCACCCCCAATGCAGTGACATGTATGGCAGTCTTTGCTCATCTGTGCGAGGGTTTTGGTTGAGTTGCCCCCAATGTAGATCTGTTCTGCCACTTCTTCGTCCCCCGAATTGAAGATAAGTCGCTCTCCGGCAGCGTGACATGGATCCCTAGGGCCAAAACTAAGGGCCAGTGTATTCCCAGGAAGCTTCATCTCAAATGGGATGACTGGAGGGTGGAGTGGTGCTAGATTCAGGAGAAGGATCCCCCCATTCTGCTTGCCGCACATGGTGAGGGTTCAACGCGGCAAGAATTGGAGCAGTTTTGGTGCCACCGAAAAGAAACTTCGCCCGGCGCTGAACAGGATTGCTCGCCTCAAGGCCGCCAAGTTTACCATAGAAATGGTTGGAGCTGATTTCCTTTAGCAATGCATTGTACCGCTGTAGAAGAGGCAGAGGCCTACTTGGGACTACCAGGGGGCTGCTGATATAATGCGGTTGTATCCTGGACTTGGCAACAATTTGACGGTCATGGAACACGCCAGCCTTTGCGAACAGCAGTTCCAAAGGACCGGCACATTCCACTCGCCGGAGAGGATTATACCGCTACACATCAATTCTGCCAAGAGCTCCATTTCGGTGATGATGTCAGATTGTGATGCCTATGGCGTCAACGGAGAGTGGCCACTGCCCTCTCTGGAGGTTGAGATAGACTGGGCTTCCAACCTGATAGAGGTGGCCTCTCGGAAAGAGACAGATCTCATCCGGGCCACCAAAGAGGAAGAAGTGGTGTATATTGCAAGCAGGGTCGCAGAGGCTGTGAGGGTTAAGGCTGTTGGCGATCCTGGTGCCGCGGCAGTCGAAAGTGATGATGAAGAGAACCCCAATGAGGAATCTACCAAGGAGCATCAGGAGGAGCCCACCGGGGATGATCCCATAGGAGCTGAGGTTGCCGGGGACGAGTTTGCCGGAGCATAGGTTGCCGTGGACGAGCTTGCCAGGGCCGAGGTTGCCGGAGAAATCAAAGAAGAAGAAGAAGAATCTCCTCGAGGCCCAAAGAGGAAGAGTCGTCTTCGGAAAGTGGCCGGCCAAGGGCCAGCACGTGCTCCTTCGCCAAAAGCTCGTCCCATAGCGAATAAGACGACTACTAGGACTGGCCGTCAAGAGGAAGTGCACCGGCAATCCACCCGGCGTACCCGAACTCAGCTCCCATCTTCCCAGCACGAGGTTGTCGAAGAGTGTAGATCTTCTCAGCTAGCAAGCTCATCTCCTCCAGCACTCAAGAGGGCCAGAGAGATGCCCCCGCCGGCGAGATACGATCTCTCCGCCATCCTCGAGTCTGAGGAATAAGAGTAAGTAGAATTGTTTGCTTTTATCAAGTCTTGATTTAGTTTGGTTTCTGTCTTGACTTAATTCCTTTTGTCTTGACAGAGACCCAGAACCACTAGTGCACCAGACAAAGCAGGCTTAGCCTGCAATAGAACAAGATCCCACGACAAGTGCTGGCCAGGGGGTCAGAATAGTTGATACCATTGTCGCCAGCCCCCAGCCCAGTCCCCCGCGTGGGAACATGGTGCAGATTCCGCCCGCCGGCGCCAGCACTGAGGTCCCTCCTTCTGAGCTTGACAAAGAGATGGGAGAGGCCTGCCAAGAGGAAGAACGCCAAGAGGCGGATCCTATCGTGGCTTCCCCGTCAACCATTGCTCCGGAGAGTGCTTCTCTGGCAAGGGCCTCCACCGATGAGCCTGTCCGCACGGAGGCCACCTCGACAAATGATGTTGCCAATGATCATGCGTCGGCAACCCAAGTTACTGGGGAAGGAGAAGTCCTTCCTCAACAAACACCAACGGGTAATCCTCTAGTCTTTACATACTTCCCACAGAACATTTGTCTCCTTGAGCTTTTCTCGCAATTTGAATCTTATTTTGCCCTTGCTTCTGCCTCAATCCACTGGTCCAACTTCTCCTGAAGAGGGCGAGATCCTTGTGGAGGTAGCGGATATCACAAAGGCTACTGCTGAAGAAGCCACCAAAATCACTGCCCAGGAGAACCTTGCGCAGATTGCCGGGGAGATTAGGGAAATCCCTGGAGAACCTGAGAAGTCCTCTGGCAACACGTCAGATCCTGCCGGGATGGATGTGGAGAAGGCGCCCATCAGTACCGATGCACCGAACCCCGACAACCGACCCACAACGTCAACCTTGCAAGTCCCATCAAGCAGCTTGGCTAGTCATTTCTCAGCATGAGTCTGGAGCCCCCAGCTTATCCGACGCTGCGGGGCCAAATTTTGATGAAGAGATTGCTTGGATCCTGCTCCCTCTCACCCAAGGAACTATCGAAGCCAATGATGATGCCAACGATGCTGAAGATCTCGCCTTTCTGGAGATAATGGCCGTCGGATTCAAAGGCGTTCAAGAGAGGTACAGTCGTAGGTGGAGTAGGGTCTAAGAAGAGTGCAAATCCACGGACCTGGCTAACCAGAGACTGAAAGAGAAAGTGGATGAGCTGCGCACATGGTACAATGAGCAGGGTCGCAACCTTATAAGGCAGGAAGAAAAGCTCACTGCTGCCAAAGGAGAAGTGGCAATCAGTGGTGGAAAGCGGATAGAGCGCGAAGCGCTGTTCAACACCAAGGAAAGAGATCTTGTCGCCCAGGAACAGACTCTTGCTCCCACTCTCTACAGTAAGGGTGAAGAGATTGAGGCGGTCCTTAAGCAATGGACCCAAGGGCTGGAGGATGACCACAAGAAATCCATCGAGAAACAAGCCTTGGAGAATGCCGCCAAGCTTAAGGAAGTCACTAATGAGGCCACTGCTATCGCCACTGCCAAGGCAGGCCTTGAAATCCAGGTGGGCAAATTGAAAGAAGAGCTCCCTAATAGCAGTAAGAAGATTGAGACCCTCAAAGGCAAAGCATAGAAAGCAGTCCCTTGCCCTAGGGGAACTGCAGGCGCAACTTTCGTCCAAGGATCAAGAAATGAATATTGCTGCCAGCGTGGCTGAGGATTTAAAATCCAAACTTGTTGGCCTGGAAATGAAATCTTGAATCCGCCAAGGAACGGGAAAAGCTCTCGGCGGAGAAGCTTGTCGCTGCAGAAACTCTCCGGAAAGACATTGAGAAGAATCTTGTGCAACTGCGTGATATGCACCCACTCTGGATGTCGAAGCTTGTCGATACAGCCGAGCGCCTTACTTCACAACTTGCCGTCATGGATATGAAGAGTTGGAGCTTCATCGTCAACGATCACGAGGCCGATAGTGTTAGATTGACCAAATTCTTTGATGGTCACATCGAAGCACTGAAGACAAATCCCCTGGACCAGATGGATTTAACAATGAGTTTTTCAAGGCCTACTAGGAGATCATCAAAGTGGATGTTTTCAGATTAATTAATGATTTTCATGATGGTCAATTGTCGTTAGAAAGCATCAACACCTCCTACATCACTCTCATTCCTAAAGGGCCAACTCCTTTAACAGCAAATGATTACAAGCCAATATCTCTTTTGAATTGCTATTTAAAACTCATAACTAAGCTATTGGCAAATAGACTTTAGAAAGTGATTCTTTCTCTGGTTCATATCAACCAATATGGTTTTCTTAAGGAGAGGGCCATTCATGACTATTTAGGATGGGCTTATGAATATTTGCATCAGTGTCATAAATCAAATGGAAGAAGTGATTGTCCTAAACCTGGATTTTGAGAAAGCCTTTGATATAATAGAGCACAAAGCTATTTTGGAGATTCTTAGAGCTAAAGGTTTTGGGGAAAGATGGATAAATTGGATTAATATGCTCTTTACATCTGCTTCATCTGCTGTCATGCTGAATGGGGTTCTTGGGAAGAAATTTTATTGTATCAGAGGAGTAAGGCAGGGGATCCTTTATCTCCCCCGTTGTTTGTATTGGCTGCAGAATTTTCTTCAATCAATCCTAAACAAAGCCATGCAAATGGGGCTCTTAACACCACCCTTGCAAGTAAATTCCTATCCTGACTTCCGCATTGTTCAATATGCTGATGATACACTGGTCCTTCTTCAAGCAGATGCAAAACAGTTAGACTGCCTTAAAGCTCTCCTACACACATTTGCTGAATCCACTGGTCTTAAAGTGAACTATCACAAATAGAGTCTCATTCCAATCAATGTTTCTGATGATAAAGTGGAAATTTTGACCAGCACCTTCCATTGCAAGAAAGGGAGATTTCCTTTTACTTACCTGGGAGTGCCATTAGGACTACACAAACCTTCTGTGGAACAATGCTTACCTCTTGTGAACAGGATAGCAAAAAAATTGATGGGATTGTCTTCCTTCATGACCTTGGCTGGTAGAGTTTTATTGGTCAAATCAGTCCTCAATTCATTGATCATATACTTCATGGTGTCGGTGTACTAAAGCTTGGGTCCTTTAGTACCCCATACTTGTGCACGGACAGTTCTAGCCATACCAGCGGCGAGGTCTGCCGGAGGACAGCTGGAAGCAAGTGCAAGATTATCAAGGAAGTATTCAGGCCAATGATCAGAAGACAGAAGACCGAAGGCTTGGTTCCCGGCAAGATCCTTGCCGGGATGGCCCGCGAAGACCCGGCAAGATCCACGCCCGGCAAGGTTCCGCCACCCTGCCACCGCTCCAACGTAGTGACCAGCCTGTCATTTGGGTTTTGTCCTCCTGGATGCGTGGCATGGTTCTAGTGGTGAACGAGCTTAAGCGGTGCTGATGGGACGGCCCCTTTTTCCGTCCCCAAGAAAGTAAGGACACCTAAACGAAGCATTTAATGCGTTTGTCCTAAATCGTTTGTGATAAGTATGTAAACACTGTAGCTACTTTACACCTCATGTATGTACTGAACACCTCTGTTGGTGACCCCTTGGACGTATAAAAGGAGGCCCAAGGCATAGCTACAGAGGAAGGACCCTCTGGCCCATTCTGCATGCGTAGCTGCTGCTTGAACGTACTATTCATTGCAAGCGCTCCTGGAGCTTGGGCTTAAACATCCACAATAAACTAAAGCAGGAGTAGGGTATTACGCTTCTCTGCGGCCCGAACCTGGGTAAAAATCCCCTTGCGTTGATCGTTGGATCTGCTCTTTGTGCATACCTCTCTCCCTGCCAAACCGTAAAAGGGATCCACGCGATCCCATAGGTGTCATACGCCGACATCTTTGGCGCGTCAGGTAGGGGCAGTCGGATGCACGAACCTGATCTAGCAACCAACATGTCAGTCTCTTGATCGTTTTCATCACCATGGCCCCCAAGAAGAAGGGTTTGGCGGTGGTTGGTCCATCTGCGTCTGGTTTGCCCGTGCCTTCACGGACGGGCAACGGCGTGGACGCAGGTGCAGGAGGTGGAGCTCTTGAGCTTCCACGACGTTCTGGTGACCAAAGCCAGGCGAGCGGTGTTGTTCGCAGCGGCGATAACAACCCGCACGCCGCTAGATCTAAGGACGGAGCCGTGCTGCCTACGGGTGGTGCAGCGAACTCCAAGGACGAGATGGTGCCTTCCAAGGCACCCACGCCGGCGCATGCACGGCGGCCTTCTCAGGCCACGCGCGATGAGCAGCACCGTGACGTCGGTGGTTCTAGGCGTTCCCAAGGAAAGACCCCAGCGCATCATTCCCGAGACGCGCGGGGCCATCATGCACGTCAAGATGCTGGTGGAAGCGCGGCGTGGTCGCGGGACCGTGATGGAGCTCCTTCTAACACGGTTAGGAGTCAGAGCACCTCACGCTCCTCGCACCTTTCGCCGCCGCCTACACCAGCAGAAGCGTTGGCGCGAGCGCAGTTGCTCCTGGATTTCCCTCCTGCTCCGAAGAAGCTTGAAGAGTGGAGAGCTGCTATTCAGAGCCTCATCGGCTTCGCCAACGGAGATGGGCCGCAGCAGGCAGAGCCTTCATGGCGGCGGTCCATCAAGCCGACGCGTGCCGATGGCAAAAAGACTGGAGGAAGAACGACTACGGTGCACTCTCCTCCACAACAGCAACAGCGGTCGCTTGCTCGGTGGACCGACGTCTGTGATGGCGATTCCACGGCATCGTCTGATCCGCGTACGCGCTGTGATCAACGTCACATTCTTCGGGAGCGAAGTAAAGAAGACGCTCAAACTACCATCGAGGGGGGACGGGAAGCGCGCTATAAATCTAATAGACGCGCGGGGCCTACTGTAGACAAGCCTGCGTCGGGGTACCCCAACGACTTACCTTATGAGGTGGGTTGTCCGGCGTTTACCCGCGAGCTGCGGCGAGTCCAGTGGCCCAATTCCCGAATGTTCAAACCAGAGGTCCCAGAGAAATACGATGGCAAGACTCATCCGTCGGAGTTCCTGAGCATCTACACCATTGCCGTGCAGGCTGCCGGAGCTCGAGACGACAAGGTACTCGCCAACTACTTCCCGTTGGTGCTCAAGCCCAATGTCAGATCATGGTTGATGCATCTGCCGGAGAATTCCATTTCTTCCTGGGCAGACCTGTGTCATCAGTTTGTTGGCGCCTTTGCTGGAGGCCACCAAGCTCCTGGCCAGGAAAGCGATTTGCATCTCATCCCCCAGAAAGAAGGCGAGCCTTTGCGCAAGTATATACAGAGATTCAGCCGAATACAGCACAATATCCCAGACGTTCATCCTGCCACTGTCATTAGCGCATTCCATCAGAACATGCGAAATCGCAAGATGTGGGAAGAGCTGGCGATGACCAAGGTCAGAGATATTGCTGAGCTCTATGCTCTGGCGGACAAATGTGCTCAGGCTGAAGAGGGAAGGAGACTCCCCGGCAAGGATGCCGGAGCAGGAATTGACTCTGAAGGAGAAGATGCCGCCGCCCCGGCAAGGAAAGGTCGATGGTGTAACAGGAAGTGCAAGGGCAAGGCTATGCTTGCCGTCGAGGAATCCGGCAACCCCAGCACCGCCAAGAAGATCAAGGTTGATGGTCCCAGCAAGGATGTTGCCGGGTGTGCCACCTGTCAGGCCTTGGCAGCTGCCGACAAGCCGGAGGGCTCCGACAAGCAATACTGCAAGATCCATCGCACTAAGGGCCATGATCTCCAGAACTGCCGACAAGTTGAATAGCTTGTCGAGAGGCAGAAAGCTGAATATGAAAGGCGAGACAAGGAGAGGGCCCAGGATGGTGCTGAGGGGTCTGGCAAGAAGCACGATGGCCGAGAAGGTCACCGAGGCAAGGCCAAGAAACAGAAGGAGAGGCCCGCTCGAGGCCGCGACAAAGAAGAGGGGGTGACGATGACAACGAAGAGGACGACGAGTCCAGCAAGCACGAGTTCCAAAAGGCTACAGAAGCTATGTGCGTTGACGGAGGCGCCTCATTGCATTCTTCTCACCGCTAACTTAAACAGTGGGTGCGCGAGATTAATGCGACAGAGCCGTCAGTTGATGCCCGTAAGCCTCTGAAATGGTCCAACACGCCTATCATTTTTTACGTTGAGGATCACCCTGATCGCACAACCGCGATCGGGTGTTTGCCATTGTTGGTTTCACCAATGATTCACAACCTCAAGGTGACAAAAATGTTAGTTGACGGTGGGGCCGGGCTGAACTTGATCTCGCCTAGTGTGATCAAGAGGTTGCAAATTCCTGATGAAGATCTCGAGGAATCAGGCACATTTCAAGGGATCAATTCAGGAAGGAGCCAGCCGAAGGGCAAGATCATGTTGCCGGTGACATTTGGCAGCGAGCTGAACTACAGGACAGAAAAGATCGTTTTCGACATCGCCAAGATTCCGTTACCGTATAACGGGATTCTGGGCCATCTAGCGCTGGCCAAATTCATGGTGGCCTCACACTACGCCTACAATGTATTGAAGATGCCCGGGCCGATGAGCGTCATCACTGTTAACTCCGACACGAAAGATGCGCTTATCTGCCCCGACCAACTCTACCGGGAGGCAGTTGCAGCATCTGCCACCAAGGCACTTGCTCCTGCCACTGAAGCTCCTGGGGGGAAGAAGAAGACCGGCAAGACCTCTAGCACACACTCCGGCAAGCGCACCTCCTCGTAGTGCTGCGCTCCCCTCGAGGATGTGCCGGAGAGCTCCACTGGCAAGAGCAAGAAATGTAAGGCAGCTCCACCAAAAACCAAGAAGGTGCCCATCAAGGAGGATGGTACGGGAGGAACTTCCACCATAAGTTGCACCCTCGATGATAAATGGGAAAGCGCGCTCGTCGCTTTCCTGTGGGCGAATATCGATGTGTTTGCATGGCAACTATCTGATATCCCCGGTGTTCCCAGGGAAGTAATTGAGCACCACCTTGCTGTCTGTCCTCATGCGCGGCCCGTCAAGCAAAAAGTTAGAAAGCAATCTTTGGAACGGCAAGAATTTATTGCCGAAGAAATCAGAAAGTTGGAAGCGGCAGGTTTGGTCAGAGGAGTGCTCCATCCGATGTGGTTGGCCAATCCAGTTGTAGCGAGCAAGGCGAATGGAAAATGGAGGCTGTGTATTGACTATACAGATATCAATAAAGCCTATCCAAAAGATCCTTTCCCCTTGCCGCTCATCGACCAGATTGTGGACTCCACTGCCGGCTGCGATGTGTTGTCGTTTCTCGACGCTTATTCAGGGTACCATCAGATTTTCATGGCAAAGGAAGACGAAGAGAAAACCACATTTATCACCCCGTGTGGTACGTATTGTTTCTTACGTATGCCTTTCGGGTTGAAAAGTGCTAGTTCAACGTTTGCAAGAGCGGTCCAAATTGGTTTGAGCCTCAGCTGCATAGAAATTTGGAAGCCTATATGGATGATATAGTGGTTAAAACCAAGGACAAAGCAACGCTCATACAAGATTTAGAAGAGACATTTGCAAACCTGCGCAAGATCAATCTAAAGCTCAATCCCGAGAAGTGTGTATTTGGCGTTCCATCCGGCAAGCTTCTCGGGTTCTTTGTATCTCAGCGTGGGATCGAAGCAAATCCCGACAAGATCAAGGCGATTGAGCAGATTGAAGCACCGAGACGCATCAAAGATGTGCGTCGACTTGCCGGCTGCATTGCTGCTCTGAGTAGGTTCATCTCCAAATCTACTGAGCGCGCCCTGCCCTTTTTCAAAATCTTGAAGAAGGTGGGTCCAATGAAATGGACTCCAAAAACGGAGGCAGCGCTGCAGGATTTGAAGAAGTACCTCTCCTCTCCGCCGATACTAGTCACACCTAAACCACGAGAGCCATTGCTGCTATACCTAGCGGCAACAAATCAAGTGGTTAGTGCTGCGTTGGTAGTGTAGAGAGAAGTTGATGAAGAAGCAACGGCAACGGCAAGCCCGTCAAGCGACGAGCTGGGATCTTCCCTGGCGAGATCTGGTGCCGACAAGGCAGAATTTGCAAGGTCAGATGAAGCAGCACAGAGGAAGAAGATGGTGCAGCACCTAGTTTATTTTGTCAGCTCCCTTTCGCAGGGGGCTAGGTCAAGATATTCTGGTGTGCAGAAATTGCTCTTCGGCCTCCTTATGGCCTTGAGGAAACTGTGCCATTACTTCCAGGCACATGAGATTACCGTCATCACTCGCTTCCCGTTGCAGCGGATTTTACGAAATCCAGATGCGACCGGCAGGATTGTGGAGTGGGCATTGGAATTGTCAAGCTTTGATCTCAAGTTTGAAAGCACTTCAACAATTCAGAGTAGAGCCTTGGCGGAGTTCATCGCAGAATGGACCCCAACGCCAGATGAAGAGAGTCAAGAGACAACTCTTCCCGGTAAGGAAATAGATCGAGAATGGATTATGTATTTTGACGGGGCTTTCTCGCTGCAAGGCGCCGGTGCTGGCGTGCTGCTTGTCGCACCCACCGGAGAGCACCTCAAATATGTAATTCAGATGCACTTTCCCCGGGAGAGATCAACAAACAACACTGCAGGATACGAAGGGCTGCTTGCCGGTCTCAGGATCGCGGCGGATCTTGGAATTAAGAAGCTCGTCGTCAGAGGTGATTCACAGCTTGTCGTCAAGCAGGTGAATAAAGATTATCAGAGCCTGTTGATGGAAGCATATGTAGATGAAGTGAGGAAATTGGAGGAGCGCTTTGACGGTCTGCAGACAGAGCATGTTCCTCGAGTGGAGAATGACATTGCTGACGACCTGTCAAAGCGCGCTGCCCTTAAGTTACCTATGGAACCAGGTACTTTTATGCTCCGATTGACTCAGCCATCAGTAACACCATCAGCAAGGCAACATAAGTGAAGGAAGTTGAGTTTCAGCCAGTACTTTCCTGCAGAGCTCCCAGGAGCCGTCGGCAAGGAAGTTGCCGGGAACTTCGCCAAGCTTGTCGGGGAGCAACAGGCTCCGGCAAGGCTTCAAGACTTTGCCATAGAGACAAACGCTCCCGTGACAGAGGACATGCCTTTAGCCCTTGCTGTCGAGCCTCAAGCTCCAGCATGGGCACAGCACATCGTCCAGTTCCTCCGAACAGGGGAACTCCCCGAAGAATAGGAAGAAGCGGATAAAGTAGCCCGTCGGTCTAGTATGTACCAATTCGTGGACAATGTCCTGTACAGAAAGAGACCGAACGATGTGAAATCGAAGTGCATTTCTCGGGAAGATGGACTGGAGCTATTGGCGGAGACACATGGAGGCATATGTGGCTCCCACATAGGTTCAAGGGCTCTTGTCGGTAAGGCATTCCGGCAAGGTTTCTTTTGGCCCACTGCCCTCCAGGATGCAGCTGCACTAGTAACCAAGTGTGAAGCGTGCCAGTTCCATTCGAAGAAATTGCATCAGCCAGCTCAGGCTCTTCAGACAATCCCTCTTTCCTGGCCATTTTCGGTCTGGGGGCTCGACATATTGGGCCCTTTTCCCCGTGCTACCGGGGGCTTTGAGTACTTGTACGTCACAATCGACAAGTTCACAAAGTGGCCAGAAGTGGAAGCAGTGAGAAAGGTGACAACACAATTAGCCGTCAAGTTCTTCAAAGGACTAGTTTGCCGTTTTGGTGTGCCAAATAGGATCATCACCGACAACGGCACATAGTTCACGAGCCACACCTTCATGCAATACGTCCAAGACCTTGGCAGCAAAATCTGTTTTGCTTTTGTTGCTCATCCGAGAAGCAACGGCCAAGCAGAAAGGGTAAATGTTGAAGTGTTGCGAGGGCTCAAGACAAGGACTTTTGACAAGCTGAAAAAGTGCGGAAGACGCTAGATTGATGAGTTGCCGGTGGTTCTTTGGTCAATCAGAACGACGCCAAATCGAGCCACTGGCCAGACACCCTTCTCCCTAGTGTACGGGGCAGAAGCAGTTCTCCCCACGGAACTCATATACGGGTCACCTCGAGTGCTCGCTTATGATGAGCTTGAGCAAGAGCAGTTGCGGCAAGATGATGCCATGCTCCTTGAGGAGGATCGTCTTCAGGTTGCTGTGCGAGTTGCACGCTACCAGCAAGCCTTGCGCCGCTACCATAGCCGCAAGGTTCACGCCCGAAGTTTTGAGGAAGGCGACCTTGTTCTTCGGCGCATTCAGTCGGCCAAGAATTACAACAAGTTGACGCCGAAGTGGGAAGGCCCTTATCGGGTAGTACGAGTCACCAGGCCTGGCGTTGTCCGCCTGGAGATCGAGGATGGCATTCCAGTAAGCAATTCCTGGAATATCGAACATCTTCGTAAGTTCTATCCATAAGGCGCGGTTGCCGGGTCTCCCGGCAACCACCATTTGTACAAGTCTTGCCGGCAGGGCATGTGATCCTTTGTACAAACAGGCCCTGTGCATAGTTGAATAAACTTAAGTGTTTTACAATTCCTGTCAATTTTCATGTTAATCTATATGCATGCTTGTCTGAGATATTGTATTACACTTGCTTCCGGTAAGCGTTAACGACCGCCAAGGTTCCA
The DNA here is from genome assembly GCA_011799875.1 of Thinopyrum elongatum. NCBI lineage: Eukaryota > Viridiplantae > Streptophyta > Magnoliopsida > Poales > Poaceae > Thinopyrum > Thinopyrum elongatum. The sequence goes on along the minus strand of CM022298.1, from coordinate 330,253,412 downwards.
TATCTTTGTTTTCTCTTCTTTCTTTTTCTCAAAAGATGGAAGGTTCCCTTACGTGCAAGTTTGCCGGGGGGAATGATGGTATGGACACCGACAGGTGACATTCAAAGTCGACATCTCGCAGGAAGGAGCACACCAACAAAAAGCTAAGTTGCAGAACTTTAAGTGAATTTCTTTTTACTTAAAGGCCATTTTCCTTGAACGATTTTGGCTTTTGTATGGAAAACCTGCACGCGAAGGAACCTTGTCGTGATCGGTTGCGCCCTTACTCTATTTCGAGTCCGCTCAACAGTTTAGGTGGCTGCACTGAAAAGACCAAGATATCTTGCCAGCAACGACACCTTCAGCAGGCTGCTAAAGACCCGCATCTAGCACTCGAGGCAGGATGCACGCACCAGCAAGTTTCCAATAAGCGTAGGGCACGTTCCATACAGGAAGAAATCCGACAAGGGAAATAGCATGCATTCATCCAAAACATAGCAAGTTATATTACATTGATAGTTGCTGTGATTCTAATTAAAGATGAAATTGTCTTTGACATGGAATGGTGGCGGCAAAGATGAAGCGAAGTGGCTAGTCCCTACGCTGGCCTTCAACCCTCTTGACTTGGCTAACCTTGTCGACGATGGGCGCGACAAGCTCTTTGAGTGCCTCAAGGTCGGCATCTTCCGGCAAGCTGTTAAGAACGTTGGTGAGGTTGATGCCGGGGTTCTTGTGCACCACTTTGATGAGCACCTTGAGGAGGACGGCCCGGTAGAGTTTGCGGGATTCTATGGCCAGATGGGTCAATCGTTCAGAATGGAGCCGCTTCAGGGCATCAATGACGCTCTCGAAGAACATGGTCAGCTTGGCGCTCGAGGACACCCTGTCGTCAGAAGAATAGTTGAAGTTCTGCAGGCCTATGGTGGACAGCTCTGCTGCAATCCCTTCCACGATGTCAACGAGGCACTCGGTCTAGATCTTCACGCCTTTCTCAAAGTCATTATAAGAGGCGGCGGCGCTCTTGAGCAGGTCCTTCTTGTTCCGAAGGTCCTTGATCAAAGCCTTTTCTCGAGCCTCACCGTCCTCCAGGGATTTCTCCAGCGTGGTCAGCTTCAGAGTCAGATCAGCGATGGATTCTTTGGCCGAGGTGAGCTCTTTGATCTTGTCAGACATGGAGGTTTGCATCTCCGCCAAGCTGTAGAGAGTCTTCTCTCTGTCGGCTTTGAACGTTGAGAGCTCCTTGCCATGTTCCTCGAGGTCCGTCTCTAGCCCCTTTACTCTATCATCCAGTTTGTTCTTGGCGGCCTCTACAGCTTCAGTAGCATCGATGGCTTCCTTTCACTTGCCGGCGTGATCTACAGTCAGAGCTTCGAGCGTCTCCTTGTGTTTCTGCTCCAGCTCCTGGGTCCGCTGCGCGACAAGTTTTTCGATCTCCTCGTCCTTGCCGCGGAGCTTGGCGGCAATTGCCTTCTCGCGAGCGGCAAGGTCTTCTTCCGGAGCGTCAAGCCCGACACGGAGTTGTGTTAAGCGAGCTTCCTCTGCAGAGGCCCGCTGCGCAGCCTCTTCCTGTGCCTTCTCAGCGTCAGACTGCTTCAAGAGGAACTCGTTCCAACTCTGGCTCAGTTGTTCCCAGCCAGTCATCAGTTCCTGGAAGGCCTCGGTATACCAGACTTGCGTTTGCTCGACGCGCTTCTGGAAATCTGCCTTTGCTGCTTCAGTAAATGCTGCCCTAGAGTCTAGCTTATCTTTCCAGGCACGGTGAAGGGCCTGGAGCTTCTGAAAGTTGTTGCGCATGGCTTGGAGGAGCTGTTCTTCCTCGGACCCGCTGCTGCTGGCGCGTGGCTCGTCAACAATTTTGAGCCCGACAGCGGTGATGACATCTTCATCAAAAATTTCCCCTTCAGTTGGCACCCCAGTGCTTGTCGTCCCTGGTATGCTGACGAACAGGTTGTCGCCAACCTTAAGGTATCTGCTTGACGGGGGGGCCTCGGATGTTGACGGTTGATCCTCGACAACCGTCTCGCCGGCAAGTGGCGACTCCATGACCGGTGTAGCGCCAGGCGCTCCTGTGGCAGGAATGCCATCAGTATGGTCACTGGTCTCCTTGCCGGTCCTCTCAGCAGACCTTTTGGCAGCTTCTTCTTATGCGTCCTTGGCGGCTTCGTCAGCAGTGATCTTGTCGACCTCGGCGGCAGCATCCTTGGCGGTCTCCTCGATGACGATGTCAACATCCATTTGTTCCATCGAGGGAAGATCTGAAGACTAGGGAAAGAAACAAGATGAGACCGAGGTTGAAGTTCAAGAAGACAAAGATACATAAAGAATGACGAATATTTAGAGGTAAGTGGTTTACCTGTGGCGGGCTATTGAGAGGTAGATTCTCCTTTCCCGGCAACATTGGTTGCCGATGTAGGACTACTGGTGCCCATACTTGCCGGCTCCTCTTCGACACGGATGGGCTCACCAGTGGAAGCCCTTGCCGGGGATTCACCTCTGGGCGGCGTGGTTGATGGGGGCGGCATGTCAGGGACGGCCTCCGACGGCTCTCCTTGTTGCCGTTCTTCTCCTACAAGCCCGGTGATGTCAGTAGCAAAGATAAACATCTCCACGCCTGCCAGTGAAAAAATGAGTAGTGGACTCACGCTGGGGGCTGGGTTGGGGGCTGCGAGGAGGACCGAGCTCCGGGATGATGACGATGAGCTCTGGCGCCTCCACGGTGCTTGCCGGGGGCTCGTCACCCGTTGAAGTCTTTGCTGTTTTTGCCATCCTTTGTGCCAAAGTTTCCGTATCGCTGCGGAGACAGGTTGAAGCACGATAGATGAGTTAAGCAAAATCAGAAACTCAGAAATTAAAAGATACGACGGGGACCCTTACTCTTCTCTCTCCGGGCTAAAAGCGGAAAGGTCGAAGTCGACCTCCTCTACAGTGTCCGTGCGAGGAGGTAGGGAAGGGGTCCTGGGTCGCTTGGCTGCAGCAGAAATGGTAGGTTAATGTGGTTCTGATGCCTCGGCCACCGATGTCGTCGTATGAGATGCCCCCGCCGCTCCAGTTGTTGCCGCGGCCGTGCGTCTCGTGTGCCGCACTGGTTGCTGTTGAGCTTCTTGCCGCTGCGCAGCCTTGCCGCCCGCCTTCTTGCCGGGAACCTCACCGCTCGAGGAGGGTTCATTTGCTGGGATGCCAGAGGCAGCTTTTCGAAGAACACATTTCTTCTTCTCTGGAGCTTGGGGCTCCTCGTGCAGCTGTTCCTTAGCTGTGTCCTCGACAGAAGGGCCCCCGGCAGCCGTGTCGCTCTGTTCCCCGGCAGTCTCATCCTGCCCGGCAAGGTCTACTTCGGACATTATTTCTGCTTCACTATTTTCCTCTTCCGTGAAGCCAACGCTGCCGGCCTCCGCGGCAAGATTTGCCTCTTCCGCCCTGCTGGCGATGTACGCCACCTCTTCATCAGTGGTGGGGCGGATAAGGTTTGTCTCTTCCCGGATGGCTCTCTCCGACAGATTGTCGAAGAACTCCTGTGCACGCTCTGCAGATGGCTCGACCCAAGTTCCGTCAAGGTTGTGAGCATTGCACACTGGCATCATGGTGATGATTGAGGTCAGAGCGGAGTTGTTGCACAGAGGAATTATGTTCGCCGGCAACTTATATTTCCCGTCGGGTCTAAACAGTTTGTGGTAGAGAGCTGTGTGCTGCATAACCGTCAAGTTGTTGTTCAAACCTGGACGCAGCCTCATGATATTTGCCGCATTCCGAAATTCCCAGGCTGGTCTCCCTTTGTTATGCAGAGGGGCGATGCGACGGCGAAGGAAATCAGCGCCAACCATTTCTATTGTCAGCCCGGCAGCCTTGAGACAGTGGATTCTGGTAATTGCAATTGTGAGCTTCTCATCTTGAGGATCGAGGGAACTCCAGTTATTGCCGCGGACCACTTTCATTCATCGGGGCAGACAAAAAGGTTGTAAATCCTCCTCCTTGATCCAGCACCATTCGCCCCGCCATTCTTCCCACTTGCTATGGTAGAGCCCTTCTTGGTATATCTCCTTATTCCAGGCCCTTGGAATCCAGCTGATAGAACCGGAAAGGGCCTCTCCTTTCTCGATCCGAGGAATGAAATAGTGGCGAAAGAGGGCTATGCTGGGGATCATTCCGGCAAACTTTTCACAGAGATGGGCAAAGACTGACATACATGTCACGGCATTCGGCGTCAAATCCAAGAGATGGAAGCCGTATGTGTACATGATGTCGTTGAAGAAATCAGAAAATGGAGGGCAGAGCCCGCAATAGAAGTATGCGACAAAGAAATGAAATTTATCTGGGCCGCCCTTGGAGGAAGCAGGATTCACGCGAGTGGCGGGGTGAGCTTTCGTCTCCCTCCCCCACATGCACATGTACCGGTCCTTCAGAGTGCTCGCATCGAGCGTCGGGGCGAAGACGACGTGTTCCTTCCGCATCTTCACCAACTCGCTCTCCTCGACGGCTTTCACCTCTTTACCCTTGCTCGCTTTGGGCGGCATGGCGGCTGTGGAAGCAGAGACCAAGGACGATGAGGGCGTGGAGGCAGCAGATAGATGAGAGAGGTTCTGCTTGGAGTTTCAGGAAGAAGACGGCGGCGGTTTCCAGATTGGAAAGAATGGGAGGTAAATGAGCGGCGCCTCTGCGGATTCCTTTTTATGGGGAAGGCGCGGGGATGCCTTCTTTCTAATCAATGTAAATGCGCTTTCGCGAGCGCACTGTTACTGCGGTCGTTCCACATGTTCCCACGTCACGCGTTTATTATGCGCCGTGGGGAAGTGCGGTAAACAAGATAATGACAGCTAACTCCTGCCACGTGTGCCCATGCACTGTTTGGGCCTAGCCCAACAATGCCTTGCATCCGTGTATGGCCTAGGCCCGGGGGCTCCTGTCTGTGTACTAAAGCTTGGGTCCTTTAGAACCCCATACTTGTGCACGGACAGTTGTAGCCATACCAGCGGCGAGGTCTGCCGGAGGACAGCTGGAAGCAAGTGCAAGATTATCAAGGAAGTATATTCAGGCCAATGATCAGAAGACAGAAGACCGAAGGCTTGGTTCCCGGCAAGATCCTTGCCGAGATGGCCCACGAAGACCCGACAAGATCCACGCCAGGCAAGGTTCTGCCACCCTGCCACCGCTCCAGCGCAGTGACCAGCCTGTCATTTGGGTTTTGTCCTCCTGGATGCGTGGCATGGTTCTAGTGGTGAACGGGCTTAAGCGGTGCTGATGGGACGACCCCTTTTTCCGTCCCCAAGAAAGTAAGGACACCTAAACGGAGCATTTAATGCGTTTGTCCTAAATCGTTTGTGATAAGTATGTAAACACTGTAGCTACTTTACACCTCATGTACGTACTGAACGCCACTGTTGGTGACCCCTTGGACGTATAAAAGGAGGCCCAAGGCGTAGCTACAGAGGAAGGACCCTCTGGGCCATTCTGCATGCGTAGCTGCTGCTTGAACGTACTGTTCATTGCAAGCACTCCTGGAGCTTGGGCTTAAACATCCACAATAAACTAAAGCAGGAGTAGGGTATTACGCTTCTCAGCGGCCCGAACCTGAGTAAAAATCCCCTTGCGTTGATCATTGGATCTGCTCTTTGTGCGTACCTCTCTCCCTACCGAACCGTAAAAGGGATCCACGCGATCCCATAGGTGTCGTACGCCGACACATGGGCTATCTTGATGTACCAGTGACCATTAAGAACCAAGTTATCAAATATTTGAGACATTGTCTTTGGAGGGGGCCTGATCTTGATGATCATCGACCAGCTATGGTTGCTTGGAGTACTGTCTACAGGCCAAAGGATCAAGGAGGGCTGGGGGTGTTGGATATATTTGTGCAAAATAAAGCCCTGCTCCTTAAGAATCTTCACAAGTTTTATAACAGACTCAATATTCCATGGGTCAACCTAATCTGGGAAACTCACTATAGTGATGGTACATTGCCTGGAAACAATTGGATTGGATCATTCTGGTGGAAAGCAAATTTGAAACTCCTTGATGATTATAAATCAATGGCAAGATGCAATGTGGGTGATGGTAGGAGTGTATTTTTCTGGTCTGACTTATGGCATACTGCTTGTCTGTAAAACATGCTACCACATCTTTTCTCATTTGCCAAGACCAACACTATTCTGTGAATTCTGTCCTGCAACTTGAATACTTAGAGGATTTATTCCACTTGCCCCTCACAATAGAAGCATATGAGGAATTTGAAACTATGGAAGACATTTGTGAAGATTTAAAAAGATTAGAGTTTCTGGATTGCAATGACACATGGGGCTATATTTGGGGCAATGAGAAATTTTCAGTAGCGAAGGCTTATAGAACAATGATGGGAACAAGAGTGGTGCCTCAACAGTTTCAATGGATTTGGAACAGTTCCTGCCAGCCAAAACATAAGGTGTTCTTCTGGAGATTGCTTCATGGCAGACTAAACACAAGAAACCTATTAAGAAGGAAAACTTTTGTGCTGCAAAATTACAATTGTGCCATTCACAACTGCCAGCAAGAGGAAACACTTCAACATCTCTTTTGGACTTGTCCTTTTGCCTCACAATGTTGGGATCAACTCTGTCTTAATAGACAAAACAATGTTTCAATGATGGAAGCTTTTGCTGACCTAAAACAACAACTGCAACTTCCTTTCTATATGGAAATTATCATATTGGCTTCTTGGGCTATTTGGATCACCAGGAACAATTTTATCTTCCAAAACATTCAGCCCAATCTACAGAGATGGAAGGATACTTTCAAGGCAGAATTGCACCACCTCAAGTTCAGAATCAAGAGGAAGTATGCTAGGGACTTCATTTACTGGCTAGACCATTTGCCTTTCTAATCTTCTTGATGCCTTCTATGCATCCTCTTTCTGCTCCTCTTTCTTTTCTTCTAGCCTTGTATAGCTTAGTTGTTTAGTTTTTCTTTCTTTTTCTTTTCTTTTTTTGGCTTAGCTCAAGCCATGTAAACAACTTAAGTTTATTAATGACAAAAATTGCAGTGGGGTTTTGCCCTACTGTGTATAGTAAAAAAAAGCACTGAAGACATAAATGCTGACAGGTCTGCCTCATTTGCCAACGAATCTCGACAGTTTGCGCATGGCGTCCTCTATCATGTACTGCTCAAGCTCGCTCATTGTAATCCCGACCTTGATCTATCTGGGATCTTCAAGAAGTTGTCGCGGGATGCTGATGTCACGGCTGCCGACAAGATTGCCGCTCCTCTTGCCGACAAGTTTCTCCAATTCCCCAGGGTCCAAGGCATTCGCCGGTATTAAGCTTATCGTTACATCCACCGTTGTGTTGTCATGTGAAGGATACGTTCGATCTTATGTTAGATCTGCACTGCTTTTGTGATGTAATACAACTTTAAGTAGCTATATGAATGCATGATATCCCCCTTGTTTCTATTTTTCTTTGTATGATTGTGTTCCCTACGCTTGCCAGCAGCTTGCCGGGGCAAGCACTAGCTACAAGCGCTTCAGGAAGGGTCCTTAGCAGCCTGCTGGTAGTGTTGCCGCTGGCAAGTTTTCCTTTGGCGTTCTCAATGCAACCACTTAAATTGTTGAGCGGACTCGAAACAAAGTAAGGGCGCGAATGATCACGGCAACGTTCCTTCGCGTGCAGGTTTCTCATACAAACACAAAATCATTCAAGGGAAATTACAAAATGTAACAAAGAATTTTTAGTTGAAAATCTTTCAACTTAGCTTATCTTTGTTGTACTTCTTGTCGTATAAAATGACCACTTGAACGCCATTAAATGGTATCCCTATTGCCATTTCCCCCGGAAAACTTGTGCGCGAGGAATCCTTCTGTCCCATGGAAAAAGGAAAGAAGAGAAAGGAGTGGTTTGGGAACCTTGGCAGTTCGTCGGTCATTTCATACAAGTAAAAATGCAATCACAACCACACACGTATTTATACATAAGCGAACATGTACAAAAAGTTGTGAAACACCAAGAACTCTGCCGGGGGTTAGCTCGCCATCGTACTCTTTCAATGATTCCGGACTGCAGGCCTAGACAAACGGCCAGCGGACTTGCTGCAGCCGACAAGTGGAAGTCAGGTGCTACTTCTTGAGCTTGCATTGGTGTTCCTTTGAAGAGGAAAGGGTGATGTAGCACAGTAGAGGTAAGTATTTCCCTCAGTTAAGGAGCAAGGTATCAATCCAGTAGGAGAAGAACGCGCAAATCACCAATACCTGCACAAACAACCAAACACTTGCACCCAACGCGATAAAGCGGTTGTCAATCCCTTCACAGTCACTTGCAAAGGTGAGATCTGATAGAGATAGATAAATAAAAGATAAAATATTTTTGGGTTTTTTGGTATATAGATTTGAAAATAAAAGATTGCAAAATAGTAGATCGGAAACTAATATGATGAAAAATAGACCCGGGGGCCATAGTTTCACTAGAGGCTTCTCTCATGAAGGCAAATAATATGGTGGGTGAACAAATTACTGTCGCGCAATTGATAGAAAAGTGCAAAGTTATGACGATATCCAAGGCAATGATTATGCATATAGGCATCACGTCCGTGTCAAGTAGACCGACTCCTACCTGCATCTACAACTATTACTCCACACATCGACCGCTATCCAGCATGCATCTAGAGTATCAAGTTCATAAAGAATGGAGTAACGCCTTAAGTAAGATGACATGATGTAGAGGAATAAACTCAAGCAATATGATGAAAACCCCATCTTTTTATCCTCAATGGCAACAATGCAATACGTGTCTCGCTACCCCTACTTTGTCACTGGGTGAAATCACGCAAGATTGAACCCAAAGCTAAGCACCTCTCCCATTGCAAGAAAAACCAATCTAGTTGGCCAAACCAAACCGATATTTCGAAGAGAAATACAAAGATATCAAATCATGCATAAAATAATTCAGAGAAGATTCAAATAATATTCATAGATAAGCTGATCATAAATCCACCATTCATCTGATCTCGACAAACACACTGCAAAAGAAGTTTACATCGGATAGATCTCCAAGAACATCGAGGAGAACATGGTATTGAGAATCAAAGAGAGAGAAGAAGCCATCTAACTACTAGCTATAAACCCGTAGGTCTGTGGTAAACTACTCACGCTTCATCGGAAGGGCAATAGGGTTGATGTAGAAGCCCTCCGTGATCGAATCCCCCTCCAGCAGGATGCCGGAAAAGGCCCGAAGATGGGATCTCACGGGAACAGAAGGTTGCGGCGGTGGAAAAGTGTTTTCGTGGATGCTTCTGGTGGTTCTGGAATATATGTGAATATATAGTAGGAAGATCTAGGTCAGGGAGTCACCGAGGGGCCCACAAGGTAGGGGGCGCCCCCCCCTAGGGCGCGCCCTCCACCCTTGCCGCCGCCTCGTGGCTCTTCTGACTTGCACTCCAAGTCCCCTGGGTGTTTTCTGGTCCAAGAAAAATCATCGTGAAGTTTTATTCCGTTTGGACTCCGTTTGGTATTCTTTTTCTGTGAAGCTCAAAAAAAGGAAAAAAACAGAAACTGGCACTGGGCTCTAGATTAATAAGTTAGTCCCAAAAATAATTTAAAATAGCATATTAATGCATATAAAACATCCAAAACAGATAATATAATAGCATGGAACAATAAAAAATTATAGATACGTTGGAGACGTATCAAGCATCCCCAAGCTTAATTCCTGCTCGTCCACGAGTAGGTACATGATAGAAACATAATTTTTGATGTGGAATGCTACCTAACATATTTATCCACGTAATTTTCTTTATTGTGGCATGAATGTTCAGATCCATAAGATTCAAAACAAAAGTTTAATATTGACATAAAAACAATAATACTTCAAGCATACTAATAAAGCAATCATGTCTTCTCAAAATAACATGGCCAAAGAAAGTTATCCCTACAAAATCATATAGTCTGGCCATGCTCCATCTTCGTCACACAAAGTATTCAAATCATGCACAACCCCGATAACAAGCCAAGCAATTGTTTCATACTTTTGATGTTCTCAAACCTTTTCAACTTTCACGCAATACATGAGCGTGAGCCATGGATATAGCACTATAGGTGGTATAGAATATGGTGGTTGTGGAGAAGACAAAAAGAAGGAGATAGTCTCACATCAACTAGGCGTATCAACGGGCTATGGAGATGCCCATCCATAAATATCAATGTGAGTGAGTAGGGATTGCCATGCAACGGATGCACTAGAGCTATAATTTTATGAAAGCTCAAAAAGAAACTAAGTGGGTGTGCATCCAACTTGCTTGCTCATGAAGACCTATGGCAATTTGAGGAAGCCCATCATTGGAATATACAAGCAAAGTTCTATAATGAAAAATTCCCACTAGTATATGAAAGTGATAACATAGGAGACTCTCTATCATGAAGATCATGGTGCTACTTTGAAGCACAAGTGTGGAAAAAGGATAGTAACATTGCCCCTTCTCTCTTTTCTCTCATTTTTTTTGTTTGGCTTCTTTGGCCTCTTTTTTTTTGTTGGCTTCTTTGGCCTCTTTTATTTTTCCTCACATGGGGCAATGCTCTAATAATGAGGATCATCACACTTTTATTTACTTACAACTCAAGAATTACAACTTGATACTTAGAACAAAATATGACTCTATATGAATGCCTCCGGTGGTGTACTGGGGTGTGCAATGATCTAGCGTAGCAAATGACATCAAAAAACAGACAAGCCATGTAGACATCATGCTAGCTATCTTACGATCATGCAAAGCAATATGACAATGATGGAGCGTGTCATAATAAAATGGAACGGTGGAAAGTTGCATGGCAATATATCTCAGAATGGCTATGGAAATGCCATAATAGGTAGGTATGGTGGCTGTTTTGAGGAAGTTAAAAGGTGGGTGTAAGGCACCAGTGAAAGTTGCGCGGTACTAGAGAGGCTAGCAATGGTGGAAGGGTGAGAGTGCGTATAATCCATGGACTCAACATTAGTCATAAAGAACTCACATACTTATTGCAAAAATCTATTAGTCATTGAAACAAAGTACTATGCGCATGCTCCTAGGGGGATAAATTGGTAGGAAAAGACCATCGCTCATCCCCGACCGCCACTCATAAGGAAGACAATCAATAAACACATCATGCTCCAACTTCGTTACATAACGGTTCACCATACGTTCATGCTACGGGAATCACAAACTTCAACACAAGTATTTCTACAATCCACAATTACTCACTAGCATGACTCTAATATCACCATCTTTATATCTCAAAACAATCATAAGGAATCAAACTTCTCATAGTATTCAATGCACTTTATATGAAAGTTTTTATTATATCCCTCTTGGATGCCTATCATATTAGGACTAAATTTATAACCAAAGCAAATTACCATGATGTTTAGAGAGACTCTCAAAATAATATAAGTGAAGCATGAGAGTTCAACAATTTCTATAAAATAAAACCACCGCCGTGCTCTAAAAAGATATAAGTGAAGCACTAGAGCAAAATTGCCTAGCTCAAGAGATATAAGTGAAGCACATAGAGTATTCTAATAAATCACGATTCATGCGTGTCCCTATCAAAAGGTGTGTAAAGCAAGGATGATTGTGGCAAACTAAAAATCAAAGACTCATATCATACAAGACGCTCCAAGCAAAACACATATCTTGTGGTGAATAAAAATATAGTCTCAAGTAAATTTACCGATAGACGAAGACGAAAGAGGGGATGCCTTCCGGGGCATCCCCAAGCTTAGGCTCTTTCCACTCCTTATTACATAGTCCATCAAATCTTTACCCAAAACTTGAAAACTTCACAACACAAAACTCAACAGAAAACTCGTGAGATCCGTTAGTATAAGAAAATAAAATCACCACTTTTGGTACTGTTGTGAACTCATTCTTTATTTATACTAGTAGAACGCCCGTGCGTTGCTACGGGCTACCATGCATATACTGAACTCTTAATCCAATTATGCCCCTCAATCTAGTCTCTTACACCTACTGCTTTTTTTTAAATGCACTCTTCATTATTTTGGTTGTTGGTATATCATGGAGAAAATTTGAACTACAAAATAAAATTTACTAATTAGAAATGCATGACCTTGGTATCAAGAATGATTGCTTACATAATTTTTGGAACGTGTGTTGCCACCCATACCCATTTTAAAAAAAGAACAATATTAATATTAACAAAAATCTGAGAGTTTGTACAATTCGTGAATGTATGCAGTTAACATGTAATTGTGAAAGAAGAAAAAAGGTCTATAGGAAGTCATTTACTAATGAGATGACATAACTGATCTTTTGATTTCTTTGGGATAAAATGCAAGATCTGCTAATGCAAATCAATAATACATGCCCACTCTCCTCTTGTGAATGTCTTCTCCGATAGGCCCTACAACCTAGATAGTTGTCGCCTGTCGGAATCAATGGACATCATCTTCGTCAACTATGTGGCAGCCTTGCTTATGATGAACCTACAAAAGATGGAATTAATCAACGAAAGCATCATGCAATTGAAGCTTGGTAATCACAAAATGCATGACTACTTTGTAGCAGAGGTTAGGTAACTACAGATTAAAACATATCAAAGCTTGACCTATGCTTTTTAACTAATAATCACTTTACCGTCCTTCGTAACCTATACAGACATGGTATAATTGGACAATAGCATACTTATTTTCTAAATTGCATAATTGAAAATAAATCATGAACTATAGGCGAAAGAATGATGGACCAAGCATTACAGATTAGGCAGAGCATGTGACCTTCATTGGCATGCATTAGCCACGTCATTAGCCACACTACTTGCTGCTTGGATTAGCTACCTTCTCGAACGAAACTAACTGATCATCCTGTTAAATATATGCTACAACGTAGAAAGATAGGCACTCATAGTCTGAGTCGGTGGTAATCCACTGCACCATCCGGCACGACTGCAACGCCGAGTTCTTCTGGCTCGCTGACGACAACCGCGACGCGTACCCATTGTTATAGCTGTAGTTCCTGTTACCCCTCGACGGCGTGTGCAACTTCGTCCTCCCGGCCAGCGCCGAAGCGAACGACAGTGGCGAGTACCCCACCGCCGACGCCGACAAGCAGCTGCCCGCCTCCCACTTGAAGCTCAGCTTCCCGCCGAACCCGCCAGAGCTCATGTCATCGTCACACTATGATGCTGCTGCTGCTGGGGCACTATCACCGTCCCTTCCATGGAAGCTCAGAAACTGCTGCTCACACAAAGAAAAGCGATCAGATTATAAGATACATGTGGTTTTAGAAAAAAGCAAAAATGTAATACATATAACAGCCACTAAAAACTGTAGCAAACTCTGCTCGATTGATGCCCAACCTACCCTTCACGCTAGGCACAGCAATATCCCCTCTATTGTTTCAGTTCAGAACAACACAAAATGAATTGTAAGGATAAAAATCTACTGTGAACTTGGTTTCTGATGGCTAGCAGCAGTATAAAACAACCACTTATATAAACTGAACCAAAACATAATCTAGAGCTGAACCAAGACGTCCTGTCTTACAAACTGAAGCACCAAAACGTACATACAAAGTGCAGGCACGTGATGAATTGAAAATTACCACACATTAGCTAGAAACAAACCCAACAAAATGCAAACTATTCATTTATTTGAAGGATAATTCATAACTCATAAGTAGCAAGCGTGTCTCACAACTACCTTTTTTTTACAAATGCAGAAATGCTATAAAGTCAGGGCAAAATAAAAATGTAGATAACATGCAATCAAATACTCCCTCCAATCCAAAATAAGTGTTGCAGTTTTGAACTGTGGTTAGTTCAACACAGCGACAATTATTATGGATCAGAGGTAGTAACAATCATATATTGCATATTACATAGTAGTCTTATTAATGGCTCATCGCTCATCCCTGTTCCGATACGTGATGTACTGATTGGTATGCGCATGAAAAGCTAAATAGATACGCCCTCTTTAATGAAATATACGATCATTTGCAGAGTGAAACAACCAAGCAGTTGCTTGTCGTGAAATAGAACCATATTTGCAGCTTATGTATGAGCTCAGAAGTGTATTGAAGCCTGCACGTTTAAGTACATATTGTGTATTGTATTTTTGTCCTAACCCTGCTACATACCTTGTCAAAGTTTCAACTGCATTAATTCGACAGGCAAATAGTCAAAATGGTTTCTTGTTCACTATAAAATATGAGCCTGAACAACATTAGAGTAGCAGGAAAGATTGCATGTGAAAAAGGAAACTTGAAGAAAGAGGCTGACCTTGCCGCTGCAAGCTAACATAGATTGAGGAGGCAGTGGCTACAGGAGTTGGATGTATGTGCAACCATGGTCTCTTGTTGGTGACCAGCAGTTGGTAACTGGCCAGAATTCAACTCCCAGTAGTTCAGTTTAACAGAGTGAGAAATATATTTTTGGTCTTAACGATCTTATATTTCTTTACAGAGTGAGTAGCATGCAAAAAAGATCAGCGTTCAGTTTAACAATTAACGATAGTTAGCATTGGTACATGGCTATGAAACTCTCCATCCAGTGCACAAAATGAAGCCTTTTTTTGGTTACATACATGGCTGCTGCAATACAAGTTGCTGCTCGGGTAAAACAAAACAATACTTGCAGGCATATATTGGCAATATTCGACAAACACATGACCATCCAGTACACGCTAGCAGACCATCCAACCATTTGTTTTGTGAATGCAAGCAAATAGAAGACTTTTTTCAGTAGAGGAAATCACACGACTACTTCTAGTACAGGAGATCAATTTAATTTTTGAATGCAAGAAAGCAGCAAATAGCTCTCAGGCATTGCAGCAGAAATCTAGCAGAGGAGGAAGCGGAGTGGAATCTGTCCATATTTAAATCAGAGAGAGGAAAAAAGGACCGAACTTTACTAAACTGAATGTCATCCAAAATTGAAGCACAAAAACATACAAAGTGCAGGCCTGCTCAATTGTAACAAGTACAAGTGATATTTAGGTAGAGGGGGGGAGAAGGGGAAGCTCACCACGTTGGTGCTGGGTGGGAGGTGTAGATGGATGGATTTTGGCCTGCTGCTCCACCTCCTCTCCTTTGGCCGCTGTACCTACAGAGAAGAGACAGGGGTCAGAGAGAGGGAGAATAGGAGAGGGGAGAGGAGAGGAGTGGAAGTGGTGGCTTGCCACCTACCTGCTGCAGCTTCTCCATGGCTCGCACCCCTTCCTTCACACAAGTAGATGAATTGAGATGAGAGCAAGTGCCTGCACACAACCGCACACACACACATCAGATGCAGATAGGAAGAAAACCAGAGGAAGAAGAAGAAGAAGAGAGGGGGGGGGGGTGCGCATACCCAGTTACCCACCATAGACGAAGCTCGTCTCTTGGAGGGGATCTGACCTGCTGCACCTCCTGCAGACAACGCCATGGGTGGAAGAGAGGGGCTTGCTAGGGTTTCGGGCGGCGGTGGAGGCTGGACGCGGCGGCTACGGGGTGGAAGGAGGAGAAGTCCTCCTCTGCCGGTGCTTCGTGGTGGAGGAGGAAGGAGCTCCAGCCGGTGGTGGTCCTCTGCTGGTCGCCGAAGCCCGGCCACGGTGGCGCGTGAAAGGAGGCTCCTCCGCAGCGACCGGGGAGAAGAGGAGCCGTGGTTGTGGTCACCGTCGCGTGGAGGAGGTATCGGTGGCGGGGGCTAGGGTTTGCCATCCATGGCCGCAGGCTAGGGTTTGCGGTGCGGCGCTGTGGGGGAGGGAGGGAGGAAGAGATGCAGCCGCGGGCTGAGGTGCGGCGGCTAGGGTCAGTTTGGACCCAAAAAATCAGTGGGGAGGGTGGAAAACGTGGGTGGGGCCATCGGTGGGAGGGGGGATCGAGGGGATCGACGGGGTGGACCTCTCGTTCGATGGAAAGGTGGGATCGAGGGGGTGGACCTCTCATTCGAAGGAAACGAACGAAACGAGCGAACGACGTACGTACTGAGACATTAGGAGTAGAGATTGGTGTAATATCTACTGTATTCCAACTTCTCCATGGTTCATACCCCCCGATACTACCCATAGATTCATCAAAATAAGCAAACAACACAAAGAAAACAGAATCTGTCAAAAACAGAACAGTCTGCGAAGATATGAATTGTTCTAATACTTATGTAACTCCAAAACTTCTTAAAAATTAGAACAACAGAGGCAATTTGTACATAAATCCTTTGTAAAAAACTCAGGGTTTTTCCATGCTCCAGTGAATTATTAAAATTCTGTTACTGGACGCAAAAGTTTCTGTTTTTCAGCAAGATCAAATCAACTATCACCGTAAGCCATCCCAAAGGTCTTACTTAGCACAAACACTAATTAAAACACCAAAACACAATTACTACAGAGCTAATAATGTGTATTTTCATAAAAAACATAAAATAAAAATATTGGGTTGTCTCCCAACAAGCGCTTTTCTTTAAAGCCTTTTAGCTAGGCATTGATAACTTTAATGATGCTCACATGAAAGACAAGAATTGAAGCACAACGAGAGCATCATAAAGCATGTGAAAAAAAAGTTTAAGTCTAACATACTTCCTATGCATAGGCATTTTATAGGGAAAAGATTTATCAAGACAATCAATTTCTAGCTTATGGAAGGAAGAAGAAAGAAACAATAGCAATCTCAACATGACGAGAGGTAATTTAGTAACATGAAAATTTCTACAACCATGTTTCCCTCTCTCATAATAATTACATGTGGGATCATATTCAAATTCAACAATATAGCTATCACATAACATATTCTCTACATGATCCACATGCATGCAAAGTTGACACTCTTCCAAAATAGTGGGATTGACATTAACTAAAGTCATGACCTCTCCAAGCCCACTTTTATCAAAAATTTCATAAGATTGATCATACTCCAAAGTAGTGGGATCATTATTACCTAGAGTTGGCTCTCTTCCAAACCCACTTTCAATATTATTGCAAACATATTCATCACAAGGCTTAAATAAATTTTCAAGATCATAAGAAAAATCACCCCAATCATGATCATTGCAACAAGTAGTGGACCTAGCAAAACTAGCATCCCCAAGCTTAGGGTTTTGCATATCATTAGCACAACTGACATTAATAGAATTTATAGTAGAACCATTGGAATCATGCTTTTCATCCAAGGAGCTATCATGAATCACTTCATAGATTTCTTTTTTTGACACTTCATCACAATTTTCAGATTCACGAATTTCAAGAAAAACTTCATAAAGATAATCTAGTGCACTCAAATCACTAGAAATTGGTTCATCATAATTGGATCTCTTAAAAAGATTAGGAAGTGGATGAGGATCCATAAACTCTTTGCTTCCTGATTTTGAATAAAATACACAATTATGGCAAGCAAACAGGCAAACAAACCAAGTAAGACATAAGGGCAAACGAAAAGGCAACGGAAAGAAGGCAAATAAAAAGGCAATTTTTTTTGGGTTTTTCTGAAAATTGTTTTAGAGGTGGGGGAGAGGAAAATGAGAGGCAAATGCCAAATAATGTAATGCAAGAGATGAGATTTTATGATGGGTACTTGGTAGGCTTGACGTAGATCTCCCCAACAACGAAGCCAAAAATTGGCAAGTCGATGAGAGACTAGTCTTGACTTGGCGTAGATCTCCCCGGCAACGACGCCAGAAATTCTTCCTGCTACTTCTTGAGCTTGCTTTGGTTTTTCCCTTGAAGAGGAAAGGGTGATGAAGCACAGTAGAGGCAAGTATTTCCCTCAGTTAAGGACCAAGGTATCAATCCAGTAGGAGAAGAACGCGGAAATCACCAATACCTGTACAAACGATCAAACTCTTGCAGCCAACGCGAGAAAGGGGTTGTCAATCCCTTCACGGTCACTTGCAAAGGTGAGATCTGATAGAGATAGATAAAACTAAACAAAAGATAAAATATTTTTGGGTTTTTTTGGTTTATAGATCTGAAAATAAAAGATTGCAAAATAGTAGATCAGACACTAATATGATGGAAAATAGACCCGGGGGCCATAGGTTTCACTAGAGGCTTCTCTCATGAAGGCAAATAATACGGTGGGTGACCAAATTACTGTCGAGCAATTGATAGAAAAGCGCAAAGTTATGACGATATCCAAGGCAATGATTATGCATATAGGCATCACGTCCGTGTCAAGTAGACCGACTCCTACCTGCATCTACTACTATTACTCCACACATCGGCCGCTATCCAGCATGCATCTAGAGTATTAAGTTCATAAAGAACGGAGTAACGCCTTAAGTAAGATGACATGATGTAGAGGAATAAACTCAAGCAATATGATGAAAACCCCATCTTTTTATCCTCAATGGCAACAATGCAATACATGTCTCGCTACCCCTACTTTGTCACTGGGTGAAATCACGCAAGATTGGACCCAAAGCTAAGCACCTCTCCCATTGCAAGAAAAACCAATCTAGTTGGCCAAACCAAACTTATAATTCGAAGAGAAATACAAAGATATCAAATCATGCATAAAAGAATTCAGAGAAGATTCAAATAATATTCATAGATAAGCTGATCATAAATCCACAATTTATCGGGTCTCGACAAACACACCGCAAAAGAAGTTTACATCGGATAGATCTCTAAGAACATCGAGGAGAACATGGTATTGAGAATCAAAGAGAGAGAAGAAGCCATCTAGCTACTAGCTATGGACCCGTAGGTCTGTGGTAAACTACTCACGCTTCATCGGAAGGGCAATAGGGTTGATGTAGAAGCCCTCTGTGATCGAATCCCCCTCCGGCAGGATGTCGGAAAAGGCCCCAAGATGGGATCTCACGGGAACAGAAGGTTGCGGCGGTGGAAAAGTGTTTTCGTGGATGCTTCTGGTGGTTCTGGAATATATGTGAATATATAGGAGGAAAATCTTGGTCAGGGAGTCACCGAGGGGCCCACAAGGTAGGGGGCGCCCCCCTAGGGCGCACCCTCCACCCTAGCCGCCGCCTCGTGGCTCTTCTGACTTGCACTCCAAGTCCCCTGGGTGTCTTCTGGTCCAAGAAAAATCATCGTGAAGTTTTATTCTGTTTGGACTCCGTTTGGTATTCCTTTTCTGCGAAGCTAAAAAACAAGGGAAAACAGAAACTGGCACTGGGCTCTAGATTAATAAGTTAGTCCCGAAAATAATATAAAATAGCATATTAATGCATATAAAACATCCAAAACAGATAATATAATAGCATGGAACAATCAAAAATTATAGATACGTTGGAGACGTATCATCAGGCACCCAACCTTGCAAGGTAGATGCCCATCAACACCGGGCGCAGGCTCGTTAACGACTGGACCGTTGCGCACATCGTGTCGCCGACGCGCTTCTGATACGTCTCCAACGTATCTATAATTTTTTATTGTTCCATGCTATTATATTATCTGTTTTGGATGTTTTATATGCATTAATATGCTATTTTATATTATTTTTGGGACTAACTTATTAACCCAGAGCCCAGTGCCAGTTTCTGTTTTTTCCTTGTTTTTGAGTTTCGCGGAAAAGAAATATCAAACGGAGTTCAAACAGAATAAAACTTTACGATGATTTTTCTTGGACCAGAAGACACATGTAGGACTTGGAGACCAAGGCAAAGGAGTCCCGAGGCGACGGCAAGGGTGCAGGGCATGCCCCCTACCTTGTGGGTCCCTTGGAGCTCCTGTAACCCTATTCTTCGGCCTATAAATTCCCAAATATTCCCAAACCATCAGAGGCATCCACGAAAATACTTTTCCACCGCCGCAACCTTCTATACCCGTGAGATCCCATCTTAGGGCCTTTTTCGGCGATCTGCCGGAGGGGGATTCGATCATGGAGGGCATCTACATCAACCCTATTGCCCTTCCAATGAAGCATGAGTAGTTTACCTTAGACCTACGGGTCCATAGCTAGTAGCTAGATGGCTTCTTTTCTCTCTTTGATCTTCAATACCATGTTCTCCTCAATGTTCTTGGAGTTCTATCCGATGTAATATTCTTTTGCGGTGTGTTTGTCGAGATCCGATGAATTGTGGATTTATGATCAGATTATCTATGAATATTATTTGAATCTTCTCTGAATTCTTATATGCATGATTTGATATCTTTGTATTTCTCTTCGAATTATCGGTTTAGTTTGGCCAACTAGATTGGTTCTTCTTGCAACGAGAGAGGTGCTTAGTTTTGGGTTCAATCTTGCGGTGTCCTCACCCAGTGACATAGTAGGGGTAGCGAGCCACGTATTGTATTGTTGCCATCAAGGATAAAAAGATGGGGTTTTCATCACATTGCTTGAGTTTATCCCTCTACATCATGTCATCTTACTTAATGTGCTACTCTGTTCTCTTGAACTTAATACTCTAGATGCAAGCAGGAGTCGGTCGATGTGTGGAGTAATAGTAGTAGATGCAGAATCATTTCGGTCTACTTGATACGGAGGTGATGCCTATATGCATAATCATTACCTTAGATATCGTCATAACTTTGCGCTTTTCTATCAATTGCTCGACAGTAATTTGTTCACCCACCGTATTATTTGCCTTCAAGAGAGAAGCCTCTAGTGAAACCTATGGCCCCCAGGTCTATTTTCCATCATATATTTTCAGATCTATAAACCAAAAAACCCAAAAATACCTTGCTACAATTTATTTACTTTTATTTTGTTTTACATTTTAGCAATCTTTTATATCTATCTCTATCAGATCTCACCATTGCAATTGACCATGAAGGGATTGACAACCCCTTTATCGCGTTGGGTGCAAGTGTTTGATTGTTTGTGCAGGTGCATAGATTGGAGACTTGCTTGTACCTCCTACTGGATTGATACCTTGGTTCTCTAACTGAGGGAAATACTTATCTCTACTTTGCTGCATCACCATTTCCTCTTCAAGGGAAAAACCAACGCAAGCTCAAGAAGTAGCAGGAAGAATTTCTGGCGCCGTTGCCGGGGAGGTCTACATCAAGCCTACCAAGTACCCATCATAAACTCTCATCTCTTGCATTACATTATTCGCCATTTGCCTCTCGTTTTCCTCTCCCCCACTTCTAAAATGATTTTTAGAAAAACACAAAAAGATTTGCCTTTTTATTCGCCCTTCTTCTATTCGTCTTTTCGTTTGCTTTTTGTTTGCCAGTTTGCTAGATCGGTTTGTTGCCACCATGTCTGAATCTGGGGAGGTTATCGTTATTTTTTTTAAGAATATTACTGGCATAAATCTTGAGGAAAAACTTGGTTCTTGTTCTTTAGATCATGAAACTGGAACTCCCCCTAATTATAATGCAAAAACTTTTCATGTGGGAGACGGTAATATTATTGGGACAAGTGTTATTCAAGAATCGAGTGTACGGGAACCTTGCCTATTAGTAGATCTATCCTGCTTGATACAAATTGCTATGCGGATGCTATTGTCATGCTTATTGATAAATTAGAAAGAAAATTTGTGCACATCTTCCCCGCTTTGCAAAATATATTTTATGAACTTCCCAAGATCCATCATCCTAAGGCAAAAAAGATTGCCACTATTATTCTTATGTGAGAATTTGATTTTATAGTACGAGAAGATAGGGAGATTTTTGCTTTCTATAATAAAGATATTGAACATCCTCCGATTGAAGAAATACTTCATGATAAAGAAACTTTGCGTAGCTTGGAATCTAGAGATTATCAATCTTACAGCGACAATCTTAGGAGGAGAGTGCCCTATCCGGAAATTACTCAAGCCCTTTACCTTGATTCTTATGATAAATTTGATTGGATAACTCGGGGGATTTATGCTGGATTTAATGATGATTGGTTGGAAGAGATTACCAGGGAACCAATTAAAAATGAGATGCGCATTTTATATGATGATATATATGGTGATGATCCCGACTATGGGTTTATGAATGTCAAAATCACTAATCAAAGTCCTTTTAATGAATTGAATTCACCTACTAGAAGGGAAAGGAAGGAAAATAAGGATTTTTTAAGAAAGGTCTTGGGAGACTTGATTAAGAAGGAGTTAGATGACAATACCTAGATCTATTGCAATATGCCTAGCAAGGGGCGTTAAACAATAGCGCTTGTTGGGAGGCAACCCAATTTTATTTTTTGTTTTGCTTCTGTTATTGATTAAAATACACATTATTACCTCTGTAGTAATTGTGTTTTCGTGTTTTAATTAGTGTTTGAGCCAAGTAAGACCTTTGGGATGGCTTACGGTGATAGTTGATTTGATCCTGCTGAAAAACAGAAACTTTTGCGTCCAGTTGCAGAATTTTAGTAATTCACAGAAGTGAGGAAAAAATCTGAATTTTAAAAAAAATATTTATATACAAATTTCTATGTTTTCCTAATTTTTCAGAATTTTTAGAGTTACAAAAGTATTAGAACAATTCGGATCTTCACAGACTGTTCTGTTTTTAACAGATTCTATTTTCTATGTGTTGTTTGCTTATTTGATGAATCTATGGGTAGTATCGGGGGGTATGAACCATGGAGAAGTTGGAATACAGTAGATATTACACCAATATAAATAAAGAATGAGTTCACAACAGTACCAAAAGTAGTGATTTTATTTTCTTATACTAACGGATCTCATGAGTTTTCTGTTGAGTTTTGTGTTGTGAAGTTTTCAAGTTTTGGGTAAAGACTTGATGGACTATGAAATAAGGAGTGGCAAGAGCCTAAGCTTGGGGATGCCCAAGGCACCCCAAGGTAATATTCAAGGACAACCAAGAGCCTAAGCTTGGGGATGCCCCGGAAGGCATCCCCTCTTTCGTCTTCAATCCATCGGTAAATTTACTTGGGGCTATATTTTTATTCACCACATGATATGTGTTTTGCTTGGAGCATCTTGTATGATATGAGTCTTTGCTTTTTAGTTTGCCACAATCATACTTGCTGTACACACCTTTTGAGAGGGACACACATTAATCGTGAATTTATTAGAATACTCTTTGTGCTTCACTTATATCTTTTGAGCTAGGCAATATGCTCTAGTGCTTCACTTATATCTTTTTAGAGCACGACGGTGGTTTTATTTTATAGAAATTGTTGAACTCTCTTGCTTCAATTATATTATTTTGAAAGTCTCTAAACAACATGGTAATTTGCTTAGGTTATGAATTTAGTCCTAATATGATGGGCATCCAAGAGGGATATAATAAAAACTTTCATATTAAGTGCAGTGAATACTATGAGAAGTTTGATTCCTTATGATTGTTTTGAGATAGTGATATTAGAGTCATGCTAGTGAGTAATTGTGGATTGGTAGAAATACTTGTGTTAAAGTTGGTGATTCCCGTAGCATGCACGTATGGTGAACCGTTATGTGATGAAGTCGGAGCATGATTTATTTATTGATTGTCTTCCTTATGAGTGGCAGTCAGGGACGAGCGATGGTCTTTTCCTACCAATCTATCCCCCTAGGAGCATGCGTGTAGTACTTTGTTTCGATAGCTAATAGACTTTTGCAATAAGTATGTGAGTTCTTTATGACTAATGTTGAGTCCATGGATTATACGCACTCTCACCCTTCCACCATTGCTAGCCTCTCTAGTACCACGCAACTTTCGCCGGTGCATTACACCCACCATATACCTTCCTCAAAACAGCCACCATACCTACTTATTATGGCATTTCCATAGCCATTCTAAGATACATTGCCATGCAACTACCACCGTTCCGTTTATTATGACACGCTTCATCATTGTCATATTGCTTTGCATGATCATGTAGTTGACATCGTATTTGTCGCAATGCCACCATTCATATTTTTTATACATGTCACTCTTGAGTCATTGCACATCCCGGTACACCGCCGGAGGCATTCATATAGAGTCATATATTTCTTCTAGTATCGAGTTGTAATTCTTGAGTTGTAAGTAAATAAAAGTGTGATGATCATCATTATTAGAGCATTGTCCCATGTGAGGAAAGGATGATGGAGACTATGATTCCCCCACAAGTCGGGATGAGACTCCGGACGAAAAATAAAATAAAATAAAAGAAGAAGAAAAAAAGAAGAAAAAAAGAGAAAAAAGAGAGGCCAAAGAGCCCAAAATAAAAAAAATGAGACAAAGAGAGAAGGGGCAATGCTACTATCCTTTTTCCACACTTGTGCTTCAAAGTAGCACCTTGATCTTCATGATAGAGAGTCTCCTATTTTGTCACTTTCATATGCTAGTGGGAATTTTTCATTATAGAACTTGGCTTGTATATTCCAATGATGGGCTTCCTCAAATTGCCCTAGGTCTTCGTGAGCAAGCGAGTTGGATGCACACCCACTTAGTTTCTTTTGAGCTTTCATACACTTATAGCTCTAGTGCATCCGTTGCATGGCAATCCCTACTCACTCACATTGATATCTATTGATGGGCATCTCCATAGGCCGTTGATACGCCTAGTTGATGTGAGACTATCTCCTTCTTTTTGTCTTCTCCACAACCACCATATTCTATTCCACATATAGTGCTATATCCATGGCTCACGCTCATGTATTGCGTGAAAGTTGAAAAAGTTTGAGAACATCAAAAGTATGAAACAATTGCTTGGTTTGTCATCGGGGTTGTGCATGATTTAATACTTTGTGTGATGAAGATGGAGCATAGCCAGACTATATGATTTTGTAGGGATAACTTTCTTTGGCCATGATATTTTGAGAAGACATGATTGCTTTATTAGTATGCTTGAAGTATTATTGTTTTTATGTCAATATTAAACTTTATTTTGAATATTATGGATCTGAATATTCATGCCACACTAAAGAAAATTACATGGATAAATATGTTAGGTAGCATTCCACATCAAAAATTCTATTTTTATCATTTACCTACTCGAGGACGAGCAGGAATTAAGCTTGGGGATGCTTGATACGTCTCCAACGTATCTATAATTTTTGATTGTTCCATGCTATTATATTATCTGTTTTGGATGTTTTATATGCTATTTTATATTATTTTTGGGACTAACTTATTAACCCAGAGCCCAGTGCCAGTTTCTGTTTTTTCCTTGTTTTTGAGTTTCGCAGAAAAGGAATATCAAACGGAGTCCAAACGGAATAAAACTTTACGATGATTTTTCTTGGACCAGAAGACACACGTAGGACTTGGAGACCAAGGCAAAGGAGTCCCGAGGTGATGGCAAGGGTGCATGGCGCGCCCCCTGCCTTGTGGTTCCCTCGGAGCTCCTCTAACCCTATTCTTCGGCCTATAAATTCCCAAATATTCGTAAACTATCAGAGTCATCCACGAAAATACTTTTCCGCCGCCGCAATCTTCTATACCCGTGAGATCCCATCTTGGGGCCTTTTTCGATGATCTGCCAGAGGGGGATTCGATCACGGAGGGCATCTACATCAACCCTATTACCCTTCCGATGAAGCATGAGTTGTTTACCTCAGACCTACGAGTCCATAGCTAGTAGCTAGATGGCTTCTTCTCTCTCTTTGATCTTCAATACCATGTTCTCCTCGATGTTCTTGGAGTTCTATCCGATGTAATATTCTTTTGCGGTGTGTCGGTCGAGATCCGATGAATTGTGGGTTTATGATCAGATTATCTATGAATATTATTTGAATCTTCTCTGAATTCTTATATGCATGATTTGATATCTTTGTATTTCTCTTCGAATTATCGGTTTAGTTTGGCCAACTAGATTGGTTCTTCTTGCAATGGGAGAGGTGCTTAGTTTTGGGTTCAATCTTGCGGTGTCCTCACCCAGTGACATAGTAGGGGTTGCGAGGCACGTATTGTATTGTTGCCATCAAGCATAAAAAGATGGGGTTTTCATCATATTGCTTGAGTTTATCCCTCTACATCATGTCATCTTACTTAATGCGTTACTCTGTTCTCTTGAACTTAATACTCTAGATGCAGGCAGGAGTCGGTCGATGTGTGGAGTAATAGTAGTAGATGCAGAATCGTTTTGGTCTACTTGACACGGGCGTGATGCCTATATGCATAATCATTCCCTTGGATATCGTCATAACTTTGCGCTTTTCTATCAATTGCTCGACAGTAATTTGTTCACCCACTGTATTATTTGCCTTCAAGAGAGAAGCCTCTAGTGAAACCTATGGCCCCCGGGTCTATTTTCCATCATATATTTTCAGATATATAAACCAAAAAACCCAAAAATACCTTGCTGCAATTTATTTACTTTTATTTTGTTTTACGTTTTAGTAATCTTTTATATCTATCTCTATCAGATCTCACCATTGCAATTGACCGTGAAGGGATTGACAACCCCTTTATCGCGTTGGGTTCAAGTGTTTGATTGTTTGTGCAGGTGCATAGATTGGAGACTTGCTTGTACCTCCTACTGGATTGATACCTTGGTTCTCTAACTGAGGGAGATACTTATCTCTACTTTGCTGCATCACCCTTTCCTCTTCAAGGGAAAAACCAACGCAAGCTCAAGAAGTAGCAGCTTCCTGGCGTTGTTCAATGGTGGTGCGGGCATCTTCTACCCGCCGGCCTCGCAGCACTTGCCGCTGATCTTGTCGCATCTGTGGATCTGAGGAGGCCATCAACATTTCATCGGGCTCCGTAGTTCGCTGGCTTTATCGTGGCTGCTAACGTTGCTACGGTTGAAGCTGTTGCCGTGGAGGCGACTGCACTGTTGGTGCACCACCTACAACATGGCCATCAGTTCGAGCTACTGGTGTTGTTTGCGGATGCCGTGAGGGCTCCGCGTGATGTGACTTGTTTGACTCAGTGAATCCAATCAAGCTCTGGATGGTGGCTCTCCTCTCATCCATCTTGTCTGCTGTCGGAGGGAAGTTCAGCAGCATTTGGGCTCACGCCATTGCCTCCGCTGCCGTTGCTGGCATGGCCTGGGGCGAAGATCGTGACGTCGCTTGACTCCTGGCAGAGCTAGCAAAAGCGCCATTGTGACCTTGCCTCCATGGCTCAGGTGCAAAAGTGGGTTGGCGTGGCGGAAGTGGCGCCTAGGGATCTTAGACTTGATCAATAGGCGTGTTGTCGTGCGGGCGCTGCTGCCTGTGTTGAACAGCGCCGCCCGGGGTCATGTCGTGCCCATCTTGCGATGGTCGCGGTGTGTGTGTTGATGCTGCATCTCTGGCTTCTGCAGCAGGAAGATCTTGGCTCGCGCCTGAGCGTGCGGTGTTGCTCCGGTGGCTACGCTCGCTGGTGTGTCGAGGAGGTGGGTTTTGTCCTTCTGCACCGCCCGTGCCGTCGTGGTTGTTCTCGTCGGAGGGTCGAGGAAGATGACTGCCTCTGGCACATCCACCACCCGCTCCCGTCGTGGAGGGCACGGCGACCGCGCCACCTGCACCGGTCATGCCAGCCGCAGCATTGGCGCGGTCCGCACTGGTGGCATCGCCTGCACCGCGTGTAGACATGTGTGAGGGAACTCTGGAAGTAGAGGGCTTTGTTGTCATGGTACCCTTCTTCTTGGGCGCCATTGATGATGAAGATGGTGATGAAGCTTGATGAAATCAACGTGCAAACTGCTGATTCAGGTTCACGCCAGTGATCCCCCTACTTGGCGCGCCAAAGATGTCATGGTGGACGACCATCTATGGGGCCATCTAGCCCCTTTGTGGTTCAGCTAGGGAAATGCACCAGCACAAAGAGCAGAATCAACAAAGAACGCACGGGTTTTACCCAGGTTCGGACGACCTTGAGGTGTAAAACCCTACTCCTGCTTTGTATATTGGGTGTGTATGAGAGCACAAGTACAAGGAGCACTTCCCTGGCAAGGTGCAGAGGGAGAGCAGCTACATCTGCAAGTTGTGCAAAAGGTCGATCCTTGTAAACGTTGCCCTGGCCCTCCTTTTATAGCTTAAGGGGTTACCACAGTGGTAAAATAGTAATTGTATGTTGATTAGATAGCAAACAATGCTATCATATCTAACTCTGCCGGACTAGGACAAAGCATTAAATGTTCTGTTAGGTGTCGTGCGGAGGAGGAACCCCGGCAAGGTTTCTGCACCGCTTGCCCAGCTACCTCCTATTATCTTGACACGCCTTCTGGATGGGTGTCATTAAAGGTAAATGTCCTTCCAGCATGCTGCCATGTGCCTGACAAATTCCACCTAATTGCTTGTGGGCTCGACACCTCATCGATTAGTGTCTAGCTGCTTGATGAGGTGGAGCGCTGGCGGCTAGCGAGAGCTTGCAGGCCACGGAGCTTGCTGGGCCTTCACCTTGCCGGCTCGACCTTGCCGGCAAGGGTTGCCTTTGGTGCTAATCTTGATGCTTTGTCTTGTTCTTCTCTCTAGTTAAGATGTACAACTAGGTCTTGAATCTTGGTCTTCTTGATGCGCTCCTTGATCTCACAAAGAGCGGCTCCTTTGGCTTGGAGATCTTCTCTATAGCCTAGCAATCTTGGTTTTGGGTTGTTCTCTGTCAAGCCTTCTTGACGGGGAGCCGCCACTGCCTGTGCATATGTTTGGGGTACTAGGGACCAAAACCTCAGTACACCGGCAGTCTTATGTGATGATGAAGTAGTGACTCTGTGAAACGATTGTTAACAAACTAAAGAGCGATACAACCTACATTTTCACTTGTTCTCTGAAGCGATTAACAATGCAATTTTTACAGTCAAATAATACATGGTAAATTTGGACACAGATAGGCAATCTAAGGAACTAAGCATGGATAAACTAGATTAAGTGGACGTGGTGATATGTCCCTGACAGTTCATGCAGAGAAATATATGATGTATTCTACTTTATCCTAACTAACAAGCTCTAAAATACATACCTCAATCG
Source organism: Thinopyrum elongatum (assembly GCA_011799875.1). NCBI lineage: Eukaryota > Viridiplantae > Streptophyta > Magnoliopsida > Poales > Poaceae > Thinopyrum > Thinopyrum elongatum. The sequence goes on along the minus strand of CM022298.1, from coordinate 330,224,791 downwards.
TGCACTCCATGTCACCATGAGGTGCTACCGCTAATTACCCCGGTGAACCACCCCATTCCCAAAGTCATTTCACAGTAACTACTTGACCTAGGAAAACAAAAAATACATCAGAAAAGATGCCAAGTGCGATGGTCACAAACTCACAGTTACAAATCTGTCAAACATGCATTGATCAAGTGTAACTATACAACTCCAGATTTTTAAATCTTCTCTTAATATACTGAAGTAGCGCTACTGCCTGCCATCTTCCAAAAATAGTGTAAGCACACCCAATGCAGGTCATGAGGGCATTGGCTGATGGGTTGACCACTTGACCACCAAAAAAGCCCCTGTGCTGCAAGAATTGACAACAAAAACATGTTTGATACCCTCACGCATAAGAATACGCATGCTCAGTACTTCAAAGCCATCAATTTCTTGATACCCAAATTTTATTGAGGCCTATGTGGAAAAATGGATCTGAAAGGAATAAAAATAGCACAACAATTGGTGAGACAGCTAATACCGCCTATGAAGTGGAGACTAGTAGGTGATCTGCTCTGCCATGAACCTGTATTGACTCGAGTCTGTGTGCGGCTGCTCGCGTTCGTCCCGCCTGTCGCACATCTCAAAGTTGTGTAGATCAATTAAACAGTGTTGACCAACAAATTACCTCTCAGATCAACTATTGGTTACCTGAACCTGACGAAGGAGTAGGACACAACCCGCTAGCCTGAGTGTCGGTGCAGAAGCACGTGTGACCATCGGCGCCTCGCTGTCATACCCGCAACCCTTCCGGAGGCCTCCACTCGCTGCACCACCCGGTGTCGGACTTCCGTCGCACCGAGAACCCCGCCTTGACGGTGTCCCCGTTGGTGGCATTCCCGGCGGCCACTGGAACCACTGGTGGTCTTTTCTTCTGAATTCATTTGCCTTCATCTGCAAATAGAGCACATGCACAATGATGAGATGATCAATCTAGTATAATGACAATACACTTCCAAAAGAAATGGATAACAGTCGATACTCCAAAAAAGTTTAAATGGCCAGGGAGGGAAATGTCTACTAAATCATGGAAGATAACAATGGGGGTAACTTTAAGGATATTACCATACCAGCCATTCCATTATTGTAATTGTATGGGGAACAAAACTAAAGCGGCAACCAAAGAATCCATGGATGCAATTAACAATCAAATGGATGGTCATATACTTATTTTGGTAGTATAATTTTGCCATGCATATGGTTCCAAAAATGCATTGGTCTGATGGTATCACTACACATGATGTTTAGCATTAGGATTATCACCCTCTGAACAATTGGGATGCCTCTTAATTAAAGTCAACTCATCTCCAGTCCCTTTATCATCAAGTTTAATATTAGAACTAGAGATTCACTTCTAGCTCTCATCCTTTACGTCATTTTTCTACTTTAATCAATGGGGACTTAGATAGCTTTTAAAGATTCAGATATTTCATACTTTTTAGGTGGAAAGTTTTAAATTTTAAGAACATCCACATCATGCACAAGTCTATCCATATTAATATTGTGCTCTAGTTCAGTAGGCATCCTATTATTATATGAATTTCCATGGGAATTTCCATAATTATTAGAGGGATTACCGGGATTCAGTCTAAGATTATTGAAATTCCCTCTATAAGCATTATTATTGAAATTATTCCTTGAGATAAAATTCACATCAATATCATCATTATTTTGCTCAATCAAAGTAGATAATGGAACATCATTTGGATCAATTGGAGAATTTTTAGTCGCAAAAATAGTCATGATCTTGGGTAGGGGGTTCCGAGCTGTGGGTCTAGGAACAATGGTAACAGGGGACGAAAGGAGATGATGTTTACTCAGGTTCGGGCCCTCTGGAAGAGGTTAAACCCTACGTCCTGCTTTGATTGTATTGATGTGATGAAGTACAAAGTACAAGATGATCTATCTCGAGATCGTATGATTGTGTTCTAAACCCTAAGGCTGGTAATTGTGTCTCTAAAAACCAAACCCCTCGGCTTATATATATGCACCAGGGGTACCTAGGTTACACATATGGTCGCTCGCCAACACGTCGGCTGTTGAGCTTATCCTTGAAGTATACACCAAGTCTTCAGAGGTTTGCATCTTAGTTACGTCGAGGTTTATAGCTTCGAGAGTCCTTCCTTGTAATGATTGTCGGGTCATAAGCTCGGCCCATGGACTGCGAACCATATAGATTAGTGATACATATCTAATGTATCTATGAATTTATATTGTTTAATGCTATTATATTATCAATCTTGGATGTTTTATATGCATTTTATGCTATTTTATATCATTTTTATGGGACTAACCTATTAACCCAGTGCCTAGTGCCAGTTCCTGTTTTTGGCTTTTCAAAAAATCAGTACCAAACAAAGTCCAAACACGATGAAACTTTACGGTGATTTTTTCTGGACCAGAAGGGACCTTAGAAGGTTCGGGAGGAGGCCAAAAGACTTACGGAAGAGCCACAAGCTCGTAGGGCGTGTCCTAGGGGTGGGGCGCCCCCTGAGCTCGTGACTCCCACGCAACTCCATTTGACCTAATTCCACCTCTATAAATTCCAAAATATTCCCATACCAACATAGAGCCACCCGAAACATTTTTTTCGCTGTCGCAAGCTTCTGTTCTTCCATGATCCCATCTGGAGGCCTTTCTCGGTACTCTGTTGGAGGGGGAATCGATCACAGAGGGCTTCTACATCATCCTTGCTGCCTTCCGATGATGCGTGAGTAGTTTACCCGATACCTACGGATCCATAGCTAGTAGCTAGATGGCTTCTTCTCTCTCTTTGATCTTCAATACAATGTTCTCCTCGATCTTCTTGGAGTTCTATCCGATGTAATCTTCTTTGCGGTGTGTTTGTTGGGATCCAATGAATTGTGGGTTTATGATCAGATTATTCATTGAAAGTAATTGAGTCTTTTTTGAACTTTATTATGCATGATTGATATAGGTTTTTATTTCTCTCCGATCTATCCATTTAGTTTGGCCAACTAGATTGATTTATCTCTAGTGGGAGTGGTGCTTTGTAATGGGTTCAATCTTGCGATGTCCTCATCTCGTGACAGAAGGGGTAGCGAGGCACATATTTGTATTGTTGCCATTAAGGATAAAACAATGGGGTTTATTCCTATTGCTTGGGTTTACTTTGTCTACATCATGTCATGATACTTCATGCATTACCCTGTTTGTTATGAACTTAATACGTAGAGAGGCAAGAATAGAAGCGCTCGCGAAGTGGAGTAGATGCAGAATTGTTTCGGTCTACTTGTCATGGACATGATGCCTATATAAATGATCATTGCAATGAATAGCATCATAGCTATGAGCTTTTCTATCAATTGCCCAACAATAATTTGTCTACCCACAGTATGCTATTGTTTCGAGAGAGAAGCCTCTAGTGAAAACTATGGCCCCAGGCCTACTTTAATCATATTACTAAAACAAAAAATATCTCGCTGCAATTTTTTATCTTTTTTTTGCAATTTATCTATCTACCTATACAAGATTTGATCCTTGCAAGTAACGAGTTCAAGGGGATTGACAACCCTCTTGCCCGCGTTGGGTGCAAGTATTTGCTTTCGTGTGTGCAGGTGTTGTTCAGTAGGGTTTTGTGATTCTCCTATTGGTTCGATAACCTTTGTTCTCACTGAGGGAAATACTTATCAGCTACTATATTGCTTCACCCATCCTCTTTGGAGAAAATCCCAATGCAGCTCACAAGTAGCAGAAAGAATTTCTGGCGCTGTTGCCAGGGAGACATCATCAAATCACTACAAGTAACTTCACTCATACTATCATCTACTTGCTGTACTTTTTATTTGCCTCTCTTTTTCATCTCCCTCCACCTCTCTAAAAAAATCAAAAACACAAAAATATTTACTTTGTTAGTTTCTTGTTTGCTTGCTTTGTCACTATGTCTCAAGAAAATACCAAGTTGTGTGATTTCTCAAACACTAATAATAATTATTTTGTTAGTACTCACATTTCTCCTCCTGCCACTAGTGTGGAGTCTTATGATACCGCTTTGCTAAATGTTGTTATGAAAGAACAATTTTCTAGAAATCCTAATGAACATGTTGCATCCCGTCTTAATACCTTCATTGAATTATGTGATATGCAAAAGAAAAAAAGATGTGGACAATGATATTATTAAGTTGAAATTATTTCCTTTCTCTCTAAGGGACCATGCTAGAACTTAGTTTTCATCCTTACCTCGAAATAGTATTGATTCATGGGTTAAGTGTAAGGATGTTTTTATTGATAAGTATTTTCCTCTCGCTAAGATTATTCCATTAGAAATCATATCATGAACTTTAGGCAACTTGAGCAAGAACTTGTTGCACAATCTTGGGAGAGAATGAAATTAATGATTAAAAATTGTCCCACTCATGGATTAAGCTTATGGATGATAACACAAAAAATTTATGTGAGACTAAACTTTGTTTCTAGAACTCTTCTAGACTCTGCTGCATGTGGTACCTTTATGGGAATTACATTGGGATAGGCTACAAAGCTTCTTGATAATATGATGACAAATTATTCTCAATGGCACACCGAACAAGCTCCAACTGTTAAGAAGGTAAACACTATCGAAGAAATTACTACTTTGGGTGATAAAATGAATGCTCTTATGAATATGTTTACTAGTAAAAATGCTCAAGTAGATCCTATTGATGTGCCACTATCTACTTTGATTGAGAAAAATAATGATGCTATTGATGTGAATTTTGTCTCTAGAAATAATTTCAACAACAATGCGTATAGACGCAATTTCAATCCTAAACCGTATCCCGGAAATTCCTCTAATAATTATGGAAATTCCTATGGAAATTCTTATAATAATAATAGGATACCTTCTAAACTTGACAACAACATTAAATAATTTATTGGTTCTCGAAAGATTTTCAATGATATGGTAGAAGAAAACTACATAAAGTTGATGATATGGCTAGAAACATGGATATAATTGCTCATGATGTGGACACTCTTAAAATTGAAACTTTGCCACCTAATCATGGTATTAATGAGTCAATAAAGTCTATCCAAGTCTCCATTAATGAGAGTAAAGAGATAACCACTAGGTTGAGAGCTAAGTGAGAATCCTAGAAAAGGCTATTCCACCCGGTTTTTATCGTAATCATGATGAAGATATTAAAATGATTGGTGTCACACCCATTGAAACTTTGTTTAGTAATATAAAAATTGATTAAAAAGGGACTGGATATGAGTCAACTTTAGCTAGAAGGCATCCCAATTGTTCGGAGGGTGATGATCTTAATGATAAAAATGATAAAAGTGGGTTTGGAGAGGTCAAGACTTTAAAAAGTGATGTGCCCACTACTTTGGATTACAAGGACTTTAATTATGATAATTGTTCTTTGATTGAGTGTATTTCCTTGTTGCAATCCATGATAAATTCACCTAATGCTTACGAACAAAATAAATCTTTTACTAAACATATTGTAGAAGCTATGATAAAAGCTCATGAAGAAAAGCTAGAATTGAAGGTTTCTATACCTAGGAAATTACATGATGAATGGGAACCTACTATTAAAGTTAAGATTAAAGGTTATGAAAGTAATTCTTTGTGTGATCTAGGTGCTAGCATTTCTACTATACCAAAATCTTTATGTGACGTGGTACGTCTCACCGATATGGATGCATGTTCCCTTAATTTGCACTTAGCAGATTCAACTATTAAGAAACTATTGGGTAGAATAAATGATGTGCTCATACTTCCTGATAGAAATTACATGCCAGTGGATTTCATTGTGCTTGATATTGAATGCAGTCTGTCTTGTCCTATAATACTTGGTAGGCCTTTCCTACGAACCATATGTGCTATTATTGATATGAAAGAAGGAAATATAAGGTTCCAATTTCCATTAAAGAAAGGGATGGAACAGTTCCCTAGGAAGAGAATTAAAACAACATATGAATATATTATGAGGGCCATGATGGGGAGCATCCTTCCCTCATCCCCATGGACTCTACACCTACACATCAAGCTCCACGTGGACCTATGACAAGAGCTCGAGCACGCGCAATGGAAACCGAGGTGAACTCCTTCCTACTTGACTTACACATGAGCACGAATGGGATTTGGTTGCTACCTCACCAAAATACTATATGCATCATTAGGTACAAAGAGGGACCCTTTCCAAGCAGCTGAGGAGCACCACCAAGTCCAGGGAGAAGCAACCCAAGTCGCCAAGGAGGAAGAAGGAGTCCACAAGAAGATGGACAGGAAGTCCCAGGCAACCCCGTGCGCACGGGCCCCCGAGACCCCGTGTCCACGGGCTACACAGGGAGCTACGGCTGTAGCACCCCGTGCGCACGGACGTGTACCGTGCGCACGGGCCCAACTTACCCCGTGCACACGGGCCCTACAGGATGGCCGGCTGAGAGGGTTGTTGGGCCTCCACTTTGTCTCCTACCTACCCAAGCCTATATAGTTCATACCTAGAGTTATGTTTAGGGTTAGCAAAGACATCTATGAGATATTTGTGAGCTTTGCTCCTTCTACCACTCCATTGGAGATCAAGGCCTCTTAGGAGAGGATCCACTTGTGGATTTCAAGACCTCCATCTTGGAGAAGACTACCATCATCAAGACCTCATCTCCTAGGAGTGGGAAGAACTCTACCTAGTGCTTTTTTCCTTGGGTTGTGCTTGTAATCTTGTGGATCTCGTGTATGCTATTCTAGTAGATGTGTGATTTGGGTTTTGTTTGAGTGTTTATCCCTTGTGTTCTTGTGTGATCATCACTTTCCCCACCTCCAAGTGTGAAAAGATCCCTTCTAGGGTTCTACCCTACAACATCTTGGTATCATGAGCAAGGTTGATTCACATCTTGGGGTCCCTACCCCCCATTTGCTAGCTTGATTTTGTTGTTTTTCGTCCTAATTCGAAAATCCCCACCAAAAATAGCCCCAAAATTTTTCTTGCAATTTGTTGGATCTTGTGAGATTTGGTTGATTTGATCCATGAATTTGGTGTTTGACAAGTGGATCTACCCCTTACCACCTTCCTCCACCCTTCCATCCATCAATTTTGGCCGGATTTAGTAGAATTTCCATGGACACAGAGGTGTTCATCCGCTCCCAGAACACCTCGTGCACACGGGCCATCGGGACCCCGTGCACACGGGACCCCGTGCACCACTTACCCCATGCGCACGGGCTACTCAGAGCATTTCGGCCATCCCCATTTTCCATCATTTTGCATTTCCTCCACCACTTGTGTTCTTCCGCAATATTTATCGTGGTCATTTGAGTTTTGGGTTGCGGTTTCCCTCATGTCCTAAGGTGTTTCGGCTACTTAGGCGCGATTCGTCGTCACCATCACCGCCACTCGACATTCGACTCGGACTCCACATCGACATCATCAACTTGATGAGGACATCAATACCATTGTTACACCCACATCCCCTGCTGCTATACATACTGGACCAATTACTAGAGCTCGCGCACGCCAATTAAATTATCAGGTACTTTCGTTTCTTGGTAATGATTCTAATGTTCATGAGAATATGATGCTGCCTAAAGTGGATACATTTGTTTTGCTTACGAATGAAGGGCCTAGCTTGGACAAGAAAGAGGAACATTGGAGCAAGTTCAAGCATGGAGATGATGGCATGCGCACGGGAAACAAGAACGGAGTTACAAGTGATGATTTCAGGACTTTGAAGCCACCATAATGAGTGCATGAAGCCTTGGACGAAATATACAAGATGCCACTTCATAAATTTCGTCCAGAGGCTATTATAGGTGCTGCGTCACCTTATTATTGGGCCAGGCCCATGTAATTTCGAAATACTTGAGTATAGGCTGTTTTTAGAGTTCGTATGTGTGGGGAAACAAGAGGTAGGGTTGGTTTCGGACCCCTCCTTCAAGGGCCACGAAATTCCCCCCCCCCCTCTTCCTCCATATATACAGCCCTTAGGGCACCGTTTAGACTTTGGGTTTTGTTTAGATTAAAAGTTCACCATAGCTGCAACTTCGCGTACTTCGTTTGTGTTCAACGACCAGACCAAGACGTCACAGAACCCCACCTTCATTAATAAAGCTTTCCTCTTATATTCGCAATATCCAGATTGCAATCTTAGTTTCTTGCTTGTTCTTCGTTTGCTCGCAGGAAACAGACCCTCGTGGTCAGGTTGATCATGCTCCGGCGTGGTCAATAACCCTTGGAAGTTGGTATAGCGATTGCTAAGGCACAACGTCTCGCACGTTCGTAGTCGGATCGTCAAGGTCGACTCCCACAGAAAATGATAGCCACCATCTCATCGAAACATCAGGACACCTTCGTCTCTATCAAGTGGTATCAGATACCGTCGTTGAGCGTTTATTCAACTTTGCATCTCTGAATTGATTATTGCTGACATTTTTGCTACCATATCATAAGCCTTCCCAGCTCCACATACATCTACGTCATGCGTTTGACACCATCTGGCAATCGCTATGTCCAATCTTTGAGAGTTTTGACTACAACGGTGGCCGATCACCACCTGCTGCTGGGTAAGAACTGGTAAGCATTTGAGATTCGCTTGACGGATTTGTGATACACCACCACCACCACTTCCTAGTAGTCTGTAGGATCATATTCTTGTGTGTTTGTATTGCTGGTAACCATGGCAGGATCACAAGCTGATGAGACTGATTGGGAGAACATGACGAACAAACAGCTACATGATAAATTTCAGCAAATGATGAGTGGACAGGTGCAAGATGTGCTAAACAGATTTGAAGAGGCCATGGAGAAGATAGATGGAATTGAGAAGATGTTCGAAACAAAGCTCGATAACAAGTTTAATGAATTGCTCGCGCGTCTTCCACAACCACCACCGGCTGCACCTGTCGCACCTCTACAACAACAACAACGTCGCCTTCCAAATCAAGTGGGACGAGCACATCACGTTCCCCTTGAGCCTGGTCAAACTTCTGGTGCCGCTGCACCTACTATTGATGCTTCTATGGCTACTGCTGCCGCTGAGGAGGACGATTATGCGGGCGATTACGAGGATGAGGTTGATCAAAATCAGAACTACGTGCAACCACCACCACCAGGTCGTCCACATGCAAATAATCGCCATGGTAGGGCTGCATTACCAGCTCAGGTACGAGATCATGACCATCTTCCTAAACTGAAATTGAATATTCCACCATTTGAGGGTAGATATGTTCTTGATATATATCTTACTTGGGAGTTAGAAACTGAACAACGTTTTACATGTTTACAATATCCCGAGGAGAGACGTGTTGCTGCTGCTGTTTGTGCTTTTACTAGTTTTGCATGTGTATGGTGGTCTGAACATTGTAGATTATATCCTATTCCAACTACTTGGGTTGCTTTGAAAACTGCTATGCGTACTCGTTGGGTTCCACCATCTTATCAACGTGAATTACTTCAAAAATTGCAGCGCTTAAGACAAGGAAAAAATTCTGTAGAAGAATATTACCAGGAATTACAAACTGGCATGATTAGATGTGGTATTGTTGAGGAGAATGAAGCTATGCTTGCACGTTTTATGGGTGGATTAAATAGAGAGATTCAGACCATTCTAGAGTATAAGGAGTATAATAATATCACTCGTTTATTCCATCTTGCTTGTAAAGCTGAACGTGAAGTGCAGGATCGACAGACATTGGCGCGAACTAATTTTTCTGCAGGTCGATCTTCATCATGGACACCGCGTGCCTCCTCTACTCCCACACGTCCTATTGCAGCACCACTAACTTCAGCCGCCAATTCCAACCGAGATACAAGAAAACAGGCACCACCACCACCATCTGCCAAGAGTACACCTTCTGGGCCTGCCCAGAGCTCTTCTTCATCAATGGCATCAACAGGGCACACACATGATATTATTTGTCGTCGTTGTAAGGGAAGAGGTCATTATGCAAGAGAATGCCAATCTCCGCGTGTTATGATTGCTACTAAGGATGGTGGGTATGAGTCCACTAGTGACTATGATGAGGAGACTTTGGCTCTTATTACAAGTGAAGAATACGGTGGAGATGACTCTGATCATGAGACGCAATACATGGCTCCTGAAGACGCTGACAGGTATGAATGTTTAGTTGCTCAACGTGTTTTGAGTGTGCAGGTCACACAAGCTGAGCAAAATCAGAGGCATAATTTGTTCCATACAAAGGGAGTTGTGAAGGAACGTTCTGTTCGCGTCATCATAGATGGAGGGAGCTGCAACAACTTGGCTAGCATGGAGATGGTGGAGAAGCTATCTTTCACCACAAGACCACATCCACATCCTTACTATATCCAATGGTTCAACAACAGCGGCAAGGTTAAGGTAACACGTACTGTTCGTGTGCATTTTAGTATCTCTACATATGCTGATTATGTTGATTGTGATGTGGTACCCATGCAAGCATGTTCATTATTACTTGGTAGACCATGGCAATTTGATAAAAATTCTGTACACCATGGTAGAAACAATCAGTATACTCTTGTTCATAAGGATAAACATATTACTTTGCTTCCTATGACTCCTGATTCTATTTTGAAAGATGATATTAATAGAGCTAGTAAAGCAAAACAGGAGAAAAATAAGAGTGAAAATCAGATTGTGGCAAAAGAATTTGAGCAACAAATGAAGCCTAATAATAAACCATCTAGTGTTGCTTCTGAAATTAAATTGAAAAGTGCATGTTTACTTGCCACCAAATCTGATATTGATGAGCTAGATTTCAGCAAATCTGTTTGCTATGCTTTTGTGTGCAAAGAGGCATTATTTTCATTCGAGGACGTGCCTTCCTCTTTGCCTCCTGCTGTCACTAACATTTTGCAGGAGTTCGCTGACGTCTTTCCACAAGATGTGCCACCGGGATTACCACCTATTCGCAGGATTGAGCATCAGATTGACTTAATTCCCGGTGCTTCGTTGCCAAACCGTGCGCCATACCGTACCAATCCAGACGAGACGAAGGAGATTATGCGTCAAGTACAGGAGCTGCTCGACAAAGGTTATATACGCGAATCTCTTAGTCCTTGTGCTGTTCCTATTATACTAGTGCCAACAAAGGATGGTACGTCGCGTATGTGTGTTGATTGTAGAGGCATTAATAATATTACTATTCATTATCGTCATCCTATTCCTAGGCTAGATGATATGCTTGATGAATTGAGTGGCTCTACAATATTCTCCAAAGTTGATTTGCGTAGTGGATACCATCAAATTCGTATGAAATTGGGAGATGAATGGAAAACAGCATTTAAAACTAAGTTCGGTTTATATGAGTGGTTAGTCATGCCTTTTGGGTTAACTAATGCACCTAGTACTTTCATGAGATTAATGAACGAAGTTTTACGTGCTTTCATTGGACGATTTGTGGTAGTTTACTTTGATGATATATTGATTTATAGCAGATCTTTGGAGGAACATTTGGAACATTTACATGCTGTTTTTATTGCTCTACGTGATGCACGTTTGTTTGGTAACCTTGGGAAGTGCACCTTTTGCACCGACCGAGTATCTTTTCTTGGCTATGTTGTTACTCCACAGGGAATTGAAGTTGATAAAGCCAAGATTGAAGCTATTGAGAGTTGGCCGCAGCCCAAAACGGTCACACAAGTGAGGAGTTTCCTTGGCCTCGCTGGTTTCTTTAGGCGTTTTGTGAGAGATTTCAGTACCATTGCTGCACCTCTCAACGAGCTTACAAAGAAGGATGTGCCTTTTGTTTGGGGTACCGCACATGATAGAGGCGAGGGTGTCCCGATCTTTCGATGAGATGATATCTATCGTTTTTGGTGGAGTAGACTTTGACAATCCGACTACGAACGTGCGAGGACGTCGCGCCTTAGCAATCGCTAAACCAACTCCGAGAGGTTATTGACCACGCCGGAGCACAATCAACCTGACCCCGAGGGTCTATCTCCTGCAAGCAAACGAAGAACAAGCAAGAAACTAAGATTTGCAATCTGGATATTGCGAATATAAGATGAAAGCTTTATTGATCGAGGTGGGGTTCTGTGACGTCTTGGTCTGGTCGTTGAACACAAACGAAGTACGCGAAGTTGCAGCTATGGCGAACTTTTAATCTAAACAAAACCCAAAGTCTAAACGGTGCCCTAAGGGCTGTATATATGGAGGAGGAGGGTGGGATTTCGTGGCCCTTGAAAGAGGGGTCCGAAACCAACCCTATCTCTTGTTTCCCCACACATACGGACTCTAAAAACAGCCTATACTCAAGTATTTCGAAATTACATGGGCCTGGCCCAATAATAAGGTGACGCAGCACCTATAATAGCCTCTGGACGAAATTTATGAAGTGACATCTTGTATATTTCGTCCAAGGCTTCCTGCACTCATTATGGTGGCTTCAAAGTCCTGAAATCATCACTTGTAACTCCGTTCTTGTTCCCCTTGTGCATGCCATAATCTCCATGCTTGAACTTGCTCCAAGGTTCCTCTTTCTTGTCCAAGCTAGGCCCTTCATTTGTAAGCAAAACAAATGTATCCAATTTAGGCAGCATCATATTCTCATGAACTTTAGAATCATTACCAAGAAACGAAAGTACCTGATATTTTAATTGGCGTGCGCGAGCTCTAGTAATTGGTCCAGTATGTATAGAAGCAGGGGTTGTGGGTGTAACAATGGTATTGATGTCCTCATCACTTAGCAATCGCTAAACCAACTCCGAGAGGTTATTGACCACGCCGGAGCACAATCAACCTGACCACGAGGGTCTATCTCCTGCAAGCAAACGAAGAACAAGCAAGAAACTAAGATTTGCAATCTGGATATTGCGAATATAAGATGAAAGCTTTATTGATCAAGGTGGGGTTCTGTGACGTCTTGGTCTGGTCGTTGAACACAAACGAAGTACGCGAAGTTGCAGCTATGGCGAGCTTTTAATCTAAACATAACCCCAAAGTCTAAACGGTGCCCTAAGGGCTGTATATATGGAGGAAGAGGAGGGGATTTCGTGGCCCTTGAAGGAGGGGTCCGAAACCAACCCTATCTCTTGTTTCCCCACACATACGGACTCTAAAAACAGCCTATACTCAAGTATTTCGAAATTACATGGGCCTGGCCCAATAATAAGGTGACGCAGCACCTATAATAGCCTCTGGACGAAATTTATGAAGTGACATCTTGTATATTTCGTCCAAGGCTTCCTGCACTCATTATGGTGCCTTCAAAGTCCTGAAATCATCACTTGTAACTCCGTTCTTGTTCCCCTTGTGCATGCCATCATCTCCATGCTTGAACTTGCTCCAAGGTTCCTCTTTCTTGTCCAAGCTAGGCCCTTCATTTGTAAGCAAAACAAATGTATCCAATTTAGGCAGCATCATATTCTCATGAACTTTAGAATCATTACCAAGAAACGAAAGTACCTGATATTTTAATTGGCGTGCGCGAGCTCTAGTAATTGGTCCAGTATGTATAGAAGCAGGGGTTGTGGGTGTAACAATGGTATTGATGTCCTCATCATGATTTATAGCAGATCTTTGGAGGAACATTTGGAACATTTACGTGCTGTTTTTATTGCTTTACGTGATGCATGTTTGTTTGGTAACCTTGGGAAGTGCACCTTTTGCACCGACCGAGTATCTTTTCTTGGCTATGTTGTTACTCCACAGGGAATTGAAGTTGATAAAGCCAAGATTGAAGCTATTGAGAGTTGGCCACAGCCCAAAACGGTCACTCAAGTGAGGAGTTTTCTTGGACTCGCTGGTTTCTATAGGCGTTTTGTGAGAGATTTCAGCACCATTGCTGCACCTCTCAATGAGCTTACAAAGAAGGATGTGCCTTTTGTTTGGGGTACCTCACAGGAAGAAGCCTTCACGGTATTGAAAGATAAGTTGACACATGCTCCTTTACTCCAACTTCCTGATTTTAATAAGACTTTTGAGCTTGATTGTGATGCTAGTGGAATTGGATTAGGAGGTGTTTTATTACAAGATGGCAAACCTGTTGCATACTTTTCTGAAAAATTGAGTGGGCCTAGTCTGAACTATTCTACTTATGATAAAGAATTATATGCTCTTGTTCGGACCTTAGAAACATGGCAACATTATTTATGGCCCAAAGAATTTGTTATACATTCTGATCATGAATCTTTGAAACACATTAAAAGTCAAGCAAAACTGAACCGTAGACATGCTAAATGGGTTGAATTTATTGAGACTTTCCCTTATGTCATTAAACACAAGAAGGGTAAAGAAAATGTTATTGCTGATGCTTTGTCTCGTCGTTATACGATGCTTTCACAACTTGACTTTAAAATATTTGGTTTGGAGACCATCAAAGATCAATATGCGCATGATGCTAAATTTAAAGATGTATTGCAGAATTGTAAGGAAGGGAGAACATGGAACAAGTTCGTTGTTAATGATGGATTTGTGTTTCGTGCTAACAAGCTATGCATTCCAGCTAGCTCTATTCGTCTTTTGTTGTTGCAGGAGGCGCATGGAGGAGGATTAATGGGACACTTTGGCGTGAAGAAGACGGAGGATATACTTGCTACACATTTCTTTTGGCCAAAGATGAGACGGGATGTTGAGCGTTTTGTTGCTCGCTGCACTACATGTCAAAAAGCTAAGTCACGACTCAATCCTCATGGTTTATATATGCCTTTGCCTGTACCTAGCGTTCCTTGGGAGGATATATCTATGGACTTTGTTTTAGGTTTACCTCGAACAAAGAAGGGGAGGGATAGCATATTTGTTGTCGTGGATAGGTTCTCGAAAATGGCACACTTTATACCATGTCATAAAAGCGATGATGCTGTTAATGTTGCTGATTTGTTCTTTCGTGAAATTATACGCTTGCATGGTGTGCCAAATACTATTGTTTCAGATCGTGATTCTAAATTTCTTAGCCACTTTTGGAGATGTTTATGGGCTAAGTTGGGGACTAAACTGCTTTTTAGTACTACTTGTCACCCCCAAACTGATGGACAAACTGAAGTAGTCAATAGAACTTTGTCTACTATGCTTAGGGCTGTTTTGAAGAATAATAAGAAAATGTGGGAAGAATGCCTGCCTCATATTGAATTTGCTTATAATCGTTCATTGCCTTCTACTACTAAGATGTGCCCTTTTGAAATTGTGTATGGTTTCCTACCTCGTGCACCCATTGATTTGTTGCCTCTTCCATCTTCGGAGAAGGTTAATTTTGATGCTAAACGACATGCTGAATTGATCTTAAAAATGCATGAGTTAACTAAGGAGAACATTGAGTGTATGAATGCTAAATATAAACTTGCTGGAGATAAGGGTAGAAAACATGTTGTGTTTGCACCTGGAGATCTTGTTTGGTTACATTTGCGTAAGGATAGATTTCCTGATTTACGCAAATCAAAGCTAATGCCACGTGCTGATGGTCCTTTTAAGGTGTTAGAGAAAATAAATGATAATGCATATAAACTTGAGCTACCTGCAGATTTTGGGGTTAGTCCCACTTTTAACATTGCAGATTTGAAGCCTTATTTGGGCGAGGAAGATGAGCTTCCGTCGAGGACGACTTCATTTCAAGAAGGGGAGGATGATGAGGACATCAATACCATTGTTACACCCACAGCCCCTGCTGCTATACATACTGGACCAATTACTAGAGCTCGCGCACGCCAATTAAATTATCAGGTACTTTCGTTTCTTGGTAATGATTCTAATGTTCATGAGAATATGATGCTGCCTAAAGTGGATACATTTGTTTTGCTTACGAATGAAGGGCCTAGCTTGGACAAGAAAGAGGAACATTGGAGCAAGTTCAAGCATGGAGATGATGGCATGCGCACGGGAAACAAGAACGGAGTTACAAGTGATGATTTCAGGACTTTGAAGCCACCATAATGAGTGCATGAAGCCTTGGACGAAATATACAAGATGCCACTTCATAAATTTCGTCCAGAGGCTATTATAGGTGCTGCGTCACCTTATTATTGGGCCAGGCCCATGTAATTTCGAAATACTTGAGTATAGGCTGTTTTTAGAGTCCGTATGTGTGGGGAAACAAGAGATAGGGTTGGTTTCGGACCCCTCCTTCAAGGGCCACGAAATTCCCCCCCCTCTTCCTCCATATATACAGCCCTTAGGTTACCGTTTAGACTTTGGGTTTTGTTTAGATTAAAAGTTTGCCATAGCTGCAACTTCGCGTACTTCGTTTGTGTTCAACGACCAGACCAAGACGTCACAGAACCCCACCTTCATTAATAAAGATTTCCTCTTATATTCGCAATATCCAGATTGCAATCTTAGTTTCTTGCTTGTTCTTCATTTGCTCGCAGGAAACAGACCCTCGTGGTCAGGTTGATCGTGCTCCGGCGTGGTCAATAACCCTTGGAAGTTGGTATAGCGATTGCTAAGGCACAACGTCTCGCACGTTCGTAGTCGGATCATCAAGGTCGACTCCCACAGAAAACGATAGCCACCATCTCATCGAAACATCAGGACACCTTCGTCTCTATCACAACTCCATCCTCATACCAACCATAAGCAAGGACGGTAACCTCGACGACACCATAGCATTACCTATGCCATTACCTTGATAGCTTCGAGCCTCTTTTGCGTAGCTTACCCATCGAGACTAGCGAGTTGAGAATTGTCGGGCCACGCCTTAGTGCACCTTTAGTGTTACGTCTCTCCCGTGCATATCCTACTTGTTGGTTCGCATTATGGCTCGCATATCAAGCATTGTGGCATAGTAAAAAAGAGCTTTTAAGCAAAAGAAAAAGAAAGAGAAGCAAGAGCTTGTAAGCAATAGCATCGGGGCTTATAGCATAGTTCATCATCTTGGTTCATACATACATAAGCATAATTGGGATAGAAGGCGACCTGTTTCTCTATTAGGTTGGTGCACTAGCGTATCTAGCCCATTAGAGCAATCGAGCTAGCGTCTCTCTAGTATCCGTACAACAAGAGCATTCCCGTGGTTCCACCTCGTAGAGCTCATTCCTTGGTTGTGCGGATCCCATCAATCTTCCGTGTGTGTGTTACTAGTGATATACTTAGGTTTGATCTATTTGTCTTACTTACAATTTGTGTATCTTTTCAACTTTTTCAACATCTTGACTAACATTTGCTTGAATTATTTGTGCCACTTCTTAACGAGATCCTCCATAAGCCTTTTACTTGTAGGTGTGAGAAACAAAACCCGGTACCAATTCTCCTATTATAGCATCACGTGGAATCATACTTGATACATCCATAATCTTCGGAAAAGGTAACTTTGGTTTTGTTCTCTCATTTCCTCCTCACCACCACTTCTACATGATGGATAGGCCTTCTTCTTCGGCGAACCCTCTCTTCGAGGAACAAGATGGCGAACGCAACTACGTCACCAAGAATCACTTCTTCATCGCGCAACGAGCTCTACATCAAGAGAGTGAAGCTTTGGGTGATCGCATCGAGCAACTCGCGACCGACCTACGACAATCAGAAGCACGACAACGGGACAATTTGGACGCCAAGCTCTCCAAACAAATGGATGAATTCCGCAACATGGTCGTGAGCCACGCATCTTCCTCAACCTATTCACCAAGACGGAGCCACTCAAGTCGACACTCGTCGTCATACTCTTCTTCCGATGCAAGCCCTCCTCCTCGAGCTCGTCCTACTCAAGATCGCCAATCTCAAGAAAATCCCTTCCATGGCAATGAACTCTGAGACCGAGTTTGAGCACGTGAGCAAGCGCGACACCAAGAGCGAGAAGCCATGGATCAAGAACAACTACCGCCACATCGTCCACGTCAAGCATCTCAAGATGGCGATGCAATCCGGCAAGAGCAACAAAGCCGTGAAGCTCAAGCTCAAGTGGCTCAAGACGCACTCCGAGAGTCCACTCTGTAACATCCCCAGATCTTAACCTTGTCATCAAGCTAATTAATTTGCCATGTCATCATATTTTACTGAGTCAAAATGCCACTTGTCTCCAATCAAATTCTAATTCGAATTTAAAATACAAGTCAAATAATTAGTTCTTCAAACAGTGAAACAAAATAGTTCACCATGTTTGAAATAATCCCAAGGCATTTATAAAATTGGAACCAACCTTACCAAAATTCCCAAAATGCCCCTGGAAGTTATTTTGGAGGTCCAGCAGCATTTATCTTGCCTTATTCAATTTCTAAAATTACCTAGCCACTTACAATTGCCTTGAAACTTTTTGTGGCAGAGCCTATAATTGCAAAGCGATTAATGGGCTCAATTCCATATTTTTCTAAAATGTTTGGTGGCCCGTAGAAATCATTTTCTGCTTCTATTTTTGATTAAATGGAAAATGCAGTAAGGAGAAGGTGGGCAAGGCCCAACTACTTACCTGGCACTCACCTGAGGCCCGAGCCGGCCCAGCCCACCTCCACCAACCTCTTCCTCCGTGTCGTCGTCTCCATGGCCGCACGCCTCTCCGCCGACCGCAACGTGCCACCGCGGCGGGGAGCAGGAGCGTGAGGGGATAAGGGCAGCCCGAGCCTTCCCCCCTGGTCGCCTCGCCTCACTCTCCCACCTTCCCTCTCTCTCACCTGTGCTCTCTCCCCTCCAGATCCGCCTCGGCCGCGCCTCTCCGTCGCCGCTCACCGCACTCCACCGCGGCCACCGGCCGGCGTTCGCCTCGCCGACGTGCCCCCAGGCTCTGCCTCGACCTCTTCATCCTCCCCGCCGAGCCACACGTATCGAGACGGCCCCGCACCACCACCACGACCTCGCCTTCGCCCTCGGCTCCGACGAACGCCGCCGCCCCGAATCCGCGCCACTTCTGCTCCTAGTCACCCACCGGGCCACCGTGTGCCCCAAGGTGAGCTCCGGTCCCTTCTCCCTCTCCTCGCGCGTCTCTGCCTCCACCGCAGCTAGCTCGCAGTATGCTGAGCTCCGCCGTACGCTATGACCGTCGAGCTCGCGCACCCAGTGCTTCTCTGCCCGCACCGGCGATCCCAACGTGCTCCTGGCCCTCCCAGGAGGCCAGTGAGCCCCTTAGCCAGCCAGCTAGCACCCCGCGGCCCCGATCCCGTGCTCGCCCGAAGCTGCTCCGCCGCTAACCTCGACGCCGACGTGTTTTCCGGCCACCTCCGGCCTTTCCGAGGCCATAGATGGATGCGGCTCGATGTGCCTGTTCGAACAAGCCTGGGCGCGCGCAAAATGGCCCTCTGTGGCGCATTTCTGAGCGTCTCCGGCGAGAGCGCCGCCGCGGAGAGCTCACCGGAGCGATTCTGGCGACCCCGCCAGCGTGGCACCGCGTGGGACCCGCCCGTAGTCACTGCCAGTGGGCCCTGGACCTACTTTGACCCAGTTGACCGTGGTCAACTGTGATCACTGTTCACCTTGACTCTGACCAGTGGGTCCCCCACGTCAGACACTTAGTTAGCAGCTAATTGCGATTAGTTAAAATTCTATTAATCAACTACTGACACTGACCAGTGGGCCCCTGTTAATTAGTTAGGTAGTTAGATTAGTTAAACTCAGTTAGTTAGCCCACTGAGAATGACAGGTGGGTCCCACCTGCCAAAATTGACTAGTCAACTGGACAGTTGACTGCTGACGCAGAGCTGACATCACGCTGACATCATATATCTAATTTAGTAACTCTGTTAATTTAAATAATTCCAGAAATAGTTTAAAACTTTGAAAATTCGTAGAAAATTTATATATGAAAGTTGCTCAGAACGACAAGACAAAGCCGAATATGCCCTCCTCATACCTGTCACATGCCTCTAGCATGATGAACGAGGAAGTTTTCCCTCCGTTTCATCTGTCCGATTATCACCCGGAGCTGGGAGAACACTCCCGGATAGTTTCCCGCTCCCACTAACTTGCGTAGTACTACATTAGGGCACTCCTCGAATAACGTGTTGCCACGCCACGCATCTGTGATTGTATTTGTCTGCTTTATATATTTATTGTTTCTTCCCCCTCTTCTATTTCCGATAGACCCCGAGACCGACGCAGCTCAGGAGCCCGACGACACCACTGACGACCTTTCCTTTACCGCAAAGCTTCCAGGCAAGCACCCCCATTTTGAGCATACCGAAATCGCCTATTCTTCTCTCTCTTATGCTTGCATTAGAAGTTGCTGCTGTTACTGTTATCCTATTTCTGCTGCATAGCCTGTTTATTGTATCCTACTGTTGTTACCTACCTGCTTATCCTAAACTGTTTAGTATAGGCTGGGTAGAGACCCATCAGAGACCCCCACTTTGTCCCGACTGCCCCGCTGGATTATCAGAAGACCCGATCAACAGGATCGAAGACCAGGCCCCGTCACCGCACATCACTTCCCCCTTAGTTGCTCGACACTATTGGGTTACTATCGAGTGCCGAGGGTGATACCTCATCAGCACTTCTGATGTTAACCTTGTGGTTAGTTCATCGGTTATGGTCATCGAGGGTGATTCCTCCTTCTCCACTCCCGATAATGACACTGTCATGCAACTCCTCAAGAGTGGACCTCGAGGGTGATTCCTCCTTCGTTCACCTTGACGATAACATCAGATGGAATTCCATCGAGGGTGATTCCTCAGGGTTCCCCTTGGTGTTAGACACACGGTTACTATGACTTTACATTGAACCATGTTACTAAAGACGGGTCGGCCCTGAGGGGTACCCGCGCGAGCATAATTGCGAAGTGATGTGGAGATGGGTTGACCTGGAAGGTGCCCGCGAGATAACTAGGAGGCATGGCCGGGCATTCTTAGCCCTTGCCGCAAGTCCTCGAGACGGGGCGACGGGGTCACATCGATCATGAGTCTCTGCTCGTTACCGCGCGCTCCTAATCCACTAACGGTTTGGATATTTGATCCGAGGGGCCTCTGGCCTGATAGCACTAACCATCACGTGGGCATAGTATGGGCGTTCTATGTCGTATACTTCAGCCGTAGCTTAATGGACGTCAGCGACTGAGCGGCGCGCGTCGAGTTGGACCAGTAATGCCCGTGCTTGTATAAGGGGGCCAGGTCTGCCCTCGACGGCCCCGTAACATGCAGGAGTTCCCGGGGCGATGGCCCAAGACCCCTGGGGGCATAGGTTTAGTCCGACGTGCTGACCTCTCTATTAAGTTTTCGGTCGGGTTGCGGCGTATCGTTTGGCCGAGGCCGGGCATGACCCAGTAAAGTGTGTCCGGCCGGAGTTAATCGAGCGTGGTGGGTAAGTTGGTGCACCCCTGCAGGGAAGAAAACATCTATCGATAGCCTGTCCTACGGTAACGGACACTCGGAGCTGTATCCCGATCGATACAACTAGAACCTGACACTTGAGATGATAACCGGATAGTATGGCTCTGGGATTGCTTTCTTGCAGGGAGTCGAGGAAGAATCTCTGGGCGAGGATGATAACACTACTATTACTTTACATTATTCTAATCTGCACTCTTCTAATGCTGCAAGACCACTGAAGATGCTGAAGATGCTAGTCTTCGATAGGACTAGGCTTTCCCCTCTATTCTGGCATTTCTGCAGCCTAGTCCACTTATACAGCCTCTTTTTGAAAATGTTGCATATGTAGTGTAGATCCTTGCTTGCTGAGTACTTTGGATGAGTACTCACGTTTGCTTTGCTTTCTTTTTCTCCCCATATCCTTTTGGTGCATCCAGATGACGGAGCCACTGAGACCGTTGCCCCCGCCGATGGCTACTACTACTACCCTCCTGGCGAGTACTACTACGAGGAGCCGTCCGACGACCAGGAGTAGGTTCGGAGGGTCCCAGGCAGGAGGCCTACGCCTTTCGATCGTAGTGTTTTAATTTTGCCCCGCCTTTCTAAAGGCCTCTCTGTTTCTGTATTATATCTGTACTCAGATATCTAATGCTTCCGCTGACGCTTGTATGCGAGCTTATGTATTCGAGCCTTTGAGGCCCCTGGCTTGTAATATAAAGCTCGTATGACTTTATTTATGTTTTAGAGTTGTGTTGTGATATCTTCAAGTGAGTCCTTAGGCTTGATCGTGTGCATTTGCGTGTATGGTTAGTGCACGATTAAGCCGGGGGCGTCACACACTCGAGCTGTTGCTCAACGCGGCCGCCTAGTATGTGAGCAAGAGGAAGCCCTTCGTCAAGCACGACAAGAAGAAGCCGCTCGGTGTGAAGAACAACAAGAACGGCGAAACCGGGCACACATGCCTCAACCTCCACTACACCAAGAGCGCAACCACGATGAAGACCCTCTTCCACGCTAAGAGCGACATCAACATCATCACTATGATGAAGAACTCCGCTATGGCAAGCTCAAGTTCACCATGCCCAAGTTCTCCGGAAGCAACGACCCTGAGGAGTACCTATCATGGGCATTGAAAGTCGACAAGATATTCCGTCTTCACAACTACGACGAGGAAAAGAAGATCGCCATGGCATCCCTCGAGTTTCAAGAGTATGTCCTCATTTGGTGGGAACAAGTGATCGAGCGACGCCGCGAGAAGAACGAGCCACCCATCACGACTTGGACACAAATGAAGGACATCATGCGAGCCCGCTTCATGCCCACATACTATACACGCGACCTCTTCAAGAAGTTACAACTACTCAAGCAAGGCACGAAGATGGTGGAAGAATACTATCACGAAATGGAGATTGCCATGATACGAGCCAATGCCAAAGAAGATGATGAACAAACGATGGCACGCTTCTTGAACGGCCTCAACCACCCCATACGGAAAATTGCCGATTTCCAACCCTAGTCCAACCTTCTCGAGCTAGTTCATCAAGCGACTAAGGTGGAACGACAAGTACAAGAAGACTTCAAGTACGCCAAGTACTCATCCAAGACCTACGGCTCCTACACTCAAGCTACCTCTACTATGACTTCGGCACCTCCTACCTCGACTAGAGCATCACCAAGTACCAGCGACAAGTCAAGCTACAAGCAAGCGTCGCCTTCCTCAACACGACCTCTAGCAAGCAACTACAAGAACAAGATTTCTTCTTCATCGGCACCACCGGACGATACCATCAAGACAAGCTCTATCAAGTGCTTCACATGTGGTGGCCACGTGCACAAGTCTTTCCAATGCATCAACAAGCGAACCATGATCGCCAATGATGATGGCACGTACGACTCCATGAGTGAAGACGAGATGGAAGCTCTTGAACACATCGCCATGCACCGTCAAGTGAACGAAGAAGAAGATGCCCAAGTCTATTGTGACAATGATCCAAGTCCCGCTCTCGTGGTCTCCAAGGTCTTGATGCTTCAACACCAACAAGACGAAGATCAACGGTGTCACATCTTCCACACCAAGGCCGGCATCAACAGACGCTCCGTGAAAGTCATCATTGACGGAGGAAGTTGCCACAACTTGGCAAGTGAAGAGCTATGTTCCAAGCTGCAATTGGTCAAAAAGAAGCATCCTCGCCCCTACAAGGTTCAACGGCTAAGCGACTCCGGCACCATTCAAGTGGAGCACACGGTGCTAGTTTCCTTCAAGATAGGCGCTTACGAGGCCACCTTGGAGTGTGACGTGGTTCCTATGTCCGTGTGCCATCTTCTCTTGGGAAGACCCTGGCAATTCGACCGCGGCGTCATCCACAATGGAAGAACAAACCACTATAGCTTCAAGATGAAGGGAACGGAGTACGTGCTACATCCTATGTCACCAAGCCAAGTGATCGCCGACAAGCAAGCATCCACCCATCATGGAGAGACTAGTGAGCGAGTGAACCACCACAACGAGAGTGAGCGCCACAAGCCCAAATTGAGTGACTCTTCGCCAAGAGAGAAAAACTTGATCCTTCTAGCCACAAAAAGAGAGATGAGAGAAGTGTGTGAGAACCCATCGAGTGTCATGCACTACGTCCTATTGTGCAAAGATGAGGTGGTGAAGACTAATAATCCTAATCCTCTTCCTCTAGTGTTGTCTGATTTGTTGCAGGAATTCATGGATGTCTTTCCCGATGAGCTTCCTCCCGGTCTTCCTCCTCTACGTGGAATCGAACATCGGATCGACCTCATCCCTGGCGCACCTCTTTCTAACAAGGCCCCATACCGCGTCAATGCCGAAGAAACCAAAGAAATACAAAGGCAAGTCCAACATCTCATAGACCACGGACATGTGCGTGAAAGTTTGAGTCCTTGTGCCGTACCGGTCATTCTCGTGCCAAAAAGAGACGGTAGCTTTCGCATGTGTTCTGATTGTAGACCTATCAATGCCATCACCGTTCACTATAAGCACCCCATTCCACGCCTTGATGATATGCTAGATGAGCTTAGCGGTGCCACCATTTTCTCAAAAATTGATCTTAAAAGTGGCTATTATCAAATCCGCATACAAGAAGGTGATGAATGGAAAACCGCTTTCAAAACTAAATTCGGTCTATACGAGTGGTTAGTTATGCCTATGGGTTTATCGGAAGCACCCGAAACTTTCATGCGTGTTATGCATTATGTGCTTCGTCCTTACATTGGAGTGTTTGTTGTGGTTTACTTTGACGACATTCTTGTGTTTAGCAAATCCCTCAAGGAACATGTAGATCATCTTAGGGCCGTTTTGCAAACACTTAGGAAAGAGTGACTTTATGCCAATATGGAAAAATGCACTTTTGGTGTTGACAAGGTTGTTTTCTTGGGTTTCGTTGTGTCCTCAAAGGGTGTTCATGTTGATGATTCTAAAATTGAAGCAATTAAAACTTGGCCACAACCCACTAATTTGCAACAAGTGCGTAGTTTCCTTGGTCTAGCGGGTTTTTATCGTTGCTTTGTGAAAGACTTTAGCACTATTGCCGCACCGTTGCATGCCTTGAGTAAGAAGAATGCACCTTTTGTTTGGGGACCTTTGCAATCTACCGCATTTGATGAGCTCAAATCTTTGCTTACACATGCCCCAATTCTTGCATTACCAAATTTCAACAAAACTTTCGAGGTTCATTGTGATGCTAGTGGTAATGGAATTGGTGGAGTTTTGATGCAAGAAAAGCGATCCATTGCATACTTTAGTAAAAAACTTTCCGGTGCTCAACTTAACTATCCTATATATGACAAGGAATTATATACTTTAGTGCGAATATTGCATGTTTGGGAGCATTATCTTCGCCCACATGAATTTGTCATACATACCGATCATGAGACACTAAAGTACCTTAAAGGTCAAACCAAGTTGAATAAATGACATGCTAAATGGAGTGAATTTATTGAGTATTTTCCTTATGTGATCAAGTACATTAAGGGCAAAGAAAATGTTGTGGCGGATGCTCTTTCCCACATATGCATGCTTGTTACTCAACTTGAGTTGAATGTTATTGGCTTTGAGCATGTTAAAGACCTTTATGCCAATGATCCTACGTTCGCACTTCCTTCTGCAAAATGTCTTTCTCACACTTGTTGGGAGAAATATTATCTCAAGAATGACTACCTTATGCGCGCTAACAAACTTCGTATACCCAAGTCTTCTCTTCGTTTGTTACTTTTGCAAGAGGCTCACGGAGGTGGACTTATGGGACATTTTGGACGCGACAAGACCTTTGCAACACTCTCCAACAAGTACTTTTGGCCAAATATGTTCCGTGACATCGCGCGCTTCACCAACCGATGCTCTACATGCCGCAAAGCTAAGTCAAAAGCGCAATCTCATGGTTTACATATGCCACTTCCAATTCCATATCAACCATGGGAAGATAGTAGTATGGATTTTGTGCTTGGTTTGCCAATGACTCAAAATGGAAAAGATTCCGTATTTGTTGTTGTGGACTGATTCTCAAAAATGGCTCATTTCATCCCATGCAATAAGATAGACGATGCTTCACATGTTGCAAATCTTTTTTGTAGGGAAATCTTGAGGCTACATGGAGTGCCAAGGACCATTGTGTCGGACCGTGACGTCAAGTTCCTAAGCTACTTTTGGAAGACAATATGCGCCAAGCTCGGCATCAAGCTTCTATTCTCCACGGCATATCATCCACAAACCGATGGTCAAACCGAACTCACCAACCGGACATTATCCACTCTCCTACGCGTGTTGATCAAGAAGAACATCAAGGAGTGGGAGGAGTGCTTACCCATCGCCGAGTACGCCTGCAATCGAGCTCGACACTCTACTACCGGCAAGTCCCTCTTCGAGGTTGTCTACGGCTTCAACCCATTGTCCCCATTGGACATTCTACCTCTTCTGCTCCAAGAACGCGCGAACATGGATGCTAGTGCAAGGGCAAGCTTTCTCAAGAAGATGCATGAAGATACAAGGGCAACAATCAAGTGTCAATTACATCACATCACCACCAAGCTCAACATCAACAAGACACCAATGGTGTTCCACCCAGGAGATCTCATATGGCTTCATCTTCGCAAGGACCACTTCCCTAATGAGCGCAAGTCAAAGCTACTACCACGAGCCGATGGATCCTTCAAGGTGCTAGCATGCTACAATGACAACGCTTACAAGACTGACATCCCACGCGACAAGTACAACATAAGCGACATCTTCAACGTCAAAGACTTGGCCAAGTACCATGGTGATGAAGATCACGATCCGTGGACGGATCTCTTCCAAGGGGGGGGGGGAGATGATGCGGAGCATCCTTCCATCAACCCCGTGGACTCTACACCTACACATCAAGCTCCACGTGGACCTATGACAAGAGCTCGAGCATGCGCAATGGAAACCGAGGTGAACTCCTTCCTACTTGACTTACACATGAGCTCGAATGGGATTTGGTTGCTACCTCACCAAAATACTCTATGCATCATTAGGTACGAAGAGGGACCCTTCCAAGCAGCTGAGGAGCACCACCAAGTCCAGGGAGAAGCACCCCAAGTCGCCAAGGAGGAAGAAGGAGTCCACAAGAAGCTGGACAGGAAATCCCAGGCAACCCCATGTGCACGGGCCCCCGAGACCCCGTGTCCACGGGCTACACAAGGAGCTATTGCTGTAGCACCCCGTGCGCACGGGCGTGTACCATGCGCACGGGCCCAACTTACCCCGTGCGCACGAGCCCTACAGGATGGCCGGCTGAGAGGGTTGTTGGGCCTCCACTTCGTCTCCTACCTACCCAAGCCTATATAGTTCGTACCTAGAGTTATGTTTAGGGTTAGCAAATACATCTATTAGATATTTGTCAGCTTTGCTCCTTCTACCACTCCATTGGAGATCAAGGCCTCTTAGGAGAGGATCCACTTGTGGATTTCAAGACCTCCATCTTGGAGAAGACTACCATCATCAAGACCTCATCTCCTAGGAGTGGGAAGAACTCTACCTAGTGCTTATTTCCTTGGATTGTGCTTGTAATCTTGTGGATCTCATGTATGCTATTCTAGTAGATGTGTGATTTGGGTTTTGTTTGAGTGTTTCTCCCTTGTGTTCTTGTGTGATCATCTCTTTCCCCACCTCCAAGTGTGAAAAGATCCCTTCTAGGTTTCTACCCTACAACAGGCCACCTATGGAATTAATATGAAGGATGACAACACTTGACACTATGCATTACGCCTAGATAGGGGCGTAAAACAGTAACGCTTGTTGGGAGGCAACCCAATAGTTATCTTAAATTTTGGCTTTTACTTTCTTATTTTGTGTGTTCACAAAATTATTGCTAATGTAATGATTGTGTTTTTATGTTTTAGTTAGTGTTTGTGCCAAGTAAAGCCTTTGGGATGATTTGGATAATAGTTGACTTGATTCTATGAAAGAATAGAAACTTCTCAGCCTAGTGTTGGAATTACTATAATTCACTGGAACGTGATAAAATCCTAAAATTGTTACACATGATTTATATAAAAAAAACATATTTTCCTAAGTTTTGAGAATTTTTGGGGTTACAGAAGTATAGTTTTTGTTCAGATTATTACAGACGGTTCTGTTTTAGACAGATTATGGTTTTTATTGCATAGTGTGCTTGTTTTAATGATGTTATGGATTATATCGGGGGTATAAGTCATGACGAAGTTCGAATACAGTAGGTATTATGCAATATTAATTAAGAATGAGTTTATAACAGTACTTAAAGTTTATGATTTTTCTATTATACTAATGGATCTCACGAGGTTTCTTTTGAGTTTTGTGTGCTGAAGTTTTCAAGTTTTGGGTGAGATCACGATGGATGAAGGAATAAGGAACATCAAGACCCTAAGATTGGGGATTCCCAAGGCAGCCCAAGGTAATATTCAAGTAATACCCAAGCTTCTAAGCTTGGGGATGTCCCGGATGGCATCCCCTCTTTCGTCTACAATCTATCGGTATGTTACTTGGAACTTCACTTATATCTTTTAGAGCACGACAATGGTTATATTTTATAGAAATGATTGCACTCTCATGCTTCAATTAAATCTTTTTGAGAGTCTATGAATAGTAGTTGGCAATATGCACATGTTATAAGACTAGTCCAAAAAGGATAGGTATTCAAGGGGGATATAATAAAAACTTTCATGTAGATCACTAAACATGAAATGTATGGTTTAATTATATTGATGTCGTAATATGAGAGGATATTGGTTCATGATCATTGGTTAGTACAAATATCGGTATTAAAGCTTGTTATTAACTTCTCATCTAAGTGTTGGTCATGGCATGGTGGGGAGGTTTGAACATTTGTATTTTTGATTGAAATCCTTGAGTGTTGTTATAATCGGATACGCGTGATGGTTAACTCCTACCAACCAATTCCCTAGTGGCATGCGAGTAGTACTTTGCTTTGAGGGCTAATAAACTTTCACAATAAGTATATGAGTTCTTTATGACTAATGCGAGTCCATGGGTTATACGCACTCCTACCTTTATGCAATTTGCTAGCCTCTTCGGTATTGTGCATTGCCCTTTCTCAACTTGATAGTTGGTTCAAACTTCGCCTGTGCATCCAAACCTCATGGTATGATACGCTCTATCGCACATACGCCTCTTTATATCTTCCTCAAAATAGCCACCATACCTACCTATTATGGCATTTCCATAGCCATTCTAAGATATATTACCATTCAACTTCCACCATTCCGTCACATGACTTGGGTGTTTATCATCATATTGCTTTACATGATCATATAGAGCTGACATGATATTTGTGGCACAGTCACCATTCATCATTATTATACATGTTATGCTAGATCATTACACATCCTGGTACACTACCAGAGGCATTCATATAGAGTCATATTGTTTCAGTTTTATCGAGTTATAATGCCGAGTTGTAAGTAAATAAAAGTGTGATGATCATCATTATTAGAGAATTCTCCTAGTGAGGAAAGGATTCTAGAGACTATGATTCCCCCACAAGTCGGGATGAGACTCCAGACAAAAAAAGAGAGGCCAAAAGAGCCCAACAAAAAAATGAGAGAGAAAGAGAGAAGGGGCAATGTTACTATCCTTTTTCCACACTCGTGCTTCAGAGTAGCACCATGTTCTTCATATAGAGAGTCTCTTGAGTTATCACTTCAATATGCTAGTGGGAATTTTTCATTATAATACTTGGCTTGTATATTCCGATGATGGGCTTCCTCAAATGCACGAGGTCTTCATGAGCAAGCAAGTTCGATGCACACCCACTTAGTTTATGTTGAGCTTTCATACACTTATAACACTTAGTGCATCCATTGCATGGCAATCCCTACTCCTCGCATTGATATCTATTGATGGGCCTCTCCATTGCCCGTTCATTAGCCACGTTAATGCGAGACTTTCTTCCTTTTTGACTTCCCTAATTGATCTCTACCACCGCATTCTATTCCACCTATAGTGTTATATCATGGCTCATGCTGATGTATTGCGTGGGGTTGAAAATGTTGAAGCGCATTAGAAGTACGATCTAATTGCATGGTTTGATACTGGGGTGCTCATGATTTATATTTATGAAGTGAAAGCGAAGTCATGCCATGCTAACATGATAAAATGAATAGGGATAACATTCGTTAAGGATCGTATATTTTGAAAAGTAATGATTATGCTTCTTATATTCATGGAGATTGTTATGTTGATATTATTACTGCATCGTTTCTCAATATTTATACCGTAAAGAGATTACATGATACACATGTTAGGTAGCATTCAACATAAAAAATTATGTTTTTATCATTTACCTACTTGAGGGCAAGCAGGAATTAAGCTTGAGGATGCTGATAAGTCTCCAACATATCTATAATTTTTTTATTGTTTCATGCTATTATATTATCAATCTTGGATGCTTTATATGCATTTATATGCTATTTTATATCTTTTTGGGGACTAACCTATTAATCCAGCGCCTAGTGCTAGTTCCTATTTTTTGCTTGTTTTTGGCTTTTTAGAAAATCAGTACCAAACAAAGTCCAAACACAATGAAACTTTACGGTGATTTTTTCTGGACCAGATGGGACCCTAGAAGGTTCGGGAGGAGTCCAGAAGACTTACGGGAGAGCCACGACCTCACAGGGCGCCCCCGGGGGTGGGGCGTGCCCCGTGAGCTCGTGACTCCCACGCAACTCTGTTTGACCTAGTCCCATCTCTATAAATTCCCAAATATTCCAACACCAACAGAGTGCCACCTGAAATAGTTTTCCAGCTGCCGCAAGCTTCTATTCTTCCACGATCCCATCCAGAGCCTTTTCCGGTACTCTGCCGAGGGGGGTCGATCACGGAGGGCTTCTACATCATCCTTGCTGCCTTCCAATGATGTGTGAGTATTTCACCATAGACCTACGGGTCCATAGCTAGTAGCTAGATGGCTTCTTCTCTCTCTCTCTTTCTCTCTCTCTCTCTCTCTCTCTCTCTCTCTCTCTTTGATCTTCAAAACAATGTTCTCCTCGATCTTATTGGAGTTCTATCTGATGTAATCTTCTTTTGCAGTGTGTTTGTTGGGATCCTATGAATTGTGGGTTTATGATCAGATTATTCATTGAAAGTAATTGAGTCTTTTCTGAACTTTATTGTGCATGATTGTTATAGCTTCGTATTTCTCTCCGATCTATCCATTTAGTTTGGCCAACTAGATTGATTTATCTTCAGTGGGAGTGGTGCTTTGTAATGGGTTCAATCTTCTGGTGTCCTTACCTCGTGACAGGAGGGGTAGCGAGGCACGTATTTGTATTATTGCCATTAAGCATAAAACAATGGGATTTATTCCTATTGCTTGGGTTTACTTTGTCTACATCATGTCATCGTACTTCATGCATTACTCTATTTGTTATGAACTTAATACGTAGAGAGGCAAGCATAGAAGCGCTCTCGAAGTGGAGTAATATTAGTAGATGCAGAATCGATTTGGTCTACTTGTCACGGACATGATGCCTATATACATAATCATTGCCAGGAATAACATCATAACTATGTGTTTTTCTATCAATTTTCCAATAGTAATTTGTCTACCCACCGTATGCTATTGTTTCGAGAGATAAGCTTCTAGTGAAAACTATGGCCCTCGGGTCTACTTTAATCATATTACTAAAACCAAAAATACCTTGCTGCCATTTTTTATCTTTTATTTTGTTTTGCAATTTATCTATCTACCTATACATGATTTGATCCTTGCAAGTAACGAGTTCAAGGACATTGACAACCCTCTTGCCTGTGTTGGGTGCAAGTATGCTTTTGTGTGTGCTGGTGCTGTTCACTAGGGTTGAGATTCTCCTATTAGTTCGATAACCATAGTTCTCACCGAGGGAAATACATATCAGCTACTACATTACTTCACCCTTTCTTTTCGGGGAAAATCCCGATGCAGCTCACAAGTAGCATTTAGTACCCCCTAGTCCAGGACACCATCAGTATCCCCTGAACTAGTCTTCAAAGCCGAAGACCGCTGCTTCCTCCTCGAACTGATCTCTTCAGCTTGGCAGACGAGTTCCTTCTTTATCATCTTGTGTTTGAATCCGAAGTCTTTAGTGACTCATAACTCACTCCTTTTACAGTAGACTTCACCGACCATATGTTTGAAACCTTATGCTCGGCTAAAAGGGCACATGATTCCTTTTTTACTAAGGCCTTCACCCACGTCTGAGGTCGTGTGTTAACTTAGCCTCAAGGCTTGCCACACAGGAAAACCAGTTAGAAGGTTCAAACCCTGACAGCTTTACTGAGCAGTCACTGCCTATCACAGGGCAAGCTCAGTTATCACGGAATTGTTTCGTGGCCCTAGGCCGCTTTTTATTGGCATGTCTCATCACTACTGAGATAGTCCCTCGGTTTCTAAGGGATATCATCAAATAAGTTGATTTATCGATGCGTGTATAATGGAACGATGAACTAGGAAGCGGGTAATTTACACGGCATGGCGAGGGGACCCTTGGTATTTTACTGACCTATAAAATCAAAGGAGTAGTAAATCATTTTCCACACGCTTTTGTCCTCTGCTTCCATAGCTCAGAGCTCAAAAACTCCGGTGCTCCCAGATCCACCTCCAAGCTTCCAATCCCCTCCGGCTTTCCCACCGACAACGGCTAGCAAAGGGAAGGAAGTCGTAGCTCCGGCGTCCAACACCGAATTGAGGGAGCAGTGGGTGTCCTCCATGTGACGAAGAGCACCATCAAAGAGCTCTGGACTGCATGCATACCTACAGCTCAGCCCGGGTGTTCGGTCTTTTCGGTTTGTTTGGTCTGGTCTTTTCGGTCTTCTAATAATTCGGTCTTTCATAATTGAAGACCGAAATAATTTCGGTCTTTTCGGTTCTTCACTATTCGGTCTTCGGTCTTTACAATTCGGTCTTCGGTCCCGACCAAACAGACCAAATTAATTGCTACAACTCAGATTCATGATACTTCCAGTACAATTCTATGTTTATATTTGACAGGAAATAACAAAATTCATATCTGACACGAAGTACGAAGATTCATGATTCATGGTCCAGCAACAAGATTCATGTATGCATATCATTTATATTTGACAGAAAGTAAGAAGATAACAAGCAACAACATTTACATTTGACAGTAAGTGAGAAGATAACAAGAAACAACATTTATATTTGACACAAAGTAAGAAGATCACAAGCAACAACAGCCCATGGAATATTGAATCGACAAGCAGCAAACAGCAGACCACCACCACTTAGTACTTGATAACACAGTACTTGACATCAAACAAATCAATTTCAGCACCACCATGGACCTTGTGCTTTCCCTTCACCTTGTCCCCAAATTCTTCAATCATCTCTTCAACAAGTCAAGTATTCAGTAAAATTTCATAATCTTAGTGTTGGTAACATCTTCTGCTAGTTCATGGAAAAGTTGGCTGATTTCTAGCATGCCAGGAGAGTGCTGGAGTGGAGTGTGTTTGGTTGACGACAAATGCAATCAGTACCTAGTACAGTTTTCAAGGTTACCACAAGATGAGGAACAAACAATAAAACAAATTACTATGTCTGCATCACGATGTTCAGATTCATATTCAGCTATAGATATATCTACAAAAGAGAAAAAAGATACTCGGTATTAGAGCAGATAGCAATAATACAATTTGACAATGATAAAAACCAAAAAGAGCTAGCCACATAAACATATTAGGACATGCATTTAGATGGCTATTATGCTAGGTGTGCTCACATGATTAGTTTCACAACAGGAAGGATATTTGAGATCTGATGACAGATGACAAATTAGCTGCAGCTAACATTGGAAGGCATGTACCTAATTTGTTTTCATGGGAATCACAGATGATGTACATAGAGACATGAAATAGATGCTCACCTTCAGCTGCGATGTGGAGAAGTGAAGGAGGGAAGTAGGCAGCGAGCCGATGAACAGAGTTGAAGAGCACGGGTGGTGATGGAGTGCAGCTGCTGAACCAGTCATCTGGGCGTGGAGCACCGGCGGCGGACGGCCGTGTCGCGGGCAGTGGAGCGACTGACGGGGGTCGGGGATGGCGGCGCAGGGCGCCGGTTTCCACTGGTCGGGGCCGGGGCTCGGGGCGCTGATCTTCATCGGTCAAGGGCGCATCGCGCGCCTCGATGCGGCGGTCGTCACTGGCGGCGAACGGCCGTGTCGCGGGCAGTGGAGGGACTGACGGGGGGTAGGGGATGGCGGCGTGGGGCGCCGGTCTCCACTGGTCGGGGCCGCGGCTCGGGGCATCGATCTTCATCAGTCAGGGGCGCGCCACGCGCCTCGATGCAGCGGTCGTCACCGGATCACATCTCATGTGCATGGCGCATCGGGCCACAGCGGTGGGCGACGGACGGCGGGCGGCGGCTAGGGTTTGTAGTGGGAGAGAAAAAGAGGAATGGGAGTGAATTGTCTGCCAGATGAGTTCCTGTGAATCATGAGGTGAGGAGGAGACGTGTACTCGTGTTGTGTGTGATCATTGGGCTGGCCAGATGGGCCTCTTACGTATGGGCTATTCGGTCTATATGGTCTATTCGGTCCTAAAGACAGTAGGACCGATCATACCGTAACTAATTCGGTCTTCTATTTGTGCAGACCGTTTTTTCTTCGGTCTTTTCTAGTTCGGTCTTTTCGGGTTCGGTCTCAGTCTTTTCGGTTTCGGTCTTTGGTTTTTATGCCTGGGGTGACCTACAGCAGCCGACTGCCGGGCTCCGAAGGCCGGCCGACGCATCCCTACTCCTAAGCAAGGGGAGAGAGTGATCTTCATTCCCCACCTCGTCTGAGGTCTGGGCTTCCCCCTCCATCCTTTTGTGAGCGGACTATTGTTCTTTTACGGGTTAGATTTCACCACCTAGCCATGAACTCCATCCTCCACATAGCTACTTTCATTAACATATGAAAAGCGTCCCTCCACGTCGAGCAGCACGTCAGCTTGTGGCTAAAGATCTTCAGTGTCAAGCCGAAGAGTAGTGGCTCCCAGCTTGCTGAATGTGTCGGGGCCATGATAAGAAAGCTCCCTAAGGTGTGCTGGCCAGAGGGCGAGATAATCAAGGTGTGGCAGTGGGAGTGGTTCTACATCACTGACCTACCCACCGATGGCCAGACCAAGGTTCCTGCCTTCATGACCGAGCCCCCCAAAAAGGCTTGTCTCCTGGACGAAGAAGGGCCTCGACTAGGGAAACCCCAATGAGGTAAAGATGCTCCAAAGGAGGCTCTAGGCGATGGTCGATCAAAACAACTAGCTGGTGGACATGGTCCATGTTTTGCTCCATCACTGCGTCCTGCCTCTTCAACTCAGGGCCAATCTGATGTGGCGCTACAAACCTGAGGATGAGGCAACCATGCGGAACTTCTTCCGTATGGATCTTGACGGGATGTGGACGACACTTTTTCAAGCAGTCCAAGAACACCTTCCCCAAAGAGGAAAGAGACGTCGGCCTTGATGCCGAGAATGGTCCATCCGAGGTATGAACAGGTTTACTTAAACTATTGTTCTTCACAACCTTTGATAAAGAAATAAGTTCAACTCTTTTACGATCAGACCTAGTGCAACAAGGCCCAGAAGATGAAGTCTCCGGCGCCGCTGCCCAAAATGACCAGGACCCCCTAGCTCGAAGCTCTTATAGCCGAGCAACCATACATGGTCCCGGTCAAGGAGAAGGGGAAGTCGAAGAAAAGGAAAGAGGGCCCAGGCAGCCGAGGAGCTTCCTCAGATGCCAAGCCCAAAAATACCCAAGGCTCCTCTGTCCATGAGGAGGAGGGAGAGGGACATAAGGAGGACGAGGAGTCTTATCCTAAGGGAAGGAGGACGGCCTCGGAAGACGCCGAGGAGGACGACCCTCCTTAGTTCAAAAGACTTCGGAAAGCAAAAACCGCCCAGCCAAGCTGGCCCTCGGCTCCGGCCAAGGTTACACGCTCCGGCACCTCCGAGGACGTGCTTCCTCTGCCACACAAAGAGAAACCACAACCAAGGAGGTACCTTGTTTGACAAGTCATACATAATAAGTCTCAATAGACATGTTCTCAATTTTTCTAAATTTCTTGCCTTTATAGCCCGCAACGCTGCCTTCCAGGCGAGGGGTTGGATAACACTGTCCCTCTGGCTGAGAGCTCCTCGGGCATGAGTGTGCACCCCTCCCCCGCTCACGATGAGCTTGGGGAAGTTTCTTCGCATTCAGACCATCCTGTGTTAAACACAATGAGCGGTGCCGATGTCTCATGACCGAGGTCAAGACCTCGGTCGTTGAGGACTAGACCTCGGTCACCGAGGACCAAGGGGAACATACTCCCTTGGTCTTTGAAGAACCGGTGCTTAACTGCCCCGGAGTCCCTGGTCCCGTTAGCTCCATCACCGTCGAGCCGCCTGGAGGCGGCAGCCACCTCTCCAACGAGGGACGGGGCCGAGGATGCCCGGCCGCCCATCTTGGGGTGGCATAAGGAGATAGAGGCAGCTTTCAAGAGCTCCTCAATACTTCTCATGCACCGTGCATTCTTGGTATGGTGTTCACCCAGTTCCGGTCCGCAGAGGTCGGAATCGTGGAGGCCTTCATAAGCCTTTCAAAAGGTTTCGAGGTATGTCAGTTTGCACAACTGCACCTTTTAAGTTAATGTTCAGTACACCCAGTAGCCCTCTAAGGACAGGTTTTAAAATAAAAAGTTGTCCAAAGACTTATTTATAATATCCTTCAAGAATTTTAATTTATGCTTTTTAAGAGCGCATATACAGTAGCCCCCGAGGCCTAAGTAAGTTTATAAACTGGCATGGGGGTCGACTTTTTAGATTTGAAAGTTAAGTTCAAAGTGAATACGAGTAGCCCCCAAGACTCTTGTCGGACAACACGTCTCATGAGAGGATCGATTTTTGTTTTTTCGGGGTTTAAGAAAGTATTTTTTTCAGGCCTTTGCCTCGTCTTCGGCATCCAACTCGAATGAGTTGGAAGAGATGAATCACAAGATCGCGCGGTCCGATGAGGACATTAATCTACTGAAGGAGCAGATGGATTGGGCGCATGGTAAGATATTGCACCGTAGCTTTATTCGTTGTTAAAACAACTCAACTACTAATACATGTGCATTAAGTGTTGATTAGCTGTCACGGCCGAGATGGAGGCCCTCCGTACGTAGCTTGCCGAAGGGCGAAAAGCTCGGAGGAAGGATCAAGCTCGGATCTTAGAGGTGGAGCAGGACATAAAGGGTTTGTATGAGGAGCGCGACACCCTCAAGGCCGATAAGGAGAAGGATGCCGCCGAGCTTAAAAGCCTCAAGCTGGCGCAAAAATAGGCCCTGGTCCATGAGAGCGGACAGGGAAGAATTCCGGCAAAGTCCAGAGATAGCCGCTGATAAGCCATTTTTAATGCAGTGCATCTTCGGTGGTGGCCACTTTGCCGACCTTACGCAATGCTGGCGTGTATCAGGTGCCTTTGCGAACCTGCCAAGGCGTGTGGTGGATGCGCGCCAGTACATTGATGGGCGCGAAGATGTTGTCGATCAGAAGGCATTCAGGGCGTAATTTCAAGCATCACCGCATCCCCCGCTTTACAGTAACCAGATGAAGCAGTTGGTGGAGCTGCATCGCGTTGCCAGGACTACCATGGAAAACCTTTGTGCTGCCCTATGTCCTGCGGAGTCATTGCCGATCAGTTTCCTTGGTTTAGTCCAAATATTTCAAACCGCCAACCCCCGTGTCCAACAATGGAAGCGTTCAGCGTATTTGGTGGGTGCTCGGCAGGCGTACACGTCTTTGAAGACGCATTATCTAGGGATAAAACCCGAAGAAATGGTGAAGGGTGGCCCAGTAGGCAAGAATCGGGTACCGGAGTATTACTTTGAAGGCGTGAAGCCAGGTGCCTGGATATCCAAGGCCAAGTGTCACAAAGACACTATTCTTGAGTATACCCCCTCGGTATGTCGAGGTGTATGATGTTTAAAGACAAGTATCATTTTGATGTGAACGAATCCTTTATGTTTGATATTTTTTTATTTTGACTCTATTTGCGGCCGTTTATAGTTAGAAAGTGGCTAATCGTTTGCTTCCACCCCTTTTTAGATGCTACACGGGGTATTTCTGTACTAACAAGACAACCTTTAGCCGATGTCTCACTGCCCGGAGGTGGTTGTGTTAGCGGAAACCAGGCAATCAAATATTGAGGCTTTATAACTTTGGGATAATTGGTTTTATACCCTTAGTTGTGTCCCCCTCGTCAGGATTGCCCCTAATTTCTGAAAACACGTGGTCTTGCCCAACCCACTTTGGCGTCTTGTGCTTTTGCCCTTTGACCGTGTTAGTATCACTTTGAAAACTTCATAACTAATTCATACTAAATCAGAAAAATGCAAATAAGATACCAAAATGTTTGGAAAAACATCACCTGTATGTCAATGTCACTTGCATTCATGACAAAAGTGTTGGTAAGTGTCCATCCGAGTTTTAGATCTTATGATACCACCATGCAAAGTAAAATCTAAAAAAATTCAAAAAAAGTTGGTGGCAAAGAATGACAGATGTTTTATGTGCTTGCCAAGTTTCATCAGGGAGTGACATTCGTGGAAGTCGTGGCAAAAAAAATCTATTTTCGAGTGTTGATTATTTTTTTGCCACGACTTCCACAAATGTCATTCCCCAATGAAACTTGGCAAGCACTTAAAACATTTGTCATTCTTTGCCACCAACTTTTTTTTTGAATTTTTTTAGATTTTACTATTCATGGTGGTATCATAAGAGCTAAAACTCGATAGGCACTTACCAACACTTTTGTCATGAATGCAAGTGACATTGACATACATGTGATGTTTTTCCAAACATTTTGGTATCTTATTTGCATTTTTCTAAATTAGTTATGAAGTTTTCAAAGTGACGGTCAAACGGTCAAAGGGCAAAAGCACAAGACGCCAAAGTGGGTTGGGCAAGACCACGTGTTTTCAGAAACTAGGGGCAATCCTGACGAGGGTGACACAACTAAGGGTATCAAACCAATTATCCCTATAACTTTCACTTAGTCATAGGAGCTTTAACTGGGTGGACAAGTTACTAGCCCTCCGTGAGTGTTGGCTGAAGCTGAGGTCAAATCATTAACACTTCGGCCAATGTTACAAAGGCCCATCATTTAACATGTGGTAACCTATATCGATTAATAGTTTAACACAATCATCGGATTGCCGACCAGTTTACGCTTATTGTGACAGTCAACTTTCGGCTTTTTCCACTGAGGCACTTGACCAGCTAAACCGGAAGAACAATCAAAGTGGTTCTCCCTTTACCCTTAGCCAAATAATTGGGAACGTAAGGGTAAGCACAGAAGCTGGACAACCCAGCTATTGACCAAATACACAATTCAAAACTGATGCATATAAAGCAATATCCAAGAACAAGTAGGCGAGGACTTTCATAAGAGTACCATGGTAGGAAAATGGGCATGGTTTCAATCCTAGCCCCTGGTCTAAAGCCGATGACTTCTAAAAGCCTGTATGGCAAAAAGTTATCTTCGGTGCACAGTCAAGAGAGAATAAAATAGGTATCACACATGAAATGGAAACCGACCCTGTAAGTCTTCTCTTAATTTATTGCTAGGGTTAAGCCAAGCAATTTTTTGCTAACGAAGAAGCCACTATAGATACATAAAAAATATAAAAGTGGAAGGTTTACACAGATCATTTATCGTTGGGTTTAATATCATGTCTTTGCTCTACCACATGTCTGCTCCTTCATGCTTTGTACCAGTGAGTCCCTGTCAACTCCAAGGTTTATCAATACTACCTACTACGATGCCGTTATTATGCTTACAATGCATTCAAGTGGCAGATCCTTTGAAGAGGTGATATCACATAGTGACAATATATTAGCTTGAACCCGCTTTTATAAGCTCCTGGCGGGCCTTAAACAGTGCCCCTAAAATAACCAGGATGTAATTTGGCCACTGCTTGATTGAGCCGAATAGTTACCCTTGTGGTAGTGTTCCACAATCTCCCATGGTATTTTAAGTGTGAATTTATGCATCCGAGGTACATAGTCCTTGGCTGGGCAGGGAGAGTCATGGAGCGCATACCCCTATTTGAGGTTGCGACTCGATTGTGTGGAGGCAAAGGTAACACCTTTGAAGCGCTTGACGGAGCTCCGTGTGTTTGGTGCCTTAAAGGACCTTAAGGCTTCCTCCGCAGCTTGAACTTCGGCTGCGAGAGCCATAGTTTGCTCCTCTGTACGGAGGGAGCGTTCCATATTGCCATTGAATGCTATAGTCCCCTTGGGCCCTATCATCCTTAGCTTAAGATAAGTGTAATGCGGTACGACTTAGAATCGAGTGATGGTGGTTCGCCCGAGTAGTGCGTGATAGCCACTGCGAAAAGGAATGATATCGAAGATTAAATCCTAGCTCGAGAAGTTCTCGGGCGAGCCAAAGACTACCTCCAAGGTGAGAGTTGCGGTGCACTGTGCCTTAATGACTGGTATGATAGCCTTGAAAGAGGTACTTCTAGGTTTAATCCTTGATGGGTCGATGCCCATCTTTCTAACCGTGTCAGCGTAGATCAGGTTGAGGCTGCTTCCTCCGTCCATAAGGACTCGTGTGAGGTGAAAGGCGTCCACTATGATATCGAGAACCAAGGTGGCAGTTCCTTCATGACAGATACTAGTAGGATGGTCTCGTCGATTGAATGTGATCGGGCAAGCCGACCATGGGTTGTACTTCGGCGGTACCGGCTCCAATGCGTAAACATCTCGTAGCGCTTGCTTCCTCTCCTTTTTAGGGATGTGGGTAACATAGATCATGTTAACGTCCTTTACTTTGGGAGGGAACTATTTTTTGCCTCCATTTCTTAGAGCTGGGGGTTCATCCTCATGCTCACTATGAGGTTGCTTAATGACCCAACAGTTCTGGTTCGAGTGATTGGTAGGTTTGTTCGAGGTGCCGTGAGTCTGGCAAGGCTTGTGAAGTATCTTGTGCAATGTGGATGGGCCATTTCTATTCCTTTTAAAGGGTTACTTTTTCTGGCCGCTGCGTTGATTGCTGAATCCAGCTTTCACAGTTGCCTCATCAGCGTCACTGTTTGTTGCCTTTATGGTGATGCTTATTGTTTTTATTGCGTCTGGGCTTCCCGTTTTCATCGCATAGTTCCGAGGTGCCGGGGTCTCCGTTATGATTATTTCGAGCCAATCAGCTGTCCTCTCCCATGCTGAACTGGGTCACAAGGGAGGTGAGAGCCGCCATGGTTTTCGGCTTGTCTTGGCCGAGCTGTCAAGCCAGCCATTCGTCACGAACGCTATGCCAGAAAGCGGCAATCGCTTCTGCATCAGGACAGTCTACGATTTGAACCAATTCCAAAATTTCCTGGCCGACTCGCCAGGTTGTTCTTTGAGGTGACTCAGGTCATTGGCATCCGGGGCCGGAAGATAGGTTCCCTAGAAGTTAGCTCGGAAGTCATCCTGAAGCTCCTCCTAGCTTCTGATAGAGTTCTCGTGCAAGCTGTTGAGCCAATGACTCACTGGTCCTTTAAGCTTCAAAGGTAGATATTTAATGGCGTTGAGATAATCTCCTTGACCCACATGAATGTGGAGAAGGAAATCTTTAATCCACACAGCCGGGTCAGTCATTCCGTCATACTGTTCAATATTGACGGGTTTAAACCCATGTGGGAACTAATGTTGCACGACCTCGTCTGTAAAACACATCGGGTGTGCAGCTCCTCTGACCAGAGCTACAACTTGCTGGACGTCTGGTGCGGTCTGAACATGGGTGTGATCTCGAGCCCTATCATGCTTATCAAGCCATGCCTGATATCCGACCTGTACAGTAGGTGCATGGTGTCTGGATCCGTATATGGATCATGATGAAGCAGGCTGCACGGTCAACTTTTCATGCAAGTTGCATGGTGGAGAAAACGGGATCGGGTTTCTGCCTTCACGGTGAGGTATTGCAAGAGGGTCTTGAAGTCCTTCCTTTGGCCTATCCCGCCCTCGAGGAGGGCGGTCAGGCTGATTAGTTTGATCATGCTTATACAACAAATTGTCATCGTATTCGTCATCGAATGACGGAAGAAGATGCCATCATGGGTAGGACTTGCTTTGGTCTATGTGCCTTTGTTCGAGGTCTTGCTCGGTCGCAAGGACCTCTACCCACTTATTATTAAACATGTCTTGATCAGCTTTAAGCTTCTCTCGCCCTTTTTTAATACTCCGGGCGGATTTGATGAGCTGCCGTTGAAAGGTTTCCAGATTGAGGAAGTCCTCGGGGATGTCGTACTCATCGGGTCCGAGGCTCATGTCCTTGTAAAACCCAAGATGCGGTTCTATCCCGATCATGTGATGAATTCGTGATTGGGGTAGAAGCACATTTCGAATGCTTAGCAAGGTGGATCTCACTACAACATACCATGTGTTGAATAGATGAGAGTACCAGATAAAGGCTTACACTCACCACATGTTACAACATAAATAGTTTAACATTCATACAATCATCCAAATAAGAGTAGGATCCGACTATGGATGAAATCAAACTAAAAAGAGCAAATCCACTACTGATCCTCTGGAAATGACACATACATCCGGGCATGCTCCTCGTCAAACTCCCCCAGGAGTTCGGTACCATCACCTCTGTCTATCTCAGAAGTACCTGCGGTTGTTGTTGTAGTAATCTGTGAGCCACGAGGACTCAACAATCTCATTCACAAGGGTATCAAAGCTAGCAAAGCTAAATCGGTGAAGTATGGTTAAATGCTGAGGTTGCAGCAAGAACTAAGCATGTTTATATCTGGCTAATTTACGAGTACAAGAATAAGATGAGTGTTCTACGCATAGTAGGTCGCAAATTATTATGATAAAGAGGTGATCCTGAACATCTACTTATGGTTCAATCATAACCTCACCGTGTTCTCTTCCCGAACATCGTCGAAAAGAGACGATCATGGTTACTCACACGGTTGGTGTATTTTAATTTAATTTAGTGTCAAGTTCTCTACAACCGGATATTATAAATCTCCAAGTCACCACATAACTGCGGGCATGGCTTTCCGAAAGATATAACCCTGCAGGGGTGTCCCAACTTAGTCCATCACAAACTATCACAATCAGCTTTAGAAAGACCTCAACCTTGAGATAGCCCGAAGTATCCTCGGAATCCCGGTGCACAAGACATTTCGATAATGGTAAAACAGAACCAGCGAGACCTCCCGACGTGCCCGATAGGATCCGCGCGTGTCTCGTCTCAGGCCATGATCAGATTGTCCAAACTTCCAGTAGGCCAATCCAGAGTTGCCCCTGGCGGCCACCGGCGGTTGACAGGTTTGGACCAACACTCATGAGGAGCACTGGCCAGGGTTGCTGATTAAGAATCCATGGGTTAATTATTCCCTATGCATTTAAGTTGTTATTAGGCAAATTTAAACCCAGATTTGGGCCCTGCTGGAAGATTTTTATTCAAAGCGAACTGTCGAGGGGGGCCCATAAAGCCCAACCATGTAAGGAATGCAATTCAAGGAACATAACACCGGTATGACGGAAACTAAGATGACATGAGTGGAACAAAACACCAGGCAAAAGCTCGAGCCTTCCACACACAACCAAGTATATAGATGCATTAAATTAAATAATAGATATTTTGATATCCCATAATATCCATGTCCCAACATGGAACAACCTGCACTGTACCTACAACTAGCACCACTATAAGAGGGGCTGAGCAAAGCGGTAACATAGCCAAACAACAGTTTGCTAGGAAGTGGAGGTTAGAAATTAGAGGCTTGACAAACAAGTGGTAGGTATCGACACATAGCGATGCCAACGAGACAGCTAGTAAGCAAAAATAGTAGTGATATCCAGGGTAATGATCATCTTTCCTAAAATGTCGTCGGTGGGATCAAAACTCTGGTCCTCGTAAACGTTCTCAACCGGATCCTCGAACTATGACTCGTCTCTCGGTACTACCCACACCAAAATAACAAGTATCCAATAAACAAACAACCATGTCATAAATTCACACACAAGAAAACGATGCAAATGCATGTAAAGAACGTTTCGACCGGAGTTACGGTTCTACCGGAAAGGAAGAAATTATTTTGGGATGGATACGATGATGATCAAAAGGAAAGATTTTATATGGGCATGATCTTGGCATTCCAAGCATGCCACTGGAAATAACAGAAGATTTTGGTTGAAAAACATATAAAGATCATGAAAAACGGATGCATAGAACTCAAATGGCGAGCAAAACAAAATACAATGCAATCTGCCACTAACAGCAACATGCCATTTTGCAAGCATCAAAACAGGAGGCTACAGGAAGCTAGTATGCTCAAACATGATATGTGGCTATAGTATGCTAGAAGCACAACATTTCATCCAAAAGGTTCAAGTTCATTAGCATCATGGTTTAATTGCTATGGTGGCTACAAGATGCAAAGATGTTGTTATAGATTATGACAGTGAGAAAAACAGATAGGTTGTTGCAACAGTGACAATATCAGGCAGTGTTTACATGAGGGTTACAGCAAGCAAAAAAATTCCAAACTGCAATAAATTGGTATGGACCTCCAGTAGACATGGCAAGGTTCATATTCTTACATTGGCACAAATTCAAATGATGCATGTTTTAGTCAATATGGAGCTCACAAGATGCAACTTTCTGTTAACAGGGAACTGTTATAACAACATGAGAACTTTAGAGAAAGTTCAAGACATGCTACAGGAACTTTACATGGCACCAGAGGGCATCTCATTGAAGTACTATTGATGTAATGCAAATGATGTTCAGGAAGC
The DNA here is from genome assembly GCA_011799875.1 of Thinopyrum elongatum. NCBI lineage: Eukaryota > Viridiplantae > Streptophyta > Magnoliopsida > Poales > Poaceae > Thinopyrum > Thinopyrum elongatum. Next base: position 330,180,397 of record CM022298.1, on the reverse strand, counting down.
ATGTCCATAAGAGTTATAAATTGGTGGCATTCAACAAGACAAAATGCAATGATTTATAATAGGTAGTTTCAGACTTGGTAGAATTTAGACAAGTCAAATTCAGCAACATTGACATGGCATCTTTACAAGGTTAAAACAGTGGCCTAACTTGTTTATCATGGCATGGAAATAATTCTAGCAGCAAGTAGGCATGACAAATGCTCCTAAAACATATACAAAGTTTCATCATATGATGCTTGTATTAAATCACACAACATTCACAAAATGGCAAGTTATGCAAAATGACATGCACCAAAACTTGCTCAAAAGACAGAAATAATGCAACAAATGGATTATTTGGATTATTCTACCACATTTTCATAAATAATATGCATATGTTACTGTAGAAAAAAATGCACACAAAGAATTAAACAAGAAATTGCCAAATTGGGAAACCTAGTATGTGCGAAATCTCGCATATACCAAAAATGTCATAAAACACGAAATATAACCTATAAACCACGCTAGGCTATCTGCTAACCTGGTCCATCTACGTTGAGCGGCCCTCCTCCTTCGCACGATCTCGTACCAGCTGTACTTTTTACGCTGCTGTCAAAGCATTGGCCATTGGTTTTTATTCACGTATTGATTTTGTCATACCATGCATGACGGGTGGGCCTCTTTTGCCCTAGGGTCAGCATTGTCGTCTATCTCGCGCGTCTCCTGGGTGAGAAAAGTGCTAACTGCAGCGACCGTGGGGTGCCCGCAGTAAAACCTAGCCGCCACTCTCCTCCTCTTCATCGTATCTCTACTAGTTAGTTGCCCATGCGTTGCAACGAGGACATACAAATTTGGGTGGATCAACACCGATCATGGGTAACCTATATCTTTAGATAAATTCCACATGCACAATAGGTGATATTATATATTTTATATAAGCACAATACATACCCATTAGTCTCATAATAAGACTATCTGACCTCCAAACAAAGGCTATCTAGAGATCTAACTGATATAAAAAATTCCAACAACACCACGCTTATGCTCAATGAAAGCTTCTCTTCTCGACCTATGGGCCCATTTCCTTTCACATCAAGCCATTCCATGAACAACATGGGCCAGCTCACCAACATGAATCTGACACTGCAAAGTGGTGGCATCCGGTAGTATCTGATAATCTGCATGTGCTAAATGAATATTTAGTTACCGTGATCATGAGAGGGTGGCACTTATTGCTTTAAAATGGGAGTATGTGTTCAATTCTAAACCACAAATAAATAGTAACACGCCCTTAAGAGAAGTAACCATCGGGCATGAGCACCCGATCTAATAGCATGAGTATGAAATGGCAAGTTGGGTCAGCTAAAGGATATAATAGGAACAGAGATAGCAATCAATAAAAAAGACCATAGGATCATATACACCAAAGTGAATCATTCTCCCTTCTTAAAAAGAATAATCATCTTCAATTTAGAGATCAGTGCTTGCATAGAATTGTAGTTGGAGAGTAACTTCACTTTTAACAAATTTGAATATTTTAGTTTTAAATTAATTCACTTGTTCCAAAAGTCCTCTTCCCACATGTAATAGACTGACAATTTACTTTTCAAACAATTCACTTGTTCCAATAATTGACATTCTCAAGTTCAGCGTAATTAAAAAGGATCACAAGTATAGATGACAAATTCTTGACCGTAACATGTGTGTCTTATGTGATGATGGAGTAGTGAGTCCGTGAACAGATTGTTAACAAACTAAAGAGCGATACAACCTACATTTTCACTTGTTCTCTGAAGCGATTAACAATGCAAATTTTCCAGTCAAATAATACATGGTAAATCCGGACATAGGTAGGCAATCTAAGGAACTAAACATGGATAAACTGGATTAAGGGACGTGGTGATATGCCCCTGACATTTCATGTAGAGAAATATATGATGTATTCCACTTCATCCTGACTAACAAGCTGAAAATACATACCTCAATCATGCACTCCATGTCAGCATGAGGTGCTACCACTAATTACCCCGGTGAACCACCCCATTCCCAAAGTCATTTCACAGTAACTATTTGACCTAGCAAAACAAAAAAATACATTAGAAAAGATGCCAGGTGCGATGGTCGCAAACTCACAGTTACAAATCTGGGCAAACATGCATCGGTCAAGTGTAATTATGCATCTCCAGGTTTTGTAAATCTTCTCTTAATATACTGAAGCGGCGCTGCTGCCTGCCATCTTCCAAAAAATGTGTAAGCACACCCAATGCAGATCATGAGGGAATTGGCGATGTGTTGACCACTTGACCACCAAAAATTGCCGTTGCTGCAAGCATTGACAACAAAAATATTTTTCATACCCCCGCGCATAAGAATACGCATGCTCAGTACTTCGAAGCGATCAATTTCTTGATACCCAAATTTTATTGAGGCCTATGTGGAAAAATGGATCTGAAAGGAATAAAAGTAGCACATCAATTGGTGAGGCAGCTACTGCCGCCTACGAAGTGGAGACCAGCGGGTGAGCTGCTCCGCCATGAACCTGTATTGGCTTGAGTCCGTCTCCGTCGTCGGTGATAGCTCGCGTTCGTCCCGCGTGTCACACATCTCAAGGTTGTGTAGATCAATCAAACAACGTTGACCAACAAATTACCTCTCGGATCAACTATTGGTTCTCTGGACCTGACGAAGGAGTAGGACACGACCCGCTAGCCGGAGCACCGGAGCAGAAGCACGTGTGACCATCGGCTCCCCGCTGTCATACCCGCAACCCCTCCAGAGGCCTCCACTCGCCGCACCACCCGGCGTCAGACTTCCGTCGCACCGAGAACCCCACCCTGACGGTGTCCCCTCCAGTGGCATTCCCGGCAGCCAGTGGAACCGTCGGTGGTCTTCTCTTTCTGAATTCATTTGCCTTCATCTACAAATAGAGCACATACACAATGATTAGATGATCAATCTAGTATAATGACAATACGCTTCCAAAAGAAATGGATAAAAACTGATACTCCAAAAAAGTTTAAATGGCCATGGAGGGAAATGTCTACTATATCATGGAAGATAACAATGAGGGCAACTTTAAGGATATTACCATACCAGCCATTCCATTATTGTAATTGTATTGGGGGAAAAACTAAAGCAACGACCAAAGAATCCATGGATGCAATTAACAATCAAATGGATGGTCAAATACTTATTTTGGTAGTATAATTTTGCCATGCATATGGTTCCAAAAATGCATTGGTCTGATGGTATCACTACACATGCTGTTTATCAGATGCATAAGTACGGCTAACAGAATTATGATGAGTTAAACTTAAATTGTATGATATTCAGTGCCATTAGTAATAATCACATCACAGATTTCTACCGAGATGAAATATCCTGAGTTGCTTGCTTCATATCGAAAACTGTGTATGCAACGCAACATGTGATATATGTTTCTAAAAAATAAAGAAAACAACAACAATATATCCCAATTTTACAAAAGATTTATTTAGAGGTACCTTCCTGGCAGTGTATGATACATTGAAGATTTGTTTACACTTAGCTTGCATTGCAGAATTAAGAATGGTCCCCACTAAAATTCGAATAGACTAGGTTTAATTTTCCCTTGTCAGTTTAAAATCAATAGGCACACAAACAACATAATAAATTTGAGAATAGTAGTTATGCTCCAATCAATAAGCTAATATATTTAGTTGAACTGGACACTGAAATCTGAAAAATAAGAACATATAGGTTTACTTGCCGAAGAATTCCAAATCAGGCTCGCGACCCCACAATACTTCAATAACGTCCCAAAGCCTCCATCTAGCATACGACGACTTTCCATAATAAAAAGCAGACTTAAGTGACTTTTATCAAGTAGTGTTTTGCCAATTTAAGGATCAACACAACCTATACATGAGATTAAGAGAATGAGAAAACATACTATCCACATTCATAAATTTAGTGCTACAAGTATTCATCTAGGTCAAAAAAAATCAAACAATAAGCCCATGTCGCCGTCGCTTGCCAGATTTCCCTCTGGATACCTGCTCCTCCCATGGTCCCACCGCCTCTCATCGTCCGTTTCCACCAGCCGATCTCCCAGCGCCTGGCCGTGTCCACCAGCCGGTGTGCCACCGTCTGTTGCACCACCAGCCGGTCTCCCTCCGTCCATTGACACCCGCCGACCCCTGCCATGTGAGAGGAGATCATGATGGTGCGTGAGTACAGGCTAAAGGAAAAAGATAAAGTGAAGCGAGGGTGGGAGGATAGAGTTACCCAGGCCGTCGTTCGTCGTTGCCGTCTATGCGCTGCTCCTGCTTGTCGCCCTTCCCGCGGCGAGCTCCTCCTGGACTCGGCGAAGAAGAGATGAGATGCAAGGGCACGAATCCACCCCTCCAATCTAGTTTGGCTGCAGTTTTCGGCCGCTCGACGTCGCCGTACGCGGGAGGAGGTCAACAATGGCGATTCCTCTGTGGAGAGCCACGAGATCGAGAGTGAGTGGGGGAAGGTGAGGGGGAGGTGGATGTGCGTACGTGGGTTGGTTCCTTTTTTTTGTCCATGCAAGGGTGAGAGAGGTCTGATTTTTTCATTGTAGGAGGAGAGAAGGGGTTGAACAAAAACTTCCTTTTTTCTCGGACAGGGATGAGAAAAGGGATGGATGGAGCCGTGGGAGAAGTGATCACACGTGGGAATGAGAGGAGATTGAACCATCACCACGACGACAACATATTCTCCTTTAATAGTATAGTTTTAATAGTATAGATCTTCACTTATCCTCCCACCGACAGCCGCCGCCATCCCCTCGTGCCCCAGCCCCGCCTCCTCCGCCATAGCCTCTCACCCTAGCGCCCGGAACCTCCGCGAGTTGGCCGCGCCGTCGGGGAGCCGCGCAAGGGGCCGGGCACCACCGGGGACGTTGCCATTCGCCTTCGGCCGCCGCCGTCCCATCTCTCCTTCCCCCATGCCACGGTCTCCCCCTCCCATGTTGCCTCTTCTTCTTTCTTTCTCTCATCATGATCTCCTTGTTGCTCGCCGTTGTACGCCATGGGGAAGGTGGAGATGGTGTCGGTTACAAGAGAAGCGAGGAGGATCCTGTCCCCGCGAAGTGGCGGCGGTGCCAGACCCTACCGTGACTCGTACAAGGCCACGACTGGTGGAGCAGGAGACGACAGCAGTGGGTGGACAATGACGGCTGCCCAACGACCATCTGCAGGTAGATCGCTACATTTTTACTCTCCTAGTTGTGCTGAAGGTACCTAAATTTCTTGATTCTACCTCAAGAAAATAGCCCCAACCTTTCTTTGAATGTTCTTTTTTTTTTAAAAGGAGGTTATCCCCCGGCCTCTGCATCAGAACGATGCATGCGGCCAATTTATTAATAAGCAAATAGTTCAACACAGTCTCCAAATCTCAAAAAGTAAAAACGCTCACATAGAGTGAAAAACAGGAAATCGGGACAGCCACAACCGGCGGCATAAAAAAGATAGGAAACTAAACACCTATCCTATTACATGACCGCCATCCAAACCGGTTGAAGATATCCCGTGCTACCGTCTCCCAGCGGATAGACCCAGTAACCGTACGCTCCCTGGCATCCATCGGAGTGAGTAGCGACCACATACGGAGCAACGTAGTGGCCCGGAAGATAACCTGCAAGAAATGAATATTTGTTGTTCTGTTAAAAACCAAATCGTTCCTGCAGTTCCATATAGCCCATAATAAAGCACACACGCCTACACGGATGTGTCTCGCTGTTTCTATCTCAACTCCGTTTAGCCACATCCCAAATAACATGTGGATGCTAGTAGGAGGAGCAATGTTAAACGCTATATGAACAGACCACCATAAAATTTTGGCCATTGGGCACTCAAGAAAGAGGTGTTTGATAGATTCATCATGATCACAGAAGCTACACCTTCGAGATCCTGACCAGTTACGTTTTGCCAAATTGTCCTTAGTGAGAATGACTTATTTGTGGACAAACCACATGAACACTTTAATTCTTAAGGGCACTTTGACTTTCCAAATATGCACCGATCGAGGGATAGCGGCCGAGTTGATAATATCCAAATACATGGATTTTACCGAAAACACTCCATTCTTGGTTAGTTTCCAGTGTAACTGATCTGGCTGTTGAGAAAGGTGGAGATCCATCAATCTTCTAACAAGATGGATCCAAGCTTCCCAACGGTTTCCCACTAAAGCCCTTCTGAATTGAATATTTAGAGGATTAGACTGTAATATTGTTGCAACATAAGCATCTCTACGCTGAACAATATTATAGAGAGAAGGATATTGGATAGCTAGAGGCGTCTCCCCTAGCCACGTATCCTCCCAGAATCTCGTGGAAGTACCATTGCCAACGATAAACTTTGTCCTGTGGAAGAAGGCTGATTTCACTCTCATCAGTTCTTTCCAAAAAGGCGAATCGGTTGGTCTGACCATCACCTGTGATAAGGTCTTAGAACGAAGGTACTTATTACGCAGATTCTGGGCCCATGTGGCATCGGTCTCTACAGATAACTTGTACAGCCACTTGCTGAGTAAGCACCTGTTCTTCACCTCTAAATTTTCGATGCCCATACCACCTTGGTCCTTTGGCCTACAGATAATATCCCATTTAGCAAGTCTGTATTTCCGTTTTAACTCGTCGCTCTGCCAGAAAAAACGCGATCGATAGAAGTCCAATCTTTTCCGTACCCCTACTGGTACCTCAAAGAAGGACAAGAGAAACATTGGCATACTCGTGAGCACCGAATTAATGAGAATTAGTCGGCCTCCATATGACATAAGTTTGCCCTTCCAGCAACTTAGTTTCTTTTCAAATCGATCTTCAATGCACTTCCATTCTTTGTTAGAGAGCTTGCGATGGTGAATCGGTATGCCCAGATATGTGAAGGCAGCGAGCCCAACCCACATCCAAACAGTTGTTTGTAAGCTTCTTGTTCTTCTTTAGCTCTTCCAAAGCAGAATAATTCACTTTTATGGAAGTTAATCTTTAACCCCGACAACTGCTCGAATAAGCATAACACAAGCTTCATATTTCTTGCTTTCGCCAGATCATGCTCCATGAAGATGATAGTATCATCGGCGTACTGTAGAATGGACACTCCACCATCCACTAGATGCGGGACGAGACCACCTACTTGGCCATTTTCTTTAGCTCTTCCTATCAGAATTGTCAACATGTCTACCACTATGTTGAACAAGATAGGTGACATCGGGTCTCCCTGTCTTAGACCCTTGTGTGTCTGGAAATAATGACCTATATCAGCATTCACTTTTATTTCGACACTGCCTTTTTTGCTTGAAAGAGTCTACCTGCTTTCTCCTGGATTGATCGAATCCTTTCATTCGCAAGGCCTGCTGAAGAAATGGCCACTTAACCTTATCATACGCTTTCTCAAAATCCACCTTAAAAACCACCCCATCTAGTTTTTTCGTGTGGATCTCATGGAGCGTTTCATGAAGGACCACAACCCCTTCAAGGATGTTTCTGTCCGGCATGAAAGCAATTTGAGATGGTTGCACCACACTGTGTGCAATCTGCATCAGCCTGTTAGTCCCCACCTTGGTGAAGATTTTAAAACTGACGTTAAGAAGACATATCGGTCGGAACTGCTCAATTCATACCGCCTCTGTCTTCTTAGGGAGCAAAGTTATCATTCCAAAATTTAAGTGAAATAGCTGCAAATTTAAAATTTGGGGGAGAATTTCACTTCCCCGGCCTCTGCACCAACTAGGGATGCATACGGCCATTTTAGTATGAGTACCAAGATAAACATGGTCCTCAGAAGTTTTCAAATGAGTATCAAGATATTTTTTGATGAGTGGTTCCACCACACACCAAACTTGATCCTCAATAAATGGGGGAAAAAACCCTGTGCATCACCTGTCCATTCTAGGAATTGAACTCGGGTCGTTAGGCTGCACAACCGCATGCCCAACCACTGGGCCAAGGCTCTCTTTGCATGTTCTTACCCAACCTTTTATATGTGTTGTAAATTTCTTTGGCCCATTCTAAAGCAAAACATCTACAGTTTTTGTATGAGTCAGTTAACAGTTTTATAGAGAACCTTCTTCCACTGTTGTCTCACGCCCCCCTTTAATTTTGTGCTGGTAGATGTGTTTGCTGTTGGTTCTGCTGCTGCCAGGCTTGGCTGCTGCTTGTCTTGATGCTACATGCTACTCCCTCCGTCCGAAAAAGCTTGTCCCAAGTAGCACCAAGTTAGTGCTAGATACATCGATTTGAGGAACAAGCTTGGGACAAGCTTTTTCGGACGGAGGGAGTACTAGCTATTGTTGGTTGCTTGTGCTGATGCTATGTGCTACTACCTGCTGCTGGTTGCCTCCTTATTTGGTTATTTGTAAATCTGAAAACTCTTTGTGAGAAGCAAGGATTGAAGAGAAAGCTATGAGCCAATGAGAAGAGCATTATTTTAGTTTTTTTAATTTCAGAATTGATGAAGGGTATGTCATATATTTAGTTCCTAACATTTATCTATGTTGTTTGTACCTGTTGTTCATCGCATTGGAGTTCTGGTTTGAAGGATGAAGAAAATCCCACGCAAGAAACATGTTAGTATATCTTGATGCATACTGTTCTTCTTGAGTTATTTTGCACCATGTATTTTTCGCCATAGCAATCGAATGTGCAGGTGCCATGCAGCATATGATTTTCACCATACCAATCAAATGTGTAGGTGACGCCATTTGATTATTGTTATATCCATGTGTAAGTGCAGATTTCGTTGAAGATATATTTTCTAACTATTTTGCCAAAAGTGCTTCTATAACTTCGATCACCGCTAAATAGTTCTAGCTACTCCTATAATTTACAGTGTTGTGTATGGGTGGTTGAAGTGCGGTTTTGTTGATCTACATGCATTTTCAGCACTATAGTATTGCTATATTATCTCAATAAAATTGTGAATGCATATCGTATATGTGAGATACAGTCAGTTGGTTGTTTTTATATTTTCTTTAACGATATACACTCCTGATTCCTGTATGTTGTCATTCAAGCAATCGACAGGCTACAAGGTCCTAAATTATCTCTGAACAAACAACATGGAATAAAAAATGCACACATGCTTTCACTTTCCAGTCTAGCAACATCCTCGCACTCCTCTACTACCCAAAGTTGCTAGACTGAGAAGTTTATTGCCTTTTACTTGTCTTGTTCTTCCATCATTTTTTTATTTTGTTCCTATGCATTCTTAGGAGACCGGTGGCGTTGCTATACATGGTGTGCCCTTCTTCCCTTTCAGGTGATGAGCGCAGATTGGTGGGCTTAACCTCCCGGTGAGCTCTTCCTACAACCTGTAGGTTCCATTTGCTCATGTATTTTATAAGTACTCTTTAAGACAAATCAAACGACATTATTTCTGTTTAGTGTATGTATATACTTTTTAGTATGTTAGTATTCAGGTTGTCATGTTTAGATAAAAAGACAGTAATCTGTGAGAACATAATCAAAGTTCATCTTGGTCTCTCGAGTTCCTTGCCTACCTTGAATAAGTCCTTTGTAGTTCACACATGTTGAGATTACTTACATCAGGTTTATTTGCTTCTGATCTGATTATTGTTTTATAAAATTTGCAAAGTCGAGTTCAGATTTTAGAATGGCCCATTCATTGGATTATAGGGGTGAAAACTGTGATTAAATAATCTAAGGATCCCTATAGTCTAAAGATTTTTTAGAAGTTTTGTATCTCCTGTTGTAGCATAAACAATTTTCTCTTTATTCTAGCTAAATCAGCTTTTTCGTTCATTGTTACTTTGTTACTGCTTTCTTATCAGCTTAACTCCAAAGCCACAGAATCTTTGGCAGATCTTGCTGAGTAGCCAAACTTGTTTGAATATTAGCATATTGCTCTGAATGTGCAAGAAACCATTGCTACCAAAAGGTAATTATTCATCCTTGCCGCAAGTATAAGTCAGATCATCGTATCAATTATTTCGTAATCCCCTCCCAAGCACATGTACTACATAGTTCAATGTCAGCAGACGGACTCCATTAGTAGTTTCTACTATCACTTAATAAATATAATTATAAATATATAATTGTGAAATGTTACCATAGACCTGTTTGTTTCAACAGATCATGTATTGCAGATTCCTTACGAATGTTCTTGTGGATTAGCTTTCCTATTCGACTTGTATATCCGAATGACACAGAAATTTCACTTCTCACTCCTTTGATTTATCTCTGTCTATGTTCATTTTCAAATGCCTATGCTTCCATGATTGGTCATTCAGTTAGCATTAGATGCATCAAGCAGTGTACCTTAATTCATTCCTTCGACTGAGCACCTGTCTGATTTCTATGTCGGAACATATCTTATTGCTCATCTAAGGTATCTGAAGGATGTTTAATCTATGAATGAATGGTTGTTTACTCAATGGAATACTTTTGACCTATTTTTCCCATGCTTTTGACCTGCTCGATAAAACGCCTGTGTGGTCCTGCGTGCAGTTTGTTTGTCATGGTGCTGGTGAGGTGAAAATATATTGTTGGCGTTGCTTTATGCAACTAAAGTTTGCTGTCGTTCTGATTTAGAGATTAGAATTATGAGTGTGTTGTTGTGGTCGATTCTTCTGAGCGTGCTGTTCGTGGTTTTATTGCGTGTGGCAAGAATTAATCGTAGATTCTTAGTCTGGATGTAGCCAAAGTTTCTGCACATTGAAATAGAAATGTATGCTTTGTTCCTATGCCTCATACAGAAGCTGAAGAAAAAATTTGTGCATATTGAAATAGAGATGCAGCATGTTAACATCATGTTCTGAACCATTTTTAGTGGTTGAGACACGAAACAATTGTTTAGGTTCATAAGCAAGAAGCTTTTCATTTATTTATTTTTGGTTTGATGCTTCATTTGCCACCCAAGTTAGCTAATACACAGGAACAACCTGTAGTTCAGGTACATGATTCTCCTCTGATTCCTCCATAACTCAAGAGGATGTGTTCAAGTTTTGTCCGCCATTTTTATGGTTGCCAACATGTGTTTAGTGTCCCAGTTGCATAGGGAGATGCCAATGATGCATCCTCTGTGGCATGAGGGTCAATTTATTCTTTCTTTTCAGATATTTGCTGTTTTAGTAACAAGCATCTCTACAGTTGATTACATAGTTGTTGTTTCACATCTTTACCTAATATTAAAGGGAGGAGGCTTTCATAGTTCTTCATACGTCACCCCTTTATATCTGTTGATTTTGTATTAACCTTAAAGATTGACGGCTGAGATTTAAAAGTTGATTTACACACACACAAAAAGATTTAGCCGCACGGTCTAGCAGTCCAATAATTACCATGACAGTGTCATCTTTCTACATGCCCCCCCGGAGCGCGCAGAGCAGAGTTAGGTGAAAAAACACGATGTGTCGGGACCTGCGCCAACACTTTGTCCAAGAGCCCCGCTGTCGTTAATCGGTGAGACCTGACCAGGCCTACACATACCTCGACCATGTGTACACACTTGCCAGCCTTGTCGCGAAGCACATCGACCTAGCCGTAATCTAAGATGAGGTCAGCAACATCTCCGATCTACTCGCTGAAGCATGTATTGGCATGTGATGCTGTTCCTAATACGCCGTCCATTATGGCTTAATTTTTTGTCTTGCATTACCGCCCCGGACTGCTTGAGAGAAGTTCCTATCATCTAACCTTCCAACTAGAGCGGCAGGCATGTCCATGTTCGGTGCGGCCAGAAGCAAGCAACCTGCTACAAGGTAGGTTTTCTAAGTGCTAGCATAGTAGATAAATATGATTTAAGGTCAAGAAATAAAATAAATATGATTTATCTTGAGTAAATAGATATGAAAAACATAAATAAATATGATTTATCTAATCTTTTGTATTATGCCAGAAAAATTGAGGGGAAGTATAATGCCAATTTGTTAAGGTGTTATATTCATTTTTCTGTTGTTATAGCGTGCGCCACTTGAACTCAGGCACATGACAGTTCTTCTCATTGAACTAGATAATAACGTGCATCTTCTTCATTTTATATGTTTTATGGTGTGGTTTGCTTTGGTTGACAAAATAATTTGCTAGGTGCGTTTAGAATGATTATTGTTGTAGACGTCGTGTGACTTGCATGGTTTAATTTGGTAAAAAATTGTTCCTCCTAAACTTAGGTATATATACAACGTTCATTGTGGTACACATAATTCTTTAGTGTTTTTTTGCCCATTTTCGCTGCCATGAAAAGTTTTAACAATGTATCCCCGTTGCAACGCACGGGCAATTCTCCTAGTAATACCAAAGTGAGAGCAAGTAGTAGCGCACTTTCATGTTGAGTTCTAAAAAATGAGTGCAAGTTGAACGATACCTCTATGCAAAGGAGTTGGACCAAGAATGCAAGAATATCTCTCCTACTTGGTGAGTTCCTCCTTATGTGCAGTTCCTCCTAATTAATATAGACTCAACAGGTGGAGCTCGAGCCGAGGAAGAGCTCGGTCTCAATCCGGACGAGGGGAGCACCAGCCGCAACACTCTTCTTCTTTTCGCGCCTCCAATTTATTTACTTGTGATGCATTCATCTCTCTAGAAAGAGCATCTTGACAAGAAGCTCTCAACTATGAGAAGTGAGTTCTTGTTAATCTAATGTTCCATATGTTTGTTATATTGCTTGGAGCCTTGGACCTTTGGCCTTTTGTCATTTATGTTTTTAATCGATTCCATACAGCAATTTAGTCTTGGCTGTCTTAGGTGTAGTCACTAGCAATACAATTTCATCCAAAGTGGTCAATGAGGCCTTTGTATTTTCTTATTTGCAGCAAGGTGGGACTCCAAGTCTGCAACCGAATAGAAATCAGGTGTAACACCCCATGTCATTAGCCACAGTAATCACTATTGATAATGACAAGTCAGCATGTTTAACAGTGCATAATCATCTTTAGCATCATATTGCATTTCAACTCCTAACTCAAATTCAAATTTAAATGAAAGTGGAAAATAAAAGTTATCCAACATAGAAACTAAAATGTTCAATAAATAGCAAATATTGCAGAGACCATTCTAAAATTGTAACCAACAATAAATAAATTAATTAGGTGGCTCAAACTTTACCAAAACAGTTGGGATTAATGCATTTTAATTATTATAAAAGTGATGTGAGATCCATTTGACTCCAAACCAATTTTTGACAGTGGTAGAGGATGCCTAGTATTTATTGGAACAATTGCCATGTTCTACAAAAATCATTTTGAGGCCTAACTATTTACTAAACAGAGAAATGTGAATAAATAAAAGAAAAAGGCAAAAGAAAACAGAGAAAAAGAAAAAAAGGAAAAACCCCCGGCCCAACTGGGCCACGGCCACCAGGCCGGCCCAGCTCCCCCCCTATATGGCCTCCCCCAGGAGGCCACCCGAACCCTAATCCCCGGCCACCAGACACTTCCCCCCCCCCCACGGATCTGGATCATGCGCCCGAACCGCGCCGCCGCCGCCGCCGATTCCTGTCGCCACCACGCCGGCGCACCTCGCCGGACGCTATCGCCGTCGTCCTCCCCTGCGTCGCGTCGTCTCCGACCTCCTCCCCGCGCCCCACTGCTCTTTCCCCTACGGCCACCATGAGCGCCCCTTCTCCTCCTCTCTCCCTCGCGCCCGCACGCCGCTCGCTTCCGCCGTGGCTCGCTCGGCCGCCGCCCCTGCTGTCCGCTGCTGCTGCTCGGCTTCGCCTGCTGTCGCGCACACGCGCCCGAGCCCCGCATGCTCACCACGCCCCGCTCGGCCACACTTGCCGAGCCGCCCCGCGCGGCCCCGCTGCTCGCCCGCCGCCCTGCTGCGCTCACCGTTGCCTGGGCTCACGCCACGCATCGCCTGCTCCACGCCGACCGTCTCGTGGACTCGCCACCCCTCTCTGCAACCCGCGCGCGTCCGCGCTTGGCCACGCCACGGTTCACCGGCGCGCGCCCACGCCCCACCGCTGTGCTGCCGTTGCCGCTGCGCCGTCCCCCTGCTGCTGGTGCGCCGCTGCGCCCCGGCTCTCCTGCTGCTGCTCCTCTGCCGCCGACGGGCCCGCTCCTCGCCGGCCCCGCACTCTGTCTCCCCCCACGCCGGCCGGCCACTGGCCTCGCCCCGCCGCACTCCCTGCGGGCAAGCGCCCGCCCAGGCGCCCGTCGCCCTCCTGCCCGCTAACCCGCTAAGGCCCCTGTGCCTATGGCACGTGGGGCTCGCCCTGGAACGTTATTTTAAAAAAATTTAATAAAAATTAATTAATTAATTAATTAATTAAGTAAATTAATTAACCTAATTAATTGTAATTAATAAACCTAATTATTTAGTTAGACTAATTAAACCTGATTAGTTGGTCTTAGTCTATGACATGCGGGACCCACGTGTCAGATTGTGCTGACGTCAGCATGATGTCATGCTGATGTCATCAACTACTGTTTCGGATAATGTTTAATTTAAATTAATAATAATTTCAGAATTGATTAAAACTTTGATAAATAATATAAAATAAACCGTAACTCGGATGAAAATACTTTGTACATGAAAGTTGCTCAGAACGACGAGACGAACCCGGTTACGCAACCCACATATCCGTGTGATGCCTCTAAATACCTGAACGTGCAACCGTACCCCTCCGGTCATCTGTCTAACAAATGTCCGAAACCGGGAAAACTTTCCCGGATGGGATCCCACTTCTCGGTAACGTGCAACCCCACGTTAGAGCACACCCGACACTGCATATTGTCATGTCATACTTTGTGTAGCCTTGATTGCTTTGTATTTACTGTTTCCTTCCCCCTCCTTCTCTCTCGATAGACGCTGAGACCGCTGACGATGCTGCCGTGAACGACTACTACGTCGACGACCCTTCTCTCTCGACACAGCTTCCAGGCAAGCCCCCCCCCCCCCCTTGATCAACCTGATATCGCCTATTCCTCCTCTCTACTGCTTGCATTAGAGTAGTGTAGCATGTTATCTGCTTTCGGTAATCCTATTCTGCTGTTCTGCTGCATAGCCTGTCTTTGCTACTACTGTTGATACCTTACCTGCAATCCTAAATGCTTAGTATAGGTTGCTAGAATTACATCAGTGACCCTACACTCTTGTCCGTCTGCCATGCTATACTACTGGGCCGTGATCACTTCGGGAGGTGATCACGGGTACATATACTATATACTTTTACATTACCTATGTTACTGTTCGGAGATGGGGGCAGAAGGGGCAGGTGGTTCCATCCAGGCAGAGGTGGGCCTAGGTTCCTGACGGCCCCCGAGTGTTGCTTTGTGGCGGAGCGACAGGGCAGGTTGTGACCACCTAGGAGACAGGTGGGCCTGGCCCTGGTCGGTGTCCGCGGTTATATCAATTAACACGCTTAACGAGATTGGGTATTTGATCTGAGTTTGGCTACGAGCCTATACGCGCTAACCACCATGCGGGAACAGTTATGGGTACTCGACGTCGTGGTATCAGCTGAAGCCTCCTAGACGTCAGCGACTGAGCGGCGCGCGCCGGGTTGGACCACGTAACGCGACTTCCTTTGTAATGGAGGTTGCTAGGTCTGCTCACCGGCCGCCCACGCAACGTGCAGGTGTGCAATGGGCGATGGGCCCAGACCCCTGCGCGCATAGGATTTAGACCGGCATGCTGACCTCTCTGTTAGGCCTAGGTAGGGCTGCGATGTGTTGATCTTCCGAGGCCGGGTATGACCCAGGAAAGTGTGCCCGGCCAGAGGGATTTTCTATAAAGAGCATCCGGTCCACTCCCAGAATGATTTGATCATGAAGTGCTCGACCAAGCTGAACGCCGCACATGTCAGAAGGCAATCAAGTTCCTCAAGGTTCAGTGGTCAAATCATTCTGAAGATGAGGCCACTTGGGAACGCGAGGATCGTCTTCGTGTAGAATACCCCACTTTCTTTCAGTCTTCCTCTTAATTCTCGGGACGAGAATTCTTGATAGATGAGGAGAATTGTAACACCCCATGTCATTAGCCATAGTAATCACTATTGATAATGACAAGTCAGCATGTTTAACAGTGCATAATCATCTTTAGCATCATATTGCATTTCAACTCCTAACTCAAATTCAAATTTAAATGAAAGTGGAAAATAAAAGTTATCCAACATAGAAACTAAAATGTTCAATAAATAGCAAATATTGCAGAGACCATTCTAAAATTGTAACCAACAATAAATAAATTAATTAGGTGGCTCAAACTTTACCAAAACAGCTAGGATTAATGCATTTTAATTATTATAAAAGTGGTGTGAGATCCATTTGACTCCAAACCAATTTTTGACAGTGGTAGAGGATGCCTAGTATTTATTGGAACAATTGCCATGTTCTACAAAAATCATTTTGAGGCCTAACTATTTACTAAACAGAGAAATGTGAATAAATAAAAGAAAAAGGCAAAAGAAAACAGAGAAAAAGAAAAAAAGGAAAAACCCCCGGCCCACTGGGCCCCGGCCACCAGGCCGGCCCAGCTCCCCCCCTATATGGCCTCCCCCAGGAGGCCACCAAACCCTAATCCCCCCCCCCACCGACACTTTCCCCCCCCCCCACGGATCTGGATCATGCGCCCGAACCACGCCGACGCCGCCGCCGATTCCTGTCGCCACCACGCCGGCGCACCTCGTCGGACGCTATCGCCGTCGTCCTTCCCTGCGTCGCGTCGTCTCCGACCTCCTCCCCGCGCCCCACTGCCCTTTCCCCTACGGCCACCGTGAGCGCCCCTTCTCCTCCTCTCTCCCTCGCGCCCGCACGCCGCTCGCTTCCGCCGTGCCTCGCTCGGCTGCCGCCCCTGCTGTCCGATGCTGCTGCTCGGCTTCGCCTGCTGTCGCGCACGCGCGCCCGAGCCCCGCACACTCACCACGCCCCGCTCGGCCACGCTTGCCGAGCCGCCCCGCGTGGCCCCGCTGCTCGCTCGCCGCCCTGCTGCTCTCACCGTCGCCTGGGCTCACGCCCCACATCGCCTTCTCCACGCCGACCGCCTCATGGCCTCGCCACCCCTCGCTGCAACCCGCGCGCGTTTGCGCTTGGCCATGCCACGGTTCGCCGGCGCGCGCCCACGCCCCACCGCTGCGCTGCCGTTGCCGCTGCGCCGTCCCCCTGCTGCTGGTGCGCCGCTGCGCCCCAGCTCCCCTGCTGCTGCTCCTCTGCCGCCGACAGGCCCGCTCCTCGCCGGCCCCGCACTCCGTCTCCCCCCACGCCGGCCGGCCACTGGCCTCGCCCCGCCGCACTCCCTGCGGGCAAGCGCCCGCCCAGGCGCCCGTCGCCCTCCTGCCCGCTAACCCGCTAAGGCCCCTGTGCTATGGCACGTGGGGCTCGCCCTGGAACGTTATTTAAATTTTTTTAATAAAATTTAATTAATTAATTAAGTAAGTAAATTAATTAACCTAATTAATTGTAATTAATAAACCTAATTATTTAGTTAGACTAATTAAACCTGATTAGTTGGTCTTAGTCTATGACATGCGGGACCCACGTGTCAGATTGTGCTGACGTCAGCATGATGTCATGCTGATGTCATCAACTACTGTTTCGGATAATGTTTAATTTAAATTAATAATAATTTCAGAATTGATTAAAACTTTGATAAATAATATAAAATAAACCGTAACTCGGATGAAAATACTTTGTACATGAAAGTTGCTTAGAACGACGAGACGAACCCGGTTACGCAACCCACATATCCGTGTGATGCCTCTAAATACCTGAACGTGCAACCGTGCCCCTCCGGTCATCTGTCTAACAAATGTCCGAAACCGGGAAAACTTTCCCGGATGGGATCCCCCTTTCTCGGTAACGTGCAACCCCACGTTAGAGCACACCCGGCACTGCATATTGTCATGTCATACTTTGTGTAGCCTTGATTGCTTTGTATTTACTGTTTCCTTCCCCCTCCTTCTCTCTCGATAGACGCTGAGACCGCTGACGACGCTGCCGTGAACGACTACTACGTCGACGACCCTTCTCTCTCGACACAGCTTCCAGGCAAGCCCCCCCTTGATCAACCTGATATCGCCTATTCCTCCTCTCTACTGCTTGCATTAGAGTAGTGTAGCATGTTACTGCTTTCGGTTAATCCTATTCTGCTGCATAGCCTGTCTTTGCTACTACTGTTGATACCTTACCTGCAATCCTAAATGCTTAGTATAGGTTGCTAGAATTACATCAGTGACCCTACACTCTTGTCCGTCTGCCATGCTATACTACTGGGCCGTGATCACTTCGGGAGGTGATCACGGGTACATATACTATATACTTTTACATTACCTATGTTACTGTTCGGAGATGGGGGCAGAAGGGGCAGGTGGTTCCATCCAGGCAGAGGTGGGCCTAGGTTCCCGACGGCCCCCGAGTGTTGCTTTGTGGCGGAGCGACAGGGCAGGTTGTGACCACCTAGGAGACAGGTGGGCCTGGCCCTGGTCGGTGTCCGCGGTTATATCAATTAACACGCTTAACGAGATTGGGTATTTGATCTGAGTCTGGCTACGAGCCTATACGCACTAACCACCACGCGGGAACAGTTATGGGTACTCGACGTCGTGGTATCAGCCGAAGCCTCCTAGACGTCAGCGACTGAGCGGCGCGCGCCGGGTTGGACTGCGTAACGCGACTTCCTTTGTAATGGAGGTTGCTAGGTCTGCTCACCGGCCGCCCACGCAACGTGCAGGTGTGCAATGGGCGATGGGCCCAGACCCCTGCGCGCATAGGATTTAGACCGGCGTGCTGACCTCTCTGTTAGGCCTAGGTAGGGCTGCGATGTGTTGATCTTCCGAGGCCGGGTATGACCCAGGAAAGTGTGCCCGGCCAGAGGGATCGAGCGTGTTGGGTAATGTGGTGCACCCCTGCAGGGAAGTTTATCTATTCGAATAGCCGTGTCCCTCGGTAAAAGGACGACCCGGAGTTGTACCTCGACCTTATGACAACTAGAACCGGATACTTAATAAAACACACCCTTTCAAGTGCCAGATACAACCCGGTGATCGCTCTCTCACAGGGCGACGAGGAGAGGATCGTCGGGTAGGATTATGCTATGCGATGATACTTGGTGAACTTACCAGCTACCCTCTTCTATATGCTTCAAGATGGAGGCTACCAGAAGCGTAGTCTTCGATAGGACTAGCTATCCCCCTCTTATTCTGGCATTCTGCAGTTCAGTCCACAGATACTACCATTTCATTGATACCCATTGCATATGTAGTGTAGATCCTTGCTTGCGAGTACTTTGGATGAGTACTCACGGTTGCTTTGCTCCCCCTTTTTCCCCTTTCTATACTCGGTTGTCGCAACCAGATGCTGGAGCCCAGGAGCCAGACGCCACCTTCGACGACCCCTACTACACCGAGGGTGCCTACTACTACGTGAAGGCCGCCGACGATGACCAGGAGTAGTTTAGGAGGATCCCAGGCAGGAGGCCTGCGCCTCTTCGATCTGTATCCCAGTTTGTGCTAGCCATCTTATGGCACCTTGTTTAAATTATGTCTGTACTCAGATATTGTTGCTTCCGCTGACTCGTCTATGATCGAGCACTTGTATTCGAGCCCTCGAGGCCCCTGGCTTGTATTATGATGCTTGTATTGTGACGCCCCCGGCCCGATCGTGCACTAATCATACACGCAAATGCACACGATCAAGCCTAAGGACTCACGGGAAGATATCACAACACAACTCTAAATCATAAACAAAGTCATACAAGCTTCATATTACAAGCCAGGGGCCTCGAGGGCTCGAATACATAAGCTTGATGCCAAACAAGCATCAGCGGAAGCATCAGATATCTGAGTACAGATATAAAAGAGAAACAAAAAGGCCTTTAGAAAGGCGGGGCAAAATAAAACACTACGATCGAAAGGCGAAGGCCTCCTGCCTGGGACCCTCCGATCCTACTCCTGGTCGTCAGTCAACTCGTAGTAGTATCCATCCTCTGGGTAGTAGTAGTAGCGATCGTCGGGGCATCTGTCTCAGGGGGCTCCGTCCTCTGGTCACGTCAAACTGATATGGGGAGAAAAAGGAAAACAAAGCAACCGTGAGTACTCAGAAGTACTCAGCAAGCAAGGATCTACACTACATATGCAACATTTTCAAGGGGAGGCTGTATATGTGGACTGGGCTGCAGAAATGCAAGAATAGAGAGAAGGCCTAGTCCTATCGAAGACTAGCATCTTCAGCGGTCTTGCAGCAGTAGAAGAGAGTAGAACAATACCATATAATGTAGCAGTAATAATATCAACCTCACCCAGAGATCCTTTCTCGACTCCCTGCGAGAAAGCAATCCCAGAGCCATACAGAGCCTAAAGTCATCAAACCTCGTCCCTGGATCCTTTCTCGACTCCCATGTGAGAAGCGATTCCCAGAGCCATACAGTCATCAACCTGTTAACGTCTCAGGGTCCCAGTTCTAGTTGTATCGATCGGATACAACTCCGAGTTCCTTACCGAGGACCGGCTATTGATAGAAATGTTCTTCCCTGCAGGGGTGCCCAACTTACACAACACGCTCGATTAACTTCGGCCGGACACACTTTCCTGGGTCATGCCGCCTCGCCAAGAGCACATCTCAAACCCTCCCTACGGCTCAGCAGAAGGTCCCCGCCGGTCTACGTCCTAGCGCAAAGGGGTCTTGGCCATCCCCCTCGCCCTCCGGGTCGTTGCGTGCATGGCCCAGATCCAAGCACCACCTTATATGGATGGCCCAATACCTCCATGCCGCACTGCTGAATGGACATCTGACAGGCTTTCGGCTGATGCATACGATGCAGAACCCCATACATGCCCACGTGATGGTAGTGCTATCAGACCAGAGGCCTGCTCGGATCAAATATCCAAATCGTTAGGACTAGGGGCTTGCGGAAACGAGCAGAGACTCCACGAAAGATGTGACCTCCGTCGCCCGCTCTCAGGACTTGCGGCAAGGGCCATGAATGCCCGCCCGCCTCGTATTCAAACACTCGGGCACAACCAGGTCAACCCGTCTCGTAAAAAGACTTTCGGGAACTCGGTCCACCTCTACTGGGTGTATTCATCACGCCTGTCCCTTCATCTCTTTATAAAGTAGTCTTCCTCGGGTCCCCCTTCGGGCCGATCCCGTCTCTATCAAGGTTCAGCAGTAAAGTCACAGTAACCGTGTGTCCATAACATAAGGAAATCCGAGGTCATCAACCCTCGACGGATGCCCACTCGTATGTAACCGTCAGTCGAACTTAGGAGGAACTCACCCTCGATGAGTTCACACTTGATGTGTGTTGTACGACAGCGTCGTATCGGAAGTGGTGAAGGAGGAATCACCTCGATGACCACGATCGAATAGTCTACTCTACAGAGTTAACATCAGAAGTGCTACATGATGGTTTCACTCCTCGGCCTTGATAGTAACGCTGCAGTGTCTTACAACTAAGGGGGGTGATGTGCGGTGTCTGGGCCTGGATCCTTCAATCCCGTTGATAGGTGTCTTTCTGACGATCCAGCGCGCAGTCGGGATAAGTTTGGGTCCCTGATAGGATCTCTACCCCAGCCTGCACCTAACATTTTAGGGATATGTAGTATTATCAACAGCAGGTTACAATTAACACGGCTATGCTCAATAGGTACAGCAGCAGCAGCAGTAATTCTTCAATGCAAGCATGAGATTAGATGGCGATATCGGTATGCTCAAGGGAGGGGCTTGCCTGGTTCTCGGCAAGAGTAGGGATCGTCAACGGTGGCGTCGTGCTCCTGGTTGCGTCTGGTCCCTCCGGGGACGACATCGGTGTCAGGGTCTACCGAGAGAGAAGGGGGGAGGAAACATGTATAAATATAGAGCAAACTTGAGCAACACACAGGTACGACATGATAATACTCAGTGCCGGGTGTCATCTACACGTGGGATGGGTTTGCACGTCACCGAGAAGGAGGATCCCATCCGGGAATGTTTATCCCGTGTTCGGACATTTGATTTCAGACAGATGACCGGAGAGGGACGGTTGTCATGTTTTCGGTGGATATTAGAGGCAACGTGATAGTGGGGCCGGTAATCGGGTTCGTCTCGTACGTCTGAGCGACTTTCAGTGTACAAAGTTTTTTCGATCGGCATTACGGATTAAAAGTATGAATTTCTAAAGCTTTGTATTAATTTTCTGGAATTTATTTAATTATTATATTCACATTATCCAGAACATAGTACTGAGACATCAGCATGACATCATGCTGATTCCCAGCAGTCATTAGGGTTAAATTAACATATTGTTAATTAGGTTATTTTAATTAACAGATTAATTAAGTTAATTAATTAATTAAATTTAATTTTATTTTTTATTTAATCTTATCCGTATTTTTTTTAAACGTTTTGGGGGGCTGTGTGGCCCCTGCTGTCGGTGCACTAGGCCAAGGCGGGCGCAAACGGGCGCGGGTGCGGCGTGGAAACGCCCGACGGGCGCAGCCCTGCCCTACGGGCGGCACCGGCGGTGCGCGGCTGCGTCCGTGGTGAGAACGGCGTCCTGTGTAAGCGTTTGTGTTATGTCGAGCGGCGATGCCGGGCGCTTGGAGGCGGAGGCAACGGCGCGTAGCGGTCCCGTTCGCTGATCGCTCTGAGGCCGTAGGTCTCTGCTCCAGCGTTCTATCTTTCTTCAATTCTCTTCTCTTTATCTCTTTGCTCCTTTGTTTTCGTCTCTTTATCACTCTTCCCTTGCTCTTTGTTTTCTTCATGCTCTCTGTTATCTTATGCTTCTATCTTATTCACTTTTAGTCTTTCTTCTACTTATCCATGATCTGACACGTCTCTTTCTTCCTACTCTCTCAGGCTCCCATTCTTATCTTTAGTGAGATCTCCCTTCCTCCAAGTATTCTTCTCGAGCACTGCAGCGGCAGCGAGGGGAGCTAGGCGCAGGGTGCACGACGGGAGCGGCGCGGGTAACGGAGCATGGGACCGCGGTGAGGCGCGGCCGGGCACGGCGGACGGCAAATCGAGAACGGGGACGAGGGGGAAAGGGAGAGGGCGGCAGAGGCCGGGGCCTCAACCGACGCTGTAGAGGCACTGGGGCGGCGTGGCTCGCGGAGCCCGGTCGGGGATGAGGGCGAGGGGGTTACGCGGTCCGTCGAGGGGTGGTTCCGGCGACGTCGAGGCGGCAGGTCGGTCGTCGGTGTGAGTCGACGGGTGCGTCGTCGAGCGGGGGTCTCCTTTATTACGGCGATAGCGATCTTCTTCGTTTGCTGCTGTCCGGCCTGCGTGTTTATCTCCTCCTGTTCTTTCATTTTTCTTCCTTCTTCTATATCTCCCTATCCCGATCCAGTTTGGATCGGGGAAGGGAGCGGTGTGGGGTGGGAGTGGGGTCGGTTAGGGTTTGGGGTTGATCGGGGGGGGGGTTAAAAGGGGGGCGGCTGGGCCGGCCTGGGTGGGGCCTGGTGGCCAGCTGGGCCACGGCCCATTGGTCCGGGGGGGGGGGGCTTTGTCCTTTTTTACTTTTACTTTTTTTTTATATTATTTATTTTCCTTCTCTGTTTTTCCTCTTTTATTTTTATTCCAAAAGACTTTTGTAAAATATGAGACTTGCTTCCGATTAGTTACAGTGGCATGATCTGTCACTGCTAGAAATTGGTTTGGGTTCCATATCCTTTTTGTTTGGAATTTTTATTTAAATTGAAAAAGGATTAACATAGCGTTATGTTTGCCTGGTTTTCTATTTGTTTGAGCGACTTTAAATATTTTGTTAACACTGCGCTATTTTATATTTAGCCTCTGGATTATTTGCAACATGATGTCATTTGTTTCTGGATCTGACAACTTTTATTTCCACTTTCACTTAAATTTGAATTTTACTTAGGGTTGAAAAGCATTATGATGCAAATGATGATCATGCATTGTTCATCATGCCTGACTTGGCATTGTCAAGTGGTGATTACTGTAAGTTTTACCACCGGGGGTGTTACAAATCTCCTCTACTAACCAGAATTCTCCTCGTCCGAGAATCAGAAGTAAGAAGGAAAAAGTTCGGCGTATTCCGCACGAAGGATTATCTCGCGTTCCCAAGTGGCCTATCTCTTCAGTAGATTTGAGACCACTCTGCACTTTGTAGGAACTGGTAACCTTCTACCTTCTGACGGGATCCGACGTCAGCTTGATCGAGAATGTGCGGATCGGATGCTCCTTATAAGATTCGGGGTCATCTTGCATTCGAGCACCTCGTGCTCCACTGCTCGGTGCGGAGATTCCTTGAAGCATTGACGAAGTTGCGACACATGAAGACGTCGTTGAGATGAGAGAATTGCGCCGGCAATTCCAATTTATACTCCACCTTCAACGGCTAGCAACAAATGCGAAAGAACAATGTGCGCGGAGCAAAACTTGCCCTTGATTCCAAAACGGTGAGTGCCCTTCATAGGTGTGACACGAAGGATAAGCTTGATCAACCAGGTGGATAAGTTCAACCCCACGTTGGCGATCATAGTTGCTCTCTTCTGACGATCCTGAGCCGCCTTAAGATTTTCACGGACGAATACGGACTTGTTCTCCTTCGGCGTGTTGAATAATATCTGGACCCTCCGACGAGCGTCGTTCCCCCATAGTTCTGACCAATTCAGAGGGGTTCGACATCTACGTCCTGAGAGAACTTTCAAAGGGCCATTTTCAAGCTGGCTTGATAGCTGTTGTTATAGGGAGAACTTCGGCAGATGGGAGAGATTCTCCCCACTTCACTTGCCAAACGATATAAAACACAAGCTCGCAACATGTCTTCAAGCACTTGGTTTGACCTCGCTCAACTGGCCTTGGGATTTGGGTGATAGCTGAACTCCAGGTTAATATGAGTTCCCATAGCCCTTTTGAAAACTTTCCCAAAATGACCAGTGAAATATGCTTGGCCAACGGTCCTGAACTGAATCTTCTTTTGGACTACCGTGGAGTGGAAACACTTCTGAGATATATAACTCTGCTAGCCTGACCTAGCAGTGATCGTCTCCTTGACAGTGCAGAAAGTGTTCAACTTTGGAGATTTGGTACGACGACTACAAGAAATACATCGTGACCCTTCTGTGACCTGTGAATCCTGTAACGAAATCCTCTGAACCTTATCCCATTTCCATCGAGGAATAGAAGTGGTTTGGCAGAATTCCAGCTGGCTCTGATGTTCTGCTTAACGCGACGACAAAACATCCAAATTCATCAACATATCGAGC